>JANAVB010017200.1:7860102-8555102 GCA_029216955.1 Iris pallida
TCTTTTTTGATGATCACCAGAATGAACTTAAGAGGTATGTGTATCCACCCTGTTGATACTTCTCACTGAAGCATAGATGCTAAAACAAAAGATGCACTAAATTTCGAATTTCACTCGAGGAATCTAATATACAGTATTCAAGAGATCCTAGCAAACGATTATTCTAATGTTTCTTTTCCTGGCGACTTTTAAGCTTAATCTACTTCTCATAAACTTTTTAAGTTTAATCAAACTTTTTCTATTTGTGGTTGGCAGATTAAAACAAGCATTAAAAGCTGGTTTCCAGCATCTCATATTTGAGGACAACTATGACACAGGGACTGGAGATCATTACTCCCTGCGCCAGATATGTGACCAATTTTACATAAGAGGTTTGTACCCGCATTCTTGTGGTTAGTCTAGATCTCTATTCTTTGTGCACTTCAAATTATTATGCTTTGTATACAGTGTATTTCACTTGTGATTATGCTACATCAATTGTTGACTAGTCTCACTAGATGACGCAGTTTCTTTTGAAGCTAACCATGTTTTCATTTGAGTGCTTGATCAAATAACTTCTTTGCTAGGAACCACCAACAAACTTGCAAACATAATTGAATTTGATGTGCATGACCTGTTATAACATTTTACCTATATGGAATAATCTTACAGAATGTAAGAGAACTTAAGAGTTGCTATATGATGATATTCAATGTTGATTTACAGAACAAGTAGGAAGATAGGGAGATTCTGTGTTGCATGGATACAGATACACGATGAAACAATAGAGACATGGTGACACATAGTGTCGATTTTGGCATGTCCTAGTGCAATTTTGGAGTGTCCTGGTCATGTCCAATACGTGTCCAACACAAACACTAGAAGTATACAACACGCACTTTGGAGCCAGTGATTCTGTGCTTCCTACTGTTAGTTCCTTTAGGTGGGAGTTCATAGCATAGAGAGCAGTCTAGGTTGAAAGGATACAACACACATTTTGGAGTGTCCCGTGGTTCTGTGCTTCCTTACTGTTGGTTCCTTTAGGTGGGAGTTCATAGCGCAGATAGCAGTCTTGGTTGAAAGAAGCACATAAATTTTGGATAGAATCAAAGATTATGTCAATCAAATTAGAAGGCCTATCCCAAATATTTCAGTCAATACAAATAAAATCCATCCAAGGACGATTTTTTCCTGGAATGATATACTTTCCAAAAGTCTATCATGAGATTTCGACACTAAAACAACAACAAAGCCATTATCCAAAATGTTGGGGTCGGCTGTTTTAATCACTTTCTTTCATTCGCCTCTATTGAGGGCCATGTCTACTGTAACATTAGCTAAAGCCAAATTGTTTGTTACAAACCCAAACCATGTTAGTTAGGCCTACATTTACTTCTAGGAGCTCCTTTGACTAATATCTTATTACTACTAACCGCTGCATCTATTGGCCTATGCTACACATGTCGTGACCACCTAAGACGATTTCCCCCAATCTTATCCTCCATGGGTACCACCTCTAATATGCTCATTTATTATCCTATCTTTTAATGTTTGCCACTCATCCATCTTAGCATTCTCATATCAACTAAATTCATTTTCTGGACATGATAATTGCCCTACATTCTTATCCATAAACATGGCTGGTGTTATAGTTTTCCTAGCAAAAATACCTTAAATTAGAATTCTAAGAGGATGTTATATTGAATTGATAAAAAAGAGAGGATATAATATGGCCAAAGAGAATTGAACTTAAGCCTCTATCTTAAAACCACATGCACTTACCAACTAGAGAACCACTCAATTGTATATTTTTTCATAAACCATTAACTAAATAATAAAAATACGGGAACTAGATAACTAAAGGGGGATCCCCACCCCCACCCCAATCCCACACCCACCCACCACCACCACCAAAAAAAGTACATGTCATATGGGTAGTCTTATTGATCGGAAACTGACTGAAGTATGATCCCAAAGAAATCCAGTGACATAACCAGATTCATCAAATCTGACTCATGCTAAACCTGCCAAAGAAAATTACAAATCTAGCGGATGATTCAATAAGCTATATAGGACAGAAGTTTAGAGCTAAAGCTGCGTAGGATCATTCTTGAGCCAGCTTACAATAAAACCTGATGAGATTGGACCCTTTTTATTTGTTTGTTATTGCTACTAGATTTTTAACAATTTTTCTATTGTCTGTATTTGTTCAGAGGCTAGGCCAGACACGTGGATTCAAACAAATTACATTCCCGAAATGTGGTACCACCCTATATATGGCCTTTCTGAAATAGTTAGTATGGAAAACTGAAAACTCACAAATATGTGCCTTACTAGCAGGGGATTGTTGTTTGTTTCCCCACTTTTTGGCTCAATGTGTCATAATGATGAATTCAATGCCCCATAGCAAAATGTATCGTCTTAGCTCTTCGTCTAGACTCCCCTATAGTCTAGGGAAACTTGGAGAGTTCTCCCTGGCTACAAATAAGTGCCTTATTGTTTAAGATAAGTCAAAAGGATTACACAAACTTTAAGTAAAAAGAGATAATAAGGATAAAGCTTTACTACTTGAGGAAAATAAATGAGAACACAAAATCTTGTAAAATGAGGGCGTTGTCTGGCATGACGGTAAGGCTGTTGCTTGAATGTGGGAGAATGTAGGTTTGAGTTAGCGAAACGGCCTTTTTTGTATGGGAGTAAGTTTGTGTACATCTTGACCCTCTCTCGACCTTGTGTAAGCGGGAACCTCGTGGCATGAGAATGCGCTTTTTACAAAATCTTGTGAAATAGCATAGTGGTAAAAGTTATAATGGCTTGTATATAGAATGGAGAATTATTTCAATGATTCTCTAAATGGAACTAGGAAAAAGAGGAAATTGTGCTGATTGACATTATTACAGGAAACATCTTCTGAATTCAACTAGTATGATAGATATTTAGTAATTCGTCCCCTAGTTTGTTCTTCTGAACTTCCTAGGGTTTGAATAACATTTTCAGAGGGATTTTTGTTTAATTGCACGTCTTGACTCTTCACTATAATTAATCTTCAAAACTTACAATACATGAGTTTTGTCCTATGCTAGGTATGAAATGCCCATCACGGGTACGGTTGAGATCAATCTCTTTGTCCTGCAAGTTCTGATATGCCAAAACTAGCTAAGGGTACCCTTTGTTCGTGTTTATGTAGCTTCAGGATCTCTATTCTAAAATCCTTCTGTTTCTTGTTGTAGGTGGTGGTCATAGCTGCTTTAAAGATAGCGATGAAGCTAGAATAAGAATGAAAAGAACAAAGTTCTGGGAGAAGGCTGTGGACATAGATGAGCTATGTGGGAAAGGGGAAGCGTGGTGGGGTGTTCGAGGACATATGCGTGATAATTTTAACCACAGCAACAAGGCAATCTCCTATGCTGAACATTTTCAGAACAGCAGGTTTGTGGAATCAGTTTTAGATGTATACTGGGAGCTCCCACCGGTGGCTGGTCCCTCCTTGACACACCAAACAAGATACGACCCTGCTCGTGCACCTGATCCAATTGTTGAAGATGGAAGATTTGGACTGTTTCAGAGGCTTGGCCTAACACGACTCGAGACATCAGTTTTCAATGGGTACACTCAGATGGTATATCTTCAAGTATCTGCCAACACTGCCTGAGTAGTGGTATAAAGAGCTCTAGGTATGTCTTGTTCTATCTCCCAAGTATACACATGTTATAAACCTGCTCAACCTCTTAACATGCTCATTGTTACTGTGAACTTCGAACTTTGTACATAAATGCTTATCCATGTTTCCAGATTGTTTTTATGTTTCCAAGAAACACATGATGAATTTCATTTTACTCTCTTCACATTTCAAATACTTGCTTTATCAAACCTCAGTTCGTTGGATCTTAGTTATCGTAAATTAGCATGATATTTGTTCATCACAAAAGGTTCACAGTTCTAGAACTATTTTTAGCATGAGATATTATTGATCTTGACCATCTAAGCTATATTCAGTCCGGATCATTGACTATTCACGGGAAATAAGACTAAATCCATCCCTCAATTCAAGGAGCATTTAGTTGTTTAACTTTATACCAGGGGTATTTTCTAACTTGATACTAGGGTGCACCACAGTTGCGTATCCCATGCTTGAGAAGGTCCCGCTCCTTGAGACCTTTCACTTCCCCATTCGGCTCACTCTCCTATCCTATTGGTCCATATTTCCCACTTCAGCTTATTTTTGTGCTTCTTAAGCTTTCTTGGTAGCTTTAGAAATCCATACACACTTCACCATACATAGTACTTCTGAAAAGACCGTGCTTTTAGGGGCAATTAGTTATATTTGCTCTGCTTGCTGAAAATATTCGGGCATCTTACAATTATTGGCAACTTGATTTTACTATCTAGTACAAATATTTCAGCAACTAGATGTACAAATTTATCGTCTTACAAAAGTATGACGAGATAGGGGTAAGGATACTTTTAGATAAAATATCAAAAGGGGGCATTCTAAGTGTGATAGTAAAGTTCGTATTAGTTTTATTGATGTTATTATTCCTTATTAGCTCCCAGTAGGAACAGATGAAATTATTCTGAGGGAATGTTAGGAACACACTGATGGTTTTGATTCAAGGAATATAATAGTAATTGTAGGATGCCATCTACTCCATATAATATCTTCAATAAGCCTCAGAGTTGAAAGCTCATAATATCTAATAGTAATTGAAATCAATGGCAACGGAACCGTCAGGCTGGCCAAGGCCTCTTAACCCTGAATGAAACATATTAGATAATTAGATAGCCTGTGCCTCTTAACCCTGAATGAAACATATTAGATAATTAGATAGCCTGTGCGTATCCTGTCCCCAGAAAACCTATGAATTCTGGTCCCTCGGCTTCTTGACAGCAAAGAGCAATGTATATTAACTTGGGAAGTGAAGATTACATCCCTATTATCACAAAATAATAGCCCTTTTAAGCAGGAGCCTAAAGTCTGACTTATCTAGGAAACCAAATGTTAAAGTCCCTGCCACCATACCAAAACTCTGGAGTTGTAGTGAGGGTCAATATAGGATTCAAATAATCCAGTTAAATTGTTGGTAATATGATTGAAGAGTACTATGAAAAGATCCAACACCAACATCGTGACAATGGTTGGACATAGGTACCGATCGGGAGCTCCACCTCCACCCGTGGAGCCCAGTTGCTCTCGATCGTTGGATCAGACGCGCGCGTCCCACGCGGGCCCTCCCGATCCGATGGTGCGGGATGGAGTTCCCCCACGGGGCTTTATATATTTGCTCTCTCCCTAGTAGTATATGGTTCATGTATACAATGGGAAAAAGTTGTCCATTTGACTACATTATGCTTATTCGAGCACCAAACCTTCACATTCTTTATATTTGAGGAGAATTGGCATAAGTCTCATCCTTTCTTTACAGTGCAGATAACTATCAGATTGGAGCATGATTAAGAAGTCTGAGTCTGTACATTTTTTCTAGTTGACAACGATCTCGTATAACTTGCCAACAACCTAGTATAATAACCAAAGATCAGTTTTAAGTTTACACTAGAATGACCCAACACCAACAATATATTAGTCGATTACACCAGCTTTGAGCGATCCTATATTCACGAAAGCTTTAAGTTTGAGACACAAGCTAGGCTTGGTTGAAACTTAAGTTCAGAGCATTTTGATTTATTTGAGTTTCTCATCTTATAAATGCTACCAAGTTACAAAATCACTAGTAACACCTCTTTTGGAAGAACTAGAAAAATCTGCAGACCCTTGGCTGTTGTTAAACCAGCCCTGGCTTGCACAAATTCCCTTCGCTTGGGCTATCAATGCAATGCCTATCTTCTGAACGTAACCATTCCCCTTCCAGTGCACACCTATACGCCGTTTGCTGCTTTCTCGGTCGGCCAACCACCGGCTCGAAAACATCCCTTGAGGGTCCATTTGCTTCTTCGCTGCGGCAAACTTATTCATATTCGTATTCTTCTGTTGCACGCCCAGGAATGCAGCCTCTTCTTTGCCCAGTGTGGCCTCGCTCCGTGCTTGAAGAACGCCATCTGCTGCACCTACCTCTTCCCAGGCATATTCGTTCATCCTCGGGGTCAGAGGATCGTCGGCTTTCTAGTAGTTGAACCACGAAGACCGATTCCTTCGGCTGCCCGAGCAGGGCCGACTCAGGCAGCCGAGGAGATTGGGTTATCCTATACAGAGCTAGTTTTGGTTGCTCTTTGATCTTTACTGTGGGATAATCTTGGAGGGACACCCATGACCCCGACCTCAGTTGGAGTCAACCGAACCTGGAGATTGTCCTAAGCATAGTAGGGTTACCTAAGTCCGAAGTCTTATTTGGCTTACCCCTGGGCCGGTCCCGTGGCCTCGAGATACGCGTCCGAAAGTGGACTGGAATCCGAGGAAGTCGTTAACACTGTAGTGTGAGCTGTTCATGGGGGGTCTCGGTCGTCCAACCTGTACATGGCATGGTGTTGCCACGGGTACCACATGATGTCATTCGAGTAATATCACGGATAGAAGAGTGATGCTATATGTACCTTCAAAAACTTCATTCCTCCATGTCCCTCCACCACATGGCACTCTCTTATTGACCCAAGCAAATATTTTGGAGGGGGACATGATCAAATAGAAGAATGCCACATGACGAAGGGAATTCATCCTGAAAGCTTGCGTCGTCCTGGAAGGAATAGGTTACTCTTCTCTTGAGCGCAGGTTCCAGTGAGAGAGATTCACCTGAAACTTGTATTGTCCGGCAATACGAAAAAAGAGTAATAGAGAACAAAATCAAGGTATAATTAGGATTAGTGGAGATTTTTAGCTAATATTTAATTGATGCAACATAGAACAATTCTCTGTTATTAGAATTTATACTAGATTTCTGAATGGTGGGTAGATGGTAATTTGGATGTATGGATTTTTTTTTACTTTCCGTGCTTAGTTCTTATCAGTATAAACTATAAAGAGATTGGCTGAACAATTTTTTTTTTGGATGAACATTCTGGATAGAGTGAGTACTTATTCTCAGCAATATCAAGTTCACTATCACTGTAACTTTTGTAGGGAGGGAAAAAAAAAATTAAGGGGAAGAAAAAATGGAGGAGAGTAAAATAAAAAGAAAGTTAATTTTTTCTTTCTTTGTTTGGATGGACAAAAAGTAGGAGAAGGAAAAGTTTAAAAATAATTAGTTGTTGTTTATGGATAGCAATATAATTACTATTTGGTCCTTGATATTCTAAAATGATAATTTATCATTCCCTTTATGAGGGGTAGTGGGGTAAATTCACTCATATTCCTCTCATCTCTCTCCATTTTTTTTTCCAATTTTGGAAAAAAAAAAATTTAGTGGGACCTACCTACTTTTTTTTCTCAAATTCTCCTCCCCATTTTCTTTCATCCTTCCCAACACCATCACTTTTAATTTTTCTCTCACTTTTTTCTCAACTTTTTCCTTCCTTGTATTTTCCTCCCTCCCCAAACAGTACCTAACATGTAGGCTAAGGTGAAATGAATGCGGAGCACTTGTCCCACATAACAGTGTAAATTCTTAAGATTTAGTTCCACATCAATTATCAGGTCGAAAATAATTATTTTGTAATTGCGTTTTTATATTTCATATGTACATCCAGTGTAATTATTATTTTTTGTAAAATGAGTCGAATAATTATATATGTAAGGTTGCGAGCATTGACATGTGAGTTAGATTGATGTAGTTCTAAATGATTAGGTTTGCGAACAATGACATGGTAAGCAGAATTTTTTTTCTTCCCATATTATTGCGTTGGTTACCCAATTTTTTTATATTTTCGGATAGATTTAGGATAAAAAATCTATTCCATGTTTGGTTTAGATTATAAAAATTTATTTCGGAAATTACGAATATCCAGATAAATAATTTCTCTAAAAAACATAGGAATAATCTCTCTTAAGAATATGTGGCTTTTTTTTTGCTGGATTTTTTTTTTTTTTTTTTTGGGGGGGGGGGGGTATTTTAGTCTTTTTAATTCATTTCTTTATTTTTATTTTTTTTGTTCTGCTTTCAATTTTTCCCATAATTGTGTTTTTGTCTTTTTTTTTCATTTTTTTAAGATTTATTTTGATCATTTTTTCCCTTTTTTTCTTTAAGAATATTATTTGGTATTTTTCAGTATTTTTTTCATTTTTGTAGATTTTTTTGGTTTTTGGTCTTCATTTAAAAAAAATCAGTTTTTTTTTCATATTTGGGAATGTTTTTTATTATTTGTTATTTTCGTTAATTTTATTTTTATAAATTTTTAAGAGGGATATTTGTTTTTCTTGGGTAATTTTTTTCATCTTTTTTAATCTTTAAAAAAAATTTATTTAATTTTTGAAAATATAGAATTTCTGGCTATATAGTATTCCGCATACAAAATGTCCTTCTTAGGAGTGAAAATCTTATTCACATGTTTGGTTTAGCTTATAAAATTAATTGCAAAAAGTTACAAATACTGAATAAACAATAAATTACGAATATCGAATAAATAATTCGTCCACAAAACATGAAAATCATATCCCTTAAGAACGTGAATTTTTTTTATGCACGTAACGAACTTTCTTTTCAAATTTTTGTTTTTCTTGTATTTAAAAAACAATTTCGTTTCTTTCCCTTTTTTATCGTTTATCATTTTTTAAGATTTTTTTCATTTTTTTTTATTTTTCACACTTTTTTATTTTTCTCATTTTTTTATCTTTAATCTTTTTTAGTGTTGTTTTTTTTTCTAGTTCTTTTAAATCCTTTTTTTCCTTTGTAGTATAAGATTTTTTTTTCTTTTTTTTTCTTTTTTTAAAGTAAATTCTTTTAAAATTTCTTTTTTTGTTGTTTTAATTTTTCTATACAATTTTAAAGTTCATTTCTTTTTTGCGTTTTTAAAAAAAACCTTTTTAGGTCTTCACATTTTTTTTTTCCTTTTTTCGTTTAAAAGATATATTTTTTCTCATAATTTTTAAGTTTTCTTTTTCTTTTCCTTTCTTTTGTTGTTTCTTTTTTTTGTTTCTCTTTTTTTTAAACATTTTTGTTTTTTATTTTTGTTATTTTTATCTTTTTTAAAAATTTATTTTTGCCTTTTTGTTTTAATTTTTTCTTGTTTGAGTTGTTTTCACGTCAGGGAAAGTAATGAATTAGATCGTAAAAATTAATTTATAAGCACAAAAATTATGATGTCAAATAGATTTGACCTATGTTCTCTATAATACTAACATATCACCTTAACCAACTATGTTATAAAAAGTCACAAACAAAGAATAACAAGTATTAAATGTTAGTCCAATGATTAAATTGAGTTTTTGATTATGGATAGTCGATTAAGTTTACTATTATGATATCACTAAAGATATGACAATTACTATATTGCTAATAATTAAAGTTGGCGGCAAAGTCCTAATGTGCATTGCTTTTATTATCCTTGCTACTATGATAATGCTTTAATCGTCTAAGATATACTTACAGAAAAACAATAAGCAAGATTAATCTTAACGTATACAATAAAGAAATCATGATGGATCAAAGACATGCTAGCCCGAAGATTTTTTTGAACTGTCCACGACATCTCCGGGGCCATGCACTCGGGGGTTCCGTTGCACGGCCGATAAATGGGAGTCGAGGGGGACAGCTCCCCGCATGAGGGTTCGGGAGCAAAGTCCCGGAAAGCTATTCAAATTCTCAAATCTGCTTAGCTTTGGACAACTGACATCAGAAGGGAAAGCCGCCATTCAAACAAGGAAGAAGTCAAACTATCGAGACATCATTTTCACTGTAATCTTTTTTTTTTATTCTTGAATCTCTATAATTATTTGTAACTCAATAGAAAATGACAAATGAAAGCTAAACTAAAATTCATCCAAATATCCAAGTTCTGAAACTGGGGTATCATACTGACATATCAACGATATACCGACAGTATACAGAGAAATGAGCACCTTCAAACAGAACCTTTCTAGCCCAAAAAATCCATTAGATTGGTATAACGGTGATACGGTTTGGGTGACCGTTGGTCAGCATTAAATGTTGCAACGATTATAAAACTAGTTGTTTATAGTTGTTACGAGCGGTATACATATCACTCTGCACAGTAACTATCATATTATTTTTTGGGCTACTTTTGACCACTATATAAACCAAAGTTGGTCTTAGTCATTCCCACTTCTTGGAGTTCACTTTCTATCTTTTATATACAAAACCCTCTATACATAAGAGAGCTTTTATTTGCCAAATAAATTTGAGAGAAAATTATATTGAGTTTTAAATCGTACACTTTATTTGTGAGTAGATCATAATTATTTTTGTAAGAGGTTGAAGTCCGCAAGTTTTCGTATCAAAGTTGTATAGAAGTCGGTGAGCCTTCGGATCAAAACTTGTGTGTAAGAAGTAGGCAAGACCTTCGGATCTAAACTCGTTTGTGTAACTATTTGTGGTAATAGTGAATTAAATCCGGAGAAAGTTTCGGAAATGGAGTGTCTTACGGAGAATACCATGATATATCGGATGTCGGTATTCTTGTATTATTTCTAGCAATTATTTTAAATTATTTATTAGATTTCATAATTGTACTTAATTATTAGTTAAACCCTTTCATTAAATATATTTAATCACCGATTAAAATTGTTATATTTTATTATATGTACTATATATTTTTAGAAATATTTATATATTCATCAAACAATGGAATAATTTTTCAGGGAATTTGATTTCCGCAAATAAAAAAATTTCTGCTAGTATTTAGTGTACCAAACATCCCCTCCCTTAAGGATATTTAGCAATGAAAAGTTAGAGAACATAGTTCAAACTATAACCCGTTTTCATTGCTAAAGTAGAAAGTAATCTTCGTTTTAGTTTTCCATGCACGGAGAAAATGTGTGGGGTTTATCTGTTTGAAAATTTTGGAACTTTTGTCAATTTTAGGGGGCATTTATAAAATTTAGGAGACTTTTGTAAAAAAAAATTGGGACCTTACATAAAATTTAAGAGGACTTTGTATTTAGGGGACCTTTGTAAATTTTTGGGACCTTTATAAAATGGACTAATTAGAGATTAGATTCTGAATTTTATACCAACTTACAGTTTAAGTTCTGACTTGTCCAATTGAAAAGTTTAGTCTCTAAACTTTTTTTATTTGTTTCATTTTTTTTCATTATACCCTTCCTAGTTTATATAGGAAGGTTTTATTGTCAAACATGGAAGGGAGGGTATAATGGAAAAAATAAAACAAAAAATAAAAATCTAGGGTCTAAACTTTTCAATGGACAAGTCAGGACTTAAACTCTAAACTGGTATAAAATTAATAATCTAAACTCTAATTAGCCGTTAAAATTGAGGGGACTTTTATAAAGTTGGAGTCCTATGCTTATGTTTGGAGCCGGCTAGATACTTTGTATTATTAGTAATGAAAACTTTTTAATTCTTAGTTCCTAACAAATAAATAATATTTTTAATTGGAAACTTTATTTTTGGTAATATTTTTTAGTTTCAAGAAGTTTTCATGTGCAGAATCTCTACTGGTGACAAGAGGAGGGTGCAAAGTCTAAGGTCACATTTGGTTCAAAGAAAAGTAATTTATTTTCTATATTTGAATGCTAAAGGAAAAGAGCGTGAAAAATGGTTCCCAATGAGAAGAAATAGTCTAGAGCGCGATAATATTCGTTATTATGGAGAGAAAATGGTCTCCTACTCATCCCAAGAATTCATTTTTTTCTTCCAATTTTTTGCATCTACAAAAATGTAGAACTAAACTATCCCTACTCGAATATATATTATGACTATATTTTTGGCCTTTTCCAAACATCGAGACGATCCGTTTACAAGTGACAAGTGTGTCAAGTGGAATTGCAATGTGATGTATTGCAGCTGAAGCATTCTAACCCATCGAGAAATTTGAAACTTGTCCTACACTGGAGACCACGATTTGGGTTAGGTATGATGCAACCGAAACATTTAGACCCCGTTTGGTTCACGGAAGGAAAATCAATTCCCTTGTATTTTTCATAGAGATGGGAATGTAGGATTCATATTAAATTTTCTTTCAAGTATTTGGTAAAACAAGTAAAACGTTTAAGAAAGACCATTTGATTTCCCTTCCAGTGTTTGATTGGTGTAGGAAATGAAAGAAAAAAAATATATCAATGTTCCAATAATATTCGATGTCAACAAAATTATAGTCATTATAATACGAAGAGTTAATTGGTAAAATAGTCAATAACTCAAAGCTATTTTGTTAGAATTTTGGGTAATAAATACTGAAAAATGAGAAGAAAAAATAAATCACATGGGTCCTGAGAGGAACCATTTTTTTTCATTTTTTTATGTCAAAAAAAAAATTTTAATTTGTGGCTACCAAATAAATGAAAGGAACAAATCCTTAAATCCTTGAACCAAATAAGGTCCTATATCCGAGTGAGCATTAGAGAATGTGTGACATGTCACACGTTCTCTAGCTGGGCGGCTGACAGGTGGGACCAGCACAGGCGTGGCGTGAACCAAAACCATGATTAGAGCATCTCCAACCCTATTGTGACTTTGGAAAAAAGTTAATGCCACATAGGAATGACAAAATTTTATTCAAAAGTTCTTCTCCAATGCAATTGTCAAGTCAATTGTGAAGCTTATGTGGCAAAAATTAAAGAAGACATTGTGAAGTTGATTGTCTTGTTCTAGACAATGCACTTGACAATGTCTTCTCTTCCATGTCATCAATTATGAATAAAAAATATTAGAAAAAAGAAAGAAGATGAGTAGTTGTCTTAAAAGTTGTCTTGAAAGTTGTAAAAAAAATACTTTTTATTGTCTTCTCAATACTTTAGCATTGGAGAGAGTTTTTCTATCTCATTGTCTTTTGAGATATAATTTTGTCACATAAACAAGATATTGTCTTGTGGCTCATGCCACATAGGAGTCACCTAAGACTCACAACACTTAACAAGACAATAGGGTTGGAGATGCTCTTAGCCCTGTCGATGACAGAATAGTGCAAGGCGTTCAAAAGCATTTCCAGCTGTCTAAGGTACTGTTTGGGAAGGGTGGAAAGTGGGAGGAAAGAAAAAGTTGAGGGAAAAGTGAGAGGAAAATTTTAAATGATGGTGTTTGGAAAGGGGGAGAGAACATGGGGGAGGAAAATTTGAGAGGAAAAAGTAGGTGGGTCCCACCAAAAAATTTTCCTCCCAAATGTGGGAGGAAAATGGAGAGAGATGAGAGGAATTTGAGTGAATTTACCCCACCACCCCTCAAAAAGTTAATATTAAAGCATCATTTGAGAATACCAAGGAGGAAATAGTAATTATACCTATATCCATAAACAAATAAAAAATTGTTTTTAAACTTTTCCTTCCCTTACTTTTTGTCCATCCAAACAAAGAAAGGAAAAATTAACTTTTCTTTCATTTTACTCTCCTCCATTTTCCTTCTCCTCAAATTTTCCTCTCCCTCCTCACAAATGTTCCCAAACACAGTGTAACAGACAAGTACAGGAGAAATTATTAGGAAGTCTGAGCGACTCATTGTTGTTCCTCAAGAAATGGGTAATGAAGGAAGAAAGCGTGTGTACAATAATTACCCACAAACACACACTCATGAGAATGAGAGTGAGAGAGAGGCAATGCAACAAACATACATTGATGAGTCTGTGATTGTTGTCGGCGCGGTTCGGAGTAGTTCATCCCTCCAATTCCATGCATGAATGTCCCATCACACTGGGACTGTATTCGGTAGGAAGGATAAAAAAGTGGAAGAAGAAAAAAAAGATAAGGATACATTTTTCTTCCATATGGAAAAAAAATTATTTTTTTCCTTTGTGTTTGGTAGCAAAGAGTAAAAAATATAGGGTTTACCAATTCTACCCTCAACTAAAAACACTTATTTACTATTTGACTTCATAAATAATTTTTAAATAATACATTTATATAGGGGTATAATTGTTAATTAATACAAGCATTCACTTTTTTTTCAACTTTTTTCCCACTTTTCCTTCCACTTTTGGGGGATTGGATTTCTTAGGTTATGAGGAAAAAGTAATCCCTCCACTTTTTCTTCCTTCCTATTTTTCTTCCATACCAAACAAGAGAAAATGAATCTTTTCCTTCACTTTTCCCTCCTCTATTTTCCTTCCTCCCACTTTTTGCTCCTACCAAACACACCATGGCCATCTCCCCATCAGTTGAGGCAACTCCCACATGCCCACTCGAGTCCATTTTTGTTCACCCACCAAAACTTGAATATTTATTCACCCTCCAATAAAAAATTGACACATGCCAAATATTTTAGTCAAATCCACTTTGAATGTTTACAAAACTACTTCCAAAGTGATTTATGTTGAATGGATTTAACATGTGTCAATTTTTTGTTGAAAGGTGAACACAACCTTAGTTTTGGTGGGTGAACAAAAATCCACTCCACCACTGCCCCCTCCCCTCTCTTTTATCTTTAGGGCATCTCCACCACGCTATTCAATATTAACTCATGCAACAAGATATGTCCTGCGATAAGACTTCGGACTTGGACAACTCCCATCTCCTCTGCTTAGAAAAACTCTCCAAATCCAACGTGACTTGTAAGAAATATGCTTTTACATTTCAATAACGGTTAAGGAGATACCAAAATTAGTTCCAGCTAGGACAACACAATCTCTTGGACCGGCCTGTCATCATGCACCTTACCTATTGCCAATGCATTTCATCCTACTGCCCACAGTTTCTCTAATCAAACTTCTATAAACAAAGCTCATGAGGAAGTCGTGTGTCCGTCTCCTACTCGTATTCGTGTCCGTGAAACCTTATCTATTGACTATTGCCAATGCATTTCATCTTACTGCAGTGCCCACAGTTTCTCTAATCAAAAACTTCTATAAACAAAGCTCATGAGGAAGTGATGTGTCCGTACTCGTACTCGTGTCCGTGATTCGGAGACTATTCCTTGCGTAGTAACTATCAGGATTTGATAAAGGAGATCGATATAGGCATGGAATTATATGAAATTGGAGGCAATCCTACCATCAGATCCATAGGTAAACTTGAATTAAGTCAGGCTACTTATATATCACATGGAAATATTCCCATACAAACTTCAAGGTTGACCTAATAAAAAGGCAGTTAAAGGCTACTTTCCCTAGGCATGTATGTGCTTAAAAAACAAACAGAAAGGTGGTATTTAAGTGCCAAATGAATGATACAAGCTACAGTCAGTAACCAACTACATGGATCATTCTAATTCTACGAGTTCTATTACTATAATCAAGAACAGTTCTACCAAACAAGAGAATTATTTTTAAACTGTAGCTGATTAATTAAGGGACAAGGTCTGACTTTCCGAGGACGGTTGAAAGAACCAGCTCAGAGATTTGGGACCGTCCAGTTAGTATACACAAGGTCCCCCAAGAATGTGTGGTCACTGCCGGAAACCCTGTTCCAGATATGGATATGAAGATTCCTAATAGACTATGGCCAGTGTTTGAGTGATCAATCGAATAAGCAACAAATCATTATAGAATATATATCAATGGAAGATTTAAGAAAAGTACCAATAGGCAGGCAAAGCTTTAAAAAAATGAAAGGGAACCCAAGAATCTGAGGGAAAAAAGAGGAGAAAGTTCCCAACTCTTGACAACATAAACCTAAACCTTTGCCTAAAAAATTATTAGAGAAATTTTGACTTATCCTCCACTTGATTTACCATGTTTCAGGGTGCACCCCACAGTGTTGCAAAAAATGTACAGCTCCCCCCACTTTTGACGGAATTCGTCAGAAATTGACAGTCAATATTTTGACCAAAATATCCTTCTCATTGTCTTCCCCCCCCCCCCCCCCCCCCCCCCCCCCCCCCCCCCCCCCCCCCCCGCGCGTGCAAGCAGCATGCCACCGTCGCCCCTGCTCCCCTTCCCTCTCCTCGTCGTGGAAAGTCATTAACGGCACTTTTCGAGTGTCGTTAAAACATTTTTTTTGTAGTGCCCCCTCCTCGCCTCCGCCGCCGCTCCCGGCCACCACCCCCGCTCCCCTTCCCTCGCTTGCCGCCGCTGCTTGCGTCGCCGTCGTCGTTCCTGGCCACCGCCCCCGCTCTTCTCGCTGTGCTTGCCGCCGCCACCGCTACTTGTTGTCGCGGCGGCTGCTGCTACTGTAGGGGAGCGGGAACGAGGGTAGCAAGGAGGGGGGAGGAGAAGTGAGCGGCGAGGAGAAGGGCGGTGGCGGGAAGGGGGGAGCGAAGGCGGTGGCGGGGAGGGGGGGAGGATGGGGTGAGGGGGAGAGGAAAGAGGACAGGGACATTTTGGTCCCAAAAAAATATTTATGACGAATTTGGTCCAAAGTGGGAGGTATTGTACATTATTGCAACACTGTGGGATGCACCCTGAAATATAGTAAATCAAGTGGAGGATAAGTCAAAATTTCTCAAATTATTATTGGTTGTTGAAAAGGACTTATGTGCCTTTGTGTCCACGATAGAAGGGCCCTTAAAGAGGAGCCCGTCGGCAGAGGCTCCCCCACCATGCTTCTAAAGCATGGGACTGTAGCAGGAGCCATCTTGAATGTCTCCATTTTCATTTGGTGCAAGAACTCTACTAATTCTACATAAACTACCCTCCAGAAAAGTTCTCGAGCACATTAATGGATGTAGATCCTAGCTAAAAACAGAAATTATGTTGAACATAAATAATGCAGTTGTGCACTTAAAACTAACATCTGGTCCCATTCTAGGATCCTAAAAATCAGCGAAGGACAGCGAAAAATCGCATGAGAAAACTACTTTTCAGAAGCCCAATTCATGATTCATTCGGAACTTTCAAGTATGCCCCACATGTGTGGTCTTTGACAGTGAAGCTCAAGAAACAATAGCCAATGCATATCAGTTCAAACAGTCATTACACAATAGTAAATACAGGCATAAATATAACTACTGAATGACATTTCAACAAAGGTTTAGGTTCCAGGGAAATCTTACAGTAGCTAATTAACGTCTTAAATTTGTGCAAACAGCAAACCACAATAGATATATATAAGTGAAAGCATTAAAAAAAAAGACCTTTTGGTTCCAAGAGGTCCCTTATAATCATTTGAATCAACCGTGCTCGTAGCTTCTCGGTTGGAGACACCACTAGTTCTGGTTCCTGATCTTCCCTGCGGCCCTTGGAGCTGCATGGAAACAGATTGAAATGGCTCGGTACAATATCAGTATAGATGATCAACATTGACAGACAGGGTGACACCTTAAGATCTCAAGATAACATCACCATCATGTTGTAGCATTTGTCTTTACTTCTTTATGAGTATAGAGAATGAACGACCAAATTGCTTCTCCTATGTTACACGGGCACGGGAAATCGGTGACCAAATCGTGTCCGTACATGTATCCATGTCCGTATTCGTGCAAAACACAGGTGACTACCTTTTACCTAATTAAAAATTTCCATATCCCATTATCTGTGTAAGTATTTGTGCAACAACATTGGTCTTCTCTTACATGCAAGTTTGCACTAGATTGTGTCCTAATCTGTTATTCGTAAACAGTCCATATGTCATTTCTTTGTTAAATTTATAAGTTATTGATGTAGTATCTAGTAAGACTATGGAAATCAGAATAAAACAATGGCTGGATAGAAGAGAAGCCCTAAACAAGGAGTAGCTAAAAATTCAAGAGTTAGCTGTCCCTTCATATAGGGTGGATAGGGGTAAGAATTAAGTTTCCTATGAATATTTTTTAAATTATTTAGTGTCATTCTAATGAAAGAAGATATCCTATAAAAGCATTGGAATTTGAGAATGCAAATCTATAAGAGAGATCTACAAACAAGCTCATCATGTGAATTGTGAGAAATAGCATTATAATGATGACTGGACATTATACAAAATGCACCATTACCTTGGACGTTAGAATGGAACTTCTATAGATAAAGCTGTGTAAAAATATGTACTTACCAAGTCCGATTGCATCTGAATCTTTCATGATTCTGAGCCTCCTACAAGTTTCAGTGAACATACTGCAATGCACAAAACATATATGATCCAAGTCAAAGAGAGGGGTCATAATACAAGACAAAAATTATATACAATGACATAAGGAACAAAAACCACAATGAGTGACCAAATTGAAGGAAAATAGTAACAATGCTACCATGTAAGTGACGACACTATAACATGAAGAAGAAAATGAAAAGAAAAGGACTAATTACAAATATTGCAACCAAACCAGCATTATCAACTAAAACTGCTTAGAACATTTGGGAGATATAAAGGCTCCTCCAATTAGGAACAGGCCCCTGCCAGTATCCTGCAGCAGCTTTCACAACCATTGCATAACTACTAAAAGTCTGGCCCTTGCCTAGACGGATTGATATTAACTAATCTTCGGAAGCATTACATATCAGGTTCAGCAAGAGTTAGAGATTATTAAGCAATGTATTTGTTACAAATAATGAAAAATTATTGTCGTATGGTTATTTGAAACTAGTTACAAGTCTTTAAGTTTCAATAGTGGAATGTTCAAATCTTCTGACGATTCTAAAATAACAAAAGTCAACGACAAATTTCCAGGTCATTTCCAAAGGCATTAACAAGAAATCCAGGTCAAGATTATATACTCACTCCCAAGGAACATCACCAACGAGCATCCAGTCGCCATCTTTGTCTTCATAGGTGAGAATCTTTTCAGATCCGTGATCTGTCAATTTGTTCCGAGTCTGCCCATCTCTTGCTGGTATTCCATGCGAACCACATTGGCCTGAAATGGTCACAACACATTTACAAGTATACTCCTTTCATATTGCAAAAAACAAAAACAAAAAAAGAAGCTACTTGATTCTCAACGACCTATAACAAATTCCTTAGGAATGATTCATATGAAGAAGAAAAAAGGAACTATTCTAGTATTTCATTTGTCAAGTGTCCCTGCAAGTACGAAAAATCTCAAATTCATAGTGAAATGTAAAGAATACATAGATGCCATGCTAGGAGATTTAACATAGTAATTTGTCAAGATAGGTTCTAAAATAGTTTTCCGGATGATCAGAGAGCACACTACATCCTAGGAAGCATGGACAGTCCCAAAATGTTGCAGTGTCGTGTCGGGCACGTGTCGGGCACGTATCAGACACTCCATCGTACCCCCATCGTACACTCCAAAATACACTAGGACACACCAAAATAAGCGTTGTGTCCTTACCGTGTCGTGTCATATCGTATCCGTGTCCACACAACGTAGCCGTGATGTATAGTCAAGTAGCATGTAACGAGCATTGGTTTAACGTTGCTACAGTCTCGTGATATAATAATATTTACAAATTACAAAACGTTTAAGAAACATCTTCCTTAAGTAGTGGAAAGAAGCAACAGAAGCGAACAAAATAAAACCGCAAGAGCTTAATAAGAAGTGCATCTAATTTTCATCAACAATACAGTCTCGTGTGTTTTAAAAGGTATGATCTGTCTACTGATACCAGTGCAAAAATTCTAGTTTATCACTGATAGACTACTAACTCTATCAGAAAGCGTACATGTACATAAAAAAACATTTACTAAACATATTAATTCTACTAAGGTCTCGTTTGGTACACTGTAATGTAATTGTAATCGTAATGTAATCAAATGAAAAAGAAATATTTTTCTATTTGATTACATTGCAATTACGATTACATTACAGTGAACCAAACTGGGTCTAAATCAGATCTAACGAAAGCAAGACTATAAACAAATCCACGCGAAAGGCGCTCACCAATGGTGAAGCAGCTGAACATCTTCTGGAGGGCCGAGGAGAGCTCCTTGTAGTTGGAGTACATCTTGAGATCGACCTTCCTGAGGTACGGAGCTCCGTCCATGCTGACCTTCACATAGAGACATCCCGAACCCTGCTTGGCCTCGGCGTCTTCCTTCTTGTCGGAAGGGTTGGCACTGTTAGCAGCCATCGTGTTCTTCCGGTAGCTCCGGATGGGCGGCCATCCCACCACCTGCGCCCTGTTCCACAACACCATACCTCAAAATGTGCATGATGAACGCAATTTTCGCCCTTCACTTACACGGCCAACAATTTCGACAGTACTAATATAACAAATTTTAGGCACATTATTCTTAACAAATCAATAACTAATATATTAGAACAAAAGTTCGCTCAAAGTTGTTGAATGCTGACCTACTTAACAAATTACTATAATTAGACATATTAAACTGAACTAAAAAAACCTGCCAAAATAAGATGGTACGATTATCTACGACAAATTCTTGGCCTAAGAGCATCATTAGTAAGGCCCATCCCATTTTCTAGATTCCAGATTTAGAATGTAGGAGCTCATTTTGTAGAATAATAAGTCTCATCCCTAGTCCCAATTTCTACATTTTCGGTCCCAACCCATCCATAGATGCTAAGGGTTGGGCCTCCCAATTGCTAGATTCTAGATTGTAGAAACTCGTTTTGTAGAATAGTAAGCTCCAATTTTGAGCCCAACTTTCTATATTATAAACTTTATATTATTTTTTTCATACATTAATTTTTGACCACACAATTTTTTTGACCGGAGCACACTTTATCATTTCAAACCCAACTCATTCTACGTTTAACTTTTTTTTTTTTTTTTGAAATTCCAAATTGCATTGGAAGAGTCCCAACTACTACTGATGCTCTAACAAACAAACTCATCTCCAAAACAAAAGCCATTACTACAATTAGTTAAAGGCACGCAAAATTAATAAAATTCATAAAAAGCCCATAAAGAGGAGAGAAGGGAAAAAAAAAGTCACTTTGCAGCTGGGGGCGCGGGAGCGGCATTTTGCTCCAGCTTCTTCTCCACGTCGTCCTTGGTGTTGGAAGCGGGTTCCGGGTCGGATCCGGGTTTGTTGGGGTTGGGGGAGAAGGCCCATTTGTTAGAGTCGGAGAAGCCCCTCTTGGAACCGCGAGGGGTGGCGGCGGTGGAGATGGAGAGGGTGAGGGCCGGAGGGGATTCGGATCCGGGCAGGCCGAGGCGGAGCTCCGTCTTGAGGTCGGAGTCGCAGGAGACGACGGTGGAGGAGGAGCTGCTGCTGCCGAGGTCCGACGAGGAGGAGGAGGAGGAGTCGGGGAGGGCTAGGCCTATGCCTATGTAGTCGTGCTCCAGAGTGAGTGTCATCTCATCAAGAAAAATCAATACGAGAGAGGAGAGGAGATAGGAAGAGGGAGACGAGTAATAAAGTCGAGGGAGGTTGTATTTTATGGGACTAATAAAGAAGGTTTTTCTTAGGGGCACCTTCACTTCTACTAGGGGACAACCCAAAATTTTTTAAAAAAAATTACAAGTTTGCCATTGATTTTTTTTACTAGGGGGACAGCCCAAAAATCACTATAAAAGCCAATTTGATTTTATTTCATCTCTCTCTTTCTTCCTCTACTACTTCTCTTCCTCCACTCTTTTTTTCTCCTCCTCATATAAACCTATAATTAACCTAACCTAGGTGAAATTGTCCCCCAACCTAAAATTGTTGAAGATTTTTGGTAGAATACAGTGTCAATCATTTCTCCCATTTATTTGTAAGTCGTCGAATTTATTTTTGTGTAATATTTTAAGTTTTAACCTAAATTTTACATATAAAAGTTGAATTTTGTGTTTAATGTAGAAAGAAATAGAAAATGGAACAACCCGGACCATCAAATGCTGGATACTCTCCTCCCACAACGTCCGAAGAACACTTTGACGCATCGGAAACCCTCGTGGTAACTACACTTGAACTTTACTTCGGGTGAAAAATTGGACTTTGACACAGAGGACTGCCACAAATGTGGCAGTCCCTCACATATATAGGACTGCCAGAGATGTGGCAGTCCTCTGTGTCCAAGTCATTTCTTCTTTTAAACAGCCTGCCTTACCAACTTATCACCAATATTTTTAACATGATCCTCTAGCTAACTCTATAAATAATAATATGAGTATCATTTTCCATTCACTTAAGTGGAGAAATGAAGACATATCACATAAAGAGTAAATACAGAACCATATTTTAACAGTAAAAAAATATATAGGGGTCAATCGTATCACGTCTTGTCCAGATATATATATATATATATATATAACCCAAATATGAACATTGATCCAAATACTGATGTTACTTTCTTCCTCTACTACTTCTCTCTCTTTCGTTTCAATCAAGCGACGATGCGGTACAATGGTGTCGAGAAGTTGGACGGAAAAAACAAGTTGGTTCTAGTGATATCCAGATCGGCCCGAAATCGCTCGGGACGACACAGTGTGATGGTTGGCTGTGAAAGAGGTGGTGTGTTCAGATCGCACAAGAAAGACACAGTTATCCAAAATAAAGTTCCAAGAAAGAAAGCTGGCACGAGGAAATGTGATTGTCCATTCACGATCCAGATTAGAAAAGAAGAAGAAGGGAAGTGGTCAGTACAAGTGAAGAATGGAACCCACAATCATGAGATTGCCGAGAGACTTACCTGCTGACCACTGTGACGTCGAAATCGACTGAGTATCAATGTGTTATATGGAGGACCACTTTTGTATACATTTTGGCATTTTGGTTATAGAGGACCACTTTTGTATACATTAAACTATGAAATATGAAGTCCAATATATGTTTCTTACTTTTATCCATGTGTTATATGTCTTTTATCTGGGTGTTATACATGTGTTTTATTTGGGTGTTATACATGTGTGTCATACATGTGTGTTACTTTTATCCAGGTGTTATCTTTTCTAGGACTGCCACACCCAGGGCAGTCCTTCACATGTGCTGGACTGCCCTGTGTGTGGCAGTCCTTGCTAAAATGTTCTGTGATCTGATCACAGAACAATTCATAGATGAATTGTTCTGTGATTTGATCACAGAACAATTCATCTAGGACTGCCACACACAGGGCAGTCCAACACATGTGAAGGACTGCCCTGTGTGTGGCAGTCCTAGATGAAATGTTCTGTGAATTAGGACTGCCACCCCCCTGGCAGTCCTACATTGAATTAGGACTGCCAGGGAGCTGGCAGTCCTAATTGAAACTTGTTGTTATATAAATGGCCATTCTTCTGTGTTTTAACACGGAGAATGGACATTCTCCGTCTTAATTTACACGGAGAATGGTCATTCCAGTGTTAAAATGCAGGAGAATGACCATTCTCCGTGTTAATTTACACGGAGAATGGCCATTCTCCGTGTTTCTAACACGGAGAATGGCATTCTTTGTGTAAATTAACACGGAGAATGGCCATTCTCCGTGTTTCTAACACGGAGAATGGCATTCTTTGTGTAAATTAACACGGAGAATGGCCATTCTCCGTGTTAGAAACACGGAGAATGACCATTTTTTGTGCTAAATTACACGGAGAATGGCCATTCTCCGTGCTAAATTACACGGAGAATGGCCATTCTCCGTGTAAATTAAGACGGAGAATGGTCATTCTCCTGCATTTTAACACTGGAATGACCATTCTCCGTGTAAATTAAGACGGAGAATGTCCATTCTTCGTGTTAAAAACACGGAGAATGTCATACTCCGTGTTAATTTACACGGAGAATGGTCATTCTCCTGCATTTTATGGTCAGTTGAAACTTTGGAGGGCCATAACTTTTGACTGGGAGGTCGAAACGAGGTCCCGTTTGTCCCAAAACGAGCGTATCTTCGAGGAGGCTGAAAGTAACAACTTCATCGTTAGACGACCTTCCGAAATTTTAGAATCGCAAAAAAATGATGTTTGGACCCCCGTTTTAGCAGTTTTGTCGAATGCGGGAGTGTTCTTGAAAGAAATTTGGTGGAGGAATTAGGATTAGAGTGGTGGAGGAGAATTTTCTAGTGTTTAGGGAGAGGGAGAGAGAGCTCTTCTTCTTTTTCTCTTTTGGAGGAGAGAGAGAGGAAATGATGAAATGAATAGGAAATTTGAGTTTGGGGGGTTGGGCTGCCCCCTAGTAAAATTTGGGCTGCCCCCTAGTAGAATCTCCACCAAATGGGCTGCCCCCTAAGTAAGGGCTGCCCCTTAGTAAATGTGGAGGTGCCCCTAAAAAAAACCATAAAGAAACAAATGTTAAAAAAAATTCGGAACGGCAAAAGTACGAGTATAAATCCACTCAATATAAATTTGCTCAGTACAAATAAAATATATTTTAAAATTTGGTCAAATATTTCAAAAATAAAAATATTGAGGTTAGAAATTTTTCATTCTTAAATATGTTGTCAAATTTGGTTAATTAAATAGGTTCTCACCATATTTTATGCCATATTTTTCAAATAATTTATACAAAACACGTTTAAATTTTTGCATGCCTAAAATTTATGTAGTAATTTTAATATGTCAAAAGTATACAAGTATTATACGTTTCTGAAAGATACGAAAAAATTTGCGTATAATACGAGTTTTATTCGGATGATTGCTAACAAGGGTTAAGACTACTATAAATTAAATTCGAGTGGCTTTTGTGGTTACCGAGGAGAAGTATAAGACTCCAGCTGAATGGCGGAAGATCAGTGGATCAAGCCACGGATGTCACGTTCCGATTCGACAAACCGTTCGTCCCTGTTAGTATTATGCCGAATCGATCGTCCTCGCTAAGGCGTGATGTCGTACGAGTCTGGAATTGCACTCGTACAAGGCAAGAACGTTACGTTTAATCGTTATATTGAAACACCAAGTTAAAACTTCACAAATCACATCAGAATTGAACATGCACTTTAGGAAGATAGAAATATGATTTTCATTCATAGCTTGCAATGAAGTGCAAGTAGTAATTACATTAGATGCCGTTGCGGCTACATTGATGGAAACATGAAATATACTCGACAAGCTACCTGAACTAACATTTGCCGTTCCATACATTCACCCTTTGTCACCCTCATTTCCCGTATTTTCCGTATTTCGTATTTATACTCGTATCTGGATTTTGGCATGTATTTTTATTTTTCTCAACTTGTGGAATTTCGGTATTTCTCGTATATTGGGTTTTGACTTGGCTCGGTTTTAATTGGTTTGGGTTGGTTTGGTTTGGTTCTATATGATTGGAACACCTTAGCCTATGCTCCACCTTCATTCCACCACATCCCATCCTCTTTATAAATCCCCACCTAACTCTCTCTCTCTCTTCATTACAACCTCCATTAAAATTTCTTCTTCTTCTTCCTCCACACAACTCTCCACACTCATAGGCAAGTGCAACTTGCTTCTACAAGAGAGCTCATTTTATTTGTCCATTTGCTAGATTAGGACATGGTGATCAACATTAGAACTTGGCATTTTATGATTTGGAGTCTCCATTGTTCTAGATCTAAGTTTTCTCTATTTTCGAATTTGCTTGGTTTTGATCTATTTAAGTTGGATTTTTATGGGTTTTGATGTTTCTATGTGGAAGAGGATTCAATTTCACCCAAGTTGGAACTTTGGAAATCCGGATTTGGAGTTCGGATGGCCAAGTTATGAACTTTGAAGCTTGGGTTCAACCATGGAGTTCTTGCTGTTTGGAGAAGACAGTGAGCAGTGTACAGAGCTTCTTAGCTTACGCCACTGAGCTGCGCGCGCTCTTTAGCATAGCGTACGCAGATTTGAGTACGCTTCCTGTTGGAAGCGTGTCTCTTGCGTACGCAGACTTGAGTACGCTGTCTGTTGGAAGCGTGTCTCTTGCGTACGCAGACTTGAGTACGCTTCCTGTTGGAAGCGTGTCTCTTGCGTACGCAGACTTGAGCGTGCCTTGGTACGCAGACTTGAGCGTGCCTTGGTACGCAGACTTGAGCGTGCCTTGGTACGCAGGCTTGAGCGTGCCTTGGTACGCAGACTTGAGCGTGCCCTGGTACGCAGACTTGAGCGTACGCATGACCTGAGCGTACGTTTTCCTCTGAGTGCGTGCTTTTGTGCGTACGCTGTTCTCCTGCGTGCGTGCTTTTGTGCGTACGCTGCTCTCCTGCGTGCGTGCTTTTGTGCGTACGCTGCTTTCCCCTGACTCCCTTGCTTAACCCATTGGCTCTTGGAGTTTTGGTCTTAATTCTTTAAGCTTGGCTCTTCTATAGCCCTGTATATTGATATTTTATTAGATATTTTTCGTCCATTTTATATCCTTACGCCTTTTGTCCTGAACTTGATAATCACGAATTTACTTGATATGTTGGAATTAATAATTGAGCATGACCTGATAGTGGCCCATCGTGGTGCACTCCTAACTAGTACACTTGATATGATAACCTGACCTGATATATCTTGAATAGCTGTTGCGACGGCTACCTCACATGACATGACCTGTATAATTAATCCTGACACCGTGGGCGATTGTGCTTGTACAAATAATCCAGTCATGTCTTGCATCATGTCTAGGAGGGGACTCCTGAGTACCACGGTCAGGAGTACCTACTGAATTGGACTAAGGTTATTGATTAGTATAATTCACTAGTCATGAAGAGATGTTCCCCAGTTACAGGCGATCCTGTTATCCCGGCCGCAAATGATTGGACTTGTAGCCTGCCGACGAGTAGGGCACATTTCCAGCCCACTGTTATGTGGGGCACCCACCATTGTCACTTAAATGATTGAACTCTATTGTCACTATAATGCATTGTACTCTCTAGATTGTCACTATAATGATTGCCTGGATAACCTGGATAGCTGCAGGGCCTGTGACTACTTGGAGCATCTCATTGCATCTAGCTAGTAACTAGGATTGTGATAACCCTAGTTAGTTAATGTAGAAAGCCGTAGGCAATGATTGACCGTGATTGCTTGGATGGAGTCTAGTCCAGTATAGTATTATCTAGAATTGATTGATTGTAATATTGTACCAGAATGATTGAAGGATTGTCACTCCAGATTGTCACTATAATGATTGTCACTCCAGATTGTTACTATAACGATTGTACTCTATTGTCACTTTTATCATTGTACTCTCTCTCCTTTTTACCTTAATGATTGGTACCTTTAGCAATAAATAATCAGAGACTAAGTTCTGTTCAGGCGAAGAGTTACAATCTCGGTCCTTGTTTGGTTTAAGGATTGTAACCTGGCTTCCGGAATAGTACCTTCGTCTTCTCTTCATATATTGTCCAGCTATATTTTATTTAGCATGATTCTCCAGTTATCGTATGTCAATGATGTTTCTCTTAATTATTTTCTCTGATTGGGATAAGTGCATTGGTAGTGCACAAACCTCAATCTGCGTTATTTATTGTTGTTTTCTTACATGTTGAATGCTAATGATTTGTTGGTTTTAGTTCTTAAGTGAAGCCTCCTTTGTGGCACTTGCTCTTTCTGGGGTCTGACCCAGCTGGTTTTGTATGGCCAGATATCGGAGCAACACCAAAGGATCTCCCTGCTTTCCTGCTCGATGGTGGTCACCAGGCATAACCAGGGCATCGAGTGGGTTTCTTTTGTTCTCCCACTGTAATATTGTAAATTATTCTTTTAAGGCGTTTAGCCGACGAGCAAGTGTTAGCTCGATTGTACTTACTTACTGTCTGCCTACGGACTGTAACATGATTGACAAGCCCCGGGGGTTGATCATGTATGACTGAACTCTTGCTAGTCCTCACATTTTGTAACGACTAGCTTCATGATCATTCCGAATATATAATGTATGGGACGCCTTACTATTGTGTATTTGGTGGTCTAACATCTTGTAACTATTATTAGTTGGCTGAGATTGAGACAATAGGCTATTTTATGACCTTAAGAGACTGATAGATTGTAGTGAAACCCTCACATATCTAGACAGCCGTGACCGTATGGTGAGATGGATTCCATTTTATTATACGTAGCTGGCTATGTCTGCCCCCGCTCTCCAGTATTCTGGTTCTGGGGCGTGACATGGTTTAATTGGTGGCCCATGCAGGTCTTGTTAATCAAGATGTGTGAGGGTTTACCGAATAGATGTCTCAATCGGTACTCGTCCTTGATCTCTGCTCGTATCCTCTTGATTTCTGAAAATTCTTGTCCTGATCACATGCTTGTAATCGTTGATCTGTCCTGGTCCTTCCTTATTGTTCCCATGTCGTCTTCTTCAGCGGCATTGAACCTGGACCTGCCGATCAGCAAGGCGGATCACCTCCCGTAGACCAGCAACAACCAAAAGATCAGTCCCAGCACTCAAGAGCAGTCTCCTGAGTCGTACCTACTGGAGGAGAGCCGCCAGTTCAGCCAGTCCAGCCTGCAGATCCTGATGATGGCACTTTGGTGGGTCTCATCAGATCATTGTTAGCTTCCCAGGATCGTAGAGGCGATGCCTTGCACCAGGCAGTGGAAGATGCTCTGAATAGAAGTGGACCCCGAGGGAACAGTGCGGTCAACAGTTTTAAGTGCTTGAACCCTCCATTCTTCGATGGCAGCGAGGATGCCATTGCTGCCGATGCTTGGCTACAAGATATAGAGGTGATTCTCGAAGCCGCGAAGACTCCAGAAGACGAGAAGGTGGCTGTGGTGCGCCTACAGTTATTGGATCTAGCCCGCAGTTGGTGGGCCGCACAAGCAGTGGGATTGACAACACCTGTCCCCTGGGCAGTGTTCAGCGAAAAGTTCCAGACCAAGTATTATGATGCAGTGGCTCGGTATGACTTGCAGACCAGGTTCAGTAATCTTAAGCAGATGGGGAGGACGGTCGACGGATATGCGGCCGAGTTTTCCAGACTCAGTCGGTTTGCTTCCACCTTGGTGGCAATCGAGTTTGACAGAGCGCAGAGGTTCCAGCAGGGATTTCACCTAGAGATTATATTGGCAGTAGAATAGTTCGAGCATCAGACCTATGATGCGGTGTTGCGAGCAGCAAGGAGGCACGAGTATACCTCCCAGAGAATAGTAGACAGGACCGGAGGTCGGAAGCGATCCCATAGTCAAATGAATCAGTCTTCAGCACCAGCCCCGGCAGCTAGGGCTTTGACTATTGGAACTCCGAGGCAAGCAACCTCAGTTACGTCGGTCCAGTACTCAACCCCGACGTACCTTCAGCAGAAACAGAAGCAAGCACAGCCTTCCGCTGCAGGCTGTTCTTATTGTGGGAAGCCTGGACACGTGGTAGCGGAGTGTCGCAAGGCGTTGGGATTGTGTTTATTGTGTGGAGCATCGGATCATAGGGTAGGGTCCTGTCCTTTCAGAGTTGATTCAGCATCGACAGTATCTAGTCCTTCGGTTAAGGGACCAGTACCAGCTGTAGTGCCCCGTCCCGCAAAGTCAATCGGAGGAATCGAAACACCGACGGCGTTCGGCCTTAGCCTTGCAACGGCTTGCTCGGAGACATCGCTCAGGTGGGGTAGTTTCGGTGAACTCTCCTCATCTTTGCCTTCACATAATAAATCGTGTTTTCAACTTGCACAAGTTAGGCTTGATAATAAAAGCTACGCATCCACATAGCTAAGGGAATAATCCCGACGGTTTGAATCGAGTTAGAACATGGAAAACGTCCCACTGTCGGCTTAGAGTTGGTGCACGGCGTGCTTTGAAAATGACACTCGGTCCTTCGTCCCGTGGCTTGGGAGAAGGAAAGTTGGTCTTCGGTGCAAAAGCGGAGAGTTAGCCTAAGTCATAGGCGTCGCCTGCACAAATGCTTGTTAAAGCATGCACGGTCCTGTCCCGCAAGGCTTGGCATAGCCTTTGCTCGTCCCTTGGGTTATGTTGTAGGCTTGATGTCGGTCGACCTAAGTTATTCTACGTGCTGTCTCGCTCATTCTGCGGTTGTCAAGATAAATAGTCCCACGACCCCAAGGCCCATCATATGAAGTATGACTTGGGCGACAGTGTTGCGTAGAACACGAGTCGGTTTGGAGGCACGAGCCACGGTTGGTTCAGTGGAAAGTTATCCATGGTCGGTCGATACTTAAGGAAACACGTTATGTTCAAGTTAAGTTGGAAGGCTAGGCAGTTGCTGTTCCCTGAGTTCAAAGAACGTTAAGTCTAAGCGATGGTTAGTCGCCGAGAGGAAATATGTCGGGACTGTGGTTCAGTCGCCGAGGCAACCCTGGTTTGGGGCTCTGCAAAAGAAGTGTGAAAAGAGGAAAGAGTAAAGCAAAGGAACTAAGTGATGATGATGAGACCATGCATTACGTTAAGTCTAGAAGTTAGCGTAGGCGCGTGGTCATGGACAACTTGTCGACAAGGGCGATGGTTCTTCGAGCGGCAGCCCTGGGCCATGGGCACCGACTCGGCCTAGGAAGAACAGATTATAGCCGAGCTGGGTATGAAGCAACCGGTAGGTCGGGGACTTGCATCGGGGATCGCCACCTGTGGTGCAAGGGTCCCGAATGCCAGGCTATGTCCACTATGGCTAGTCAATGCCAGTGACCTTTCATATAGGTATGTCGGCACGGGCGGCAATCCGCGTAGGTGCCTTTGGATTGAGTTGAATATGTATGAGTTAAAAAGACACAATGTCTGAGCCTAAGATTTGGCTACAGCGAGAAGGCGGCGTGCTTCGGCACTAGATGTGGCGTCGAGTGTTAAGTTGATGGCATAGAGTTGCATGAGTTAGGCTTGAGCTGTTGCGAGTTAAGTCAAAAAAGGGCCGTAGGGCAAGTTGTGTGAAGTTACGTTGAGTTACTGGGCACGGCCTCGAAATATGAGGCACGGCCGCGTTGTCGCAACACAAGTGTAGGCGAGACTAAGCGGGGAGGCGCTGCCACGGAGATATTGAAGCACGAATCGAGTATGGCACGATCGAGTCGTTACGTCCCAGAGTTTGGCACGAAAGATAAGTATAAGTCGGTGCGTCGACAATGCAAGCACGAGAAAGGTCTAGAGGCAAGGAAATGGAGTCCTTCGTGTAGTTGCATCTCTGATTATGGCCGTAAGGCGAACACGACTTGATAGGTTAACGTTGTTGGCACAAGGGTGGTCTAGTGACAAGTATGAGTTAACGTTGACATTGCAAGCACGGGATGGCTCTAATACACGAGTTGCGCTAAGGCGCCGGTCCTAAAACTGACCCTAAGGTAAGAATAGAAAGACAATCGAAAAAGGGGTTTATGTTGCACAAAGTAAATTAAAACGTGTAGGTTTTGTATGGGTGGGCGAGGAGCTCACTCCACCAGTACAGTGGTACTGACACCCACACAGTGTTTCATGTGCAGGCACAGGTAGAAGCTCGTGGCGCGGAGCTCGCTTGGATGCGTCGAGGTACGGAGTTCCTTGGCGATTCGAAGCGTGCGGCCGCGTGGATTGAAGACTTATACGGGACATAATGTATGGACATCGCCTTCCGAAGCTTTCGCTGGATTCAAGTATTGTATCGAGAGATGAGAGAGAGCAGAGTGACTTATAAATGAGAGAAAAGTGAGCACGAGAGACATTGTAATTTGGCCTTGCGCCCACAGATGTAATCTTGTATTCAATATCAATAAAAGAGCTTCTTTTGAATGACTTGTGTTCATGTGTTCTTCTTTAATTTCGCTGCTATAAATCAATGTCTCTGCACGGGACTTCTGTGCGACGACCCCGTCGTAGCCGCTGTAATCGGCCGTTATGGAACCCGCCTTGCACGAGCGCAATCTAGGCTCGTGCGGCATCACGCCTTAGCGAGGACGATCGCTCCTACTGGAGCGGGGCGTGACATAATGGTATCAGAGCACGGCTTTACGTCCTTGGACCGTCGATTGAATTCTTTAACTTCGATGTTTCCGCAAAACTCTGTTGCTTCCGCAAGTTGTTATCGTTGGTGCGCTCTCTCTCAAATGTCCATCGGCATGTCCATACAATAAGTCTAAATATTTTCGAAAGCTCGTACAAGCGTTCAATCTAACGCATCGGTAGGTCGTTGCCAAATGCGTCGATAGGGCCTTTGTGCCGAACGTTGCAAACTTGACTCGATAGAAAATATGTGCTAATGTTAGCAAAGTTGCATGTGTGCCCGAATAGTCCTACGTTGACCTTAGCAAGTCGCGTGCATGCCAAATTCGTCCAATGTCGACCCTAGCAAATGAGCATGCAAACTCGAATAAAAGTCTGCACAGGATGGCTATGCACACGGCCTTTTGGCTAAGTTGTGTTTCGCATTGCGCACCTCGACATTTTGGTGCAAACGAGTCGCGAGCGATATTAAGTATCGTTCGTTCGGGAATGGAGATGCACTTGGAGTGTCTATCAATAGGAACGCTATCGGACTAACGCTTAGGCGTTCACGAGAGATTGATTTGGATTTCGAGGAAATAGTGCGAACGACTTAGTGCGTCGATGCAACGCGAGCGACTACTCTAGCGATTCGTCGAACGAATCTGAAGGATGTCTTAGCGGATGACGCGAATGTGATTGAGGACTAGATCTTATGGCTTGAATTCGAGTGGTGTATGTGATAGGTTCGGAGAAGAATAAGAATGAGTGTCAGCGACTAGTCGAGTGGCTCGAATCCGAGTGGTGTATGGTTCGTCTTAGAAATTATTCGAGTAAATATTGAGGATTACAAGTATGTCGGCGAGGCGATGCGATCGCGCAAAGCCTTAGAACGCATCACGCTTAGTTGGACGTGACTTCGAATGTCCCGAACGAGCATCTCGTTCGGGCAACTTGTGAACGAGCAACGCGAGTTAGAAAATGTTTCGGAACGATGAATGAAATTGAATGGTCTTGATCGAGGAAACTTAGAGGATCGCGCGTGCGATATCGGATTGATGCAAAGGAAATGTGACTTGAGTTTTGAATAACGATTTTGAAACGAGCTTGAGGAATAGCGATCGAACTTGATCTTGACTATCGAGGAATGGTGGTATATCCAGTTCGGACAATAGCATCAAGTCGTACGACTCGAAATTGGTTGCGAAGGAAGATCGTCAGGTTACGCATGTCGTCGATGGTATTGAGGCGTATCAAAGATCGATATGCGATAACTCGGGGGTACTCTGGCTCGGCAAATGACGATCGTGCAGATGTCATTGTTTCGATGGATGTTATAATCGAGATGTTAAAATGTGTCGAGAAAAGGATAGGCTTGGCTCGAGGATTTTCTAAGTTGAACGAATGACGATCGAACTATCAAACTTGGCTTGGATGAAAACTGGAATGTTTGGATTTGCTTCGTCGACAACCACAACGTTGATGTTCTTGTCTTATGCGAGTGCTACTCCAGCCTCGCACATGCGTCACGCCGATTAGGGCGATCCCTCTGCGTGAGCGCTGGTATGGTGATTCATACAGCGGGAGTGGTCGAACTTGCACGGTGCGACAATTTGTGCTTCGACTTGTGGTTTGACGCGAAGATAGACTCGAGATTGAATTGGTGTGCTTGTCGATTGAACTTGAGGATTGAGTAGGTCCAATCCGCGTATCGAGAATGAATGAGTTAAACTCAAACAAGAGTTACGCCCCGATGAGAATGATTATTCCGCGGGAGCGTTGCATGGTGATTCATGAACCACCGCGGATTATCAGACTCGCATGAGATTGGGGTACAACGTATTGTCGAGCGAGACGACCTCGTGATCGAATACATGAATTGGTTAGAATTGGTGAATTGAAGGGATTCGAATATACGCAACGCGTGCCGTAATGCGAATTAGGTGATCGTGCTCGATGTTTAGAAATCTGAGTGATGCGAGCTTGGGTAGAAGACCCCGTATGATCGACTCTGGTTTGACCCTAGGATTGGGGTCAGTGTTGGCATTATTGTTGGGGAACTATGATTCCAATCCTGACATTGACTTAGCCTCGAAAAGAAATAGCCTAGCGGTTAGGCGAGACGCCCTGTTTCAAGTGTTAGCAATCGGAATGATTGATCTTGAGGATTGGCATGGATGGATAGCGTGGATCACGAATATAGGAAACCCTGCTCACGAGACTCGGCTGACATGCATATATTTCAGGGACGCTTGGGTATGTGCACGATACGACTCGAGTGAGAATGACAAATTTTCTATCATGCGGCTTGGCTGAATGCTTGTATTTTAGGGACGCTTGGAATGCGTGCATAATCCAGCCAAGTGATATGACGAGTTCAAGCAAGGCTTGAAAGATGGGAGTGTGTCGAGATCTTGAAATCGTGTTAAAGGAAAGATTGATAATAATGCGAGCGTGGCTCGGAATCGAAGGAACGCGTAGGCAAAATGTGTACGATTAAGTCTTGGCCACAGAAAGGGTAGGATAGCTTGCCTTCAGGAAAGTCTCGAGGACGAGACTTGTTCTGAGTGGTGTATGATGTAGTGCCCCGTCCCGCAAAGTCAATCGGAGGAATCGAAACACCGACGGCGTTCGGCCTTAGCCTTGCAACGGCTTGCTCGGAGACATCGCTCAGGTGGGGTAGTTTCGGTGAACTCTCCTCATCTTTGCCTTCACATAATAAATCGTGTTTTCAACTTGCACAAGTTAGGCGTGATAATAAAAGCTACGCATCCACATAGCTAAGGGAATAATCCCGACGGTTTGAATCGAGTTAGAACATGGAAAACGTCCCACTGTCGGCTTAGAGTTGGTGCACGGCGTGCTTTGAAAATGACACTCGGTCCTTCGTCCCGTGGCTTGGGAGAAGGAAAGTTGGTCTTCGGTGCAAAAGCGGAGAGTTAGCCTAAGTCATAGGCGTCGCCTGCACAAATGCTTGTTAAAGCATGCACGGTCCTGTCCCGCAAGGCTTGGCATAGCCTTTGCTCGTCCCTTGGGTTATGTTGTAGGCTTGATGTCGGTCGACCTAAGTTATTCTACGTGCTGTCTCGCTCATTCTGCGGTTGTCAAGATAAATAGTCCCACGACCCCAAGGCCCATCATATGAAGTATGACTTGGGCGACAGCGTTGCGTAGAAAACGAGTCGGTTTGGAGGCACGAGCCACGGTTGGTTCAGTGGAAAGTTATCCATGGTCGGTCGATACTTAAGGAAACACGTTATGTTCAAGTTAAGTTGGAAGGCTAGGCAGTTGCTGTTCCCTGAGTTCAAAGAACGTTAAGTCTAAGCGATGGTTAGTCGCCGAGAGGAAATATGTCGGGACTGTGGTTCAGTCGCCGAGGCAACCCTGGTTTGGGGCTCTGCAAAAGAAGTGTGAAAAGAGGAAAGAGTAAAGCAAAGGAACTAAGTGATGATGATGAGACCATGCATTACGTTAAGTCTAGAAGTTAGCGTAGGCGCGTGGTCATGGACAACTTGTCGACAAGGGCGATGGTTCTTCGAGCGGCAGCCCTGGGCCCTGGGCCATGGGCACCGACTCGGCCTAGGAAGAACAGATTATAGCCGAGCTGGGTATGAAGCAACCGGTAGGTTGGGGACTTGCATCGGGGATCGCCACCTGTGGTGCAAGGGTCCCGAATGCCAGGCTATGTCCACTATGGCTAGTCAATGCCAGTGACCTTTCATATAGGTATGTCGGCACGGGCGGCAATCCGCGTAGGTGCCTTTGGATTGAGTTAAATATGTATGAGTTAAAAAGACACAATGTCTGAGCCTAAGATTTGGCTACAGCGAGAAGGCGGCGTGCTTCGGCACTAGATGTGGCGTCGAGTGTTAAGTTGATGGCATAGAGTTGCATGAGTTAGGCTTGAGCTGTTGCGAGTTAAGTCAAAAAAGGGCCGTAGGGCAAGTTGTGTGAAGTTACGTTGAGTTACTAGGCACGGCCTCGAAATATGAGGCACGGCCGCGTTGTCGCAACACAAGTGTAGGCGAGACTAAGCGGGGAGGCGCTGCCACAGAGATATTGAAGCACGAATCGAGTATGGCACGATCGAGTCGTTACGTCCCAGAGTTTGGCACGAAAGATAAGTATAAGTCGGTGCGTCGACAATGCAAGCACGAGAAAGGTCTAGAGGCAAGGAAATGGAGTCCTTCGTGTAGTTGCGTCTCTGATTATGGCCGTAAGGCGAACACGACTTGATAGGTTAACGTTGTTGGCACAAGGGTGGTCTAGTGACAAGTATGAGTTAACGTTGACATTGCAAGCACGGGATGGCTCTAATACACGAGTTGCGCTAAGGCGCCGGTCCTAAAACTGACCCTAAGGCAAGAATAGAAAGACAATCGAAAAAGGGGTTTATGTTGCACAAAGTAAATTAAAACGTGTAGGTTTTGTATGGGTGGGCGAGGAGCTCACTCCACCAGTACAGTGGTACTGACACCCACACAGTGTTTCATGTGCAGGCACAGGTAGAAGCTCGTGGCGCAGAGCTCGCTTGGATGCGTCGAGGTACGGAGTTCCTTGGCGATTCGAAGCGTGCGGCCGCGTGGATTGAAGACTTATACGGGACATAATGTATGGACATCGCCTTCCGAAGCTTTCGCTGGATTCAAGTATTGTATCGAGAGATGAGAGAGAGCAGAGTGACTTATAAATGAGAGAAAAGTGAGCACGAGAGACATTGTAATTTGGCCTTGCGCCCACAGATGTAATCTTGTATTCAATATCAATAAAAGAGCTTCTTTTGAATGACTTGTGTTCATGTGTTCTTCTTTAATTCCGCTGCTATAAATCAATGTCTCTGTACGGGACTTCTGTGCGACGACCCCGTCGTAGCCGCTGTAATCGGCCGTTATGGAACCCGCCTTGCACGAGCGCAATCTAGGCTCGTGCGGCATCACGCCTTAGCGAGGACGATCGCTCCTACGGGAGCGGGGCGTGACACCAGCACCAGCACCAGTACCAGCTCCAGTTCACCAGCAACAACAGTTCCCGTTCCCGAGGCCATTACCGACTCAGGCCCAGACTTTCCAGCAACAGAACCCGCGGCAGTTTGCCCTAGCCCAGGCTCAGGTTCAGAATCGACCGAGAGGTATATGTGTCCTCTCATCTTGCTTTTCTACCGTCATTATGCGGGGTGCATGACGTATTTCATGTATCCTAATTATAACGGTACATCCCGGACCCGAGCCATATCCTAGGTCATTCGAAACTGGTTATTGGTACCAACCTTTTCGTATGAGGATAGGCCCGTGTCCCTGTTTGACCAAAGAGAGAGACCTCAAGCGCAAGACTATCAGTTTAGTTCGTGTTGCTTGAGTTCATCGCTCTTTGGGTGAGTCAACGTGGGAACGTGAGGATGATATCCGATCGCGATATCCCGACTTGTTTGACTCGTGAGGTGTAATATCTTTCTTATGCCTTACGTTTTCCCTTCCTTGCTTGCATTGTATGATTGTATGATTGAATTGCTTAGTGTAGTTGTTGGTGCTTAGTATAGCTTGTCGTGGCAATCTCTAGCTCCTTGATTAAATTCCGAGGACGGAATTCTTTTAAGGTGGGTAGAGTTGTCACCCTCATTTTCCGTATTTCCCGTATTTCGTATTTATACTCGTATCTGGATTTTGGCATGTATTTTTATTTTTCTCAACTTGTGGAATTTCGGTATTTCTCGTATTTTGGGTTTTGACTTGGCTCGATTTTAATTGGTTTGGGTTGGTTTGGTTTGGTTCTATATGATTGGAACACCTTAGCCTATGCTCCACCTTCATTCCACCACATCCCACCCTCTTTATAAATCCCCACCTAACTCTCTCTCTCTTCATTACAACGTCCATTAAAATTTCTTCTTCTTCTTCTTCCTCCACACAACTCTCCACACTCATAGACAAGTGCAACTTGCTTCTACAAGAGAGCTCATTTTATTTGTCCATTTGCTAGATTAGGACATGGTGATCAACATTAGAACTTGGCATTTTGTGATTTGAAGTCTCCATTGTTCTAGATCTAAGTTTTCTCTATTTTCGGATTTGCTTGGTTTTGATCTATTTAAGTTGGATTTTTATGGGTTTTGATGTTTCTATGTGGAAGAGGATTCAATTTCACCCAAGTTGGAACTTTGGAAATCCGGATTTGGAGTTCGAATGGCCAAGTTATGAACTTTGAAGCTTGGGTTCAACCATGGAGTTCTTGCTGTTTGGAGAAGACAGTGAGCAGTGTGCAGAGCTTCTTAGCTTACGCCACTGAGCTGCGCGCGCTCTTTAGCGTAGCGTACGCAGACTTGAGTACGCTTTCTGTTGGAAGCGTGTCTCTTACGTACGCAGACTTGAGTACGCTTCCTGTTGGAAGCGTGTCTCTTGCGTACGCAGACTTGGGTACGCTTCCTGTTGGAAGCGTGTCTCTTGCGTACGCAGACTTGAGCGTGCCTTGGTACGCAGACTTGAGCGTGCCTTGGTACGCAGGCTTGAGCGTGCCTTGGTACGCAGACTTGAGCGTGTCCTGGTACGCAGACTTGAGCGTACGCATGACCTGAGCGTACATTTTCCCCTGAGTGCGTGCTTTTGTGCGTACGCTGTTCTCCTGCGTGCATGCTTTTGTGCGTACGCTGCTCTCCTGCGTGCGTTCTTTTGTGCGTACGCTGCTTCTCCATGACGCCTTTTGTCCTGAACTTGATAATCACGAATTTACTTGATATGTTGGAATTAATAATTGACATGACCTGATAGTGGCCCGTCGTGGCGCACTCCTAACTAGTACACTTGATATGATAACCTGACCTGATATATCTTGAATAGCTGTTGCGACGGCTACCTGACATGACATGACCTGTATAATTAATCCTGACACCGTGGGCGATTGTGCTTGTACAAATAATCCAGTCATGTCTTACATCATGTCTAGGAGGGGACTCCTGAGTACCACGGTCAGGAGTACCTACTGAATTGGACTAAGGTTATTGATTAGTATAATTCACTAGTCATGAAGAGATGTTCCCCAGTTACAGGCGATCCCGTTATCCCGGCCGCAAATGATTGGACTTGTAGCCTGCCGACGAGTAGGAAACATTTCCAGCCCACTGTTATGTGGGGCACCCACCATTGTCACTTAAATGATTGAACTCTATTGTCACTATAATGCATTGTACTCTCTAGATTGTCACTATAATGATTGCCTGGATAACCTGGATAGCTGCAGGGCCTGTGACTACTTGGAGCATCTCATTGCATCTAGCTAGTAACTAGGATTGTGATAACCCTAGTTAGTTAATGTAGAAAGCCGTAGACAATGATTGGCCGTGATTGCTTGGATGGAGTCTAGTCCAGTATAGTATTATCTAGAATTGATTGATTGTAAGATTGTACCAGAATGATTGAAGGATTGTCACTCCAGATTGTCACTATAATGATTGTCACTCCAGATTGTTACTATAACGATTGTACTCTATTGTCACTTTTATCATTGTACTCTCTCTCCTTTTCACCTTAATGATTGGTACCTTTAGCAATAAATGATCAGAGACTAAGTTCTGTTCAGGCGAAGGGTTACAATCTCGGTCCTTGTTTGGTTTAAGGATTGTAACCTGGCTTCCGGAATAGTACCTTCGTCTTCTCTTCATATATTATCCGGCTATATTTTATTTAGCATAATTCTCCAGTTATCGTATGTCAATGATGTTTCTCTTAATTATTTTCTTTGATTGGGATAAGTGCATTGGTAGTGCACAAACCTCAATCTGCGTTATTTATTGTTGTTTTCTTACATGTTGAATGCTAATAATTTGTTGGTTTTAGTTCTTAAGTGAAGCCTCCTTTGTGGCACTTGCTCTTTCTGGGGTCTGACCCAGCTGGTTTTGTATGGCCGGATATCGGAGCAGCACCAAAGGATCTCCCTGCTTTCCAGCTCGATGGTGGTCACCAGGCGTAACCAGGGCATCGAGTGGGTTTCTTTTGTTCTCCCACTGTAATATTGTAAATTATTCTTTTGAGGCATTTAGCCGACAAACAAGTGTTAGCTCGATTGTACTTACTTACTGTCTGCCTACGGGCTATAACATGATTGACAAGCCCCGGGGGTTGATCATGTATGACTGAACTCTTGCTAGTCCTCACATTTTGTAACGACTAGCTTCATGATCATTCCGAATATATAATGTATGGGACGCCTTACTATTGTGTATTTGGTGGTCTAACATCTTGTAACTATTATTAGTTGGCTGAGATTGAGACAATAGGCTATTTTATGACCTTAAGAGACTGATGGATTGTAGTAAAATCCTCACATATCTAGACAGCCGTGACCGTATGGTGAGATAGATTCTATTTCATTATACGTAGCTGGCTATGTCTGCCCCCACTCTCCAGTATTTTGGTTCTGGGGCGTGACACCCTTTTATACATAAGCCTTCGATGAATTGGCTTCAAAATACTTCAGAATAGGAAGAGCTTCAAAATGCCTCTCCGAACTTCAGCTTCAGTCTAGAGCTTCCGCAGCACCTGGGGAGTTGGGGAGGGGGTTAGCACACTTGCTAAGTGGACGGGCCGAACCCACTTGTCTAAACCGACTCTGATTGTTAAGGTATGCATGCTTTAGAGTTTTCTTTTTATTTAGAACTAAATGAATTATGTTAATATCGATAGCCATCTTTGAAGTAATAAAGCATACAGTGAAACATAACGATTTATCACAATTCTTACCACGGCCGTGCTCGTCCATGCATAAAAACAGAGATAATATTTACTACATGCATAAGACAATAGGTGAGCATGCTACTATCTTATATGTCCGGTCGCTGGTGTTACACACCACTTGGGACCATCTCAACGACATTTCGGTCCGTTCAGTCTAGGTTGCAAGTCTGATTGATGGTCCCACAATGCATCAGTGCCGAAGTACGATTATTCATTTCCCCTAGATCGATTCGATACCTATGTCCCGGATACCGATTCGAGGAAAATCAAACTTGTGCACAAGCTGTCCATGACCATGCCAATGCGTGAACAGTTTAATATATGCAAATATATTTGTATAGCACGGACAGTATTGAACGGCATTATCATTTCTTGTCACGACCCGCACCCTAGAGTTAGGGCACGAGAACGTAACGACGCCCAGCCTACGCCGCAGTGTCGGCGGTAGAACGTTGTCCTAGGTCACAACATCTAACATTATAATGCCAAGCAGTATATATACTCCCCGAATGGGGGTGACATAGCAGATACAGTCTCAATCACATCTAGGGTAGAGCATGATAGGGATAGATAAAACATGAAATCCAAAATAAATACAGGAGATAGAAGTCTAAGTGTCTAAGATACATGAACCCAGAAGTACATCTCAAAACTCAAATAAAGATACAGTAATCCACAAAGTAAATACAACTCCAGACAAAATGAAATAACTACCTAAACAACCTCTAATGTGTCTCCTCTAGGCTAGCAGGCACCTCCAGGCTATCTGTAAAATTTATCAACAGGTCCAGTCAGGACTGGAGCGAGTACAGTACATCTCAACAATTCATAGCAGGTTAGAAAATATGAACATGCAGTAAAGTAAGATACAAGTACTGAAAGAAATGCTGTATGTAAACAGAGAGAGAGCTGTAATAGAAATATCTACTATACATAGAGAACTAGCAGTGACTAGTGAGTCAGAGTACAATATGAACATGTAAATGGCCTGGGATGATTCAATGAAGATACTACGGAATGATTCAATGAAGATACTACTGGTGTATTATTCACATGTCCAATTCTACTCCCCCATACCCCCAATCAATACATAAGGATCCAGCCAGGTTATGTTATATGATTCCATGCAAGGCCCGCGAAGGGTGATACATGGATGTCCCATAAATGGGGAGTCTGGGGGTTACCTAACTGTGTAAGATTCAAGAGACTCTGTGATCATGAGGGTACATGTCACAAGTAATCAAGTGAACCAAGAAGCATAGTGATACGCCATATAAGTGAAACGTACAGAACACGTAGTACCCGATGCTCCCTAAGGATAACATCTCAAGAAGGGATCCATATAGTACCAATCCGTGTGACCAACGTGACAGTACAAGTAAAGTAATCTACTGCAGGAAATAATTCTAAGCAGGATATGAAATGAACAGAGAATGTACTCACCTGATGTCTGAATGTCCAAAGTAAATATACTGTCCGAGGAGAGGTGTCTGGCTCCTAATTAGAACAGCACAAGTCACAACATGTCTAGAAGGGTAATATAAAGCACTACAATGTATTCTACATGAATCTAGGTCAAACTAGGCCAAAGTCAACTCTTGGTCAACTCTGGTCAACTGCACTAGTCAAACTAGGTCAAACTAGGTCATGTCCTAACCCAGTAAGTCTTACTAGGCCTAACCAAGACTATCCTAGCAAGCACACATCAATACAAGGCTATACAAGCCAACATACACCCAACTCTATATAGCATGCAATTATTCAATACTCAAATAGGCAAGAATTCACATTGGATATACACTAGGTAATCTATTACTTTAAGCTATATATGTCTACACATATATAAACATGCATATATTAGTATTCAACATTAGGTCTATAATCATGGCATTTCAAATGGTTATATAAACTTATATATTACAACACAATATGCTAACATATATATAATATACATACATAGCTAAGTTAACTATATTCATAAATACTTATTTAAGAGGCTATGTGTGTGTATGTGAACATGGCAAAGGGACAAGTGAGGGTTAAATGGGCATACATAGTGTATACATATCAAAGAGTGTCAAAGTGTAAGTGAACAATGTGTCAAGTGTGATAGTGTCAACATAGTGTAAGGGGGTACATGAGGTAATATAGGATTTGTGTTAACATAGAACATTACATCTTATTAACTTGTATATCGTATACATTACATCTATTATTACATTACATTCATGCTTGCATTCATTCATCATTCATTTATTCTCTTGCACTACTATATGCACCATACATTACATACTATGGAACCTACATATTCATTACAAGCCATACTTATACATGCTTACATTAGATAGGATACTTACACCTCATACATCATTTATTTAAACATTTACTCATGCTTGTATTCTCTATTTAGTTACATAATGTATATATATTAAAATGGGTTAAAATCAAATAGAACATTATATTACACACAAGGGTGCACAAAATGCATATGCCGAATAGTAACTCCTACTAATAATAAATACTGTACCATCTTAGCATGAATTAAACTCTATGATTAAAGTATGTTATAGATCTATGTGTTAGCTTTCCGAAACTTTAAACGGATCGCGTTTTCGTTTCCGGAAACTCCCGGAATCGCGAAAACACCGAGAACGCGTTTGTTTTTCGTACAGCTGACACTCAAATAATTTTCTAGAGAGTTACAGAAAGAATTAGGCCTATTAATATATGTTTTTGGAAAGCTAACTTCAATACGCTTCTTTTAAAAAAAATGGGAGATTAAACCGAGCTTTGAGCTAGAAGTTATGACATTTCGAAGTTAGGATTGAAATTAAAAACGTGGATAAAAATCATGACGGATTTAGATAGTTTGAGCCAAAAGAATACACAATATATATTCTAATTATCCACAACAATAATAGCAATAATAATATGAGGAACCACACTCAAAAACTTGATTATATAATCATCATGAACCATTTATTACATATATAAATATAGATACACTCTCATTACAATATATATATATATATATATATATATATATATATATATATATATATATATATATATATATATATATATATATATATATATCTATATATGTAACATGAACACATCCACAACACAAAGGACACTCCTATGACCTCCAAATGGACACAAAATGGACACAAATGGAGATACAACCATGGGGGTCATTTCTATGGGTTCAAAATAGACCTATATGCATGAGGAAATGAAAAAGAGAAGGGATTTATACCTCCCGGTAGATCGAATCGAAGAAAAACCTTCCCGGAGCGACACCGACACGTAGAGATTCCAAAAGGACACGAACGAGCTCCGAATCCTCCCAAACTTGGGTAGCTTCCTCCTTGGCTAGAATGGAGAAGGAAAGAAGAAGATTTGGTGGTGAAATGGAAGGATTTGGTGGAGAAATTGCTAGGGATTGCTCTCTAGGAATTTGGGGAAGAACAAGAGAGAGAAAAATAGATGGATAATGACAAATGGGAGGCTCAACCCTATCCTTATTGTGGCTGGCCATAAAGGTGATTTTGTCCTATTAGGAAAAGTCCAAAAGCCCCTACTAACCTATTCTATGAGTATTAGGAAAGGGCTAATTGGTTGGGGCTAAATTAGTCATTCTAAAGTCTCTAATCACACTAACCTTATCCATAATAATTAGTCTAACTCTAACTAAAATATTTCTATCATGTGGACTAAAATTAATATCATGTGGGCCATGCCTAACTAGTGTGTGGGTCCCACTAGAGTCAAACTACCCCCGAGTCCCCGTTTCAAGTCGGATTGAGTTAAAATTCGAACCCGACTCAAATAACCCCAAAACAATATCATAAATAATAAAATAATATCAAAATAATTCAAAGAGGTCAAATGCAAAAATATCCTTAGGCCAAAAATGATATTAAAATATCATAATCACATGGTTAGGCTCTAGGTCAAACAATCTCTAGGATTTCACTAGCAAAACGTCAAAACCACAAGTCATTGATTTAAATAATTTAAAAATAATTTAAAATCACCTAAAATCATATCATGAATTAAATATCATTATTAAAATAATTATAAACACGAAATTTCAAAATTACTCTCAATCAGAAAATTAAAATAAAATAAAAAAAATCAACCCAAAATTTAGGGTGCTCACATCCTACCCACCTTATAAAAATTTCGTCCTCGAAATTAAAATGTTCGTAATCCTTCTAGGTCAAACCCCCACAATCAAAGTCCCAGAACTTAAACAAATCATACCATCAAATAAAAGAACGGCATACATGGTCATGGCATACGGTGACAGTGAAGTCTCATCTAGGTTTACTAGTCATGCTAACCAACGGTCATAGGGTATCAAACACACAAGCAATCCAGGGTGCTAAAATAGAAAGATACAGAAACAACAACCATCAAAACTATAAGGTTGTCTACCACCCCGTATGAAAACTGGTACTCAAAAAAAAAAGAAGGAAGGTAACTACCAATCATCTGAAAAAAAAGTACTATCCCAAGAAAATCAAAATCACAAGTTGAAGAATTGAAAGTCACTTGCACTGAAATCCAAATCACAATACATATATACAGAGAGAGCGTTAGAGAGAGAAAACTAGCATCATGTAATATTATGTGATTTGTGTGTGTATGGGTGTATGTGAAATATACATGAAGAGTATAGGAGGATTTGGGTTCTAAAACAATAGCTATCTAGTTACACTACTCATGGCATATGGTTTAACAATCTACAACATATTTAATCATAACTTGCATGGCTAACCATATATATAAAAAGGTAGGGACTTAGTTATGTATCTATACAAATTATAACATGGATGTATAAATGCTATATATATCTATATAGATACATGATCATAACATAGAGAGGAAAGATTAGGTTACATGACAGGGTATACTAAGTTAGAGTGTGTGTGTCCTTGTACAGGGTTATAGCTTAGTATTGAAAGGTTAAATCCAGTTTTAGTTCAGCGTTTACATATAAAAATATCTGAAAATAAGCTAACATTCAAACCATGGAAAATATGAACATAATGCGGTCTCAGATTTTAGGGTTTGAAACATCACAACAATTCTCAACGCTCCCAATATCCTAACATGGTAGAGAAGAACCCTAACATACTATCCCCACATTTATCTACGCATACAGTTTAATATTACATGTTAAATCTGAAATTTAACTAAACATGGAAATCAATGTAAAAATGTTAACATGTAACTAGTTTTCAGGATTTTGGAGAAATTTGAACATTAAAAACCAACTCAATGTTTATCACAAATTAACATGTAAGAATATGAAACCTAAATTTTTATCCCTACAAACAACAATGTACACAGCTCTAAATATTACATTTAAGAAATAAAACAGCAATTTAAACTAACATTTGGAATCCCGCATCAAGGGTTAACATGCACACAGTCTTAGATTTGACAATTTAAACACAATTTTTCAACCAAAATTCTTTTGAACTGAAACCCTACGTATAACATACATGTGCAGTGATGTAAACCTAAATAATAACATGAAATTTATATTTAAATTACGAATTTAAACATGAAAAAGCAGAGGACCAGAAATATTGGTTAGGAAAATTTGGACATCAACACCATATCAATATGTATCTAGATATGTGGGAAAATCAAGTGTAGCATGCATACGTGTTAGGCAAAGTGTCTGTTATATATATTCATATACATATTCTCATGTTCCAATAAAAAAAAATTAATTTCTACATCAGGACCAACATTTAAATTCCTACCAAAATTACAGAGTAGGTGATTGACAAAATCAAGACAGTTTTATTATTATCTAATATAAGATTAATAGCAAGAAGGAATTTAACGATAAAATCTATTTTGCTTATCTGATTAAGGAAGAACCCTTTTGAAACCCAGCGCCAAATTATCGAATCCAAGATAAAATCTAGCAAAATCATCGATTCATTGTATTATGAAAACTCCTAGCAACAAATTTCACAAGGTTTATAAAACCAACTAAACTTACTCCTGAGTTAAATAATAGAAAACTAGACAACCAAACAAATAATAATTCTTTTTTTTGAATGATTAAGAAAAAGTAGAGAAAACATGTTCAAAAATATTTAAGGTGCAATCTGATAATCATATGCGTCTATCCAGAATCATGGTACTCTAAATCGTCGTCATACTAGTAAGCAAGGCTACGATAATCACAGAGCCCTTGACTTACGCACATATCTCTAGAATCATGGTATTTAACATTTTCGCGGTGCCGCATGCTTGGCTGCGAAAACCTTAAATTCCCACACCCGAGAAATATATCCAGAGTCAGACTATATGTCCTCACCATGCTGGCTAATGTGACTATAAAAGACTAGATTCCATAACATAGATGACCTAGCCCATATAATTTCATCTTGCCAAAAATTAAATTAATCAATAATGAATACTCAAAATTAAATCAAATTTATTAACGAACATCAAAATTCAAAATGAACAAAATCTATCAAAATACAAACTCGAATGCAACAGCTATCATCAAAATTCAAAATTCAAAAATCTTCCATCAAAATAAATACAAACTCAAATTCAACAATAATCCATAAAAATCAAATTTAACAACAAAAGTAAAATAAATTAAATCAAGGAAAAAAGAGAGTTTTCAAATCGAAGTTAAATAAGATTCTCCAGGGTCGTCCCAGAAATCTCTCAAGGGTTCCTATCTGTGATTGAGTACCTTCAAAAGATATCCTAATCCTACTGCAGGCTGTAGTGGTACTCTAGTTCGAATACCACTACACTTTAGTCTCGACCTGCATGGGCCACCACTAAAAATGTGTCACGACCCGCACCCTAGAGTTAGGGCACGAGAACGTAACGACGCCCAGCCTACGCCGCAGTGTCGGCGGTAGAACGCTGTCCTAGGTCACAACATCTAACATTATAATGCCAAGCAGTATATATACTCCCCGAATGGGGGTGACATAGCAGATACAGTCTCAATCACATCTAGGGTAGAGCATGATAGGGATAGATAAAACATGAAATCCAAAATAAATACAGGAGATAGAAGTCTAAGTGTCTAAGATACATGAACCCAGAAGTACATCTCAAAACTCAAATAAAGATACAGTAATCCACAAAGTAAATACAACTCCAGACAAAATGAAATAACTACCTAAACAACCTCTAATGTGTCTCCTCTAGGCTAGCAGGCACCTCCAGGCTATCTGTAAAATTTATCAACAGGTCCAGTCAGGACTGGAGCGAGTACAGTACATCTCAACAATTCATAGCAGGTTAGAAAATATGAACATGCAGTAAAGTAAGATACAAGTACTGAAAGAAATACTGTATGTAAACAGAGAGAGAGCTGTAATAGAAATATCTACTATACATAGAGAACTAGCAGTGACTAGTGAGTCAGAGTACAATATGAACATGTAAATGGCCTGGGATGATTCAATGAAGACACTACGGAATGATTCAATGAAGATACTACTGGTGTATTATTCACATGTCCAATTCTACTCCCCCGTACCCCCAATCAATACATAAGGATCCAGCCAGGTTATGTTATATGATTCCATGCAAGGCCCGCGAAGGGTGATACATGGATGTCCCATAAATGGAGAGTCTGGGGGTTACCCAACTGTGTAAGATTCAAGAGACTCTGTGATCATGAGGGTACATGTCACAAGTAATCAAGTGAACCAAGAAGCATAGTGATACGCCATGTAAGTGAAACGCACAGAACACGTAGTATCCGATGCTCCCTAAGGATAACATCTCAAGAAGGGATCCATATAGTACCAATCCGTGTGACCAACGTGACAGTACAAGTAAAGTAATCTACTGCAGGAAATAATTCTAAGCAGGATATGAAATGAACAGAGAATGTACTCGCCTGATGTCTGAATGTCCAAAGTAAATATACTGTCCGAGGAGAGGTGTCTGGCTCCTAATTAGAACAGCACAAGTCACAACATGTCTAGAAGGGTAATATAAAGCACTACAATGTATTCTACATGAATCTAGGTCAAACTAGACCAAAGTCAACTCTTGGTCAACTCTGGTCAACTGCACTAGTCAAACTAGGTCAAACTAGGTCATGTCCTAACCCAGTAAGTCTTACTAGGCCTAACCAAGACTATCCTAGCAAGCACACATCAATACAAGGCTATACAAGCCAACATACACCCAACTCTATATAGCATGCAATTATTCAATACTCAAATAGGCAAGAATTCACATTGGATATACACTAGGTAATCTATTACTTTAAGCTATATATGTCTACACATATATAAACATGCATATATTAGTATTCAACATTAGGTCTATAATCATGGCATTTCAAATGGTTATATAAACTTATATATTACAACACAATATGCTAACATATATATAATATACATACATAGCTAAGTTAACTATATTCATAAATACTTATTTAAGAGGCTATATGTGTGTATGTGAACATGGCAAAGGGACAAGTGAGGGTTAAATGGGCATACATAGTGTATACATATCAAAGAGTGTCAAAGTGTAAGTGAACAATGTGTCAAGTGTGATAGTGTCAACATAGTGTAAGGGGGTACATGAGGTAATATAGGATTTGTGTTAACATAGAACATTACATCTCATTAACTTGTATATCGTATACATTACATCTATTATTACATTACATTCATGCTTGCATTCATTCATCATTCATTTATTCTCTTGCACTACTATATGCACCATACATTACATACTATGGAACCTACATATTCATTACAAGCCATACTTATACATGCTTACATTAGATAGGATACTTACACCTCATACATCATTTATTTAAACATTTACTCATGCTTGTATTCTCTATTTAGTTACATAATGTATATACATTAAAATGGGTTAAAATCAAATAGAACATTATATTACACACAAGGGTGCACAAAATGCATATGCCGAATAGTAACTCCTACTAATAATAAATACTGTACCATCTCAGCATGAATTAAACTCTATGATTAAAGTATGTTATAGATCTATGTGTTAGCTTTCCGAAACTTTAAACGGATCGCGTTTTCGTTTCCGGAAACTCCCGAAATCGAGAAAACACCGATAACGCGTTTGTTTTTCGTACAGCTGACACTCAAATAATTTTCCAGAGAGTTACAGAAAGAATTAGGCCTATTAATATATGTTTTTGGAAAGCTAACTTCAATACGCTTCTTTTAAAAAAAAATGGAAGATTAAACCGAGCTTTGAGCTAGAAGTTATGACATTTCGAAGTTAGGACTGAAATTAAAAATGTGGATAAAAATCATGACGGATTTAGATAGTTTGAGCCAAAAGAATACACAATATATATCCTAATTATCCACAACAATAATAGCAATAATAATATGAGGAACCACACTCAAAAACTTGATTATATAATCATCATGAACCATTTATTACATATATAAATATAGATACACTCTCATTACAATATATATATATATATATATATATATATATATATATATATATATATATATATATATATATATATATATATATAAATCTATATATGTTACATGAACACATCCACAACACAAAGGACACTCCTATGACCTCCAAATGGACACAAAATGGACACAAATGGAGATACAACCATGGGAGTCATTTCTATGGGTTCAAAATAGACCTATATGCATAAGGAAATGAAAAAGAGAAGGGATTTATACCTCCCGGTAGATCGAATCGAAGAAAAACCTTTCCGGAGCGACACCGACACGTAGAGATTCCAAAAGGACACGAACGAGCTCCGAATCCTCCCAAACTTGGGTAGCTTCCTCCTTGGCTAGAATGGAGAAGGAAAGAAGAAGATTTGGTGGTGAAATGGAAGGATTTGGTGGAGAAATTGCTAGGAATTGCTCTCTAGGAATTTGGGGAAGAACAAGAGAGAGAAAAATAGATGGATAATGACAAATGGGAGGCTCAACCCTATCCTTATTGTGGCTGGCCATAAAGGTGATTTTGTCCTATTAGGAAAAGTCCAAAAGCCCCTACTAACCTATTCTATGAGTATTAGGAAAGGGCTAATTGGTTGGGGCTAAATTAGTCATTCTAAAGTCTCTAATCACACTAACCTTATCCATAATAATTAGTCTAACTCTAACTAAAATATTTCTATCATGTGGACTAAAATTAATATCATGTGGACCATGCCTAACTAGTGTGTGGGTCCCACTAGAGTCAAACTACCCCCGGGTCCCCGTTTCAAGTCGGATTGAGTTAAAATTCGAACCCGACTCAAATAACCCCAAAACAATATCATAAATAATAAAATAATATCAAAATAATTCAAAGAGGTCAAATGCAAAAATATCCTTAGGCCAAAAATGATATTAAAATATCATAATCACATGGTTAGGCTCTAGGTCAAACAATCTCTAGGATTTCACTAGCAAAACGTCAAAACCACAAGTCATTGATTTAAATAATTTAAAAATAATTTAAAATCACCTAAAATCATATCATGAATTAAATATCATTATTAAAATAATTATAAACACGAAATTTCAAAATTACCCTCAATCAGAAAATTAAAATAAAATAAAAAAAATCAACCCAAAATTTAGGGTGCTCACATTTCTCCTAACTCATGCAACAATTCATTTTTTCCAAAGACGTACTTCCGATTTAGCGTCCCGTAGGTACCAAATTATCCGAGGCATGCATCATAAGCCACAATCGACGTTTCATATTATTTTGCAGCACGTGAAATAGTTTATCTTTTTACTAGAACCTTAAACTTTCTCGTTTTGGTGCGAAACTTATATTTTCAGAGTAGATTACTCTAAATCGATACATTTTTTCCGAGTTCTTAATCTTAGTGGATTGGCATGCATTTAACTTGGCATCGTCGATTTAAATAAGTTCGAGGCAAAAAAATTTCGTTTGCGGGACATAGTAGAAAAGAAGGGGCCGAACCACCCACCAAGTATTCGATCGTGTTGATAGTCGAAACTCTTCGCAACGTTCAAGCTTCAGTTACGCAAGCTCCTGCAATGGCACCAACACTTAATCAGAATTCTTTCTTTAATCTTTCGTTTCGAAATTCGTAGAATGCATTCAGAAAATGACGCGAAAACACATTCATCAAAACCAAGCGGTGAAAGCTTCAAGAAAATCATACAGCAGTCTGGTCCCGTCGAAGAGACTCTTATATAGAGCTCACTCGCCGAGACGCAGCCTGCTGCATCTAGGACTTATTCCAACAGAAGCCGATCCATTAATTTGATCGATTCTCGTAACATTCGTCCAAATCGATTTGATCGATGCCGTACGAAGCTCAGCGATCGAGTCAGATTGCCATATAAGTTCCCGACCGATCTGACTCGACACAAGCATATTACGGAGTCCGCTGCCTATCGAAATCGGGGCACTACAATTTCCATTTGAGCCACAAGGGTGTATTATTACTTCAATTTAGTAACTAAATTTTCTTATTCGGTTTTGGACCGAAGTCGAAACCAAATCCGAAATTGAATAATTTTTTTTTTTATTTTCAAAACCCAATTGAATCTTTTTTAAAACGAACCGAATCTCTTACTCGGTTCGGTCCGGTTCGAATTTGGTCTAAAATCGAATAATGCTCACCCCTATCGACGGGCATCTAAAAAAAGGACTACTACAACATTTACTATGGAATAATACATTTTTAACAATTTTAGAGCCGTCAAAATTTTGATAGTCGTATACGTATTTGAAAGTGATAAAGTCTTGGCAGTCTTCAAAAAGTAAGATTGTCAAAAATTTGACAGTTCTATGCATATCTATAACTATCAAATTTTATACAATCCATATGAAATCAGGACTGTCGAATTTTTTGCAGCCCTAATCTTGTGACAAGTGGGCTAATGTCCATTAAGAACCCCGTTTTGTACGTATCGCCACCTATAGAACATCAGTCATAGAGGTAGGAGTAGACTATTAAGAAAACAATTTAAGGAAGAGACAATTGAGTGAAGTATCCCTCCAAGTACAATGAACATTTAGTACAAATATATTGTTTTGATAGCTATAATTATGAAAGTTGGCATATCTTCGTCCTTAAGGTAGAAGATAGGAAGAATAATCTTGTCCTAGCTGCATTTCCGTGAATATTATTTTGATATTTAGTTTTATTATTTACACATGTACATTTTCATTTTCATTCTTGATGTCCTAATTCTAAATCCTTAATCTAAACTGCAACTCTAATCCTCAACCTAATTAGTAATTAATTATTTTATTTACTAGTTTTCAATCATTTTAATTTTTCCTTCGTTTTTATTTTCCTTTTTCCATTGTCATAACACCCCCATGGGCTAGGTGTCATGCACCCAAGCCCATGAGGGTAAATCTTTTAGCTCTAAAAAAACCCTAAGGAAATTTTTTCTTTATTCTTGCATTTCAAATTCTTTCCAATAGCTATTAGGGCTGAAAATCGAACGAACGAGCTCGAACAAACTGTGTTCGAACTCGGTTTGACTAAAGTATCGAACGAGCTTTATTCGAGCCGAGTTCAAGATCGAGCTCAAAAATGGTGTTTGAACTCGGTTTGATTATAGGCTCGAAACGATCGAGCTCGACTCGATTTAGTTCTCGAGCTCGGACGAGCCCGAGCCAAGCCAGGACCGAACAAAAGCTACATTAAACTTGTTGTACAGTTACTCTGAAGTCTTAAAGATTTTTTTTGTTGAATTAATTATGCTTTTTACATCACAAATTTACCATCATATAAATAACAAAAAAGAGAGTAAATTTTTTAAGACAAAATTTATCAACATCCATAAAAATTTATAACATATATTAGAAAAAAAATCATAATATTAGAAATCGAGCCGAGTTCGAGCCAGTTCGCGAACGAGTCCGAGTCGAACAACCTTTGGTCGAACTCGGTTCGAACACCACTTCGAACAAAAAAAAATCGACCGAGCTCGGTATCGACCTGCCCACGAACGAGCTTCGAACCGAGCTTGGCCCGAGCCAAACGCGAGCCGAACACAAACTGTTTGAATCGTCTTACAGCCCTAATTGCTATTCCACTTCTATGTTCTTTTAAGAAAAAAAAATGCTATTTATCCCTCCAAAATATTTTTTCAAAGTATTCCTTCTTATTTGGCAGCTTACGTGTCGTCTGATCTGACATAGCAGCTGACAAAACAAAATTTAAAATTAAATTTTAAGTTAACATTAAAATTAATATTAATATCAAATCGAGCCAAACAAGCTGTCCCATGACAACTGGTCCCTCCCAAATGCTTTAGCCAAAGTGAGAAGAAGAATGGTGGGTTCAAGCCAGCTTTCCCACGTCCTCTGTCAATTGATCCCCAACAAATCCACAAATGGCCCAACCCCACAATGACAAGCAATGGAACGCAGCTATCAACACTTCCATTCTGACGGAGAGACGAAACTACTTGCAGCTTGAGGTCCCAAACCAACATGTTGCAATGCCAACCCAATAATATGAAGCAATTAGAGAAGATGGTCCTGGACTCCATATATCGATTGAGCCAGACACGGACACTGACACACACTGGGGGCCTCACCCGAACCCAACCAATGCTCCAATTTTAACCGAGTCAAACCGAGCGGGGAAGTGAGTAGGCGTGAGTGCTTGGTTTATTCGGTTTCAACCGAGTCAAAATAGTCAAAATCGAATAAACTGAAACTCTAAAACTTCAAAATCGAATCGAACTGAAATTAGTCAAAACCGAGTTAAAACGAACGTAATAATCAATTCGATTTATTTGGTTCGTTCGGTTGAAATATTTATATTGTTTAGTGGATCGGGTCCAAAAGTTGGGATAACGGTTAAATTATATCAAAAAAATTAATTTTTATACACGTACTTGTCATATTTCAAAGTTGTGTCAAAAGTTTGACCAATTGTTAAATTATCAAAGTTAGACTTCAAAACATATACATAGAATTTTTATCTTCAAAATGTACACATTTTTAGTGACAAAATATGCATAAAATTGAGGGTATTCACATAATTGTATAAGTCTTATTCGATTTTTCAGTTTTGGTCCGAAATTGAAATCAAAAACCGAAACGAAATAATTTTTTTTTGGTATTTTCAAACCAAAACGAACGGAATTTATTTCAAATCGATCCGAATCTCTTATGCGGTTCGGTTAGATTCGATTTTCGGTACAAAACCGAATAATACTCGCCCCTACTTGTGATCGTGGGGCTCAGGTCATTGAGTTCAAACTGAGCGGGAACGTGAGAGGCCAATGGAAAGGAGGAGTTGGTGGAGATGGACATCACAACGCATGGGCCCTCTGGTGGTGAGTTACTCGAACCATTATCGATGGTTAGGATCCATAGAATCCATGAAAAAGTGGTGGTTGTAATTGGCACCATGATGTTAGGATCCATGGAATTCAGAGCATTCTATACATCCTCGTCTCCTCGCCGTCTCCTTTCTCGACACTTTTTAGTACTTTTGAAAGCTACTTGTCAGTGTGAGACTCGAGACTAAGTGCATCATTTCTTCGAATGTAGTTTTTTTTTTTTTTTTTTATGTCCGACATTACGTACGAAATTTTGTGCACGTTACATTATGTGTCTTTGGATCTACTATTTTCAACTTCCACTATTTTTATAAATAAAATGAATAATTGGCTCATGTGGTTCGATCCACTGTTTTTTCGTCGTCAAGCCAAAATTTTATACCTTTTTTCGGTAACCATAAGAGTCAGTATCTCAAAATCTCTTAACAATTTTCAGCTTGTTGATTGTTGCTAGTACTTTCCGTAGCTTCAGTGGTTTTTTCTCCTAGATAACAACCAGCAAATCAAAGTACGCTTCTTATCGGAATTATCTATAGACAAATACTTTCTCTCGTTTTACTTAATATTTTGTATAGGTTCCGCTAATCAAAAGAACTTACTCTATGGAAGAGATTGATATTACTTTTAATATCATAATTTATAGATATTGTTGTATGATTTATGTCTCTTTTTAAATTTAAATCCGTCCGTCGATAAATAAGTCGAATGTCCCTTTGCATTGTATGTTGCATCTTGATACCTATTTTCAAGTTGGTGACCCAATTTATGGAAGGAGTGGTATTATTTCATCTCTAAGTTCGAGCGGGAATTGAAACTTGAAACCTCATTATAATTTTTAATAAGTAGAATAATTTGTACTTTGGTACAAATTCAAGTATCATGATTTCATAACATAATACCTTGTACTATATTTATATGTAAAGGATATTTGTTTTTGTACTTAGCACTCCTTCTTAGTCGTCGGTCGCAAAGATAAAGTGTAAAGCAAGTAAAAAAAGAACTTTTAGATATTCGGTAAAAAGTTGTGATAGAGTTGAGAAAAAAAAAAAGCCTTAAAAAGTCATAAGGATTCAGTCTAAAAATTGTTTTTGTCCCCAAAGCACTAGTCTATGCTAGTACGAAGGACCGTCCAAGTACAAGTCTAAGGTTTAAATTTTTCTCGGACGGCTGGATGGTTTGTATAGCCACGAATCGACTTAGAAAAAGGATACCAAAAAAAACATCCAAATGGTCTGTTATGTTTTAACTTACAAAATCAGTGATGCGCATTTAACTAACTGACAATTTTTAAAATTGCAAAAATCACAAGTGAACAACAAGCATACGAATTGTATTTATGCCCACGGTCAATTCTTCGCCCACAACACATATAAATGAACGAGCCGGGGGTGTGCCATTGACTGACCTAGCCAGCCCACAATTGTACTCCTTACAATTTAAGCTGAATATTTAAAATGTTAAATAGTAAAGAAAATGACTAAGATACCATATAATCATCCGAAATGCTATAAAAGGCTTAGCTTTGTTTAGCAAGAACTCAAGAACGAAAAAATAAAAATATAATAATGCTTTTTGTCCCTCCAGATTATTCCTCCAACTATCCAAGTCATCCCTCTTTACGAGGCAGTTGACGTGGCATGTTAATGTAGCAACTGACATAACAGATTTTAAAATTAAAATTAAAACTAAAATTAATATTAAAATTAAAATTAAATTTAACAATATATTAATTTTAATATTAACATTAATAATATTAGCATTAACATTAATATTAATATTAACATGAAAAAATTGGGTAATTAATTTTTTGCGTTAAATTTGTCATATCAGCTACCATGTTAGATGACACATATTATTATTTAACATGCCATGTCAGCTGCCATATAAGTAGGGATGGTTCGGAGGGACAATTTGGAGGTACGAATAGCATTACTCAATAAAAATATAGGTCGAGTGTTGTTGAAATGGTTATCTTAGTACACGCGTATAAGTTTCACAAGAATAGATCATGAGAGAAGGCATGAGTACCTTTTACAATTTCAGATGTGTTGGATGCCAAAGGTGTCCTTCGGACGATCTCGTAGTTCTACAAGCTAGAGACGATGAGGGTCGGTCCTGGTCGGTCCATGAATTTTTCTTCCTTTTCCCGCATTATGTTCAAAGCAAAGTGTTGAAGGGAAAGTGCATCATCGCAGGTCACTTGATTCTCTTTCCCACGGCTCCTAGTTGAGGAGAGTTTGGGAGAGCCGTCGAACTAACATCCACGTACTATCAATACTAGATCTGACCAACTATCCATTCTACATCCTCTATGTTCTTGACACCATCTTTTTGTCTCAGTGGAGTCTTTCAGTGACATGTTAAAGTATCACATTACTTAGAAAAGAATGAACCATTGGCTAAGGTATAGGATACTATAGTTACTGTCTAGACAATTAGACATCCAATCCACAATCACAACAATCCAATTACAAGTGAAACTCTACCAACTAAGATATATTCCCTCGAGCCATGTAAGAGTCAGATGATTCTTCTATTCTTTTCCTTGGCACATCTAGGCCATCTTGGACTTGAACAAGAGACATTTGCCCGTGAACTAAAATCATTGCACGTACGATCCAACAAATTGATAAAGAATCAATATTCTTGGAAATCCAGCCTATAAGAAGTGGATGAAACAGTTTTGAGTGGTTGCGGGAGTCGGCGACCAGAGTGCCGCAGAAAATCCAATCGGAGTTCTATTAGATTTTGGCGAACTTACCGGTCAAAAATTCGGTAGATATCTGGTTGGTGATGGTAATTTCCAGAACATTTCAATTAGGGTTCCAGTTGATTATCTAGTCCAAAAATCCGACTAGATATATATCGGTCAATGAGACGGGTTTGTCTGTTGGTTTATTATTTTTAGGCGGGACCTCCACTTAATTTTTGGGTACTTAATCTGAATATTTCAGATCTGTTCTAGCGTTGACTTGGGTTTTAAGACAAGTCAACATTTTCAAATGATAATTAAGGTTTGTTAATGTATATAAAGAGGAAGTTAGGGGGATGCAATATGTGCACTTTATTAGGGTTCAAGGGAGTTCTGCCATCGTTCTTTCAACGTATCTTAGGTTGGTGTTCTAGGACCTAGACTCACATCGTGGATAAATATTTGACACCAAGGATAAACCCTTGATTTTGTAGTGATTTTAATTATTGGAACTCAAACCTAAGCTCCACATTAGTATAAGGATCCTAGGCTAACTCCCTATGCTATTGAAATTAGTGTTGGTGAAGGACTTGTAGGTTTTCAAGCTAAAACCAAAAATCTCAAGTTGTTTATATGTTGTTTCAATGCAGACAATATATTGATATGTATTGGCAGATAACAACGACATACTGGCAATATACTAGTAATATAATGTTGGTATAGTGCCATGCCTAGGCTAGACCATGTGTTGTTCTGCTCGAATAATATACCGACAGTATACTGATAGTATATATATATATACTTGGGTATACTGACAATATATTCACGATATACTATTGGTCCTTGAAGTTTTTTCAAAATTAGTTATGAATCCATTATGCTTCATTGCGGATGTGCTTCACTCCTCTAGAAACTTACCCTAGTGGTTACCCCATGTACCTAGCATATTTCTGAGGTATTGTCCTAGTTTTAGTTCGGTTAGGGCCATTAGCAGTCCTTAATCCTGACTTCCTATTTTTGGATAAAATAAGATCTTGTGCGAGATGTTTTGGGATTGGTTTTTGAGGACCTATTATAGTTGATGTCGGTACCCCTATATACCCTAATAGACACTAGTAATCTTAGATCCTAGAGTGAGTGTTATCCTAGCCCGTATTCCCATATCTTGGTATATGAGATACTCCATAGATCGAGATAATTAGTAAGGAGATTGATATATATTGTATATGTAAAAATTTACTATGACCCATGTTCTTAATATGTCTATACTAGATTCATATTGTTCTATATCATACTATCATATCGTGTACTAGCTTGACTGTTGCACTAATATGTACTATGATACCTGCCATTGGGGCCGACCCTGGCCCAGGGTAATCGCCCAGGGCCTTATGGAATTTGGGAGCCCAAATATATATATATATATATATATATATATATATATATATATATATATATATATATATATATATATATATAAGCCCGTGTCAAAGACACCCAGCCGACTTTGGCCCTGGAGCCCGTGTCCCAAAGACACCCAGCCGACCCCCGTGAGGGCCGTGGAATAAATCCACCCCCGTGGGTTGCGCTTAAACGGCACCTACGCGATCACTTGAAATTGCATAAGCAACTGGTCAGAATATTGCGCTATTCAATGAGTTCGATAGAAAATGTGAAGTTCGAAGAACGCAAGCCATAAAATCCATCAAAAACATTCACGAAAACGTATTCAGAAAACCAAGCCAAAGAAGCAAGTGCGACATGAAAAGCTGAGCAACGGGAGGTCTCTTCTGACTCAGCCGCAGAGCATCCTTGAGGCGCAACCCGCTGAATATGGGACTTGATTCCGAAGAAGTCATTCCATAACGAAAAAATAATCTTAATTCAATCGATTTCGATCTATCGGTTCTGACTAAATCGATAGCGACAGTGTTCCTTATTCACGCACCCCGTGGACGGGAAACTGGACACAATGTAGGGACGGAGCACTACAGTATGGGCTAGCAAAATTGGTGTATCATAGTTTTCGAAGGAACTATGGGAGTGTTGACCCCTTTTACAGATAGCCTTCGACGTTCGATGATCATTATGCAATTCTATAGATGACTAGTTGACAATATATGTGTGGTAGTCTCCTTCACCAAAACAATCTATGCAACCTCGATATTAAATGCAAGTAGCACATCGAATTTGTCGACTTCCTTGCATCGATAGTCCTCCCTATAACATTTGTCTTTTAGCGATCATCTCCATAGAATCTGCATGTATCTTCATCCTTATCGTCTTTGTAGTAGAACATGTACCTATTGCAATATGTATTAATTTTCTCGTATTCCAGTCATAGTGACCTCACCATTCTCTTAGATCTGTAGAAGTATGTAGGCAATTTCATACCTTCTGGCAAGATCTCTATAATCAACTAGATTTATCAACCGATTGTAGCATTCTTGCGACATGTTTGTAGGAACAATGGCACCTCTAGAGGGGGTGAATAGAGTGCAGCGAAGAATATTTAGCAATTAAAAAATTTAACTCTAAGCAGGTAAAGCAAATATATATATATATATATATATATATATATATATATATATATATATATATATATATATATATATATATATATATATATATATATATATATATATGAAATGATTTCAAGTAAGTCAGTAAAATCAGGGCGAGAAAGCAATACGCAGAGACAGCAGATTTATACTGATTTTCCTCTGTAAGGACTAGTCCAGTCTCGAGTCTCGACCCGATATTTGAATCCACTATTTTGAATAGAGATTACACCACATGTTTTGCACCGAAGAACACGCCAACTTCACCACCGTCGTGTTTTTATCCGAAGCCCACGAACAAACTTCAACACCTTTCTGAAGAAAGCTTTTATACGCCAAGCTTGTACAACTCGAAAACTCCTACTCGGAAACCACCGACACTTAGAAGAATTGAGTTGACTTGGAGATTTAAAGTTTAAAGCTTTGGGAATAGAATAGGAAGTTTAGAAATGAATAGAGAAGATGAAGATTGAATGTGTGTTTAGAAATAAAAAATTCTTCTCTATTTATAGGTTTTTGTAGGACAGAGTTCAGGCAGAAATCGGTACCCTAACGTTCAAAAATTTAAACGTTGGAGATCCACAAGAATAGGTAAAGCTTCTGACCAGGAGTGATTTGGTCTAACCGAGTTCGGTCCAAGTTCGGACAGAACTCTGGCCGAGTTCGGTTAGCCTAGTTCTAGGGCAGTTTTGGTTTAAGAAATGGTTTGGTTTAGGAATTGGTTTAGAAATAGATTTGGTTTGGTTTAGTATAGAATCAAGATGGGTTTAGGATAGAATCAAGGATAGACTTCTAATTGCTAGTGATCCCGATTCACAAATATTCTAGATTCAATAAATAAAAAAATACAGAATAAATATAAAATCTCAGAGACGACGCAATCTGCATTCTTCGTTTCTTTTCATATCGAGATCGAAGTTTAAGACACTTATCGAAATCGGTTTGACTATGGCTAAATGTGCCAACAATCTCCCCCATTTTGATAATGTGACAAAACTTATGATTGATACTTAAAGAATGGTTCAGCTTGAAGTAGAAGTACACTTGATGAGTACGAAAGGTATGGTAGTAGTTTTTTGTCCGTCAAACAGTTGGTACAATGTAATGTTCAATGCTCCTCCATAGTGTACGATCAAGTCTTATTACTCCCCCGTAATAAAACATTCTACTGAAACTATATCTGTAGAGTCTTAAACCAATATTCTTTCAAACCAAATTAGTAATACAGTTAATAAGCATCAGAAATCTTAAGTGTAGCCAAGATGAATTAAATCAATCTTATTATTAATAAAATCAATGAAAATAAAATCTTATCTATCAATCTTACTCCCTCGTTTTGTTATAATAGCAAAATGGTATAGCAATATTATGAAACCACAAAATATTAAAGATGACATGCATGGAATAATGGAAATACTAGCATAATCTGAAAAGAGTTTTGCATACATAAAAACAAAAAATCATAACTGATAATGCTTGAAAGAAGCATTTATCACTAATACATGTATAAAGTCAAAACATAATAAAAAGTCACTGAACTATCACGAGAAAAAATATATCCTCAACTATCATCCTCCTCCTCATCATCATCATCAGCAGCTACAGCACCATCAGCACTAGAAGGACCGGTCTCAGCAGATCGGCTAGGGTCATATCGAGCGGTAGCAGGATCAAAGTAACGCTGCGCCTCACGGTCATCAATACGATAGCCAAGCCTGGATGGATCACGAACCATACGAATGGGACCACTAGGGTTGTGAGCAGGGCTATACGATAAATCAAAACCCGTGTTCGAGATGGCCTGGAGCTGAAGGGTAGTACGGAAATCCATAGCTCGGAACTGATCCAGCATGAGAGTCTGAAGGGACTCAAGAGTAACACTGACAGGAGGATGAGTGGCCTGGGAATCAGTGGAAGTGGGAGCAACTGCAGGAGGTGGAACTTGTGCAAGCTGAGCTGGGCGACGATGCTCATGAAGATAGGCAGGAGCAGCATCCTTAGCACAGTCCTCAAGATTGACCTCAAAATACTGAAATATGATAGGAAGATACATCACGTATAGAAGGCTTCGCAAGGAATTCTTGCGACAATGATCCATAGCGGAGATGATAGTCTTGGGTAGACTGAAGGAAACATAGAAGTAAAGATGATAAATTGTCGAGACTTCCATGCAAGAAATCTCATCTGTGGCAATGTTCTTAGGAAGGATAGTGGAGAACACCATGCGATGGAGATCATAGAAGTAGTTGTTCAGATGTCTAGGGCGAAGAGTGCCATGGGGTCGAGGATTCGGTGCACATAGTGAATCACGAAAGGAATCAAAAGTTGTTCCCTCGGGAAACTCAACAGATGTAAACTCTATAAGTGCTTCCCCGTCATTAGTTATGTGGAGAATGATTGCGAGATCATCGGCATCGAACTCAATGTCGACTCCACCAACTTTAGATTTCACCATGCGCTTTGTGATCGAGAAATTATAATAGAACATGCGAACGGCATTTTTATAAACGGGAAAAGTAGATTGAACTAAATCTAGCAAATGATGATATGTGAATACACTAGAGTGATTAGGAAATAGTGTGAAGTTGATAGGAGCACCCGGACAGATTTTTTTCTTATAAAAATCTGTGAACCAAGAGTCCGAAGCTTCTTGGGACACAAAAATAAATTCATCGTAGAAATCTCTATCGGGTCTCGAAGGAGTGTAAAGAGAAAATAAGGCTGCCTCATGAGGAGTCGAGGACGAACCTTCATCAACTTTCCTCTTCTTTTGGGAAGAAATAGGTTGCTTGGGAGCCATATGAAAAATAGCACGAAAATAAAATAGGGAGAGATACCGAAATTGATGGTGAACAGTGGAAGAGAACCTCGAGAGAGCTCCGAATCCGAAGTTTGAAACCTTGAAGAGCTTGGATGAGGGAGATCAAGGAGGTTAGGGTTAGGGTTTTTGGTAGGGTTTGGAGGTGCTTGACGAGGAAGATGATAAGAATAAGGTAATAAATAGAAGAGGGGCTCGGCTGTCCAGCTTCTGTTCGAAATACCCCAGACCGAGTTCGGTCCGAGTTCGGCCGGAACTTTGACCGAGTTCGGTCACTAGGGTTTCAAGGCAGAGTTGGAAACAGTGTGATAGTTTTTAACATAAATACGAAAATAATTTAGAAATAATCGTGCTGAAGAAAATAATTTAATATTTATTACTTAATTACCCATAAATTGCCATAAATACTTTGGGTTAGCTATAGGGGCCGGATCCCAGCTAGCAGTAGTCCGAAGACTAATGCACCATGTCGCTTCAGGCTATTTACACATGTGTGTCAGAAGGGCCCTTTCGACTTATAACCAAAATAAATTTAGCGAATTCATGTTCATTAAATAATAATATTATATTATATTACCTCAACATCCAGAATTTCTAACTCTTTTCGTATAAAGTTAAAACGATCTTCAGCTAAAGGCTTTGTAAAGATGTCAGCTAGTTGATGTTCAGTATCAACAAATTCTAGAACAATATCACCTTGCAAAACATGGTCTCTCAAAAAGTGATGTCTAATTTCTATGTGTTTAGTGCATGAATGACATATGGGATTCTTAGTAAGATTTATAGAGCTAGTGTTATCACAGCAAATAGGAATATGATGAAAGGATAATTGAAAGTCTTCCAGAGTTTGTTTCATCCACAAAATTTGTGCACAACGTCCTGCAGCTATATACTCAGCTTTAGTAGTTGATAATGCAACTGAATTTTATTTCTTAGAAAACCAGGAGACTAAGAACTTTCCTAGAAAATGACATATACCGCTGGTACTTTTACGATCGACTTTGCATCCAGCAAAATCTGCGTCCGAGTAACCTATCAGGTCAAACGAATCAGATTTGGGCACTACAAAAATTCATCGATTTAGCGACGGCTATATCCGTCAAAAATCCGTCGGTAAATATAATTACCGACGGATGGTCGATGGATATTGGTTAGAAAAGGTCGTCAGAAAAAGCCTCGTCGCTAACTACAATCCGTCGGCAAGTTGTCGCCAAGCGACGGACTGCCGTCAACCATACTCGTGCAGTTTGCGATGACTCGACGACGGATTACCGTCAAATCACGTATCAAAAGAAGTAATAATATATCACTTACCGACAGACATATCCGTTGCTCGGTAAATGCGTATCAGAGAGTTTCTGATACACAAATTCCGTCGCCAATCAGTCGCGAATGGTCGCTAAGTTTTGACGGATTCGCGACGGAATACCGATGGAATATCCGTCGACCCGGTTCTATGAATTATTCATATTTCCAGAACATTGGCGACGAATAATCCATCATTACTCCGTCGTGAGTCGTCGCTAGACCGTCGCCAATCGGTTGTCCTTTTAGCGACGCCTTATCCGTCGCCAATGTTTTACCGACTACTAGCGACAGCATACCGACGGACTATTCGTCGGCCCTGTCCTGTGAATTGTTCATATTTCCAGAACCTTGGCGACGGATAATCTGTCGGCTTCTAGTCGCGCATCCGTCGCTAACTGGAAATCTTTCAGTTAGCGACGGATAGTCCGTCAAAAATTGGTCGCCAGTCCGTCGGTAGTTGGGAAATTTTTGAAAAAAATAGCATAAAATTGGACATTCCCAATATACACAATTCCAATATACAAAATACACAAATAAACACACAAATTTTTCCCACAAAAACACAAATAAACTGAGCATTCCCAATATAGACAATTCCTAATATCCAATATCTACCAACACAAACAAAATAATCCCAAGCATTCAAATTGTTCACACAAAATACACAAATATTCAATATTTAAACATTTTTCAAAATATCCAATATCCACCAACATAAACAAAATAATCCCAAAAATATAAACATCAACGACAGGGGTGCGATAGTCCGCTGGTGGTGGTACTCCCTGCTGCGCCCGACTCATATACTCTTCCATCAAGTACGGCGGCAATCCCTCGAAGACATGGCCTGGAAGTTGTCTCAGCTGCTCTGGCGTCATCATGTGAAGGAGGGCCGTCAAAGTAGGAGGCAGTACGATAGGGGCAGTAGGGTTAAAAGAAAGATGTCTGGCGGAAGAAGGACCAACAGCACCAGTAGACGGACCGGGAGCAGACGGACCGACAGCACCAGTAGAAGGACGCAGGTACGTGGACAACTACGTCCGAATCTCCGACACCGCCTCGTTCAGATGTGCAAGTTGGGATCTCACACCATCGTCTGTCGGGGCCGCGGGAGGAGGCGGGGGAGGTGGAAATCTCGGAGTCGTCGAGTGCAAATTAGCCAGGGAGCCGACTCCGTATACGCGCCCTTTCCTATAGCCGTCGACGATATCTACGAATAAGTCGTCGTAGCGAGTGGCCGTAGAAGAGGGCGTCCCGACGGGCGTTGTTTCGCCGACATCCTCGGGAGCAGATAGCTGAATCTGACTTAGGGCCTCACAATACGCAGCCTATCAAATGAATGTGTTTATTATACTATAAGTTTACCTAAGTTATAATCTAAATCCTATGTTACCCTAAGTTATAGTCTGAATCCTAAGTTTACATAAGGCCTCACAATACGCAGCCTATCAAATGAATGTGTTTATTATACTATAAGTTTACCTAAGTTATAATCTAAATCCTATGTTACCCTAAGTTATAGTCTGAATCCTAAGTTTACATAAGTTATTATCTGAATCCTAAGTTTACCTAAGTTATGTTGGCACATCGATTTTGATATATTGTTCACAATAACCCTTGTACGTCTTTAGTTTATATTTTTTATAGGCACTTCCAAAAAGACAAGAATAGAAGAAAGGCATCTCCATACAAATTCCATGAAGCTTATCAAAGACCATAGAGCACATGCAATTCTCCATTATCAAGATGATGATATACTACAACAAAGAGAAAATACAAGAGACACTTCTTAAAAGACTATGAAGTAGACGATGCAAAAAGACCCAGCCTGAAGTCTACATAGAAGACGGTGCAAAAGCCTAGCGTTGCTATTCTTATCCTTGTTCTTTTCTTGAGTCTGTAAATGTTTAGGAATTGTAACTCCACTTTTCTAGTTTGAGTTTTCTCATGTGATTTATTTAAGATTTTATTTACTTTTGATTTTCTTGACTAGTTATTAATTTTCATTAATGATTTTCAAATTATTTTTAAATCTTTTTTTTAAAAAATATTCCAATTATTAAGATTTGTTTTCTCTAAAATTTCTATTGATTAAATCATTAGTATTTATTACTAATCCTTTATTAATTTTCTCAGCCAGTTAGCATTTCAATCATTTAGCATTTCAGCCATTTTGGTCCAGCCAGCAACTCCATGGGCTACCTAAAACATTTTTTCAAATTTCTACTCAATAAATCTTTCAGCCCAACCCAATGGACCAGCCAACCATTCTCTCTTATTCAGCCTTTAAGCCCAGCCCAGCTCGGCCTCTTAGCTCTATTGGGGCGCGAATCTAGTTCACCACCCAATAACTGTTAACCCGGTAACCCGTACCCGCTATAACCAACCGTTAAATTCAAAACCCCTGACTTCCAATTCCATTCTCTTCCCTCTGATTTCCCTCCAACTCTCCTCTGCTCTGAGAGATCACGACGACGACGACGAGGCCTGCAGCGCCGATTACGACGGAGGAAGGCCAAGGCTTCCAGAAGTCTCCTTCCTCAACTACCTAACAAACTCCTAACTGTTTTCCAACCGCCTCGTCTAACTGCCTGCCCGCCCAACCATTCAACCGCCTGCCCGACTGACCGCCCAACTGCCTGCCCGCCGCTGCAACTCCTATATAAAGACCCAACCTCCTCCTTCTTCTTCATCAACCCAATTGTAGCGAAGCTCTGCAGAAATTTCTCCTTGGCCGCTCTTCTTCTCCTTCTTCCGCTTCTTCTTTCTCGAGCGATCAGCCATGGCGCCGGCGTGGAAGTGATGACAGCGTAGCAAGGAGACCACAACATTGGTTCGGTCTGCAATCCGAGTGATCGATTGGATCACCATCTCGTGATCAGTAGCTTCTTGTCTTCGCATTCACGGATTTGGTAGAGCAGCTCCTAGATCGAGCATTTGATTGGTAAGTGGAATTTCTGAATCGATTCTTGTTCGAATCTTTATTTCTTTGAGGTTGATCGGTTGAAATCCACATTGGTGAGTTTTTGGATTGATTCTTGCAAGTATCTCCAATTTTGGAGTTTGATTTAATTCAAATTGAGCTCACGATCGATCTTTCGGTTCGTGCACGCCATCTGTTTGACGAAATGCTGGACTCAACTTCATGATCAGTTTGGACACGTACAAGTCGCTGTATCAGACACGGGGACGCTGATAAGTAAACTAAATTGCTCAGGTATATTCTTCCTCTATTATGTCTTCTCTGATTAGTTGGTGTTGATTGCGTCATGGGGAAAGAGCGATGACATTATCCTGCACAGTTCGAACTGTAGTGTCGGATCAATCCTGTGTACAGGATGACTCTGCGGACACGAGGGACACAAGACAGGTGTGTCGGGATGGCTGTTAGGATCTGTGTGTTCTTATTGGTTTAGGTTCTTAGTATTAGCTGACATTGGGTTGCTCTGTTTGAACCATAGTAGCCGTTAGAAATAGGTTATAGCTTGGGTCAGTTCAATTATTGAGTAACCAAGTAGCAGGACTATTTGATAAGTAGAGGGAATGATTAAACTTTAGTTTATAATCATGGTATAGACCAACAGTTGAAAGTGAGATTCTCTGAACCCAGGCTCAGTAGGAAGAGGTAGTGCTTTGAATAAATTAGGATGACTTGGACTTGAGGGTTAATTGATTACCTAGTGTGATTACAATTGTTATTTTGGGTTTAATCCAGTTGGCCATATCTAACCCTTGGGCCAACTTTGGTAGTGCACATATTTAGGGAGGCAGTTAACTAGTTGAGTTATAGCATCTGGCTAGTATAAGATTTTAATAAGTAATTAGGAGTTTAGTTAATTAAAGGTTGGTCAATTGACTTGACTAGAATTTTTCTTAAAGGTATTGTTTAAATATAATTTTCTTATTTATAGGTGACTTGAAGACATTGGGCAAGACCCGAAATCAAGGCAAGTACATGTACTCAGTATTACCATCATTGCATGCATTGCACTTACACTTGTTATCGTGTCATTTATTTCACTTATTCTCGATCGATTGATTGCTTGCATTGTTTCTCGTGTCGGGTGGGGGACGTTCTAGAGACATGTGATGGACTAATATTGGAAAAACATTGCCTGATAGAATACTATGTATGCCTGAGTCCATTTCGTGCGTGACTGATAGCATTGTCGTCAGACATACCTGATTATTGCGTGACTGATAGCATTGTCATTAGACATGCCTGATTATTGCATGACTGATAGCATATTTTATATGCCTGATTATATATTAGTCCCCACATGTTGATAACGTCCAATTGCACATGTACACATAGCTAGTGCATACATTATATTCACGTTGCTTCTTTGTCTTTCAGTTATATTTGCTATACTGTTCCATTGATCTCCATGGTGAGTTTTATTGAGTTACATTGTACTTTGCTCCTTTCCTGACTAGATCGTTGATTACAGGTGAGATGGATCTTAGATTATCATTCATGACTAGCAGTGGAGCTCGCTTGACATTGAGATAGCTAGTTCCATGTATAGAGATTGATAGAATGTTTTTGATTATATGTCATTGTTGTATCATTTATCTTTCACCGGCTTTGTACCCGGATATTCATGTATAAGTTGTAATAATTGTATAGTGGATTGCTGTGATGGTAGTATAGATTCCGTGATTAGATGCTGTGATGAGATGCTCTTGTATTTATATGACTAGACGGCTCACTACCGCTGTCAACGACAGTGTAGGCCGGGCATGTATCGACCCATATCCGATTATTCGGGAGCGGGGCGTGACATGTTTTTGTGGTGGCCCATGCAGGTCTCTATCTAATGGTGCTTAGGACTAGAGTACCATTGGGAGCCTGCGAAATATGAAACTCATCACAGCATAGGCCGATTGTGTGATTGTATGTATTTTGTTATCTATAGTAATCTCTGAATTTTTCTATGTCTCATCGTGGTCTCTACAGAAGTCGTGATTACAATTCCATGACTTTTGAGGATCATCTTCTCCCACAATATTATCGGATTCTAACACCCTTTAGGATTTGGGTTTCCTTGCTATTTAGAGATTAAGTCCGATTTCCAAACTACTCATTTAGCCAGACATTTCAAAAATTTCCATTGGTTTTTAAAGTCTATTTTCTCTAACCATTCCAAGCCCAACTATTTCATTTAGAGCCATAGAGCTCATATATTAGCTATTCCATCCTTTCGCAAAACCATTTCTCTATCCATTCCCCATTTAAAGTTTCAACTCATCTTTAGCCGTATTAAGTACTTATTCCATTGACATTCCCATGACTAGTGTATCAACTCTACAATACATTCCTAATCACTCTTCTATTTTGGTAGTCAACCTCTTGATTCTCAAGAACAGATATTTATACTACATGTCCTTCCTAGTGTGATTGAATCTCTTTAGTAAATCGGAAAGCTTGTTGAATTGAATTATCAAGGTACTCCTTTGGAATTCCAGTGGATAACCATTGAAGGAATATTCGATATCATACTATGGCGTGGCAGCCGCGCACTGCAGCTATTTATCTGGATCATGAAAACTGCGGGTCGACTGCAGCCATCAGCGCACTGGCGAGCCAGGGGCTCTAAGTCGAAGTGATCTCAGGTATTTATAGGTTTCGAATATTCTCGAGATTATGTTTCTATCCCTTGAAGTTGTTTTGTCCATGGGTAAAGTTTAGAAATTATTCGGCACCTATCATTCTTGAGTCACGGAGCCAAGAGTTCACTGCAGCCAGATGTACACTGGCGGGGCATGAATTTTAGGTAAAGTGATTCCGGATATGCATGAGTTCCGAATATTTTTAGACTAAATTCATGATTAGCCTCCTATCACCATTTATAACTTTACCAGAATTTATCTTGATTTTCAACCATGACTCGAATTTAATCGTACCTAGACAATTTCGGTAGTTATGAGTAGATCGTGCCTAAATGAGTTATATTTCTTAATCGTGCCTATACTCTAATCATGCATGTGCTTGACTATGACTATGTCAATTGATTCAGATCGTGCCAAACTAAACCCTTCTAAAATTCGATTCAAGATCGTGCCTAAATATTGATTATATCCTAATCGTGCCTTGATGATTTTCTACTAATCGTGACTATTTCATTCCAACGAACCTTGATCGTAATCCTCATTATCTTTAGTCGTAATTAAAATTTAATCACGACTATACTAATTCTAATCGTGCGTTGATCATTATCGCATTGCTTTTGAAATTCTCTGATTATTTTAAAATCATGCATGAATCATGCTAAATAGACTCTTCTATTCAAATCGTGCCAATTCATATTCTTTAATCACACCTTAACAGGTTTGATCATTATTGTACTATCCTCAAATTTTCTTAATTATTCTCGTGCCTAATCATGCCAGATAAATTCCTATTTCATAATCGTGCCTGACTGATCTTCGTGTCATTTAATTCAAGTCGATCCTTTTGAAATTTCGAGGACGAAATTTTTCTAAGGTGGGTAGATTTGTAACTCCACTTTTCTAGATTGAGTTTTCTCCTGTGATTTATTTAAGATTTTATTTACTTTTGATTTTCTTGACTAGTTATTGATTTTCATTAATTATTTTCAAATTATTTTTAAATTTTAAAAAAAAATATTCCAATTATTAAGATTTTTTTCTCTAAAATTTCTATTGATTAAATCATTAGGATTTACTACTAATCCTTTATTAATTTTCTCAGCCAGTTAGCATTTCAGTCATTTAGCATTTCAGCCATTTTGGTCCAGCCAGCAACTCCATGGGCTAGCTAAAACATCTTCTCAAATTCCTACTCAATAAATCTTTCAGCCCAACCCAATGGACCAGCCAACCATTCTCTCTTATTCAGCCTTTAAGCCCAGCCCAGCCCAACCTCTTAGCTCTATTGGGGCGCGGATCTAGTTTACCACCCAATAACTGTTAACCCGGTAACCCGTACCCGCTATAACCAACGTTAAATTCAAAACCCCTGACTTCCAATTCCATTCTTTTCCTTCCGATTTCCCTCCAACTCTCCTCTGCCCTGAGAGATCACGACGACGACGACGAGGCCTGCAGCGCCGATTGCGGCGGAGGAAGGCCAAGGCTTCCAAAAGTCTCCTTCCTCAACTACCTAACCAACTCCCAACTGTTTTCCAGCCGCCTCGTCTAACTGCCTGCCCGCCCAACCGTTCAACCGCCTGCCCGACTGACCGCCCAACCGCCTGCCCGTCGCTGCCACTCCTATATAAAGACCCAACCTCCTCCTTCTTCTTCATCAACCCAATTGTAGCGAAGCTCTGCAGAAATTTCTCCTTGGCCGCTCTTCTTCCGCTTCTTCTTTCTCGAGCGATCAGCCATGGCGCCGGCGTGGCAGTGATGACAGCGTAGCGAGGAGACCACAACATTGGTTCGGTCTGCAATCCGAGTGATCGATTGGATCACCATCTCGTGATCAGCAGCTTCTTGTCTTCGCATTCACGGATTTGGTAGAGCAGCTCCTAGATCGAGCATTGATTGGTAAGTGGAATTTCTGAATCGATTCTTGTTCGAATCTTTATTTCTTTGAGGTTGATCAGTTGAAATCCACATTGGTGAGTTTTTGGATTGATTCTTGCAAGTATCTCCAATTTTGGAGCTTGATTTAATTCAAATTGAGCTCACGATCGATCTTTCGGTTCGTGCACGCCATCTGTTTGACGAAATGCTGGACTCAACTTCATGATCAGTTTGGACACGTACAAGTCGCTGTATCGGACACGGGGATGCTGATAAGTGAACTAAATTGCTCAGGTATATTCTTCCTCTATTATGTCTTCTCTGATTTGTTGGTGTTGATTGGGTCATGGGGAAAGAGCGATGACATTATCCTGCACAGTTCGAACTGTAGTGTCGGATCAATCCTGTGTACAGGATGACTCTGCGGACACGAAGGAAAGAAGACAGGTGTGTCGGGATGGCTGTTAGGATCTGTGTGTTCTTGTTGGTTTAGGTTCTTAGTATTAGATGACATTGGGTTGCTCTGTTTGAACCATAGTAGCCGTTAGAAATAGGTTATAGCTTGGGTCAGTTCAATTATTGAGTAACCAAGTAGCAGGACTATTTGATAAGTAGAGGGAATAATTAAACTTTAGTTTATAATCATGGTGTAGACCAACAGTTGAAAGTGAGATTCTCTGAACCCAGGCTCAGTAGGAAGAGGTAGTGCTTTGAATAAATTAGGATGACTTGGACTTGAGGGTTAATTGATTACCTAGTGTGATTACAATTGTTATTTTGGGTTTAATCCAGTTGGCCATATCTAACCCTTGGGCCAACTTTGGTAGTGCACAGATTTAGGGAGGCAGTTAACTAGTTGAGTTATAGCATCTGGCTAGTATAAGATTTTAATGAGTAATTAGGAGTTTAGTTAATTAAAGGTTGGTCAATTGACTTGACTAGAATTTTTCTTAAAGGTATTGTTTAAATATAATTTTCTTATTTATAGGTGACTTGAAGACATTGGGCAAGACCCGGAATCAAGGCAAGTACATGTACTCAGTATTACCATCATTGCATGCATTGCACTTACACTTGTTATCGTGTCATTTATTTTACTTGTTCTCGATCGATTGATTGCTTGCATTGTTTCTCGTGTCGGGTGGGGGACGTTATAGAGACATGTGATGGACTAATATTGGACAAACATTGCCTGATAGAATACTCTGTATGCCTGAGTCTATTTCGTGCGTGACTGATAGCATTGTCGTCAGATATGCCAGATTATTGCGTGACTGATAGCATTGTCATTAGACATGCCTGATTATTGCGTAACTGATAGCATATTTTATATGCCTGATTACATATTAGTTCCCATATGTTGATAACGTCCAATTGCACATGTACACATAGCTAGTGCATACTTTATATTCACATTGCTTCTCTGTCTTTCAGTTATATTTGCTATACTGTTCCATTGATCTCCATGGTGAGTTTTATTGAGTTACATTGTACTTTGCTCCTTTCCTGACTGGTTCGTTGATTACAGGTGAGATGGATCTTAGATTATCATTCATGACTAGCAGTGGAGCTCGCTTGACATTGAGATAGCTAGTTTCATGTATAGAGATTGATAGAATGTTTTTGATTATATGTCATTGTTGTATCATTTATCTTTCACCGGCTTTGTACCCGGATATTCATGTATAAGTTGTAATAATTGTATAGTGGATTGCTGTGATGGTAGTATAGATTCCGTGATTAGATGTTGTGATGAGATGCTCTTGTATTTATATGACTAGACGGCTCACTACCGTTGTCAACGACAGTGTAGGCCGGGCATGTATCGACCCGTATCCGATTATTCGGGAGCGGGGAGTGACAGGAATCTATGTACGCACTTTGCTAAGATGACAAACATAAAGAAAGAAATGGTGAAGTAAAAAGTCATTCAGAGGAGACGGAAAATCCGACGAATTTCTGGATAAATCCGTCGGATAATCCGATCGCTCATAGCAAGTTAGTGAGCAGAAGTTCGGATAATCCGACGAACATCCGTGGAAATCCTGCGGATAATCCGAACCTCTCACAGCAAGTTAGTGAGCAGAAGTTCGGATAATCCGACGGACATCCGCGAAAATCCTGCGGATAATTCGAACCTTTCACAGCAAGTTAGTGAGCAGAAGTTCGGATCATCCGCCGGACTTCCGCTGAAATCCGACAGATAATCCGCTTGGCTTATTTGCAACTTTTGAATTCAAATCCAACGGCAGCTGGCAGCCGCATTTAATGCATCTAACGGCACTTTTTATGACCGTTACTATTGACTGGATAATCCGACGAATTTTTGTTGAAATCCGACGGATAATCCGGTTGATGGCTGAATGCCCTTTATGACTTTTGATTTGTATAAAAGGTGCTTTAGTCTCTCCTCATAAATTTCATCTCTTCCAAGCTTTAAATTTTCTCAACCACAAAAGAGTTTCACCATTACTACTCTACTCAATCTTTAATTGTCATCCTCTCCAAAGTGCTAGAGTATTTAAAGAGTTATAAATTTCGATCTTCAAGTGTTAGAAGATCAACAAGTTCTCTTCTCATTTCTTTGAAGTTGGCGAGCCTTCGTAAGAAAGCTCGTGTGTTGAAGTTGGCGAGTTCTTCGGATCCAAACTCGTGTTGAAGTTGGCGAGTTCTTTGGATCCAAACTCGTGTGTACTATTTTATTAAATAGTGGATTTAAGCCGGAGAGAGTTCCGGGACTGGATTGTCTCTAGCGAGGATACCAGGATACATCTTGTGTTTGATCTTCTTACTTTTTTTTATTTGACGTATATTGCTTCTTGTGCTTAAATTATTTTTTATTTCTCTATTCACCCCCCTCTAGGGTTCTACAATTGGTATCAGAGCTTTGTTCTCTTAATTTGGATTTACACCCTTATAGTGATCCATGGCCACTAACCCTAGCATCAACACCTTCCACAATGAGGGACACTCCACAAATAGGCCTCCCCTATTTGATGGAACCAACTATAACTACTAGAAGATTAGGATGAGCATTTATCTGAAGTCCATAGATTTTGATTTATGGGATTGTGTGATAAATGGTCTCCCTACTCCTTCCAGAGTTATTGAGGATGTTGCATCTGACACCCTTAGGGACTTACTAAAAATACCAAGAAGCTTGCTAGTCGAGATGCTAAGGCTATGAACGCTCTTTACTGTGCTCTCGATAGTAGTGAATTCAATAGAATCTCTACTTGCAAGACTTCCAATGAGATTTGGAAGTTGCTTGAAGTCACACACGAGGGAACATCACAAGTAAAGGAATCCAAGATTAGTAGACTCACGCAAGAATATGAGTCCTTTAAGATAAAACATGATGAGTCTATTACTTGTATGTTTACTCGTTTTGGTGATATTATTAATCTTCTTTCTTCTCTTGGTAAGGAATATCCTGCTCATGAAAAGATCAGAAAAATCCTTAGAGGATTGACAAAATGATGGAGTCCTAAAGCTACCGCAATCATTGAGTGGAACGACCTGACAGTCATGAACCTTGAGACCCTCATGGGAAAGCTTATGACTCATGAAATCGATATGAAAGATCAAGAGAAATCTTCCATACAAGAGAAGGAGAAGGAGAAGGCCAAAGAGAAGAAGAAGTCTCTTGCTCTCAAAGTTACAAAGTCCTACTCCAAGGATAGCACCGACGACAACGAGTCGGACGATGATGAAGAAATAATTATCACAGCTAAGCACTTCCTGTTGACACAAAATCACAATCAACCAAATATTGATAAAATTGACTACATGATACTTGTGATAATTTGTCACGACCCGCACCCTAGAGTAAGGGCACGAGACGTGAATACGTCCAGCCTACGCCGCAGTGTCGGCGGTAGAACGCTGTCCTAGGTCTCAACATCTAACAGTTTATCTCTAAGCAGTATATACTCCCCGAACGGGGGTAACAAAGTAATAACAACTCAATCACAGCTAAGGAAAAGATAGCACGATATGAAATAGAACTCAAGGAAATAAGGAGATGAAATAGTCTAAGATAATCCCAACAATATCCAGAGAAAAACAAACTCAGCTACAGTATGAAAGAATATACAAACTGATCTCCAAATAAGAGTCTAGCTAAACATGATCCAACTACAAATAGATAAAAGCCTAACTATCTAGTCTAGGCTGTCGGGGGAAAGTCCTCAGCTACTGCTGGATCCTCCTGAGGGTCCAGCTCACAGGTGTCATCTAGGGCTGCCCCATAGTAGGTGTCCAGGCCAGCCTCCTCCTCGTCCTCTGTAATATTTTTAACAGGTCCAGTCAGGACAGGAGCGAGCACAGTACATCTCAACAATTCATAGCAGGTTAGAAAATATGAACATGCAGTAAAGTAAGATACAGGTACTGAAGAAAACAGTATGTAAAACAGGAAGAGCTGTAATAGAATATCTACTATACATAGAGAACTAGCAGTGACTAGTGAGTCAGAGTAAAACATGAACATGTAAATGGCCTGGGATGATTCAATGAAGACACTACGAAATGATTCAATGAAGATACTACTGGTGTATTATTCACATGTCCACTTCTACTCTCCCGTACCCCCAATCAATACACAAGGATCCAGCCAGGTTATGTTATGATACTATGTTCAGACCCCGAAGGTGATAGACCCCGAAGGTAATGGACCCCGAAGGTAATGGACCCCGAAGGTAATAGACCCCGAAGGTGATACATAGTAGTCCCATAAATGGGATAGGGATTCCAGGATGACTCTGTGATAATAAGAGTATATGTCATAAGTGATCGAAGAATCAACGAAGCATAGTGATACGCCATGTAAGTGAAACGCACAAGCATAGAGTACCCGATGCTCCCTAAGGATAACATCTCAAGAAAGGATCCATATAGTACCAATCCGTGTGACCATCGTGACAGTACAAGTAAAGTAATCTACTGCAGGAAATAATTCTAAGCAGGATATGAAATGATCAGAGAATGTACTCGCCTGTATCTGAGTGTCCGATATGAATCGTACTGTCCAAGGAGTGGTGTCTGGCTCCTAAACAGAACAGCACAAGTCACAAAAAGTCTAAAATGATAAAATGAAGCTCTGCTAGGTATTCTACATGAGTCTAGGTCTAACTAGGTCAAAGTCAACTCTTGGTCAACCCTGGTCAACCAAGAAGTCAAACCTAGGTCTAACAAGTCTAACTAGGCCTAACTAGTCTACACTAGACTACACAAGTCAATTCTAGGCCCACTAGTCTAATAGACATACCCTAGGCCAAAAGCACATATATACCCATACCATATCACATATGAAGGTATATGAATATCCATATATACATATAGGCTAGTATATCCATAGGCCTACATAATGATATTTATATGCAATCACACATCTACAAGAGAAAAATATATATATATACATATATATATGATACACTCATATGTGTACTAGGGAATTAGCTTAGAAGACAACCCATAGGCTAATGGGTAAACACTACATTACCATATATGATAATACCTAAAAGTATATACAATATAGAGAGGGCATGTGTGTGTGCAACAAGACTGTGTGAGTGACTGCAATGTGTGAACAAAGTGCAGGAAATATGATTATGCAGGAAAACAGTTTTGTGAGAGCAGGAAAAACAGTGTAGAGTGTCACAATATGAGATGCAGGAATTAAAAGTGAAGAGTGCAGGAAATACAGGCTGTGTGTGGACAGTGTATTAAGAGCAGAAAATACATGGCAGCAGCAAGTAAGACTGTGTGTGTGTGAAGTGCAGGAAACATGTGACAGGAATTAGTGAGCTGTGTGGGGGTGTGATCAGGTATTACAGCAGGAAAACAACAATGTGACAGGAAAATGAAGTTCAAGTATGGACTGCAAACAAAAGAAGGAAATCAGTTCACTGTCAAGACTGATTCCAGTCACCCCTCTCAATCAACACAACATGTTCTCAGGTTTGACAGTGTAAGAAACAATGTAAAGACCAATCATGGCAATCCCAACTCAGAATTCATTGCAAGACTTAAATAGAATAAGAATCAATGAAAATGTGTTCACAGGAGAAAAAAATAAGAAAAGGAAAAGAAGGAAACCAATCCATGCATCAATCCAGTTTTCTTCCAACTAAATTCAGCTGAACTTACACCATAGACCATATCTCAGATTTAAACAAACTTGAACTTAAACTCATTTGCAGAACACCCAACAGTTCATATATCTCAATCAAGAGGAATACTGAAAATGTGTTTGACAGTAATGTAAACATGGCAAGGAGATTTCACAGATAAATCAACTGGGTTAATTAAATTCATTCTCAGGTTTGAACAACTCAGATATCATGAATAATCATTAAATTCAGTTTAAAAGTAGGAAAGTAAACCAATTCTCAGTTTACTGAAATTGATTCCCATTCGAAGTATACACATGTCCATTTCCCATTCTAAATCAAAAAGCCTATTCTAAATAAGAAATCTTGAAGTAAACATAGACTAAAATATATGGGGATCTTTGGCAACTAAAACAATCAATTAGAATTCAAAATAAATGGGGTTTAAACATAGGAAAACTGAACATACAATGTATCAGTGAAAGTATCAGCCGATTGCCATTTAACCCAAATTCGAATACAAATTCCACATCAAACACCCAACTAACATGTAAACTCAATCTAACATACATTATTAATCATGTTAGCATCTAATTAGAAATTAAAATCATAACTAAAACATTAAACTCTGAATTTAAAACAGTGAACAAGTGACAGGACTGTGCACGTACAGTGCCTTCCCCGTGCACGCACGATACCGTGTCCGACACGACACGAGGACCCACAAAACTTCGGGGGCCTCGTGTCAGACACTGCCCGCACCCAGGTGTCAAGTTACACGTGTCCAAGTGGTGTACACTGTGCGCAAAGCACCCCGAGTAGCAGGGGATAGAACAGTCCCGAGCCCACTGCACGCACGCGTGTCCAGACCATTTTGCACCCGACACAGACACAAAAAGGCCATGGTCCCTTCATAAAGATCGAAGAGCACACCAAGATCTACAAACCTATTCAAACAGAAATTAAAAATAACAAAATCGAATCCTCAGAGGCATTTGGTCGAACACCTAGAATACTAGGCTGATACGTGTCCAATATGGACACGAAACGAATCCAAATCCTAGGTTTAAGCTATCCTACAGTAGGGGTAGGGCTAGGGCCTTCCTAAAATGGATTTGGACAGAATTTTAATGGACTATTGAGAGATTTACCTATTGATTCACAAAGGGTGGAAAAAGCCTCCAAAAGCAATGAGCTCCTCAAGCCACAAAGTGTCCCAAATTGGTTCTTCCTGCACAACAATTAATTTCAGCAGCAAGAGGAAGGAATTTAGGTTCTAATGGAATTGGTTTGAAGGAAAAAGGAATTAAATTGGATTTCTTATGATTTTTGAAAGATGTAACTCACCTTCTTCCTTAGAAATTTGCTAGAACCCTAAAAGAGGCTAGCCCTAAAAACTAGGAGGGATTAAATGGGGGGGGGGGGGGGGGGCTGACCTAGGGCTGGCCAAGCTAGGCTAAGGTCAGGTTATGTTAGCTAGAATTGAGTTCTCTAAGGTTCAAGTCATAATCATGGCTTATGACTTCACAAGTCATAACTTAGTCAAATTGATTCCAAACTTCTCCAAACAAGTTCTAATGGATTTGAAACTATTAACTTGAGTCAAACTAGGTTAGACTAGGGTCCACTTGACCTAACCAAGCTCAACTAACTATGGTTAGTTCCTAGGTTAGTCTACAAGTGTCAAAACTAGTCCAAAATCAAACTAGTCCAAATAAATCCAAAATAAATCCTAAAAATTCCCATAAATTCTAATTAATGCTAATAAATTTTATTTACCCCAAAAATGACAAATTTACCCTCAAACCAGAAATGTGGTAGTGACAAATCTACTCTCCTTAAAAGAATTTCGTCCTCGAAATTGAAAGGCGAAACGCAACTGATTAGAAGGATAGAAAGTATACCTCACGGTCCAAAAAGATAGGGGTACCGCTCGCGCATCTCATCCTCCCGCTCCCAGGTAGACTCTCCTGGAGAATGATGCCTCCATGCGACGCGTACCAAGGGTATCACCTGGTTCCTCAGAACCTTCTCCCGTCGATCCAGAATCTCCACTGGCTGCTCTGATAGCTGAGAGAAGGGCCCACCTCAATCTCCGAATGATCGAGCACATGGCTAGGGTCAGCCACGTACCGTCTCAACTGTGATACATGGAATATGTTGTGGACCCCCACAAGTGCAGGCGGCAAGTCTAGCCTGTAAGCCACGTCACCGACTCTCCCGCTGATAACGAAAGGGCCGATGAAGCGCGGGCTAAGCTTCCCGCCTCCACCAAAACGTATCGTACCACGAGTCAGAGATATCCTCAAGAAAACCTGGTCTCCGACCTAATCACAAGCAAGGTCTCAATTAAAATAAATAACAAACATGATCAAAATCACAAACAACAACCTAAATCTAATCCTACTCTAATCTGTACCTCAAACTCCAAGGGTCTTCGGTGGCTATTGGCCCAGTGCCGATGTCTGTCCTGTGCCACGCGAAGTCTGTCCCTGATGAGCTTTACCTTCTCGACCGCATCCACAATCATCTCTGGCCCCAGCAAAGCTCGCTCACCAACATCATCCCAGGATAAGGGTGTACGGCACCTACGCCCGTACAGAGCCTCGAAAGGTGACATCTCAATGCTGGCCTGGAAACTATTGTTGTATGCAAACTCCACCAGATGAAGATAATCCTCCCAGGATCCTCCAAAGTCTAGGACGCACGTCCGCAGCATATCCTCAAGGGTCTGAATAGTCCGCTCTGACTGTCCGTCCATCTGGGGGTGGTATGCAGTACTAAACTTGAGCTGAGTGCCCAAGCTGGTCTGCAGACTCCTCCAGAAATGGGAAGTAAAACAGCTATCCCGATCTGAGACGATGCTGACCGGAATTCCGTGGATCCTGACTATCTGTCTCATGTACATCTCCGCCAGCCTCTCTGTAGACGTACCCACCTTGAATGGCAAGAAGTAGGCCGATTTGGTTAACCTGTCCACGATGACCCAAATCGCATCTTTCCCTCCTGGAGTACGCGGCAATCCTAAAACGAAGTCCATCGTGATATGCTCCCATTTCCACTCGGAAATGGGCAGCGGCTGCAACAATCCACCGGGCCTCTGTCTCTCTGCCTTGACCTGCTGACAGACCAAGCACCTAGCTACGAAGTGGGACACCTCCCGCTTCATTCCTGACCACCATACATGCTCCCGCAGATCTCGGTACATCTTGTTGGCACCCGGGTGTATAGAGTACTGCGATCTGTGGGCCTCCTGCATAATCTGCTCTCTGAGCTCTCTGCTAGGCACACATAACCTGGCACCGTGCCTCAGGGAACCATCCTCTGCAAGTGAGAACTCAGGATCTCCCACTCCTATACTGATATGCTCTCTGATACTCTGAAAAGCCACATCCTCGAACTGGGCCGCCTTGATCCAGTCCACCAAGTCTGACTGTATCTGCATCCTCCATATCTGCATCTGCACTCCCGGCACGATCACCTCAATCCCAAGGCTCTCCAAGTCGGCAAGCAAATGCCGATCCATGGTCAAACACATGGCTGTCGGATACCTGCTCAAGGCATCGACAACCACGTTGGCCTTTCCTGGATGATACTGCAGTGCAATGTCGAAGTCCTTCATCAACTCCAACCATCTGCGCTGTCTCATGTTCAACTCCTTCTGAGTGAACACATACTTTAGACTCTTGTGATCTGTGAAAATCTCCACCCTCTCACCATATAGATAATGCTTCCACAGCTTCAAAGCAAAAATCACTGCTGCCAGCTCCAGGTCGTGGGTAGGGTAGTTCTTCTCGTGGGGACGTAACTGCCTGGAAGCATAGGCAATTACCTTCCCATGCTGCTGCAATACACAACCCAGCCCCTTCCCTGAAGCATCACTATAAATAGTGAATCCACCTGATCCTGAAGGCAACGTCAGAATCGGAGCTGTCGTCAGCCGCTTCTTCAACTCATCAAAAGCTGCCTGATACTCCTCTGACCAAACATACTCAGTATCCTTCCGGGTCAACCGTGTCAACGGCTCTGCAACCCGGGAGAAATCCTGCACAAATCTTCGGTAATATCCTGCCAGTCCCAGGAAGCTTCTGATCTCTGCGACTGAAGTCGGCGCTGCCCATGCCTCAACTGCTACAATCTTCTTGGGGTCAACTGAGATACCATCTCCAGTCACAACGTGCCCCAAGAAGTCCACCCGGTCCAAGAAAAACTCACACTTTGAGAGTTTTCCATAAAGCTGCTCCTTCCTGAGAATCTCCAGCACTATCCGCAGATGCTCCTCGTGCTCCTCCTCAGTCTTGGAATATATCAAGATATCATCAATAAACACTACTACAAACTGATCCAGATACTGATGGAACACCTTATTCATAAGGTTCATAAACACAGCTGGTGCATTGGTTAGCCCAAACGGCATAACCAAAAACTCGAACTGTCCATACCGCGTCCTGAAAGCGGTCTTGGGAATATCATCCCCCTTCACCTCCACCTGGTGATATCCCGACCTCAGATCAATCTTGGAAAATACCCGAGCTCCGCTCAATTGGTCAAACAGATCGTCGATCCGCGGCAGTGGGTATCTGTTCTTGATCGTGAGGTTGTTGAGTGCCCTATAGTCAATACACATGCGTACTGACCCATCCTTCTTCAGCACAAACAACACTGGTGCACCCCATGGCGACGAACTCGAGCGGATGAAGCCCTTGTCCTGTAGCTCATCCACCTGCTTCTTCAGCTCCACCAGCTCGCTGTTGTTCACCCGATAGACATGCTGAGAGATAGGCTCCGCTCCTGGAACCAAGTCTATCGAGAACTCTATGTCCCTGTCTGGTGGCAGTCCCGGCAACTCCTCCGGGAAAACATCCATATACTCTGCTATCAAGGGGTGTGGAATCGTCTGCTCCTCGACCGAGACTCCACAGAAGACTCCGCTGCTCTGCTCTGCCTGACGTCTGGAGTACTCGAACTCTGGCTCCCCCGGCGCTCTGAACAGAACTCTACCCCCTCTGCAATCAATGCTGGCGTGGTGCCTGCTCAACCAATCCATGCCTAGTACTATATCGTAGTTCGGCAATGGCATTACGAGCAGGCTCACCTCCAACTCACGGCCTCCCAAAACTACTCTCCGACCCTTACAAACATCACGCACAAGAATAATGCCACCCCCGGTCGTGATCTTGTAAGTCCTAGGCAACGATTCAGCTATGATACCGTGTCTAATCGCAAAAGATACAGATATGAAGCTATACGATGCACCAGAATCAAACAATACAAAAGCTGGACTGGAGTCAAGAAGAACCGAACCTGCGATCAGCTCTCCGATCACCTCTGTATCTCCAGCTGCCATGGCGAAAGCTCGCCCCTGCTGGCCTCCCCTGGCCTGCTGCTGGTGCTGGACAAACCTCTGCTGCTGCGTCGGCAGGGCTGGTCCCCGCTGCTGGCCCACTTGAGCCCTGGCTCCACCTCCCGGAGCTGCTCGTACTACGCGGCACTCCCTCATCTGATGGTTTGCTGAACCACACTTCAGGTACTGGCCCAGCCTCCTCCGACACTCATTGGCTACATGCCCGGGCTTCTTGCAATAGGCACAAGTAACAATCTGCCTCTGTCCCTGCTGGTGCTGCCTCTGCTGCGGCTGCTGAGGGGCTGGCCTCTGCTGAATCGGGTGAGGCTGAAACTGCCTCGGCTGCTGATACTGAAAGTGAGGCCTCTTGGCCTGGCCTCCGCTGCTGCTACTACCCCTAACTGGGTCTCTCCCTCTCTTGAGCCTAAGCTCAAGGTCATCCTCTGCAGCTAGTGCGTCCACCAATATCTCCTCAAATGTAGTACTGCGGGCGTTCTTGGTGTAGGACTTGACCTCCTTTACCAAGCCCTTCCGGAACCTCCGGGCCTTCGTCGCCTCCGATAAGTCCTCTACAAATCTGCCCAGGCGGCAGAACTCTCCTGCATACTCCTCCACGGACTGACTCCCCTGAACTAGGGCCTCGAACTGAGTCTCGAGGGCTCCCAGCGCTGCCTCTGGAAAGAACTTCTCCTTGAACAGCTTTTTGAATGCTGCCCAAGTCTGTCCTGCTGTGTCGACCCTCGGGTCGGTCTGGTACCATGTTCGAGCCAGATCCTGCATCATACTGGCTGCTGCCTCTATCTGGAGCCTCGTCGGAATCTCAGCCAGCCTGAGATCTCCTCCATATGCTCGATCCACTCATCGGCATACAGTATCCCCTCTGTCCCGCGAAAGTCCCTCGGGTGCATCTTCTGGAAGTCCTGGATGCCTTTCTCCCGTGGCTGGTGCGGCTGCTGGACTGCTGATGGCTGAGCCGCTACTCTCTCCACTGCTGTCACTGCCAGCTCAATGCCTCGAGTGAGCTCTGCCGTCTGTCTCTGCTGCTGTCCCTGCTGACCCTCCATGTACTGCCTGAAGAAGGCTAGCAGCTGCACTGCGTCTATCGTCCCTGGAGGTGGCTGCTGGTACGGATCCTCTGGAAAAACCGGGTCCTGCCTCCGAGCCGGTGGGTGCATGTCTCCTGCTGCGGCTGCCGAGGTCTCCACACGAGCTGAGGTGGCAAGAGCTGCAGTCTCCTGGCCTTGCCGTGCTGGCTGAGAGGTAGCAGTCCCCTCTATAGCATCCTCAGGAACGATACGCTGTGATCGAGTCTCTACCATCCTGAAGATAGACAAACAAGAGTATCAATTTCTGAGAAAGAAGCGAAATAACAAAGGCGGACAATTTATAATTCAAAGGATCAGCTGACAAAAGGATTTAGGTGGCAATAAATGAAATTTTCCTAAAGTGATTGAGTATCTTGAAATTAATGTCCTATATCCTATAGCAGGCTGCAGTGATACTCTAGTTCGAGTACCACTACACTTCTAGTCTAGACCTGTATGGGCCACCACTAAAAACGTGTCACGACCCGCACCCTAGAGTAAGGGCACGAGACGTAAATACGTCCAGCCTACGCCGCAGTGTCGGCGGTAGAACGCTGTCCTAGGTCTCAACATCTAACAGTTTATCTCTAAGCAGTATATACTCCCCGAACGGGGGTAACAAAGTAATAACAACTCTATCACAGCTAAGGAAAAGATAGCACGATATGAAATAGAACTCAAGGAAATAAGGAGATGAAATAGTCTAAGATAATCCCAACAATATCCAGAGAAAAACAAACTCAGCTACAGTATGAAAGAATATACAAACTGATCTCCAAATAAGAGTCTAGCTAAACATGATCCAACTACAAATAGATAAAAGCCTAACTATCTAGTCTAGGCTGTCGGGGGAAAGTCCTCAGCTACTGCTGGATCCTCCTGAGGGTCCAGCTCACAGGTGTCATCTAGGGCTGCCCCATAGTAGGTGTCCAGGCCAGCCTCCTCCTCGTCCTCTGTAATATTTTCAACAGGTCCAGTCAGGACAGGAGCGAGCACAGTACATCTCAACAATTCATAGCAGGTTAGAAAATATGAACATGCAGTAAAGTAAGATACAGGTACTGAAGAAAACAGTATGTAAAACAGGAAGAGCTGTAATAGAATATCTACTATACATAGAGAACTAGCAGTGACTAGTGAGTCAGAGTAAAACATGAACATGTAAATGGCCTGGGATGATTCAATGAAGACACTACGGAATGATTCAATAAAGATACTACTGGTATATTATTCACATGTCCACTTCTACTCCCCCGTACCCCCAATCAATACACAAGGATCCAGCCAGGTTATGTTATGATACTATGTTCAGACCCCGAAGGTGATAGACCCCGAAGGTAATGGACACCGAAGGTAATGGACCCCGAAGGTAATAGACCCCGAAGGTGATACATAGTAGTCCCATAAATGGGATAGGGATTCCAGGATGACTCTGTGATCATAAGAGTATATGTCACAAGTGATCGAAGAATCAACGAAGCATAGTGATACGCCATGTAAGTGAAACGCACAAGCATAGAGTACCCGATGCTCCCTAAGGATAACATCTCAAGAAAGGATCCATATAGTACCAATCCGTGTGACCATCGTGACAGTACAAGTAAAGTAATCTACTGCAGGAAATAATTCTAAGCAGTATATGAAATGATCAGAGAATGTACTCGCCTGTATCTGAGTGTCCGATATGAATCGTACTGTCCAAGGAGTGGTGTCTGGCTCCTAAACAGAACAGCACAAGTCACAAAAAGTCTAAAATGATAAAATGAAGCTCTGCTAGGTATTCTACATGAGTCTAGGTCTAACTAGGTCAAAGTCAACTCTTGGTCAACCCTGGTCAACCAAGAAGTCAAACCTAGGTCTAACAAGTCTAACTAGGCCTAACTAGTCTACACTAGACTACACAAGTCAATTCTAGGCCCACTAGTCTAATAGACATACCCTAGGCCAAAAGCACATATATACCCATACCATATCACATATGAAGGTATATGAATATCCATATATACATATAGGCTAGTATATCCATAGGCCTACATAATGATATTTATATGCAATCACACATCTACAAGAGAAAAATATATATATATACATATATATATGATACACTCATATGTGTACTAGGGAATTAGCTTAGAAGACAACCCATAGGCTAATGGGTAAACACTACATTACCATATATGATAATACCTAAAAGTATATACAATATAGAGAGGGCATGTGTGTGTGCAATAAGAGTGTGTGAGTGACTGCAATGTGTGAACAAAGTGCAGGAAATATGATTATGCAGGAAAACAGTTTTGTGAGAGCAGGAAAAATAGTGTAGAGTGTCACAATGTGAGATGCAGGAATTAAAAGTGAAGAGTGCAGGAAATACAGGCTGTGTGTGGACAGTGTATTAAGAGCAGGAAATACATGGCAGCAGCAAGTAAGACTGTGTGTGTGTGAAGTGCAGGAAACATGTGACAGGAATTAGTGAGCTGTGTGGGGGTGTGATCAGGTATTACAGCAGGAAAACAACAATATGACAGGAAAATGAAGTTCAAGTATGGACTGCAAACAAAAGAAGGAAATCAGTTCACTGTCAAGACTGATTCCAGTCACCCCTCTCAATCAACACAACATGTTCTCAGGTTTGACAGTGTAAGAAACAATGTAAAGACCAATCATGGCAATCCCAACTCAGAATTCATTGCAAGACTTAAATAGAATAAGAATCAATGAAAATGTGTTCACGGGAGAAAAAAATAAGAAAGGAAAAGAAGGAAACCAATCCATGCATCAATCCAGTTTTCTTCCAACTAAATTCAGCTGAACTTACACCATAGACCATATCTCAGATTTAAACAAACTTGAACTTAAACTCATTTGCAGAACACCCAACAGTTCATATATCTCAATCAAGAGGAATACTGAAAATGTGTTTGGCAGTAATGTAAACATGGCAAGGAGATTTCACAGATAAATCAACTGGGTTAATTAAATTCATTCTCAGGTTTGAACAACTCAGATATCATGAATAATCATTAAATTCAGTTTAAAAGTAGGAAAGTAAACCAATTCTCAGTTTACTGAAATTGATTCCCATTCGAAGTATACACATGTCCATTTCCCATTCTAAATCAAAAAGCCTATTCTAAATAAGAAATCTTGAAGTAAACATAGACTAAAATATATGGGGATCATTGGCAACTAAAACAATCAATTAGAATTCAAAATAAATGGGGTTTAAACATAGGAAAACTAAACATACAATGTATCAGTGAAAGTATCAGCCGATTGCCATTTAACCCAAATTCGAATACAAATTCCACATCAAACACCCAACTAACATGTAAACTCAATCTAACATACATTATTAATCATGTTAGGATCTAATTAGAAATTAAAATCACAACTAAAACATTAAACTCTGAATTTAAAACAGTGAACAAGTGACAGGACTGTGCACGTACAGTGCCTTCCCCGTGCACGCACGATACCGTGTCCGACACGACACGAGGACCCACAAAACTTCGGGGGCCTCATGTCAGACACTGCCCGCACCCAGGTGTCAAGTTACACGTGTCCAAGTGGTGTACACTGTGCACAAAGCACCCCGAGTAGCAGGGGATAGAACAGTCCCGAGCCCACTGCACGCACGCGTGTCCAGACCATTTTGCACCCGACACGGACACAAAAAGGCCATGGTCCCTTCATGAAGATTGAAGTGCATACCAAGATCTACAAACCTATTCAAACAGAAATTAAAGATAACAAAATCGAATCCTCAGAGGCATTTGGTCGAACACCTAGAATACTAGGCTGATACGTGTCCAATATGGACACGAAACGAATCCAAATCCTAGGTTTAAGCTATCCTACAGTAGGGGTAGGGCTAGGGCCTTTCTAAAATGGATTTGGACAGAGTTTTAATGGACTATTGAGAGATTTACCTATTGATTCACAAAGGGTGGAAAAAGCCTCCAAAAGCAATGAGCTCCTCAAGCCACAAAGTGTCCCAAATTGGTTCTTCCTGCACAACAATTATTTTCAGCAGCAAGAGGAAGGAATTTATGTTCTAATGGAAAAAGGAATTAAATTGGATTTCTTATGATTTTTGAAAGATGTAACTCACCTTCTTCCTTAGAAATTTGCTAGAACCCTAAAAGAGGCTAGCCCTAAAAAGTATGAGGGATTAAATAGGGGGGGCTGACCTAGGGCCGGCCAAGCTAGGCTAAGGTCAGGTTATGTTAGCTAGGATTGAGTTCTCTAAGGTTCAAGTCATAATCATGGCTTATGACTTCACAAGTCATAACTTAGTCAAATTGATTCCAAGCTTCTCCAAACAAGTTCTAATAGATTTGAAACTATCAACTTGAGTCAAACTAGGTTAGACTAGGGTCCACTTGACCTAACCAAGCTCAACTAACTATGGTTAGTTCCTAGGTTAGTCTACAAGTGTCAAAACTAGTCCAAAATAAAACTAGTCCAAATAAATCCAAAATAAATCCTAAAAATTCCCATAAATTCTAATTAATGCTAATAAATTTTATTTACCCCAAAAATGACAAATTTATCCTCAAACTAGAAATGTGGTAGTGACATAATTCAATACGACAAATGAAGACAACATTCAGTACAAGCCAGACGACAGCTCGCTCCTGCAATGCAACAAATATTTGAGTCTGTATTTTGCAATTTTATTGAGTCTAGACTTATGTAAACTGAGTTGTGCTGAGCATCGAAGACTTAACCTATACCCATACCTCAAAATCAAAAGCTCCACACAAATCAAAATAAGCCAATTTACCCATTGACCCATTCTGTGCTTTGGAGACAGAGTTCGGGCCGAACTCTGCCTCCACACAGAGTTCGGGCCGAACTCTGCCTCCTAAAAATCAGCACCCTAATTTTTAGGGTTGGCTGGTTGCAAGTTGTCCAACGGCCAAATTTTTGAAAATTTCAACCAGAATTCTGGCCGAATTCTGCCTACCTGATATCCTATAAATAGGCCATAAATTCCCTCATTTTAAATCATCCAATCTTCTCATCTCTTCTCTCTAAAGCTCTATACAAGCCATACCCTTCTTCATCTACTAGCCACAAGCTCCCTAAGCCTCAAGTGCTCAGTACTTTTCAGTTAGGAGTTTGTGCAAGAGTTCAAGAAGTCGCTTGAAAAATTCCAAGCATCGCCACTGCGATCTTTGTAAGAAGTTGACGTGCTCTTCTGAAGAAAAGGCACGGGGTGTAACTACTATTTCACAAATAGTGGATTTAATCCTGAGCTAGAGTTCTCAGGCCTGGACTAATCCTCCACGAGGGAAACCAGGTTAAAAATCGGCTGTGTTTGCGTATGCTTTCTTGCTCCTTATTTATTTCCGCATTTACTCTGATTACTTTCAGCTTGTGAAAGAGTTTAATTTTTTATTGGCTATTATTGTTATAAACTCCATTCACTCCCCCTCTAGAGTTGCCATATGTTCTTCAATTGGTATCAGAGTCAGGTTCTCTCAACAAGGACTAACATCCTAGAGCTGATCCATGGCAACCACACAATCTATGATTTCCAATCACGGTGAAGGGCAGTCCACTCATAGGCCTCCACTATTTGATGAAACTAACTACACCTATTGGAAAACAAGGATGAGTTTTTATCTCAAGTTACTAGACTTCGACCTGTGCACCATTGCCACCGATGGCTACAAAAAGCCGCCAGGATAGTTGTCAATGGTGATCTCGTTGAGAAACCACATGACAAATATTCTGACGAGTAGAAGAAACAGGCAAGTCTAGACGCTAGAGCTATTAATGTTTTATTCTATGCTATAGACATGAATGAGTTCAACAGGGTCTCAATATGCACCACCACTCATGAAGTATGGAGACTTCTAGAAGTGACGCATAAAGGAACCACCCAAGTCAAGGAGTCAAAAATAAGTCGTCTCACTCAAGAATATGAGGCTTTCAAGATGAAGCCAAATGAGACGATCACACAAATGATTACAAGATTCCTCGACATCATCAACCCCTTGTCTTCTCTCGGCAAACAATATACAAATCACGAGAAGATCCGCAAGATACTTAGGGGACTACCAAAGATTTGGAACCCTAAGGTGACAGCCATCATAGAAGGAAATGATCTCACAACTATGTCCATTGAGACTTTGATGGGAAAGCTGATGACTCATGAGCTTGACCTCAAAGACTTCGAAGAGCCTGCTCCTAAGGCTAAGGAGATCGCCCTCAAAGCTCACTGACGAAGGGCTGACCCCGAAGAGACGGATGACGACAACTCGGAAGGTGATGATCAAGCTCTCCTTGTCCGTAACTTCAAGAAATTTCTTCGTTTCAATCGAAGAAAGAAGGAACTACAAGAAGATGACGAAGAAGAGCCAACATGCTACGATTGCAAGAAAACTGGACACGTCCGAAAAGACTGTCCATTCTTAAAGAAGAGCAACCGTTATGAGAAACCATACAAGAAGGCTTCCTCAAAGAAATATGCCAACACAAGCATTTGGCATGAAAGCGAAGCTAGTAACTCCGAGGAAGAAAATTACTCTCCTCAAGACACTGCAAACGTGTGCCTAATGGCAACGTCCGACAAGGTATCAAACGAAACTCTTGATGATTTTACTTTTGATGAACTTGGCGATGCTTTCACCGATTTACTTGATGACCACAAGAAAGTCATTGGTAAATATAAACACGCCAAGGAAAAGATCAAAAGTCATGAAGTCGAAATTCAAAGACTCTCTTTATTGCTTGATAACATTAGAGACACTTCACCCACGGAAGTCACAAATGAGGTGTCTAAGCTTAAATTAAGCCTTCATAATGCCGAAGCACGTATTGAACAACAAACACAAGAAATCACAGCACTCAACACGGAGCTTGCAGATGAAAAGAGTAGACACAAGATTTCTATTACTAGAATACATGGTTTGAATACTAAGGTGAATGAACTGCAGGCTATCTCTAAGAAATTAGAAATTAGATTGGGAAAACAGGTTGCTCAGCTTCAAACCCAATCACATGAGACACACACAAAGTACAATACTACTCTTACTAGTCAAACACGTCATCCTGCAGCACGCAATCATGTTTTCATGTACACCCACTTTTATAATGCACACAAACCACATACACGTAGAAATAAATTTTACTCCAATATGACACATAATCACCATGCTACACATAGATACAATCATCACTATGTTGCACATAAACAAAATCACCATCATACTGCTTATAGTTATAAACATCATCCTGCAGCTACATATAGTCATCATCATGCTCCATATAGACATCATCACCATGCTACTCCACACCACTCTATATATAGACTTCATCAACATGCTCCTACCATAAATAGGAATGCTATTTGTGCCTATTGTGGACTACATGGACATATCTCACCACATTGTAGAGTCAGAAGATTAGTAGATAGAAATATATATGCGTGGCTTCCGAAAACTAACTTTTCAGGACCCTCAAGAACTTGGACACCAAAGGTCACATCTACTCTTGATGTAGGTGGACCTTCTCTCCTCAACTAAGAGTAAGTGGATTCTCGATAGTGGATGCTTGCGGCATATGACGGGAGACACAAATCTTTTCGCATTACTATCGATGAAGAGAGAAGGATATGTATCCTTCGGTAACAACCTAAAATGGTATATTATAGGTAATGGTATTATTGGTCATCCTCCATCTCCCGTAATAAAGGATGTCTGCCTAGTGACCGAGTTAAAGCATAACCTGCTCAGCATTAGTCATCTTGCTGACCATGGATATGACATTAACTTTGGACAAGATAAATGCTTTATTTATGACAGGTCAACGGGAGACATTGCTTTTGAAGGGATAAGAGAGGATAATATTTATATTTTCTATCTACCAAGAGACACTAACAGTGCAGTAGATGTCTATATGCTCACAAGGATGAAAGATTACTGTGGCACCAGCGTCTTGGTCATGCCAATATGGATACTATATCCAGGCTATCGACTAAGAAGCTAGTTAGAGGCTTGCCCGACATCATATTTAAAAAGGACACGGTATGTGCCGAATGTGAATTGAATAAGGCAACCAAGTCCTCATTTCATTCCATAAACTCTGTAAGCACTACTAGACCTTTGCAATTACTTCATATGGATTTATTTGGCCCTATTAGAGTAGCCAGTCTTGGTGGAAAATTCTATGCCTTTGTTATTGTTGATGACTTTTCTAGATTTACTTGGATTTTCTTTCTTACAAATAAAAGTGATGCTATTTCAGTTTTTAAGATTTTTGTTAAGAAAGTTCAAAACAAAAAAGGCTACATGATTACTCGAATCCGAAGTGATCATGGAGGCGAATTCGAAAATACTGATTTTGAAAAGCTTTGTGATTCCAATGGTTTTGATCATGAGCTTTCTTGTCAAATCCTCAACAAAATGGTGTTGTAGAGTAGAAGAATAGGACTCTTGGCGATATGGCTAGAGTCATGTTGAATAAGTTTTCACTTCCGGAATACTTTTAGGCTGAAGCTGTCAGCACAGCGTACCATATTTTGAATAGGGTGCTTATTCGTCCTATTACGAAGAAAATATCCTATGAGCTTTGGTTTGGAAGAACCCCAAATGTTTCTTATTTTAGAGTTTTTGGTTGTAGATATTTTATCCTTAACACCAAAGACAACTTAGGCAAATTTGATGCCAAAGCTGACGATGGTATATTCCTTGGCTATGCTGCCAAGGGCAAGGGATATAGAGTATTTAACAAACGCTCATTAATTGTGGAAGAGTCTACCAATGTGACTTTTGATAAAGATAACAGTACAGCAGCTACTCTTGACGATGATGTTGAGCCATCAACTTCTACTCCAATGAATACCACTATCGAAACCAATTCTCTGGAGGGCTTGCCAAAGAAATTTCCTTTCAAGCCGTCACATCCAGAAAATTTGGTAATAGGTGAGGTTTCACGCGGAGTAACTACGAGATCATCATTAAGAGACTCCATTGCTAGTACTGTCTTTATTTCACAAATTGAGCCGAAAAATATTTTAGAAGCTTTTAATGATGAATTTTGGATTCTGCCATGCAAGAGGATCTCAACCAATTCGAGAGGAGCCAAGCATGGGAACTCGTTCCTAGGACGGCAAATCACTCAATTATTGGTACTAAATGGGTTTTTAGAAACAAAGTAAATGAAGATGGTTCAATTACACGCAACAAAGCTCATCTAGTAGTCCAAGGATACAACCAAGAGGAAGGTATCGACTACGATGAGACGTATGCTCCTGTTGTGAGATTGGAATCCATTCGGATGCTTTGTGCATTTGCTAATTTTTAAAATTTCAAATTATTTCAAATGGATGTTAAAAGTGCTTTCTTGAATGGATTTATTAAGGAGAAAGTTTTTGTAAAATAACCCCCCTGGTTTTGAAAATCACAAATTTTCCGACCATGTTTTCAAGCTGAAGAAAGCGCTATATGGCCTCAAACAAGCCCTTAGAGCTTGGTATGAACGGCTAAGCAATTTCTTACTTGAAAAAGGTTTTTCAAAAGGGAAAGTTGACAGTACACTTTTTATAAAATCTTTCAAAGATACTATTCTCTTAGTACAAATTTACGTAGATTATATTATATTTGGTTCTACTGATAAAACCCTCTGTCAAGATTTTGCCAAGTGTATGCAAACCGGGTTTGAGATGAGCATGATGGGGGAGCTCAATTACTTTCTTGGACTGCAAGTCAAACAAATGCCAAATAGAACTTTCATCTGTCAGTCAAAGTATACAAAGGACATGCTGAATAAATTCGACCTTGACAACGTCAAACCAATCAACACTCCAATGGCTACTACAACTAAACTAGAACCAGATGAAAGCGGCAAACCCGTAGATCAACGTAAGTATCGAAGTATGATAGGCAGTCTACTTTATTTAACTGCTAGTCGCCCTGATATTATATTTAGCATTTGCCTGTGTGCTGGATATCAAGCTAATCCTAAGGAATCATACATGACTGCTGTTAAGCGTATCTTTCGATACCTTAAAGGTACGGTTACAATGGGCCTATGGTATCCTAAATCAACATCATTTGACCTTATTGGTTACTCTGATGCTAATTTTGCCGGATGCAAGATCGACCGTAAAAGTACAAGTGGCACGTGTCATTTATTAGGAAAAGCTCTAGTCTCTTGGTTTAGCAAGAAGCAGAATTCTGTCGCAATATCCATAACAGAAGCTGAATACATCGCAGCTGGGCGTTGTTGTGCACAAATTTTGTGGATGAAGCAAACCCTTGAAGACTACAACTTATCTTTTTTGCACATTCCAATCTTTTGTGACAACACTAGTACTATAAATCTCACCAAGAATCCTATATGTCACTCACGCACGAAATACATTGAAATACGTTACCACTTTTTGCATGATCATCAGCAAAATGGTACTATTAACTTAAAATTTATTGACACTGATCATCAGCTAGCAGATTTCTTTACAAAACCACTATCCGAAGAGCGTTTCAATTTTTTTTGTCGTGAACTTAGAATTTTGGATGAAGCTGTTATTCATTAAAATAACCTACGTAAATATCGAGTATGTCTTTATTCTTTTATGATGAAATTGCTATGGGTACAAGCCGAAAGGGTCCTTCTGACAACAAGGCGTAAAAGCCTAAGCGACACGGTGCACTAGTCCTCAGGACTACCGCTAGCTGGGATCCGGCCCCTGCAGCTAACCCATGGCAGCTTCAAAATATTGAATTATGGCATAATTCCATATTTATTACATGGTTCATTTTTATTTATCACATGCTGAATTTCAGATTTTCCAACTTCACTTTGCTTCAAAGTTAACTTTCTATCATTTTCCACTTGGGTTTTTCTCAATCTTGTATATGTACTTACTTATCATATTCTTTAGGTCTCTCTCACTCAATCAATTTTTCTTTACAGCCTGATTTCTGTTCTGGTTACAGAATTCGAAATTCGGGCCGAACTCTGCCCTACCTAGAGTTCGGGCCGAATTCGGCTAGGCTATTCCAGAACTTGGAGCAGCCTCAGCCGCTGATCAAAACTTGATCCAATGGTCCACATCCATTCCGACCATTCGAACCCTTACACAAATATTCGGTTTCCCCTCTTCTCTCTCCTCCATTGCCACCTTCTATACTTCTCTAAACTAATTTTCTCCAAATCCTAACCCTAGTTCTTCCTTCCTAGAGTATATCTCTTCTCAAAACTCAAGGAGAAGGCTTCTCTCACCATTCTCCTTCATATTTCATCATCACATTGAGGTATATTTTAACACTTTTCTCCATCTCAATTGTCTTTATTATTTCATGGCTCCACGATTGTTCAATAGGGGGAAGAGACTTCGAACCGAGGGAGCGCCCTCTTCGAATGCTCCTCCTCGTGTTGAACCGCCCGTTGAACAACCAAATCAACCACCCATTCATCCGTTGTTCAACCCACCTCGTCCACTCGACCCCAACACGTATGACGACCGGATATTTATATCAATTGACGCCTCAAATGCTTGGTTTAGTAATTTTCGGACACGTCTGGTGTTTGCGGGTCATCCTATTAATTTTACTATATTTTCTCAATATGATTCACTTTTCCATGATCTTTGTCTTGATGAACTTGTCACCACCAACTCGGTTATATATCGCAATGCTATTCAAATATTCTATTGCAACCTAACTCATGATGATACACATATTTTTTTATGGGTTGCGGGCATTGATATATTTTTCGATGATTTCGACTTGGCCGAACACCTTGAACTGCAGGAGCCAAACTCATGGGAAAAACTTGTTGAAGCTCGATCGTTTCAATTTCCCGATGGGTCTTCCCTCGAAAGCTTTAAGGACAACTTGTGTACCCCTAACACACGTCTTCGCAAGCTTTTAGCCAAGTTTCTCAATCCCTATTTTTATGAACTTCATCGAATTATTTTTAACACTATTCTACCCAAAGCGGGATCCACCGATGAGGTTACCTACTTTGAAATCTCGGCTTTATATCATCTCCACTTTCATGTTCCATTTAATCTTCCATATACCATGATCGACTGGATGATTAACGCTAGGAAGAAACCAAGATCCTTGGTTTATGCTCTTTATCTTCCTATGCTCTTCCGTGCTTTTCGCGTACCCCTTGATGAGTGCCAGTTCCTTCCTGCCCCTGCCCCTGCCTTCCTCTCTAAGGCACGGCGGCTATAGGCAGCAGTTGGCTCACCTGTTGTGTCCGAGCACTCAGACGATGAGCCCGATGCCCCTCCTCTTGGACAGGATCCTCCTCCTCCTCCTGTCACTCTAGAGTCACTCCAAACTATGCTCCGCGATCGATTCACCTTAGAGGATGATCGTTGGACTCAGCTTGACTACCGGACTACCTTGCAGATGAGTGCCATTAGCAACTCACTGCATGATATTCGGTACTCCATGTCCTGGCATCCTTCTATGCCTATTACTATGGAGCGGGACCCTGCTCGCGATGGATATCGTATCGATGATCCTTGGGTTATTCGCTACTTGGATCTGGATGCGGCCTTCGTGGACCCTCGTCGTTCCTTCACTGATCCATCCGACGACGCTGGGCCTTCACGAGCTCGATGATGGATATGGATTTCTACTTGCTGCTGCTACTGGGATCATAGTTTATGTTTTATGCATTTTGGATTAGTTGTTATTATGCACTTTGGTTGTATTAGACTTATTATTATGTGTGACTCTTGAGACATTCGGTAGTTTTATCAGTTTCTATGCAGTTTCATCTATTATCTTTGGTGTGCTTGCCAGTTCTTATTGTTTATGGTTATTTGCTAAATGCCAAAAGGGAGAGAAATTTTGGTATATTCTATATTCTTTTGTATCTGTATCTGTGCTTTGGAAAGAATATTTTTTATCAGGCCAGCAGGATTCAAAGCAATGTTTACGGCGGAGCTATTGCTAGCTCGGCACTGATTACAGGGTAGCTATGTCATTGCTCTTAAATGTGTCCAGGTATGAATATTGAATATACAACTATCATTTTGGCAATTATCAATATGGGGGAGATTGTTGACACAAAATCACAGTCAACCAAATATCGATAAAATTGACTACATGATACTTGTGATAATTCAATATTCATACCTGAAGACAACATTCAGTACAAGCCAGACGACAGCTCGCTCCTGTAATGCAACATATCTTTGAGTCTGTATTTTATAATTTTATTGATTCTAGACTTATGTAAACTGAGCTGTGCTGAGCATCTGAGACTTAACCTATACCCATACCTCAAAATCAAAAGCTCTACACAAATCAAAATAAGCCAATTTACCCATTGACCCATTCTGTGCTCTGGAGACAGAGTTCAGGCCGAACTCTGCCTCCTAAAAATCAGCACCCTAATTTTTAGGGTTGGCTGGTTGCAAGTTGTCCAACGGCCAAAATTTTAAAAATTCCAACCAGAATTCTGGCCGAATTCTGCCTACCTGATATCCTATAAATAGGCCATGAATTCTCTTATTTTAAATCATCCAATCTTCTCATCTCTTCTCTCTAAAGCTCTATACAAGCCATACCCTTCTTCATCTACTAGCCACAAGCTCCCTAAGCCTCAAGTGCTCAGTACTTTTCAGTTAGGAGTTTGTGCAAGAGTTCAAGAAGTCGCTTGGAAAATTCCAAGCATCGTCACTGCGATCTTTGTAAGGAGTTGACGTGCTCTTCTGAAGAAAAGGCACGGGATGTAACTACTATTTCACAAATAGTGGATTTAATCCTGAGCTAGAGTTCTCAGGCCTGGACTAGTCCTCCACGGAAATCAGGTTAAAAATCGGCTGTGTTTGCATATGCTTTCTTGCTCCTTATTTATTTTCGCATTTACTCTGATTACTTTCAGCTTGTGAAAGAGTTTAATTTTTTATTGGCTATTATTGTTATAAACTCTATTCACCCCCCTTTAGAGTTGCCATCTGTTCTTCACTTCCGAAAGTTTCTCAAATTCAACAAAGCCAACCGCTTCAGACGGGACAATGAGGAAGATCCGGCGTACTATCAATGCAGAAGAATCGGACACATCAAGAGGGACTGTCCCATGATAAGAAAAGACTCAAGCAAGTAAGAGAAGCCTAGTAAAGGAAGCTCGTCCTCCAGAAAATTCGCCAACACAAGCATTTGGTGTGAGAGTGACGCAAGCGACTCCGACAACGACAAAGAGTGCAAACACAATACAAACGTTTGTCTCATGGCAACCGATGAGGTACTTGATGATCTCTCCTTAAATATTCTTACTTATGATGACTTGGAGAAAGCTATCTTTGAACTACATGAAGAGCACAAAGGTGTTAGGAATAAATACAAGAAATCTCTAAAAGAGGTTGATGCTCTTCAACTTAAAGTAGAGAGGCTCTCTAGCATCATTATTGATGTAAAAGGGAAATATCCCGCTTCTGACACGGATGAGATAGAGTCTTTGCGACTCAAGTATCAAGAATCCTTTATCACCATCAAGAAAAAGGATGATGAGATTCAATCCCTCAGAAGGGCTTATGAATTTGCTATGCATAAAGTTCAAGATGCTAATAGAAGAGAATATGATACTTCTATTAAGTATAATGATCTTCTTGTACAGAGTAAGAAACTAGGTAATAAGAACACTACTCACATACATACTCCAAGACGCCTCCAAACTCATCACAATGCTAGGCATACTTCTTACATGAACACTACACACAAGTTCTATTCTAACACAAGGAAAGGACCATTTGTTAAGAAAAATACTTCGCATCATGCTTTTTATTATCATCATCAAAATACTAATGATAGAACTCCTCGTACTAGAGATTCACATATGCATGATACTCACACGTCTTTTTCTAAATCTTCTATGATTTGCAACTACTGTGGCTTGCTTGGACATACGACCAATTATTGTCATACAAAGAAACTAGTTGATAAGAAAGTTTATAAATGGGTTTCTAAGACTAACACTCAAGGACCCATACGATCATGGGCACCAAAATGTTCATCTTCAACTTATGTTGTAGGTGAAGAGTCCTTCTCATGCTAGAAGCAAGTGGATTCTCGATAGCGGTTGTTCACGGTACATGACCGAGGATGCTTCATTATTTACAATGCTATCGATGAAGAATGAAGGACACGTCTCCTTTGGTAAAAATCTTAAAGGTCACATTATAAGAAATGGTAATATCGGTTCCCCTCCTTATCCTTGTATTAAGAATGTGTGTCTTGTTACTAATCTTAAACACAATCTTCTTAGTATTAGTCATCTTACCGATAATGGTTATAATATCAAGTTTGTTAAGCTTAAATGTTTTATTACCGATAGTTTAAGTGGATCTATTGTTTATGAAGGCATTAGAGAAAATAATATCTATGTTTTATATCTTGTCGAAGACACTAACAATGACAGGTTCTTAGTTGCTAAGAACGATGAAAGTTGGCTTTGCACATGAGGCTCGGACACGCCAACATAGATACCATTTTTCGTCTCGCCACCAAGAAGCTTGTAAGAGGACTCCCAAGTATCTCTTTCAAAAAGGATATAGTGTGTGAAGAATGCGAGAAAAGTAAGTTGACCAAGCCATCCTTCAAATCCATCAACTCTGTGAGTACCACTAGACCTCTTCAACTTATTCATATGGATCTTTTTGGTCCTAGTAGAGTTGCTAGTCTTGGAGGCAAGCTTTATGCTTTTATTTTGGTTGATGATTTTTCAAGATTTACTTGGGTTATTTTTCTTGCTTGCAAAAGTGATACTTTTCGTGAATTTGTTGCTTTTTGTAAACGTGTTCAAAATGAGAAAGATTTTTCTATTAACAAGATTAGAAGTGATCATGGAGGAGAATTTGACAATGCCGATTTCAAAAGATTTTGTGAAAAGAATGGTCTTGGACATGATTTTGCTTGTCCACGAACTCCTCAACAAAATGGTGTTGTGGAGAGAAAGAATAGAACCCTTGGCAATATGGCCCAGGTTATGTTAAACCAATATAAGCTCCTCCAATATTTTTGGGCGAAAGCCGTTAACACGGCATGTCATGTTATAAATAGGGTCTTGATTAGACCTATTTCTAAAAAGACTCTTTATGAGCTTTGGTCTGACAAAATTCTCTCTATTGAATATTTTAAAGTTTTTGGATGTAACTGTTTTATTTTGAATACCAAGGATAACCTAGACAAGTTTCAAGAAAAAGCCTATGAAGGAATATTCCTTGGATACTCTACTCATAGTAAAGGTTTTTGTGTTTTTAATAAAAGAAGTCTTGTTGTCGAAGAGTCAATCAATGTCTCTTTTAATGAACTTAACTCTTCTACATTCTCCTCTTCCGATGATATTGATGACATCTCGTTTGGGTTGGAGAATTCCTCTATTGGCTCGTCCCTCTTCATCTAACAATGAAGTTGTGACTCCTTCAACAAAAGAGTCCCCACTACTCGAGCCTCCTCAAAAAGATCTCCCAAAAGAATGAAGATTTATCACCAATCATCCTAAGGAGCTTATCATTGGGGATCCTTCTTTCAGTGTAAGCACTAGATCCTCCACTCGTGATCTTTGTGCAAACGTGGCTTTTATCTCTCAAATAGAGCCTAAATATATTAATGATGCTTTTCATGATGAATTTTGGATGATAGCGATGCAAGAAGAGCTAAATCAATTTTAGCGAAACAATGTTTGGGAACTTGTCCCAAAATCTAGCAATCACCCCATTATTGGAACTAAATGGGTGTTTCGAAATAAACTTAATGAAGATGGGTTAGTGACTCGTAATAAAGCCCGATTGGTTGCTCAAGGCTATAACCAAGAGGAAGGCATTGACTACGACGAAACCTATGCTCCGGTTGCTCGTCTTGAATCCAATCGTATGCTGTGTGCTTTTGCTTGCTTTAATGATTTTAAACTCTTTCAAATGGATGTTAAGTGTGCTTTTCTAAATGGTATTATTAAAGAGAAAGTTTATGTAAAACAACCTCCTGGCTTTGAAGATTTTCAATTTCCTAATCACGTGTTCAAACTCCACAAAGCCCTTTATGGCCTCAAACAAGCTCCCCGTGCTTGGTATGAGCGCCTTAGCTCCTTTCTTATTTCATACAATTTTTCTAAGGGTAAAGTCGACACGACACTTTTTATCAAATCCCATAATGGCACTCTTTTATTGTTTCAAATTTATGTCGATGACATTATTTTTGTTCTACTAACAATACACTTTGTGTAGAATTTGCTAAAGTTATGCAGAAATAATTTGAAATGAGCATGATAGGTAAACTATCATTCTTTTTGGGCTTACAAATCAAACAAGGACCCAAAGGGACCTTCATTAATCAAGCCAAATATACAAAGGATCTCCTCAGACGTTTTGAACTTGACTCATCCAAATCAATGAGGACTCCTATGGCCACAGCGACAAAGCTTGACAATGATGATGACAGAATTTCGGTCGACATCCGTAAGTATCGAGGTATGATCGGGAGTCTACTCTATTTAACTGCTAGTCGATCCGACATTATGTTTAGTGTATTTCTTTGTGCTCGATATCAAGCAAATCCCAAAGAATCTCACCTATGTGCCGTAAAACGCATTTTTCGGTATCTCAAGGGCACCATTAACATGGGGCTATGGTACCCAAAATCCTCATCCTTTGAGCTTCACGGCTTCTCGGATGCAGATTTTGCTGGCTGCAAACTTGACCGAAAAAGCACTAGCGGCACATGTCACTTCTTGGAAAAATCCTTGGTATCATGGTTTAGCAAGAAACAAAATTTCGTCGCTCTTTCTACCGCCGAAGCTGAATACATAGCGGCAGGGTGTTGTTGTGCACAAATTCTTTGGATGACACAGACACTAGTAGATTATGGTATTTCTTCTCATTGCATCCCTATCAAATGTGATAATACTAGCTCCATTAATCTCACGAAAAACCGATTTGTCACTCTCGCACCAAACACATAGAAATAAGACACCACTTTCTATGGGATCATTAACTTAAAGGTGATATATGTCTTGAATTTATTGACACCACACATCAACTTGCTGATATTTTTACCAAACCTCTTTCTGAAGATCGATTCACTTTTATTTGTCGTGAAATCGGTCTCCTCGATCTCTCAAATTGAACTTTTTATGTCTTTTACGGATTTTCTGAAGGATTTTCGCATAAATCCTCGGATTATCCGTTCGTTTCCAGCAGCTTTCTGAGGAACAAGTTCGGATAATCTGCCGGATTACCGCGGTAATCCGACGGATCATCCGCGATTAATGCTCTCCGCAAAATCCGGCTACGAACGACTACCTCATTTATGGGATGTGACCCACCACCTACCCGCATTAAATTCGAACTCATCTTTATCCGGATTTTCCGTCGGATTTCCGGTATAAACCGACGGATTTTTCGTTTTCGTAGCACAGGCGCAGAAACAGAAGCGTCAGGTGCCTCTCTATCCGTTCCCCTTCCTCTCTATCCATTCCCAACCATCATGACCCCTCATTACACCTCTCTACCCTTATAAACTCTTTCCCCTCTCCTTCCTTCTTTTACTCTCTCTTCCTCCATGGCTTCTCACTCCAAGCGTCAACGACATGACGGAAGCTCCTCCTCCGCTCAGCCTCCTTCCCTTGCACTCTTCGTTCCTCCTCCTACTCACGGCTATAATCCGCTCATTTTTAAGTCGGCTTCCCATTCACGAGAATGGTTCTCCTTCTACCACAAGGCTCCCGTATGCTCCGGGAAACCCATCTCCTGGATCAACTTCAAAGACCATCGTGATTTCTTTCGCTTCTCCCGCATTTATGCACTCCTCGAGCGTCATGTTGACTACTATCTGCATGCCATCCGTATGTTCTACTGCAACCTTGTTTCCGCCAAGGAAGGTCCCGAGTTCGAGACTAAGGTTGGTGGCGTCAAGATTACCGTCACTGCCGCATCCTTGGCTAGCATCCTTGGTCTTGATGAGCGCAAGGTATATCGTTCCCTTCCGAGCACCATAGACCATATCTCTTTCTCTCCTGACATGTCTTATGAGGAATTCCTCTTCAACATCTGCGGTGGCTCTCTTGTTCAACGCCCGGATGACAAGGATCTTAGTCCATTCTTCCATGACATGCATCGCATCCTCTGCCACACTCTGACCCCAAAATATGGAAACATGGACAACATGACTGCTGAAGAACTTATCTGTATGTACTATCTGGTCGCCAGGCAACCTTTCTTACTGGCAAAATCCATCATCTACACCATGATGCTCATAAGGGACTCTCCTCATCGTTATCTCCTTTTTGGCATGTACATCACTATGATCCTCGAAGCTAATGGTGTTGACCTCACTCACTGCCCGATTGGTGACCCTCATCCTACTCCTCTTGCCAAATCTAAGGGTCGTGCCCATGCGGTTCCTGCTGCTGCTCCTACTGCTACTCCTGCTGCTGTTGCCAGTGGACCTGCCTCTCCTCCGGCGTCCCTCCTCACTCATGATGTTCGTCGATACATTGATCGCAAGTTTGCCGATCTCTCTCTCTCTCAACCCATGAGCACCTTCAGGCCAACACTCGGGGGCTCGGCACCCTTATCCATCACGGCTTTATGGATCAGGCCTACTATATTTAATGCATGTTTGAGGAGCGCAATCCCTTTCTTAATCCTAACACTCCTCATCCTGATTTTCCTGGCCCTCGCTTCACTGATCCTAACGTCTATGGATTCATGTACCCGGATGGCGTCGACCCTTATGGCACCTTTACCACAGCTCCCGGGGATGATGAAGATCAGGAGGCAGGTCCATCTGTTGCTCCTGACAGTTGATGAGTGGTGTTTTATGTTTAGTCTTGTTTTGTGTGGTCCTTCGGAGACTTTTTAGTATGTGTTTTCTGCTGTCCTACGGGACTTTTTAAATCTGTTTTCCAGTTATGTGTTGTGGTTTGGCCTTCAAAGCCCAATTATTGTACCCCTGTTTTTATTTTCAATGAATGTTTCCTTATGCATTTCTGTTTTCTGCTATGTCCCTTACCCATATGTGCATCATTGTTCTATTTTTTTTTCTCACCATCTTTGATTAAATGACAAAGGGGGAGAAATCGTATTGAGGGGGAGATCCTTGATTACGGGGGAGCTACTTTCTATATTCTTATTTTTGTCAATTATCAAAATAGAGGAGTTTATTGGCACATCGATTTTGATACATTGTTCACAATAACCCTTGTACGTCTTTAGTTTATACTTTTCACAGGCACTTCCAAAAAGACAAGAATAGAAGAAAGGCATCTTCATACAAATTCCATGAAGCTTATCAAAGACCATGGAGCACATACAATTCTCCATTATCAAGATGATGATATACTACAACAAAGAGAAAATGCAAGAGACACTTCTTAAAAGACTATGAAGTAAACGATGCAAAAAGACCCAGCTTGAAGTCTACATAGAAGACGGTGCAAAAGCCTAAGCGTTGCTATTCTTATCCCTGTTCTTTTCTTGAGTCTGTAAATGTCTAGGAATCTATGTACGCACTTTGCTAATATGACAAACATAAAGAAAGAAATGGTGAAGTAAAAAGTCATTCAGAGGAGACGAAAAATCCGACGAATTTCTGGATAAATCCGCCGGATAATCCGATCGCTCACAGCAAGTTAGTGAGCAGAAGTTCGAATAATCCGACGGACATCTGTGGAAATCCTGCGGATAATCCGAACCTCTCACAGCAAGTTAGTGAGTAGAAGTTCGGATAATCCGACGGACATCCGCGGATAATCCTGCGGATAATCCGAACCTTTCACAGCAAGTTAGTGAGCAGAAGTTCGGATCATCCACCGGACTTCCGCTGAAATCCGACGGATAATCCGCTTGACTTATTTGTAACTTTTGAATTCAAATCCAACGGCAGCTGGCAGCTGCATTTAATGCATATAACGGCTCTTTTTATGACCGTTACTATTGACCGGATAATCCGACGGATTTCTGTTGAAATTCGGCGGATAATCCGGTTGATGGCTGAATGCCCTTTATGACTTTGGATTTGTATAAAAGGGGCTTTAGTCTCTCCTCATAAATTTCATCTCTTCCAAGCTTTAAATTTTCTCAACCACAAAAGAGCTTCACCATTACTACTCTACTAAATCTTTAATTGTCATCCTCTCCCAAAGTGCTAGAGTATTTAAAGAGTTGTAAATTTTGATCTTCAAGTGTTAGAAGATCAACAAGTTCTCTTCTCATTTCTTTGAAGTTGGCGAGCCTTCGTAAGAAAACTCGTGTGTTGAAGTTGGCGAGTTCTTCGGATCCAAACTCGTGTTGAAGTTGACGAGTTCTTCGAATCCAAACTCATGTGTACTATTTTATTAAATAGTGGATTTAAGCCGACGAGAGTTCCGGGACTGGATTGCCTCTAGCGAGGATACCAGGATACATCTTGTGTTTGATTTTCTTACTCTCTCTTTTTTATTTGACGTATATTGCTTCTTGTGCTTAAGTTATTTTTTATTTTCCTATTCACCCCCCTCTAGGGTTCTACAAGTTATTGTATGAATACTTATAATTCTAACATAAATCTCGTAAATGTAAGTACTTACATCCGTCGCCTTAGCCCTTTCGTCGACGAAGCTCCCGTCCTTCCGCCTTTTGTGGACATGCTGGAATACATCGTACATGGTGACCAAGTCAGCAGGTTTTCCCTCCTTCAACGCCTGTTGGGTCTGCATACGAAATATTCATAGAATTTAATTAATTAAGTATATTAATAGTACCGAATTAGATAGTAAATAAATTTGCGGTATCTCACCAGATCTGCAAGCGTCGCTGCGTGGGACTTTGATCCTCCCGTATGTAGTCCCGCGGCCCGTCGGTTCGCTTTCGCTTTTTCTGATTTCTCCTTAAAGGCAGGAGTATCCATCTTCTCCAACATCTGCTCATAGTAGTCCTGCCGGAGCCACTCTTTCTTCGAATGCGCCATTCGAAGGTCATGAACCGCATCTCGGATCTTCTTCCCGGCGGCGCTTCTATAGGTCTTGCGGATCGCCTTCTCACGATGGGCGGGCCACCAGTAGGTCCTCTGACATATAAATTCAATTATCACGATATTAAAAAAATATTTAATTAAAGTGTAATTAATAATTAACCATAATATATATATATATATATATATATATATATATATATATATATACCCTCATCTCGTCGAGCCGGAGGTACTGCAAGTCTTTGGGCACCTCAGAGAAATTGACGTAGGGGCCATGGTAGTTGGTCCGGATAATCTGCCCTAGAAGCCTGGTAGCATCCTACGGGAAAAACCTACAAAGAACCAACGACTAGATTATTAACTTGAATAAATGAAACAAATTTATTAAATTTACTTAAATATTACCCGCGGGCCATAGCTCTCGTCGGAACACGCCTATCGGCCTTTCTGGTAGCGTGGGCGGCTCTGCGCATGTACTCGCCAGTTACCGGATGTAACTGAATGTGGGGGTACTCCGGGGCCCACTGTCGCTCAGCCGCTGGTGGATCTACTGGTGGATCCGCTAGCGGATGGAGACCCCATCGACGAATGTGTCGATAGCCCCTGGGTAGATCGACGACGGGATAAGTCTGTGGCCGGGGTACTCTCCGGGTCGGGCTTCCTAGATGGGGACACCGCCCGGGAAGGCTGAATGCGACCACGACCACCACCATGAGCACGAAGACCACCACCACCACCACGGCCAGTACCACCAGTACCACCACGGCCCACACTGTAACACCCAGTTTTGCAGATGAGGGTAATTTTGAAATTTTGTAATTATAATTATTATTCATTGATTATTATTTTATATTATGATTTTTGATGATTTTTAATCATTTTTAAACTATTTAAAATTATGACTTGTGATTTTGATATTTTACTATTGTTTGGTTTTAATTTCGAGGAATTTGTCATCCCCAGTTTTCAGGAACAGGGGTATTTTTGTCATTTTGTATTTTTGAAATATTTTTAAAATTTATTTTATTATTTATGATATTGTTTTGGGATTATTTGAGTCGGATTCGAATTTCAGCTCAATCCGACTTGAAAAGGGGACCCGGGGGTAGTGTTGACTTTAGTGGACCCACACATTAGTTAGCCATGGCCCACATGATAGAAATATTTTAGTTAGAGGTTAGACTAATTATTATGGATAAGGTTAGTGTGATTAGAGACTTTAGAATGACTAATTTAGCCCCAACCAATTAGCCCTTTCCTAATACTAATAGAATAGGTTAGTGGGGGCATTTTGGACCTTACCATAATAGGACAAATAGCCCCATATGGCCAGCCACTTTGGAAGAGGATAGGCTCGAGTTCATTTCATTATTCTCATCCACACTCTCTCTCTTGTTCTTCCCTAAATTTCTAGAGAGCAATCCCTAGCAATTTCTCCACTAAATTCTTCCATTTTGCCACCAAATCTCCTTCTTTCCTTCTCCATTCTAGCCAAGGAGGAAGCTACCCAAGTTTGGGAGGATTCGGAGCTCGTTTGTGTCCTTTTGGAATCTCTACGTGTCGGTGTCGCTCCGGGAAGGCTTTTCTTCGATTCGATCTACCGGAAGGTATAAATCCCTTCTCATTTTCATTTTCTAATGCATATAGGTCTATTTTGAACCCATAGGAATGACCCCCATGGTTGTATCTCCATTTCATGTCCATTTGGAGGTCATAGGAGTGTCCTTTGTGTTGTGATTGTGTCCTAGTGGAAAAAAACCCCTATTTTGGACACTTGTGTGCATATATATATATATATATATATATATATATATATATATATATATATATATATATATATATATATATATATATATATATTTATTTATTTGTGTGTGTGGTTAGATGGTTAAAGAGTGGATTGATCTTAGTTAGGATGGTTAGAATGAGTTTCATTTGGATACCTATGTTTGTATCCAAGTATCTTGGCCTATATGTGTTCTTTTGTCAAATCCGTCATAATTTTTATCCACATTTTTATTAACCAAAGCAAATTAGAAATGTCATAACTTTTAGCTTAGAACTCCGATTTATCTCCCATTTTTTTAAAAGAACCGTATCGAAGTTAGATTTCCAAATATATATTTTAATAAGCCAAATCTTTTCTGTAACTTTCTGTAGAATTATTTGAGTGTCAGCCGTATGAAAGACGAACGTATTTCGGTATTTTCGCGGTTCCGGGAGCTTCCGGACATGAAAATGCGATCCGTTTAAAGTTTCGGAAAGCTTACACGAAGAGCTACAACGTACTTTAATCCTAGAATTTAATGAATGCCCAATTGGTACAGTATTGGTTTTAAGTAGAATAGTGACTATACGATATATGCATTTTGTGTAACCTATGAGCCTATGTAGTATGGATATTAAATGAATATAGAGTATGTAATGCATGATATGTTAGATGAATAAAATGATATATATATGATATATATTCTCTTTACATTAATTTATATATATGGTTGAATGCAAGCATGTAGGAATGCTATTAATATAATGCATATAAGCAATGTATGAATGAAAGAATGATATACAATGTATGCATGAAAGTATATAATGAATGCTAGATATGAATGCAAGATATATATGTAATGATAGATATGAATGCATAATGTATAAATATTGTAATGCAATATATAATGATAACATGTATGGTAATGTAGAGTATATGATGCAAGCATGAATGAATGGAGAAAATACATGTATATAGGTAATATAGAATATAATATATGAAAGGAATGAATGATAATATATAACATGATATGTAAGGTAATGTAAGGTATAAAATATATGATATTTGTATGTTTGTATGTCTCTATGTTAATGTATGAAATGATATGAATATACAATGTATGCATATGTGTAAAACATGTAGGTAATGCATAGATGCATGAATGAAATGAATGTTTGCAATATGTTAATATAAATACAAGTATCTAATATGCATGAATGTAAGTATAATATAATACAAGTATACATGTATGTATCATGTAAATGTAATATACATGATATGTATGTATGCATGTATACAAGGTAAGTATGTATGTATTTCTATAAACTGAGTTAACCTATAACCTTTTATACACATGCATTCATACACCCTTTGACATCATGTATCTCATGTCACATACACCTACCTATTACTAAATTTTAGAACATTAACACATATCCTTTCACACACATGCCAAACACACACATACTCACTTACTCTTTTACCTCTCTCTTTCTCTCTCTCTCTCTCTCTCTCTCTCTCTCTCTCTATATATATATATATATATATATATATATATATATATATATATATATATATATATATATATATATATATATGTGCCTATATATATAGCTTTCCTATATATATCTATGTATATAAATATGGGAATGTGAATAATATATATACATTATATGACTAAGTTTGTGTGCCTTGTTAGCTTATGGTTTAGTTTTGTGCTTAGTTTAGCAAGTGACTTAGGCTATGAGTTAGTAGCTATCTTGGATACTTGATTTGTATATACTTAGTTTGTTTAGACCTAGAATAACTTGTTTGACCTAATTTAGACTTGTTAGACCTAGTTTGACCATAGTTGACCTAGGCTTGACTTTCAGGGTTGACCAAGTTGACCAAGAGTTGACTTTGGTCTAGATTGACCTAGAATCATGTAGAATGCATAGTAGAACTTCATATTGTCATTTTGGACTTGTTGTGACTTATGCTGTTCTGATTAGGAGCCAGACACCTCTCATCGGATAGTATATTTACTTTGGACATTCAGACATCAGACGAGTACATTCTCTGATAGTTCTCTCATTTACTTGTCAATTACTATACTTCAGTTCTAGTTAGTTGTATGCAATTCTCTGTTATAACACGTATGGATATTCTGGATTCATGTATACGACACACATTTATTTTCTGACCTCTATTACTAGTACCATCATTTCTGGCTTCTATTACTGGAATCGTCTACTGGAATCATTTACTGGAATCATTTACTGGTATCATTATATTTTGGCTGGACTCATCTTGAATCATTGTGTCGGATTTCTGGATTCACTTGCTGGGAGGAAAAATACTTGAGTAAGACATGTAGACATACCCCAATCTGGAATCTCCCAACTGAAATCTACTGGAATCTACTAGAATGATAGCCATCTCACCCCCGGCCAGGTGTGTGATGTGCCGTATTACCTACAGCCGTTTACATGTCGATCTCGGTATTTTAAAATACACTGTTAGAGTATAGGCTGGACTTACCCTGGAATCATTGATCACTATATCTGGAATCGTCCCTTACTGGATTCATCTTGTATTAGATTCATCTTGTACTGGACTTACATTGGAGTTACACTGGTCTACATTGCTGTCTGGACTTTATATCATATTACCCTGGTTCAGCTAGTTCTATTTTACAGTCTTTATTGCTATAATTCTTCTCTTGTTTAGTTATTTTCTTTCCTTGCACTTTATCTATCTTTCTTACCATCACCTGAACATAAACTACCATATTCATCAATACAACTGTCTTTAACTGCTGTATAGTTCTCTGTCATTTACTTGGGTTTTCTAGATGAGATTGTGCTCGTTCCTGTCCTGACTGGACCTGTTGATAAATTTTACAGATAGCCTGGAGGTTGCCTGCTAGCCTAAAGGAGACACAGTAGAGGTTGTATAGTTAGTTATTTCAGTTGTATTGAGTTGTATTTATTCTATGGATTACTGTATTGAGCTTTGAGATATTTTCTGGGTTTGTGTATCTTAGACACTTAGACTTCTATCTGCTGTATCTCTTTTGGATTTCATATTTTACCTATCTTTTATCTTGCTCTACCTTAGTTGTGATTGAGACTGTATCTGCTATGTCACCTCCATTCGGAGAGTATATACTGTACATGTACCTTTATATTGCTAGATGTTTGACCTAGGACAGCGTTCTACCGCCGACACTGCGGCGTAGGCTGGACGTACCCACGTCTCGTGCCCTTACTCTAGGGTACGGGTCGTGACACACACCACCACCACCATGAGTGCTAGCCATCAGCAGGGCGACGAGTGACGCCGCGAAGAAAAGAACAACTAGGAGTGCCTCTGCAACAAGAATTTGTAGAAGTTTAAACTGAATTCGTATAAGTTAGTTATAAGTGCTTTTATGAGGTCAAACTAAAATCACGTAATTGAAAGTGTTTTTAATATATACTGATATTTAATCTAATCATCGTCATCGTCTTCGTCCTCGTCCTCACCCTCGTCCTCATCTTCATTCTCATCCCCATCCTCATCATCGACTTCATCTGTATCCTCATCCTTATCAAGTTCTTCTTCTTCTTCATCCTCAATAGTTGGGATAAGACGCCTCTTTCTTCCATGTTTGACAGCTAAGTCTTGTGTATCAACCTCTTCCTCCCCTCTATTTTCCTCAATAATATTTTTAACATCTATGGTATCCGAATGTTGTACCAAGTATTAGGACTTTTCGATATGGTCCTCTTGGTATGCTAGATCTCCAACGTTGAATGTATTTCTAGAATTAATCTTGCATACTGTCCACCAGTCAAATCGATCTCTACGACGCCTTGGATAGCTTGTATAGTAGACTTGAATAGCCTGACTTGCTATCAAAAACGTGTCGGACCCTCTATACCTCTTGCGATAATTTATATCGACGAATCCAAATTGTTTATCGATTCTCCAACCGATATTTGGTATCGTATCAAACCACTCACATTTGAACATCACAATATGCATATCATATGGGGACTATATTGTAAATCTATAATATCTCGAAGCACTCCATAATAGTCAAAGTCCGGCTCGTCGTCATAGATGGTGCCTCTTATGCAAACACCAGAATCCTTGGTACTGAAGCTGTCATTGAGAAATTCGACATTTATAGCATTCTGAGTTGCCTTAAACTTGAAGCCATTAACGACATAGCCTGGCCAAGTCTTTGCATGCTTCTTCGATCCCAATGCCAAATAACGAATACTATCATTTGTGAGTGTTGTTTCAGGCAATAAAACCTGTAAACAAATATTGATAATTTAAATATTTTAGATGCATATATTTTAATGGTAGCCACATAAATTATTATCTCAGTTACTTACGTATTTGCGAAACCAGGACAGAAAGGTGCAATCAACCTCTCTTTGAAGTCCTTTATCGGTGATATCGGGTGTCCTCATTTGGACTTCATCTCTAAATACACTGTTAGAGAGTAAGAATAAGTGTAGTCAGTTACTTCACCAAATTAGAGATTATAACGAGTGTAAGTGTAGTCACTTCTCCAAATCTCTCACTTCTTGTATGTCACAATTTAACAACACATATCGGTGAGCGGCATCATACTCATCGTCAGTCAACCACCATTTCTTACTACCCCCTATAGGCTTGCCCCTTACATTGAATATACCTCCATACTCAACGTTCTCGTCATTCCTTTGTGGTCTATTTCGATTTGTCTTAACATGAGTATCGAAATAAATGGAGCAGAAGTTTGATACCTCCTCAATAAGATATGCTTCGCATATCGAAGCCTCTATATGAGCCTTGTTGCCAACTTTCTTCTTTAAGTGGTGTAGGTATCTAGAGAGAGAAACTATCAGTATAGTTAAAAATAAAATTCAATTTAAATTATATCGATTTGTATGTACCTCTCAAATGGGTACATCCATCGATAATGAACAGATGCACCGACACGGACTTCGTATGCTAGATGAATCGGTAAATGCTCCATGCTGTCGAAGAAGCCCGGAGGAAATATTTTCTCTAACTTGTAAATTGTTAAGACAATCTTCTCCTCAAGTTCAACCATGTGTTGCACCGTCAACTTTGTTGAACAAATATCCCTGAAGAATGTAGATAGCTCGGCCAACGGAACCCATACAGAAGAAGGCAACAACTCTCTCAACGCAATGGGCAGTAATCTTTCCATAAACACGTGGCAGTCGTGACTCTTCATTCCCGTTAGCTTGCGTTCATTGAGATCAACGCATCTAGACAAATTCGACACATAGCCGTCGGGAAATCTTAAAGTAGATATCCACTTGCAGATTATTAATCTATCTTCCTTGCTCAATGTGTATTGTGCTACCGGCTTAGTTAATTGTCCACCAGCTTACCTTTGTATGAAGTTCAGATGAGGACGTTTGTATATCTCGGCAATGTCTTGTCTTGTTTTTGGATTGTCCTTCGTCTTTCCTTTAATATCCATGACGGTATTGAAGACATTATCGAACACATTCTTTTCGATATGCATGACATCAAGATTATGCCTTATAAGATTATCTTTCCAATAAGGCAAGTCCCAGAAGATACTTTGTTTGGTATGGCTTTGTCCGAACCCCTCGACACAATTGTTCGATGGATCTTCAATTACGGAGGGCAAGTCCTTTACATCATCCTAAATATCGTATTCCGACAATCTGGCAGGCGGATGAGAGAATTCTTGTTTTTCAGCTCTGAACGCATCCTTGTTCTTTCTCCAAGGATGACTCGCGGGCAGAAATTGACGGTGACAGTCAAAGAAAGAAGTTTTTCCTTCATGCTTAAGGCGGAACGCCTTACTATTTTTCATGCATATCGGACAAGACATCCTGCCGTGAGTACTCCATCCCGACAGTACACCGTATGCTGGAAAATCATTTATTGTCCACACCAGTAAAGCTCTCATCTGAAAGTTCTGTTTCCTAGAAATATCATAGGTCGCGACGCCGATCTCCCACAGCTGTTTAAGCTTATCCACCAACGACTGTAAATATATATCGATATTCTTCGTCGGATTTTTGGGACCCGGTATGATAGCTGTCAAGAACATATAAGGAGTTTTCATACACATCCATGGTGGCAGATTATAAGGGGTAAGAATGACCGGCCAGCAGGAGTATTGAGATCCCGACTGCCCGAAAAAGGCGAAGCCATCAGAACATAGCACCAGTAGTTGGGCTCTAAGGGAGGAGGACTCTTTGGAAGGGGTAGAAATTTAGGGGGAAGGAAATTTTGATTTGGAGGAGAGAGCAAAATGGGAGAAAAATTATTTTTGTTCGACTATTATTAAATATTTAACGACGTCTAAAAATGACGTCACTAAACGTCGTTGGTATTAAAATATTAGCAACGTGTAAGGTAAGACATCGCTATATGTCACACTATTATTAAAATTCTAGCAACGTGACTCTCAGCGACGCAAAATTCCATATTACATGATCGTAGTCACAAAAATATCGCAAACAAGATGTATTTCATTGGAGTCACTAAATTTTTAGAATTTAATGACGTTTGGTAATGGAGTCGCTGATGACGTTGCTAATGTGACTTATTTTGGTAGTGGATGAGCTCTCAAGTTTCTCTAACACACCGAGAGAGAGAGAGAGAGAGAGAAAGAGAATGAGGGAGGGAGAGTGTGGTAAACACTCTTATACTCTCTCTCAAACAAATTACAATCGTTGAATATCTATCCAACAACTAGAGACAACAGACTGACTCACATAGAACAACCCACTTGGTATATTAGAAGTCTACCATTCTGAGGAAAACTTGGAAATATTTTTCAAATTTAGGACACCAATCTAAATGTAAGTCGTAACTAGAGTATGTGGCAGTGCAATGGTCTTTAAAAGTCTTATAGAGGGGTCCATCTGTCACTACCACAATTCTAGTGTGAGGGTATTTTTGTCATTTTTGGTGTATTTTAAATTTATTAGAATTTATTAGAAATTATGGGAATTTTTAGGAATTATTTGAGATTGTTTGAACTAGATTGACTTTTGACTAGTGTTGACTTTGTAGACCAACCTAAAAGCTAACCCTAGTTAGTGGGTCATGGTTAGGTCAAGTGACTCTAGTCTAACCTACCCTAGGACTTGGTTTAGTCATTTTAGCAAAAGGATTAGGAAGTCATAAGTCATAGCTTATGGTTTTAGAACTTTAATTAATTTAATCCATCTTAGCCTTGTAACTTGGCCCAAGGCCCAATGATTTGGCAAAGCCCTAACCCTAAGAGTGTATGGCCGGCCACCCCTATAGCCTAGGGATTCCCACCATATAAAACCCCTCCCAAATCTAGGGTTGCCTCTTTCTTAGGAAGAGCCCTAATTTCAAGGAGGTGAGTTCTATTGTCATTTAATTTCTAGAGCTCCTTTCCTATTCCTTTTTCTTTCTAAATTATTCCAATAGGTTCTAATAGGATTGTTATTGCTGTTGTTGAGCTCTCTTTTCAGTGTGAAGTTGTTTTGGATTGATTGGGTCTTCAAGTGGAGAGCATTGAATAGGGGATTTCTATTGAAAGTTCAACAAGAGGTAACTTCTTCAAATCTCTATGAAATTTCAATTAGTCTTCATGAATAGGAAGCCCTAAGGGTCCCCCTAGGGTCTGGATAGGATTCGTGCTTGGTGTCGGGGGTTTCGTGTCCGTTCTGGACACGTATCAGTAGTTAGGACTAGGTGTTCGACGAAATGCCTCAAAGTGCATTTCGATCGTATTTATTCAATATTTTTGAATAGGAAAGTTAGTTTAGATCTTGTTTGTTGATCCCTGTCCTTGTGTGTTGGTGTCGTGTCGTTTCGTGTCGATTTCACGGCCTGGACACGCGCGTGCACACGCTCGCGCGCGTGCTACAGGGATCTCCTGCTACTCGGGGGCAAGTTCTCCCTGGACACGACACTTGGACACGAGATTTTCGACACACACGTTAGGGCAGTGTCTGTCACGACACTCCCCAAGTGGCACGACCTCTCGTGTCATGTCGGGGGAACACGAGACACCGTACGAGTTTTACACACAACTGTGCAGTCGTGTGTTTTGGTTTCTGATACGTGTGTGTGGACACGCCTGTGCGACACGACACGGCGGTGCAGGGTGTCTTATGGATAGCCCTATATGTGGTGAACCTATGTTAGTGGACACGTGTCTTGGGTTGTTCTCTGTTGTGCACACGACACAAGTGCACACACGCACGAGGCAGTGCACTGCTGTGCAAATACCAGTGTGCTGTTTTGGGTAAATTGTTGTGGACACGTCGTGTCTTGATATGTTGGACACGAGACACTTCCTATATCATGTTCACACCCTATATTAGTGTTACCAACCAATGTTTAGCTTTTAGATTTATTTTGATGAGTAATTCTCCTTAAAACCTAAGTTAACTGATACTTGAAATTCCCTGTTATGTTCCAGTTTTCAAAAATGAGTTTTGTCATCAATTTAATCCATTACATGCTGTTAATTACATGGATTGAAACCCTAATGTGGTACCCCTATGTATTTTCTATGTGAATGTCAAAAATGGTAATGAGTTGGTGTAAGTTTGATTCATTTTCTGTGAATGCATCTATGGACTGTTAGTTGCTTGAGTTCATGGGCTAACTGTTTTCCTAACTGCTGTTCTTCATTGTTTAACTGGTCATAAATTGCTTACATTCTTGTGTGAAATCTGAATATAGGTTCCTATTAGCTTTGTGGTTAACTAGTTAGTTGAAATCTGGAAAAAGCATGAACTCTAATAGGTTTCCTGTTAGACTAATTCAAGGTGTTCTAATCTGATATTATGGACAGTTGCATTGGTTCACTCTCTTGCATTGCTCTTTATTTCTCTTCACTGTTTTCTAGTTCTAAGAAATCTGATGGGATTCTTGTCCTCTAATGTATGTTCACCATTGTAACTACTGCATCCCAGGTTTACCACTTCACTGTTCTTGATAACATACTTTTCTCTTCACTGTTGCTCTACCTTTCACTGTTGTAATTCCTGCATTTACATGTATAAACACCACACACACACTTCTCTTGGCACCACTGTCCTCTTGTTCACTGTTGATTTAATTCCTGCATATGGGTTTGTGATCACTGTTTTGTATAACACTCACACATCACCTTGTAAACTGTCCACTAGTACACACACCTTCCTCCCTAGTTTTCACACATTCTCTTCACTGTTTTGTGTTTTCCTGTATATATATATAGTAATTCCTGTACACACACACTCTTGATTGCCATACACTTTTCCCTCTCTTTATGATCAAGTATATGCATATTTTAGTATGAGTGTATATATGTGGTGTGTAAAATGCTTTATGTATAATGTGTATACATGTGTACTTGTGAGTTGTATGTATATATGTATATATATAGTATTTAGCGTAGGTATACTTAGTGATAGTTCAATATGAATGTATCTATATATAATGTTGGATATACATAGGTGAATTGTGTGTTGTCTAGTATAGACTTGTTAGACCTAGATAATTGAGTTTAGACTTGAGTAGACTAGATTAACCTAGTTTGACTTCTAGGGTTGACCAAAGTTGACCAAGAGTTGACTTTGGCCTAGATTGACCTAGAACCATATAGAATGCATAGTAGGACTGTATTACACTATTCTGGACTTGTTGTGACTTGTGCTTTTCTGATTAGGAGCCAGACACCACTCCTTGGACAGTACGTTTCATACTGGACACTCAGATACAGGCGAGTATATTCTCTGATCATTTCATATCCTGCTTAGAATTATTTCCTGCAGTAGATTACTTTATTTGTACTGTCACGATGGTCACACGGATTGGTACTATATGGATCCCTTCTTGAGATGTTATCCTTAGGGAGCATCGGGTACTCTATGTTCTGTGCGTTTCACTTACATGGCGTATCACTATGCTTCGTTGATTCTTCGATCACTTGTGACATATACTCTTATGATCACAGAGTCTTCCTGGAATCCTTATCCCATTTATGGGACTACTATGTATCACCTTCGGGGTCTATCACCTTCGGGATCTATCACCCTTCGGGTGCTGTTACATAGCATCATATAACATAACCTGGCTGGATCCTTGTGTATTGATTGGGGGTACGGGAGAGTATAAGTGGACATGTGAATAATACACCAGTAGTGTAGCATCAGAATCATTCCATAGTGTAGGATCAGAATCATCCCAGGCCATTTACATGTTCATGATTGTACACTGACTCACTAGTCACTGCTAGTTCTCTATGTATAGTAGATATTTCTATTACAGTACTTCTCTCTTTGTTTACATACTGCACTTCTTTTAGTACTTGTATCTTACTTTACTGCATGTTTATATTTTCTAACCTGCTATGATCTGTTGAGATGTACTGTACTCGCTCCTGTCCTGACTGGACCTGTTGAAATATTACAGAGGACGAGGAGGAGGCCTGCCTGGACACCTACTACGGGGCAGCCTTAGATGACACCTGTGAGTTGGACTCCCAGGAGGATCCAGCAGTAGCTGAGGACATTCTCCCGACTACCTAGACTAGATTAGTTAGGCTGTTATCTTTTGTAGTTTGGAGACATGTTTAGTTAGACTTTATTTGGAGTTCAGTATTGTATATATTCTTTCATCTGAGACCTTGTATTGCTGGGATTATCTTAGACTGCTTTTACCTATTTTGTTCCTTGAGTTCTATTTCATATCGTGCTATCTCTTCCATAGTTGTGATTGAGTTTTTCTATTACTATGTCACCCCCATTTGGGGAGTATAAACTGTTTAGACATACATTGCTAGATGTTGTGACCTAGGACAGCGTTCTACCGCCGACACTGCGGCGTAGGCTGGACGTATTCACGTCTTGTGCCCTTACTCTATAGTGCGGGTCGTGACACGTTTTTAGTGGTGGCCCATGCAGGTCAGACTAGAAGTGTAGTGGTATTCGAACTAGAGTATCACTACAGCCTACTATAGGATATAGGACATTAATTTTAAGATACTCAATCACTTTAGGAAAATTTCTTTTATTGCCATCTAAATCCTTTGTCAGCTGATCCTTTGAATTATAATTGTCCGCCTTTGTTATTTTGCTTTTTTCTCAGAAATTGATACTCTTGTTTGTCTATCTTCAGGATGGTAGAGACTAGATCGCAGCGTGCCATTCATGAGGATGCTATAGAGGGGACTGCTACCTCTCAGCCAGCACGGCGAGGCCAGGGGACTGCAGCTCTTGCCACCTCAGCTCGTGTTGAGACCTCGGCAGCCGCAGCAGGGGGTATGCATCTACCGACTGGGAGGCAGGACCCGGTCATTCCAGAGGATCCTTTCCAGCCGCTACCGCCTCCAGGACATGTGGACGCAGCTCAGATGTTTACGTATTTCCAGCAGTTCATGGACCGACAACAGGCTCGATAGGACAGAGGCATGGAGTTGGCCGTCACGACAGCCGCAGCTCGACCAGTGGTGCAGCAGCCGAGGACACCGGGGATCGAGCAGTTTCAGAAGATGAGTCCTAGGGACTTCATGGGGACAGAGGGGATCATGTATGTCGACGAGTAGATCGAGCATATGGAGGAGATCTTTCGCTTGGCCAGGATACCAGCAGACCTTCAGATCGAGGCCGCAGCTAGCCGGATGCGAGATCTTACTCGCATCTGGTATCAGTCAGACCCCAGGGTGGGGGTACCAGGGCAGACTTGGGAGCAGTTCAGGGGCTTCTTCAAGAAGAAGTTCTTCCCAGATTCAGCAGTCAGAGCCTTGGAGATGCAGTTTGAGAGCTTAGTCCAGGGGAGCCTCTCAGTAGAGGAGTATGCGGGAGAGTTTGGCCGTCTCGGCAGGTTTGTTGAGGGGTTGAGCGAGACGGCGAAGGCCCAGAGGTTCCGGAAGGGTCTGGTCAAGGAGGTCAAGTCCCTGACCAAGGGGAACAGAGATGCTACGTTTGAGGCGATCTTGACGGGAGCCTTGCTAGCAGAGGATGACCTTGAGCTTAGGCTCAAGAGGAGAAGAGACCCAGTTGGAGGCAGCAGCAGCGGGGGTTAGGCCAAGAGGCCCCACTTTCAGTTTCAGCAGCCGAGGCAGTTCCAGCCTCAGCCGATCCAGCAGAGGCCAGTTCAGCACCAGCAGCAGCCGAGGCAGCACCAGCAGGGCCAGAGGCAGGTTACCACTTATGGATACTGTAGGAGGTCTGGGCATGTTGCCAGTGAGTGCAGGAAGAGGCTGGGCCTGTGCCTAGTGTGTGGCTCAGCAGATCACCAGATGAGGGAGTGTCGTATGGGACGAGCAGCTCCGGAAGGTGGAGCCAGAGCTCGAGTGGGCCAGCAGCGGGGACCAGCCCTGCCGACGCAGCAGCAGAGGTTTGTCCAGCACCAGCAGCAGGCCAGGAGAGGCCAGCAGGGGCGAGCTTTCGCCATGGCAGCTGGAGATACGGAGGTGACTGGAGAGCTGATTGCAGGTACGATTCTTCTCGACTCCAGTCCAGTATTTGCATTATTTGATTCTGGTATATCGCATAGCTTTATATCAGTATCTTTTGCGATTAGACACGGTATCATAGTTGAATCGTTGCCTAGGACTTACAAGATCACGACCGGGGGTGGTATTATCCTCGTGAGTGATGTTTGTAAGGGTCGGAGAGTAGTTTTGGGAGGCCGTGAGCTGGAGGTGAGCCTGCTCGTAATGCCACTGCCGAACTACGATATAGTACTAGGCATGGATTGGTTGAGCAGGCACCACGCCAGCATTGATTGCAGAGGGGGTAGAGTTCTCTTCAGAGCGCCGGGGGAGCCAGAGTTCGAGTACTCCAGACGTTAGTCAGAACAGAGCAGCGGAGTCTTCTGTGGAGTTTCGGTCGAGGAGCAGACGATTCCACACCCCTTGATAGCAGAGTATATAGATGTTTTCCCAGAGGAGTTGCCGGGACTGCCACCAGACAGGGACATTGAGTTCTCGATAGACTTGGTTCCAGGAGCGGAACCCATCTCTCAGCATGTCTATCGGATGAACAACAGCGAGCTGGTGGAGCTGAAGAAGCAAATGGATGAGCTACAGGACAAGGGCTTCATCCGCTCGAGTTCATCGCCATGGGGTGCACCAGTGTTGTTCGTGCCGAAGAAGGATGGGTCAGTACGCATGTGTATTGACTATAGGGCACTCAACAACCTCACGATCAAGAACAAATACCCACTGCCACGGATCGACGATCTATTTGTCCAGTTGAGCGGAGCTCGGGTATTTTCCAAGATTGATCTGAGGTCGGGATATCACCAAGTGAAGGTGAAGGGGGAGGATATTCCTAAGACCACTTTCAGGACGCAGTACGGGCAGTTCGAGTTTTTGGTTATGCCGTTTGGGCTAACCAATGCACCCGCAGTGTTTATGAACCTTATGAACAAGGTGTTCCATCAGTATCTAGATCAGTTTGTAGTATTGTTTATTGATGATATCTTGATATATTCCAAGACTGAGGAGGAACACGAGGAGCATTTGAGGATAGTGCTAGAGATTCTCAGGAAGGAGCAGCTTTACGGGAAGCTCTCCAAATGTGAGTTCTTCCTAGACCGGGTGGACTTCTTGGGGCATGTGGTGACTGGAGATGGTATCTCAGTTGACCCCAAGAAGATTGTAGCAGTTGAGGCATGGGCAGCGTCGACTTCAGTTGCAGAGATCAGGAGTTTCCTGGGGCTGGCAGAATACTATCGGAGATTCGTGCAGGATTTCTTCCAGGTTGCAGAGCCGTTGACACGGTTGACCCGGAAGGATGCTGAGTATGTTTGGTCAGAGGAGTGCCAGGCAGCTTTTGATGAGTTGAAGAAACGGCTGACGATAGCTCCGATTCTGACGTTGCCTTCAGGATCAGGTGGATTCACTATTTATAGTGATGCTTCAGGGAAGGGGCTGGATTGTGTGTTGCAGCAGCACGGGAAGGTGATTGCCTATGGTTTCAGGCAGTTACATCCCCATGAGAAGAACTACCCTACCTACGACCTGGAGCTGGCAGCAGTGATTTTTGTATTGAAGCTGTGGAAGCATTATCTGTATGGTGAGAGGGTGGAGATCTTCACAGATCACAAGAGCCTGAAGTATGTGTTCACTCAGAAGGAGTTGAACATGAGACAGCGCAGATGGCTGGAGTTGATGAAGGATTTTGACATCCTACTTCAGTACCACCCAGGGAAGGCCAACGTGGTTGTCGATGCCTTGAGTAGGTATCCGACAGCCATATGTTTGACCATGGATCGACATTTGCTTGCGGACTTGGAGAGTCTTGGGATCGAGGTGATCGTGCCCGGAGTACAGATGCAGCTATGGGGGATGCAGATTCAGTCGGACTTGGTAGACAGGATCAAGGCGGCCCAGTTCGAGGATGTGGCTTTGCAGAGTATCAGAGAGCAGATCAGTATAGGAGTGGGGGATGCTGAGTTTTCACTTGCAGAGGATGGTGCCCTGAGGCACGGTACCAGGTTATGTGTGCCTAACGGGGAGCTCAAAGAGCAGGTTATGCAGGAGGCCCACAGATCTCAGTACTCTATACACCCGGGTGCCAACAAGATGTACCGAGATCTACGAGAGCATGTATGGTGGTCAGGAATGAAGCGGAAGGTGTCCCACTTCGTAGCTAAGTGCTTGGTCTGTCAGCAGGTCAAGGCAGAGAGGCAGAGGCCCGGTGGATTGTTGCAGCCGCTGCCCATTCCCGAGTGGAAATGGAAGCATATCACGATGGACTTCGTATCAGGTTTGTCGCGTACTCCAGGAGAGAAAGACGCGATTTGGGTCATCGTGGACAGGTTGACCAAATCGGCCCACTTCTTGCCATTCAAGGTGGGTACGTCTACAGAGAGGCTGGCGGAGTTGTATATGCGGCAGATAGTCAGGATCCACGGAGTTCCGGTCAGCATCGTCTCAGATCGGGATAGCCGTTTTACTTTCTATTTCTGGAGGAGTCTGCAGACCAGCTTGGGCACTCAACTCAAGTTCAGTACTACATACCACCCCCAGACGGACGGACAGTCAGAGCGGACTATTCAGACTCTTGAGGATATGCTGCGGACGTGCGTCCTATACTTTGGAGGTTTCTGGGAGGATCATCTTCATTTGGTGGAGTTTGCTTACAACAACAGTTTTCAGGCCAGCATTGAGATGTCACCGTTTGAGGCTCTGTACGGGCGTAGGTGCCGTACACCTTTATCTTGGGATGATGTTGGTGAGCGAGCTTTACTGGGGCCAGAGATGGTTGTTGATGCGGCCGAGAAGGTGAAGCTCATCAGGGACAGACTTCGCGTGGCGCAGGACAGACATCGGTACTGGGCCGATAGCCACCGGAGACCCTTGGAGTTTGAGGTACAGATTAGAGTAGGATTAGATTTAGGTTGTTGTTTATGATTTTGATCATGTTTGTTTATTATAATTAATTGAGACCTTGCTTGTGATTCGGTCGGAGACCAGGTTTTCTTGAGGATATCTCCGACTCGTGATACGATACGTTTTGGTGGAGGCGGGAAGATTAGCCCGTGCTTCATCGGCCCTTTCGTTATCAGTGGGAGAGTCGGTGACGTGGCTTACAGGCTAGACTTGTCGCCTGCACTTGTGGGGGTCCACAACGTATTTCATGTATCACAGTTGAGACGGTACATGGCTGATCCTAGCCATGTGCTCGATCATTCGGAGATTGAGGTGGGTCCTTCTCTCAGCTATCCAGAGCAGCCAGTGGAGGTGTTGGATCGACGGAAGAAGGTCCTGAGGAACCAGGTGATACCTTTGGTACGCGTCGCATGGAGGCATCATTCTCCAGGAGAGTCTACCTGGGAGCGGGAGGATGAGATGCGCGAGCGGTACCCCTATCTTTTTGGACCTTGAGGTATACCTTATATCCTTCTCATCAGTTGCATTTCGCCTTTCAATTTCGAGGACGAAATTCTTTTAAGGAGGGTAGATTTGTCACTACCACAATTCTAGTGTGAGGGTATTTTTGTCATTTTTGGGATATTTTAAATTTATTAGAATTTATTAGAAATTATGGGAATTTTTAGGAATTATTTGAGATTGTTTGAACTAGGTTGACTTTTGACTAGTGTTGACTTTGTAGACCAACCTAGAAGCTAACCCTAGTTAGTGGGTCATGGTTAGGTCAAGTGACTCTAGTCTAACCTAGCCTAGGACTTGGTTTAGTCATTTTAGCAAAAGGATTAGGAAGTCATAAGTCATGGCTTATGGTTTTAGAACTTTAATTAATTTAATCCATCTTAGCCTTGTAACTTGGCCCAAGGCCCAATGATTTGGCAAAGCCCTAATCCTAAGAGTGTATGGCCGACCACCCCTATAGCCTAGGGATTCCCACCATATAAAACCCCTCCCAAATCTAGGGTTGCCTCTTTCTTAGGAAGAGCCCTAATTTCAAGGAAGTGAGTTCTATTGTCATTTAATTTCTTGAGCTCCTTTCCTATTCCTTTTTCTTTCTAAATTGTTTCAATAGGTTCTAATAGGACTGTTATTGCTGTTGTTAAGCTCTCTTTTCAGTGTGAAGTTGTTTTGGATTGATTGGGTCTTCAAGTGGAGAGCATTGAATAGGGGGTTTCTATTGAAAGTTCAACAAGAGGTAACTTCTTCAAATCTCTATAAAATTTCAATTAGTCTTCATGAATAGGAAGCCCTAAGGGTCCCCCTAGGGTCTGGATAGGATTCGTGCTTGGTGTCGGGGGTTTCGTGTCCGTTCTGGACACGTATCAGTAGTTAGGACTAGGTGTTCGACGAAATGCCTCAAAGGGCATTTTGATCGTATTTATTCAATATTTTTGAATAGGAATGTTAGTTTAGATCTTGTTTGTTGATCCTTGTCCTTGTGTGTTGGTGTCATATCGTTTCGTATCGGTTTCACGGCCTGGACACGCGCGTGCACACGCTCGCGCGCGTGCTACAGGGATCCCCTGCTACTCGGGGGCAAGTTCTCCCTGGACACGACACTTGGACACGAGATTTTTGACACACACGTTGGGGCAGTGTCTGTCATGACACTCCCCAAGTGGCACGACCTCTCGTGTCGTGTCGGGGGAACACGAGACACCGCACGGGTTTTACACACAACTGTGCAGTCGTGTGTTTTGGTTTCTGATACGTGTGTGTGGACACGCCTGTGCGACACGACACGACGGTGCAGGGTGTCTTATGGATAGCCCTATATGTGGTGAACCTATGTTAGTGGACACGTGTCTTGGGTTGTTCTCTGTTGTGCACACGACACAAGTGCACACACGCACGAGGCAGTGCACTGCTGTGCAAATACCAGTGTGCTGTTTTGGGTAAATTGTTGTGGACACGTCGTGTCTTGATATGTTGGACACGAGACACTTCCTATATCATATTCACACCCTATATTAGTGTTACCAACCAATGTTTAGCTTTTAGATTTATTTTGATGAGTAATTCTCCTTAAAACCTAAGTTAACTGATACTTGAAATTCCCTGTTATGTTCCAGTTTTCAAAAATGAGTTTTGTCATTAATTTAATCCATTACATGCTGTTAATTACATGGATTGAAACCCTAATGTGGTACCCCTATGTATTTTCTATGTGAATGTCAAAAATGGTATTGAGTTGGTGTAAGTTTGATTCATTTTCTGTGAATGCATCTATGGACTGTTAGTTGCTTGAGTTCATGGGCTAACTGTTTTCCTAACTGCTGTTCTTCATTGTTTAACTGGTCATAAATTGCTTACATTCTTGTGTGAAATCTGAATATAGGTTCCTGTTAGCTTTGTGGTTAACTAGTTAGTTGAAATCTGGAAAAAGTATGAACTCTAATAGGTTTCTTGTTAGACTAATTCAAGGTGTTCTAATCTGATATTATGGACAGTTGCATTGGTTCACTCTCTTGCATTGCTCTTTATTTCTCTTCACTGTTTTCTAGTTCTAAGAAATCTGATGGGATTCTTGTCCTCTAATGTATGTTCACCATTGTAACTACTGCATCCCAGGTTTACCACTTCACTGTTCTTGATAACATACTTTTCTCTTCACTGTTGCTCTACCTTTCACTGTTGTAATTCCTGTATTTACATGTATAAACACCACACACACACTTCTCTTGGCACCACTGTCCTCTTGTTCACTGTTGATTTAATTCCTGCATATGGGTTTGTGATCACTGTTTTGTATAACACCTCACACATCACCTTGTAAACTGTCTACTAGTACACACACCTTCCTCCCTAGTTTTCACACATTCTCTTCACTGTTTTGTGTTTTCCTGTATATATATAGTAATTCCTGCACACACACACTCTTGATTGCCACACACTTTTCCCTCTCTTTATGATCAAGTATATGCATATTTTAGTATGAGTGTATATATGTGGTGTGTAAAATGCTTTATGTACAATGTGTATACATGTATACTTGTGAGTTGTATGTATATATGTATATATATAGTATTTAGCCTAGGTATACTTAGTGATATTTCAATATGAATGTATCTATATATAATGTTGGATATACATAGGTGAATGGATACTTGGAAAGTTATGTGTTGTCTAGTATAGACTTGTTAGACCTAGATTGTTGAGTTTAGACTTGAGTAGACTAGATTGACCTAGTTTGACTTCTAGGGTTGACCAAAGTTGACCAAGAGTTGACTTTGGCCTAGATTGACCTAGAACCATATAGAATGCATAGTAGGACTGCATTACACTATTCTGGACTTGTTGTGACTTGTGCTGTTCTGATTAGGAGCCAGACACCACTCCTTGGACAGTACGTTTCATACTGGACACTCAGATACAGGCGAGTACATTCTCTGATCATTTCATATCCTGCTTAGAATTATTTCCTGCAGTAGATTACTTTACTTGTACTGTCACGATGGTCACACGGATTGGTACTATATGGATCCCTTCTTGAGATGTTATCCTTAGGAAGCATCGGGTACTCTATGTTCTGTGCATTTCACTTACATGGCGTATCACTATGCTTCGTTGATTCTTCGATCACTTGTGACATATACTCTTATGATCACAGAATCTTCCTGGAATCCTTATCCCATTTATGGGACTACTATGTATCACCTTCGGGGTCTATCACCTTCGGAGTCTATCACCCTTTGGGGGTTGTTACATAGCATCATATAACAAAACCTGGCTGGATCCTTGTGTATTGATTGGGGGTACGGGGGAGTATAAGTGGACATGTGAATAATACACCAGTAGTATAGCATCAGAATCATTCCATAGTGTAGTATCAGAATCATCCCAGGCCATTTACATGTTCATGATTGTACTTTGACTCACTAGTCACTGCTAGTTCTCTATGTATAGTAGATATTTCTATTACAGTTCTCTCTCTGTTTACATACTGCACTTCTTTCAGTACTTGTATCTTACTTTACTGCATGTTTATATTTTCTAACCTGCTATGATCTGTTGAGATGTACTGTACTCGCTCCTGTCCTGACTGGACCTGTTGAAATATTACAGAGGACGAGGAGGAGGCCTGCCTGGACACCTACTATGGGGCAGCCTTAGATGACACCTGTGAGCTGGACTCCCAGGAGGATCTAGCAGTAGCTGAGGACATTCCCCCGACTGCCTAGACTAGATTAGTTAGGCTGTTATCTTTTGTAGTTTGGAGACATGTTTAGTTAGACTTTATTTGGAGTTCAGTATTGTATATATTCTTTCATCTGAGACCTTGTATTGCTGGGATTATCTTAGACTGCTTTTACCTATTTTGTTCCTTGAGTTCTATTTCATATCGTGCTATCTCTTCCTTAGTTGTGATTGAGTTTTTCTATTACTATGTCACCCTCATTCGGGGAGTATAAACTGTTTAGACATACATTGCTAGATGTTGTGACCTAGGACATCGTTCTACCGCCGACACTGCGGCGTAGGCTGGACGTATTCACGTCTTGTGCCCTTACTCTAGGGTGCGGGTCGTGACACCATCGGCTGGCTAGCACACGGTTCTCGAGAAAACCCAAAAATCTTAGTTATTGCATATATATTTAATAGCTTATCTTGAAAATTTGAGAACCGTAGGAGATTGTTTGCGTGATCCTCGATGCATGCAAAACAAAAAATATAAAAAAAACTAGCAAATTCATCATCATCGTAATGGCAAGATATGAAGGTCAATGACTCGCATCGCGAAATCTACTATCGTTGACCAAGATATCGAAATAATGAACATTGATAAAAATACGATATATAGTAAATACACGTGTATCTATATGAGACTATCGATATTGTGAGACGAGTCTCACACTATACAACCATTGTCACCTTATATCTAGCACATATTATTTTGTATACACCTATTGTGACTTCATATCTAGCACATATTAGCTTTTAAAAAAGAGTACGAATATATACACTAAACGCTTCAACAGTTTTATATAACTTAATTAGTTTCGTCGTCTAGACAACATGTCAATCTTTAGGATCTTTTGTATAGTTTTCTATTTTATGTCCATATATTGTCCTTTTCTCAAGCTAATATTTTGAGCTTTTTGTCCTCTTAATATTTTTCTTATTCTCTATGCCAAATTTACTTAGATTTATCCTAAAATACGCTTAATATGATCCATATCACCTTTTTATAGCACATACTATCTCTTAAGAAAGAGCGGTTAAAAAACCCTTCAATATTGTCTTTATAACGAAATATTTGTTTTGTCGTGGAGACGGCCATATAATCATAACTTATCTTAGGACCATAGCTAGTGTTTTATCATACATGTTTCATTTTAAGAATATTTTTAATATTTCTTAAAAATATATAGAATCCACCATGCAATAGATTTTTTCTGTAATACAAATATTTTCAGGGGTGGACTGATGAGGATTAATGGAAAGGTCCATGCAAAATTTAAAATTTTAAAATTAAAAACAGAAAGGCATCCAAGAATGCGTGTTGTGATTGTGAATAAATTATTTATATATACTTTTTTTTTGTGATGCTCGACGTAACGCAGAAGACTTTGTGCATGCCGTGTTGTATGCCATTTGAGCCCACTGCCTCCCAACTTACTTCGCCTAGCCAAAAATGTTATACCTCTCTCTATATATTCTTAATAAGGGTATGCTTGGATTGAGAGGGGGTGGGGGGTGGAATTAAGTAGAGTTAAGTGGGGTTAAGCGATGGGGAGTAGAGTCAATACATATAACTTTCCTTGGATGGAGGGAGAGTTAAGTTGAGTGTGTTTAATAACTCTTTCTTGGATTGAAGGTTTTGAGTGAGAGGAGGATTAATAAAAATATAATACTTACCAAAATACCCTTATTATGTATGTCATAAAATTAAATTAAATTAAAATTTTAATTAGAACTTGTCAAAATATCTTCACAAATGAGGAAGATACGGAGCAACATACTGAAAGCATGAAAAAATGAAAAAAAAAAATCATGATATTTTATATGACAAATAAATAGTATTTATGACTTTTTAAACAAATCTCCCGATCCCCCTCCTTAACTCTTTGATTTGGTGGGATTAAAAAATATACAAAAGAGGGTTAAACAAACTCTCACTTAATCCTTTATAACTTTCCTCCTAAACTCACACCCTCAAATCAAGTATAGTTTTTATTTTCCATCACTTAAAGATTCCTTCACTTAACCTTCAGTCCAAGTAGATCCATACCCTAAAAGAAGTAGAACAATTTTATTCGGCTACCAATATTCTTTTTTTCCCTCATTCTTCTAACAAAAATAAAATAAAACAAAAAACAGAAAGGCAACCACAGAAATTGTAGGTTATAGAATAGGATACAATACTTGGCTCGAAAAAAAAAAATCAAAAAAATAAACAAAAATGTGACATGGCAGCTGCGGATTGAAAAAAAAAAAAAAAAAATTAAACCTCAGCCCCTGCTGACGTAGGCTGGAAAAAATTCGGACCGAAATCCGACACCTGGCTGCAGTTTCGGCGGGGTCGAAACTGCGGTCTGTTGAGAAGGATTGAACAGAATATGGTCAGATAAATTTGTGTCCAAGTCCCCACTAAATTGATGCTGCCTAACAATAGACAGACGTCTCTCTTTTATCCATGTGGTCAATAGAAAAAATCAAAATCAAAATCAAAATCAAAATCTCTCTCTCATCACTCTCCTACTCGACCGTGACGCCCAGCCGCCGATCAAAAACCCCGATACGCCACCAACATCACCTCCGATACGCACCGAAACATCGGCTTCCGCCGCTACAAACTCCCGATCTTCGCTCCACCGAGGTGAAGACCACTTCCCTTCCAAACCCTCTTCTCCATTCTCAGCTAGATCTAAAAAAATCGGCGGTTTCAGCTGTATTCTAGTCGTATTCGTATCGGCGTGTCGGACTCGAAAGCCGAGGTCCAAGCAAGCAAGCAGGCATACGAGTGCGCGCATTTTGAAGAGCTAATCAGCAGAACGAGGTCGGTTATTATAAATTCGCAACTTTTCGAGGGCTCTATGGTGTAAGCAAAGATGCGGTCGTTGCGAAGAGGGATGTCGATGACGCAGCAGCAGCAGCAGCGGGGGGACGGAGCTGCTGGGGCTGCGCAGGATGGCGATGTGAACCTCGAGCAGCCGTCGCCGCCCAAGTCGCCCCTCGGCAGGCCCTACTTCGCTCCGGGGAGACTGATCGGCTCGGTCGACTTCTATAACGTCGGCGGCCTCCTGAAGAGGTCTTCTCGACCGTCGTCGGACCGCTCCAGATCGAAAGGCCCGCAGCTGAGGCGTGCGCTCTTCCACTTTTCCGTCTGCTTCATGCTGGGGGTTTTCATCAGCTTCGCTACTTTCGTAACCGTGGACGTCTCATCGAAACATAAGGCGTTTTCGTTCGAGGAGGACGGGATTGGTTCGGCGAGGAAGGAAATGTTCGTTGTCAGCAGGGGCAACCACAGCTTGGATGCGGTGGTTGCAAAGTGGGAGGTGAAGAAGGATGTTATTGACGGTTTGAGCACGCTGATGGTCTCTCACGCGGAAGCCCCGTCTCTGGACTCGGAGCCGCCGCCGGCGGCGGCAGGCCGTAAGCTTCTGATAGTCGTGACCCCGACTTACGTGCGGCCGTTCCAGGCGTACTACCTGAACCGACTGGCGCACACCTTGAGGGTCGTGCGCCCCCCTCTTCTGTGGATAGTCGTGGAAATGTCTTCGCAGTCTGCGGAAACGGCAAAGCTCTTGAGGGAGACGGGGGTGATGTACAGGCATCTCTTTTGCAACCAGAATTTGACGGGCGTAAGGAACAGGGAGGTTCACCAGAGGAATGTTGCGCTCTCGCACATAGAAAAGCACCAGCTTGACGGCATAGTGCATTTCGCGGACGATGATAGAGTGTATTCAGTCGAGCTCTTTGACCAAATGCAGCAAATCAGGTATTTCCTAGTTTAAGATTTATAGTTCTTATTGTTTTTTTTTTTATAGCTTTAGTTGTTAGCTGTGGACGGTCTCAATTGAATTAAGTGCTTGATATATGCAAAAACATATCTTATGAATCTATGATATATGCAGAAGCATTGGAAAGGACTATTTCCCTAATGGCATACCAGTGACGTGCCATTGTAACAAACACAAGTTATGTGGCACCATCATCTTTGTTAGGTTCTCCTAATCTACTAATTTGTTATGATTTTTCTTTTTTCCCCTTATAGTGGCCAATAGGCTTATATCGAGTGAGAAATAAGAGGGGTGGGAGGAAGGAAGCTTGGGAGAAGGTAGGGCAGGTCCCCATATAGGAGGAAGGAAGCATCTGGAAGGGGCCGAATTATTAACAAGTCCTACTTGAACCTCTTGCTATGCACATGGATTGTGAGAAGCTCCATTTAGAAACAATTAGCTCCATGCACTGTGAACCCCAGCCATTTCATAATGAATCCTGCAATGGTGCACTCTATTGCTTTTGAAACACTGTCTTCAAGGCACCAGTTATGCAATACGATCTACTTTACTCTTTTTCATCCACTATGTATTGTATATTTACACAAACTCTTCCAAATTCTCTGTTCCCACGAAATGCTCAACTTTATCATCTTTTCATTCAATACTAGTTCTCAGCTGTAAGGCCTCGTTTGGTTCGCGGAAAGGAAAGGAAAGAAAATCAATTCCTTGTTCTTTCCCTTTCCTTGGAAAATTGCAATTTCCAACCATTTTCCTTTCCGGTGTTTGGAGAGGACAAAAAAAATTAGAAGGAAAATTGAACTCCCTATTGTGGGAAAGTGAATCCTTGGTTGGATGGGGGGAACCACTTTCACCCTTATTTTCCTTCCCTATGGGAATTATTTTCCTTTCCTCACTCCTTTCTTTGACATCCAAACATAGGAAAGGAATGACTTTCCTTTACCAACCCCATGATTCCACCAACCAAACGAGGCCTAAAAGTTGATTGTCATCCTTTTGCACAGAAAAGACATGATTTGATTATTTTTAATTGTTTGGGCAATTTGATATTGGTTGGTGAATAGTGTGACATTGACTAATGGCTGGTATTGGACTACCACATGTCTTGCCCAAGTATTTGGTTTATACCTAGGAGGAAGTAAGAACAAGAAGAAATCTACTTTAAGATAATACTAGCTATTCAGTTGTATGTTTAGTTTTCTAAGTTGAGATGCAGCAATAGTAAACGAGAAAAAAAGTACTGTGAAACCCCAACATCCAGTCCTATATCAGATATGGGATGAGAGTTTCATTGGTTTATGTTCTTGGGACTCATGTAGACAACCAAGTTAACCATTTGGCAAGTGGTGATGCATATGAGGCCCATGCACGGGGCATGTCCAGGTGGGTCTGTCTGTGGGACAATGTTTGACAAATGGTATCAGAGCAACCTAGTGGATTAGTTTTTCACTGGGATGCAATTGATCCATTTCACCAGGATGCAATTGATCCATCTTCGGCTGCGACGAGGACATCGTGTTTTGAGTCAGGTAGATTGAACCCCAACATTTTGTCCCACGTCAGGTATGTATGAGATTTTGAGTGGTTTATGTATGTGTTCTCTTGAGTACATCCAGGATTAACCAATTGGCGTTTGGGTCAAGTGATGATGTGAGGCCCATGCACGGGTCACGTTGGGCAGACATGTGGGCCAAGGCATGACAAGTACAGACTTTTCTAATTTTATGGTCCTTTGCCTGGCAACTGACTGTACATTTCAGCCATAGTTCATTCGCTCAAGTGGTTATGCATGAAGCAAGATCATAGTTCATGGGTTCAAGTTTCTCGTATATGAAGTGGGAAGGGGATTTCAACCCAAAAACACTAGGATGCATCATGCAACATGGAATTAAATTCTGGTTTCTTTAGACTTAGCTTGGACCATTATCCATGGACTAAGGATCAAGTAAACTTAGTAAGCCTATCTACCAACTAAATAGGAAAAAGGCCTATATGCAGATGCAGCATGTAACATATTTCTGTATCAATCAAATTCTGATCTTTCTATATTCTCAGGTCAGAAGCTTAATCTGTTGCAAGATGACGGAGAAACAAAAAAGAAAACGTGAGTCACTTCCTTAATAACCTGAACTTCTTTACAGAATGTGTTTGCAATCTGTATTTAAATATGGATGCTAATAATGATCTTTTAGATGTCTTCTCAATCTTGATATTAGACCTGGAAGTTCGTATCCTTCTTCTTCTTATGCATCCCTAATCAAACAGCACATGATTTTATTACTTTCAATATGAAGCTCAGAAGCAACCTCCAAGGTAAAAAAAAACAATTAGATCTTTAGCATAGGGAGATCGCTCAACTTGAAGGTTTCACTAACGTAGACACCTGCTGTCAATCCGTCCTTCAAAAATGGTTAACTCTTCAAAGTAAAACATGATTTTATTACTTTCAATATGAAGCTCAGAAGCAACCTCCAAGGTAAAAAAAAAACAATTAGATCTTTAGCATAGGGAGATCGCTCAACTTGAAGGTTTCACTAACGTAGACACCTGCTGTCAATCCGTCCTTCAAAAATGGTTAACTCTTCAAATAGTTCTCCACTTGTAGGATAGTTATAGTGAGTAATTTAATGAAAAAAAGGTTCCTTTCATCAATCTTAATATAATTCAAAACTTCATATTTTCACTTAGATTTCGTCCTTCCATTCTTATAGTAAAAAATGGAGTTAAAATGGTTTTGTGATAAGAGGCTATTGCCTTACTTATCCACTAGAAGAAGGCAGTCTTTAGAAAAGCTGATGGGAAAGGGCGTCATGTTGAATAGTACAGAAGTGTTGGCATCTATTAAATGGCATCTCTTTGACTAGTGGTATTATCACTATGAATCTGAATAGTATTCACCTTGGACTCCAGTAAGTTGGTATAACTTTGTGCTTCAGAAGTTAAGGAAGCCAAAAGCAAGATTGCTTGGGTAATCTTGCAAGCAATTGTAATATAGGTAATGCACTGAGGTCGAAACAAATATTGTTTTGCACCTTGAAAGTTCCACATATGCCAGTAATATACTCTTCCTCTGATTGGGATTTGGTGATTGTGACTTTGGATAGTAGCTGTGGTGATTGTGTGTGTTTTGAGGAAGGGTGTCTACCATGTCCACATCATTATAGGTTCTAGTTTATTTATCTCCTAACTAATAATGCTTAGTGGTAGGGAAGGGGCATGAAAAATTGAAAGTATTTATTTTATAGGTTATTCTGACTTGCAAGACTGCTACATTTGAAGGTTGTTGGTTTACCGTGAAACTATTATTGGTATGCAATGAAGAGAAGGTTTGGAGTCTTTGGACAAAATTATGTTTTGTAATTTCTTGGAAGTTCGATAATCTTCCTGCCTTATTCTCTCTATATATTCTTCGTAATTGGTGAAGGTGATATGGTGACAACAAACTTTCAACCAAGGTTCGCAGTATCGGAATATATATCGGAACCTTCCTACGAGTATCGGAATCTGTGGTATCGGAAATATCAACGGTTTCGGACCGGATATTGGATTTTTTTGGGTATCGGAAAGCAAATAGTTATTAAAAAAAATGCTTAAAATTTTAGATTTTTTTAATACATTTAGGCATAATTTTTATTTTTTTTTATGTTGTTTCTTAGTAATTTTGGAACTAAATGAAATAGTAGTCACTCTTGACTATTGGTTTACCTGCCATAGATATATATATATATATTTTACATGCTTTTACAATCTTACTATGCTTTTTACACCTTTGCTGAGTGGTCTTTTTTTTTTTTGCCAATTTGACGGGCAAAGAGACCTCCAATGTCGATATCTTATCGATCGGTATCGAACCGGCACATGCCAAACCATATCGATATCGGCCAATACTGCAAACTATGCTTTCAACTGAAAACAATCTTTTAATTGTGGATGCAATGGTTGGGATTTGAGGGGTTTCTACCATGGTTACCTCATTGTAGCTTCTAATCTACCTTTTCTCCTCAATAACGATAAGCAATGATAAGTGGAGCATTTTTTTTTTCTGTAGGGGTATTGGAGTGGCAAGCGACTAAAATTTGACTTAATTAAACTGGAATTGTTGCATATCTCTAGGGTACTATTGGTTAATGGATATAAGCTACATACCTAGTTTTTACCCATGAAATACTAAAATTGCTGAGTATGAGGGTAAATCTCGTATGCAGCTTATATATATGGCAATGTTCTAGAACCACCCGGATGGTTTTATATTATGGAACCACCCTATGTTACATAGGTTGGATTGAGAATGAGTGGGTGAGATTAAAAGATGGTGGGGTCTACACCTTTTAAATTCAACCATCCAATCCAAATCCAACTCATGTAATATAGGGCGGTTCCATAATATGAACCACCAGGGTGGTTTTATATAATATATATATATATATATGTGTGTGTGTGTGTGTGTGTGTGTGTGTGTGTGTGTGTGTGTGTACACACACACACACACACACACTAGAGTAGATATAATTACCTGCCATCAACGCGATGCTCGAACCTCCACGTCCATATATATATATAAAGTTATACCTGGTTCTAATAGCTATTGCTTGTAACAACTTTTTTTTCCCTCTTATACCCAATACTTATTAGCTTATTGATTATCTTATACCCAAATCCTCTTTGTGGTCAATGCCTTATATTTTCACCGTCAGCCAGATGAAGCAGGAGGCTTACAATACATTGCCAACATCTGCATAAAACTTTTGTCCGATCTCTATTAAATGAATCCATACATATTACATGTTGAAGCATTGGCCTCTAGCATAGCTGAACACATGTTACTTGAAGCATTGGCCTTAGCATAGCTGAATGGAAGAAATTGATTCAAATAGTCGACCCCAAAAATTTGGGATAGAGGTTTTGTTGTTGTTGTAGTAGTATTTTTCATGTACCCCAAATTAGGTGTATAGGCTAGAACCATTACCAAATGACACCTAGGAGATTAGTCCTTTAGTTTTCAATTTAATTTCGATAAGCTATGGTTTTGGAGTGCTAGTAGTTCGAGATAAACATATTGCAGTGACAGCTGAATGTTCATGAAGTTACATTACCCATCTCATCATGTTGTAATCCTCATTTCAAAGAAAAGAGAAGTGGATTCTTATTTGCCAGACAAACATTGAAGTATGTTGGTTCGTGGTGTCCTAATTGCATCCTTTGCAATCTTTGTACTAGTGGTATCAATGTATCATATAAGAAGATAGTTTTCTTTGTCATCTGAAAGTAATTGCTTTCAGATATACTTGTTATAGATGCTTAAATCACAGAGGCCAAAAGCTTTGTGTTGGTATTTATACTGGACTTTGAGTTGGATGGTTTCTGAATTCTTCCTAATTTCCCTGAAATTTAGTATTTAAACAACAACATCTTATGTTTAGTATTTCATTCTGAAAGTTAGATGCATCCTCCTGCATCTATAGATTATAGAGGGATTATTTTATCCATTGGAGGTCTGACTAGTGTTGTTGTTTGACCATTGAAAATAAGATGTTTGCTGGCACAGCTAATTTTTGAAACAATTCATTCTCTCACTTCTGGCTTCTTCACTGATTAATTGTATATGTTTCTCATTTTCAATCTGATTGTGGCAAGATATAGATGTAGGGTATATGGTCATGTGTCAATTATTTGACCTTTATAGAGGACATTTTGCAATTCAACTTGAACAGCATGATATCTGTTAAGCTGTCTATTTTCTTATGCACTCATCATTAGAACTAATCGAAGTCTTTACATCTGTTACCCGAACTCGTCACTTTAAGGCAAAGTACCTGTAACGACCCGACATGACACGGGTCCACGATCTGGATCGGATCTTCCATGGGGACAATTGGACGTAGCAGATGAAGAAGAAGAAAATAGGGGAGCTCTATGCTTACCTTTTTTTTTTTATAATTTGTTAGTGCTGCACATACTAGAAGAAGAAGAAGAAGTTGAGCATACTTTATGGCAGTAGTAGATCGGTCCTACATGTTTTATGATATAATTATTATTAATTTCATCTTCTGAGTAGTAGACCTCCACCTAGGGAGTAGTGGGCTTATTTATGGGAAAAAAAATATTTAGAAAAAAAATATATGGAAGTTGAAGGTTCTCTTATTATTAATTATACTATATTTTTTTTTTTCCAAAGGAGCTGAAGGGGCTCTTTATTCAACTTTATAAGAATTGTAAAAGTGGTCAAAGTGGTTGCATGCATTCATTTATTTCATTCAAATTTGGTTGTGTTTGTCCTTGTTCGTTCAATGAATCAATAGGTCAAGTTAGCATACACAAAGCTACATTGAATGTTTTTTCAATCCTAATCTAGTTGAGCATGGAAGCTATTAATATTGGGGTCTGTTTGGATGCTTTGAGATGTTGGAAGGTGTGGTGACTCTTCGTAATTCGTTAAGCATTTTTAATAGGGTTCCCTTCCCCAGATTCTTCATTTAATGTGGCTTCTCTTCATTTAGCAAATATATTTATTTTAATAACCATATTTCTGTACTCGTACCCAAATTTTGGATCATTTTTAGCCAAATCCGTATGTCCTTCAATTATGAGTTTGAAGGGTCCGACTCTTGGATATGTACCCGTACCCAAGTCCAGGTAACATATGTCTTCAGGATAATGCATATATTGCAATGCACATCAGTGGTCAAACAAGGGCAGTCACAATGGCTTATAAAAACTCCTGAGAAACATATGTGCACATGTGTCTGTTTTAAGACCTAGATTCTTCCTCTTTGATTTTTATATCATTACAAACAATGGCTTATAATATAACTCTCAAATCTGATGAGAAAGGTTTGTCATTTCATGTATTTTGATATCCTGAATGACATTACACATTACAAATCTGATCTCATGTAGGACTTCTGTAAAGTGCACGAATTGACGACATTATGTGGAATGATGTTTACTAGGACAAGGTAGAGAACTGAGCTATTTGTATGCCATTCTACTATAGCATAAGCACCTTTACTTTAGGGAAGGAAATTATGATTGTGATTCAGCTTCTCATATACTTCATCATGTCCCGAATTACTTTTCTTGGGGTTGAACTTCCTAGGATGTGAAGTACTTTATGTCCCTTTATTGCAAGAAAGTACGAGCTCATCGAGTTGCATGTTTTTGTTGAGCATCAATGCATTTAGCACATGCAAATCCACTTTTTCTATGTGAAAGACGTGCTGGAACATTTATCAGTTGTGATACTTTGTGTGAATGACTATGTACTAGTTCTTACAAAGAGTATGGGCTGAGAGGTGAAGAGCTCGGCTGCTCACAAGCTATTATTTTCTAGCAATCTTACCTTTCTCTGAGGAAAGGCAATTATGATTTTGACATTGCAGCTTTTGATATACTTCACCAGGTCCTGAAGTTTTTTTTTCTTTCTGGGTAGAACCTTTTAGGTTGTTAAGTAGCATAATGTCCTTTTATTGTGTGAAAGGAACTGGACCCTTTGAATTAGTTGCATGTTCTTGCTGAACATGAATGTCTCCGCACATACAGTTTCAGGCAACTTTTACCTTCATATGTGAATATCTACTTGAGCATTTACATGTTTGGTACTACAATGTGAATGACTATGTACTAGCATTCTTACAGAGGGATTGTGTATACATATGATGAGTAGCACATCTGTTTCTTATTACTCTTTAGAAGCAAATGACTTTTTTTTACTCTCAATAAGTCATATTTCCTTTCACCTGCAGGCGTTTTGGGATATGGCCAGTTGCAGTGCTAACAGAAAGCAGGAACAAGGTGTCTTTGGAGGGTCCTGTTTGCAATGGCAGTCAAGTTATCGGATGGCACACAAACCAAAGGAGCAAGTTATCTCGAAGATTCCATGTCGACATGTCAGGATTTGCATTTAATAGTACTATACTTTGGGACCGTAAAAGATGGAAACATCCAACTCTTGAGCTTATTAGGCAAAACGACGCTGTCAAGGAAGGTTTCCAAGTTAGTACTCTTTCTTCTTAGAAGACATGATTGCTTTGCTTATTTCTACAACTTCGTTTTACATGCAATATAGGAAATTTATCTTGAATCTTCTAGACATCTTGGTGGCTGTCATGAAGAGTTTTAACTGTAACCTATTTTATTTCAATCTTATTGCCTAGCTGATCGAGCGTGCATGAAAAATGTAATTGTTAATGTATTACTTGCAGGAAACCACTTTCATTGAACATTTGGTCGAGGATGAAAATCAAATGGAGGGTTTGGCGAATGACTGCTCCAGAATCATGGTTTGGCATCTCCATGTGGAAGGTCCGGAGCTTCCCTACACTAAAGGCTGGTTGATACAGAAGAATTTGGAAGTTGTTGCCCCTCTAACATGACATCTAGTTGTCCTAGACCATCCTACCAAGTGTACGTTCTCCAAAGGTGTTTGAATTGTAGATCAGACTTTTCTTATTACCTTTGCGGAAACATCCTCCCCATATATGTCCATACATATGGGTGGGTGGGTGTGGGTGTAGGCGTGTGTGTGTGTGTGTTGGGTTGGGGGGGGGGGGGGGGGGGGGGGGGGGGGGGGGGTGACTACATAAATCTTGACCCTCCCAAGACCTGCATAAGCGGAATCTTGTGACATTGGGGTCCCTTATTATTTTTCTGCCTGAATTTTTTCCTATCCTTCAATGTTTCTAACATAATTCTATCATGTGGCAGGCTCTAATTAAGACTCATTGGTCCTTATGGCAATGCAGCCCCCAAACAGTCTAAGCTGCTACCAGCTCAATCTCACTCTCACCTCAATCTGCTACTGTTCTTCAGAAGCGCGCTGATCCTATTAGCATTTACTTCTGATTTTTTACCCAGTTTTGTTAATTATGTTCCTTTTCTTTCTTCTAGCCTGGCAAAACATTAGCATATACACTATCATGTCTTCTAGCAAATATTATTTCCTGATGCTCCACAAGTGTGCAAATTCACATATGGAGGCTTGCACAGATTCTTTTACTTAATTGTCACTGTTTTGCACAGATTCTTTTGCAGTCTCTGTAAGCGAGTTCAATTGTGAGCCCTGGGAAAGAATCTTCGCCAGCAGATTTTTGTCGAGTAATCCGATGTCACTTGAGATGAGCTCCCATGATAGATTGTAGTTCTGTCAAAATCCTTGCAAGTGAGTTTCGATATGTAATCACGTCTGATAGGTGAACTTTGATGTTGGTTAGCCGCTACCTCTCGCTAATCGTAGTTTTGCCAATCTTACGGAGAATTATCTATCATTAAGAATTTTACCAGAAGAAGCTTTCTAGTTATTGTTCAACCCATGGCTCTTTTATTGTTCTCTTTGAATCATGTCTTATGTTGTGGAGAACTATTTACTCAAGTGTCTTATGCTTTTGAATCTATATTGTGAACATAATTTTCAGCAACTGTTGACCTAAGCTTTCCTGAGATCACAGAAGAAAAGAAAAAAGGAAGAAATAGTATACGAATTCACATACACGGTATTTATCAGCTTGTTTCATGGCTTAAGTTGTGTGCAAAATAAGTGGATATTGTCATGATCCCCATTGTGCAATAAAGATTTGGCTGACTTCATGATGCACAAAAGCATAATGATTTGTTTGTAGAGAGAAACAGATTGCTAGAGAAATGCTAATGATGTTGATGTCACGCGATGTAGTCTTTCACTTATTTTTTATAACTGTCACACTTTTGTCTATACATGCTATATAATTCTAAGTCTTTTGAGCATGCATATCACTCTGGTTCACTCTGGTCCATAAGTTATTTATGATTTTTAGTTACCATCATATTTTTGGCTCTCCATCTTTATTTCTATGAAATAGTTACTCTTTACCGATTTGTTTCTAATTGTCATATTTAATAGACCAGTTTTCGTGAATATGTGTTAAGTACAAGTCTCCTATATCATAAAAAGTATACTTTTTATTTTTTTAGTCTCATGTTTCTTTTTGATCATTTATTGTGAATCAATTAGTGCTTTGCCTATTAAAGCCTATTACTAAGAGTTTGGATTTTTGTTGGCTTTTCGATTTTCATTAAGGATACATGATTATGAGATTGAATTTTAGTGTATGCGTCGTTTCGTGTGTGTGTATATATATATATATATATATATATATATATATATATATATATATATATATATTGTGATCTTATGGGTTCAATATGATTTGAAGAGTATTTACATATATTTGTATCTCCAAACGTGTGCTTACCTCATATTTTTTGCTATTGATTTATACTCAATTTGTGTATATTACTATGAATCAATAAGTATTTTAAAATCCTTTACTTGATTAAATTTTCTTGGACTTTTGGTTGTCATTATGTATACCGACTTTTAATTGCTCAAAATTTCTTGTATCTTTCATGTATACCTAAATATGATATATTTCATATGACTGTTAATGTCAAGTAAATATGCACATTCTGTATGCAATTGAATAACTTTTAATCGATAAAATTTTCTTTAAGTTCTGATTTTGTTCTCTTCTTTTCGTGGTCGTGGACTCGATTATTCCATGGATTCGGAAGTCCCTCACTTGAGGTTTTCAAGCAACATTCGTACGGACCTCTCATCAGGCCATCCGTCGGAGTTTCATAATGTCCTGTAAATATGCACATTCTGTATGCAATTTTATTGAAGTTATGAATTTGTTTTCTTCTTTTCTTGGTTGTGGACTCAATTATTCCGTGGATTTGGAAGCCCCCCACTTGAGGTTTTCAAGCAACCTTCGTGTTGATCCCTCATTAGACCATTCGTCGGAGTTTTTGCGGCATCTCTTCGCTCTTGTCAAGCAAATTTGATGTCTTGTTTAACAAATTTGACAAAGTATTAGATTTTCTTGAAACCAAACACAACATTGTGGTTGATTTCATGGGATATCAACCATAGAGACAAAAGGCATAAAAATCTCGTCCTACTACCAGCCGACCGCAAAAGGGACTCGAGTGTGTTGTTGTAAGCCCCCTGAATTTCAGGGTTTATTTTAAATTTTCTAAATGAATTATTTTCGATAAGTATTTTATATTAATTTAAATACATATTTTGCAGCGTATTTCGTATTCTCTTGGTTTCCGGAATGCTTTAAAAATTTTCCTAACTTATAGATTTTCTCTTTGGCCGGCATAACGCCAGTATACCGGAGTATACCGATGGCATGCCGTCCAGACAGATTTTCTACACTTTAGATATTTTCGGTTTCTGATATTTTTATGAATAGTGTTTCGGATATTTTTCGTGAATAGTATTTAGATATTTTTTGTGAATAGTGTTTAGATATTTTCATGAATAGTGTTTAAGATATTTTCGTGAATAGTGTAGATGCACCCTATTATCCAATGGATATTTGGTTTTGTTTGAATGGCCATAATTGACCTAGACTTTTCACATGGATCACGATCCGACGGTTAAGATTAATTCTCCCTTCTATATATACCATTTCACTTTCTCTCTCCTCTCTCTTTTCATTCTCTTCACTCTCTCTTCATTTCTTCTTCCTTTCTCTTCCCTTGGAGCTTGCCAAGAGCTTGGCCTTGAGGTCTAGAGTGTGGTTTTGTACCCCTCTTGGTGGTGGAGTAGAAGATTAGGCGTGGAGTTTAACCTAGGCAAGTACATCTTGCTCAAAAGTGACATGACCATACTTTATTTTTGTTTTCCATAGAAACTAAAGTTTTATTGGCCTATAATATACTTCTTTAAATTGTTAACATGTTTAGTATATAGCACTTTTGGTTTTGATCGACACTATTGCGTAGATCTGAGTTTCTAGATATGATTTTCGAGTATTTTGAGGTTTTGATCTATCAAATATTTTGATTTGTGAAAACTAATAGTCCCATATTGTAGGAAATTCAATTCTATGCAATTTTGACTTTTGAAAGTCCGAATTTCTATTTTAAACGAAATTTTTATGGCCGAAACAAGTTTTGAGTTCAAAAATCAACTTTCTGTGACGGTTCGGAAAATCCGTCGGAAATCCGCGGAAATCCGTCGGAAAATCCGAACTTGCACCACAAAACTTGCTGTGACGGATCGGAAAATCCGTCGGTAATCCGCCGGATAATCCGGTTAGGCTGTTTTGAATTTTTTTTATATATTTTAAGTGCTGTAAAAATTCTGAAAAAATTGTATTTAAATACTATGTTAATTTAGCTAATTTATTATAATTTTTCCAGCATTTAATAAGTACATTTGGTATTTTATAAAAATGGGAAAATAGACCTCATTTTTAGTATATTTATGTTTGCTGATTTTTAATAATTATTTATGAAGGTTTATAAATTCCAGAAAAATTAGTATAAATTTCTATAATTAACAAGGATCATTTTGGTACTTTATTTTATTTATAATTGAGCTTTTTGTCTATCTCAAAAATTATTGGAATATAATGTACAATTTGATTTATTTATTGAATAGTTACGACTTGCAATATTTTGTGCTGTTTTGAATTATTGTAGTATTGGACCACCCCCTACACTAGTGTAAAGACCCTAAAAAGTTAGTTTGGATATAGTGTCACCCCACATTGGACTTGGAATTGACCGAAGTTGACCAGTTGACTAAAGTCAACTATAAGTCAACCTCTGACCAAGTTTGTCTTAGTTTGCCCTAGTTGACCTAGACATTATAGTATATCTTTTCACCCTGATTAGCTATTGTATTATCTCAGCTTTAGGACTGTGGCTTCACTCCGAGCCTTGATTCATATTGATAGCAGGATCCCAGGCAAGTACATCTACAAACTCATTTACTGTCTTTTAATGCTAGAACATGTATTAACCCTGTTAAAATACTGATCCTTGAGGTAGCAAGTTAAATCTTCACATGTTGTATTACTTTCAGTACCTGCCATGCTTATGACAGTTCTTATATCTTCGCATGCTTCTCACTGGTTCTCAGTACATGTTTCACTATGCCTTATACTGCTATCAGTACCTACCGTGTTTTATACCGATCCCAGTATCTCTCACATATTTTATATCTTTCTTGTATCTCTCACATGTTATATATGGGTTATGGGGAAACTGACAGTTGAGTACGTGATCACGCCCCCCTCATAGTAGCGAGCGAGGTCGTATTTTATATGTATACCTTGCCGCAGGCCATTATCCGGCATTTCTGTACGGATGTACACCTATGCTTGTAGACTTGTACGTATGTACATTTTATTTACATGTACCTCAGTACATTGTACACCTATTGACCGATCACGTACCTGCTACAGTTTTAAACATTACATATGCATCTGTCTCTATGACATATGTGTCATTGCCATGATAGATTATGAGATATGTCATGTTTCCTATGTTACTATGATACAGTGATTCCCGTCATACCATGATTCCAGATATGCCATGTTCCCTATGTTACTATGATACAGTGATTTCCGTCATACCATGATCCCAGATATGCCATGTTCCCTGTGTTACTATGATACTGTGATCCCAGTTGTACCATGAGGCCATGTTCCCAAGTATTTCCTGTTTATAGATTTATCACACCATGTTTCTTGTTGTACATCTCTTTCATTATATGTTCAATATTTTAGTTGTAGAGGTTGTACTTGCTCCCGTCATGACAGGATAACGTTGTAGGTTTACTTTTCGAGAAGGAAATGCTATGTGTTACATATTATGGCACTGATTTTGAGGACCTGGCCTTAGCTCCAGAAGAGGCCCCAGCGGAAAACCTTGCTTAGTTATCTTTCTTGTGTTTTGAGACTTAGACTTTGTCTGTACTTATATTTGGATACTGGACTTTGTCTCCAGTTAGATACTTGGAAGTGTATTATTAAATCTGTACTTGTTTACCTTCGCTTATAGATGCTGTGTTGTGATGAACCTTGTCACTCCCTATTCCCGGAATACGTAAATTTTTGACTTTTTTTTATGTATATGGTATCTGGCACCTGTATCTTTATTGTATTTATCCTGTATTTGTAACTGGCCATGGCATGGAACAGTATCTCATCGCGGATTAGTGTGCCACCCCTTGTCCTTGTCTGGTTGTAGGCGTGGTTCACTGTTTCGATAATAAGATTTCTAAACCGTGTTGTGGTTAGGATTTTATTTAATTAATTTAATTAGTTGTATCATGTAGCATTTAACATGTCATTGGTCATGTGGTTAAGAGCATGCTTAAGCTTAGGGTTTCTTTGAGTCAACCCAACCCCTATATATATTCTTTTCCACACTCTCTCTCTTCATTCACTCTTTCATTTATTTTTCTCAAGCAAACTTTTAGGCAAGTACATCTTACACCAAATGGAGAGATTATTGTATTTTCATTTCTTGATTCTTCTTTGATATTATTTGTCTATATTGTTCTTCTCTTCATTCACTACAAGTTTAGTTCTTGGAGTTTTTGATTTTAATGGCTAGTTTGGTGTAGATCTAAGTTTCTAAAACTAGGGTTCTATGGGTTTTCATGGTTTTGATCTATCAAACTTGGTTGTTTTCGAAAACTAATGGTCCTATGTTGTAGGAAATTCAATTCTATCCAATTTTGACCTTTGAAAAGTTAGATTTCGACTTGTTTTGAGGAAGTTATGGCCAAAACAATTTTGGTCAAACTTCTATGTTCATCTGTCCTGATTCTAGCAGGGACGATGAATAGTGCCGAGCAGCATAAGAATGCTGTATAGTGCTGCATAGTGCTGCATAGTGCCGAGCCGCATAAGGATGCTGCATAGTGCTGCATAGTGCCTAACCGCATAAGGATGATGCATAGTGCTGCATAGTGCTGCATAGTGCCGAGCCGCATAAGGATGCTGCATAGTGCTGCATAGTGCCGAGCCGCATAAGGATGATGCATAGTGCTGTATAGTGCCTAGCCGCATGAGGATGCTGCATAGTGCCGCATAGTGCCGAGCCGCATGAGGATGCTGCATAGTGCCGCATAGTGCCGAGCCGCATAAGGATGATGCATAGTGCTGCATAGTGCCTAGCCGCATGAGGATGCTGCATAGTGCCGCATAGTGCCTAGCCGCATGAGGATGCTGCATAGTGCCGCATAGTACCGAGCCGCATGAGGATGCTGCATAGTGCTGCATAGTGCCTAGCCACATGAGGATGCTGCATAGTGCTGTATAGTACCGAGCCGCATGAGGATGCTGCATAGTACCGCATAGTGCCTAGCCGCATAAGGATGCTGCATAATGCCGTATAGTGCTGAATAGTGCCGCATAGTGCCTATTTTGGCTGTTTTTGGCTATTTTAAGTCCTATTTGGCTGAATTGTGGCCAGAATTTCTCCAAACTTCCAACATGAAAGTTGTAGATCTTTGTATTGGCTTCAAGGACCTTCATGTCTTACTTTAACCAGAATTCATATGTGACTTTTATGTCACGAGGGGTCCACATGACTTCTTGACTTGACCATGTTCCTGACCTGATTACCTGTATACGTGCTGGTACCTATTCTAAGTGTGTATTGAGATACAATATTAGTATGCACTGCGGTGTCATTTAATGAGTGCACTGAGGTGTGACTCTACATGCTAAGTGATCATTCGTGTTATATGTCAATACATGTGTACCTTCCAGCACAGTCATGGTAATTGGTCAGTAATAGTGTCGTGGTAAAATGATTGTTGTTTGACGCATTACACTAAGCATGGATCTAGATTGAGCCGATGTGGATTCATACTTAGGGTACACGTACTATGGTACGATATATAGGAGGATGACCATGTGACCACGACATGTAATTCCAATATCGAGATAGGGTTAATCTAAGCAACTTAAATTGGTAGAAGCATTGGGAGGGAACAGAATCTCGAGATCGTACGTCACCAGCCGCCCTGGGTCCCGTCCTGGCGCGTCGGGTTGGCTGCCTCGGATACTGTATAGTCATCCGCACTAGTGGAGTGCAGTATCTGATTTGTGACTGCCGAGCCAGCTCTTCCTATAGGAGAGCTGGAACCGTTACTGCTTATTCTAGCGCGGTAGCCTTTCGAGGGACCGGTACATTTCGTGCTTGCTTGTATATAATGGTTTGGCTAGTCCTGCTGGAATGCGATACGATCTGAGGATTCCTACATATATTGCATTACTGGGATAATCCAGACAAATTATAGAAAGCCGTAGGATTGATTGGTCGATTGTAAGCTGACTTGTTTGTGATATGTTTTCTTCTGTTAGCTACCGAGGAACATGGACTATCGTGGTGCATGGTCCAACCCATGTCCTTGTTTGGTTGTTGGGTTGGGCTATTGTGCTGCGATAGGCTATGGACCGAAGTCGCGATCAGAAGCCCTTTTACCTGCCCATGGTTATAGGATATATCTTATCTCGGTACGATATTGGCACCGTTTGTCCTTGTTTGGTTGTAAGGGTGTCATATTGTCCCGATGATATGGTATAAGCCTATAACTCATGAATCAGGTCTTATTTAACTCATTGGATTTATCTCACTCTTTTGTGCTCCCTTGTGGTACTTGCTATTCGGGGCCTGACCCCGCTGGTTTTGTTTGGCCAGATTTCGTAGCAGCTCCAGAGGATCCAGCTTTCCACCCGAACAATGGTGCACACCAGGAGTATGGGCGCCAGGGACCATGAGTGGGTTTCTTCTTCACCGCTCTGATATCTTCTATTTTGTACTTGGCGTTTAGCCACCGGCACTTGTTTAGCCGGCAGTTCTGGACACTAGTTTCCTTTGCATAATTTTAATTAAATCAGACTGCAGCTGACTATAGTTATGTACTATTGACTCTCGGAACTAGCTCATCATTTTGTATAGCTAGACTCATGAATCATTCTGATGAAGCGTCGGGGACGCCTTACTGCTTTGTCTTATATGATCATTATTTACTGCTTCTTGTTTTGATTGATTGAGACATAGATGCTCTGTGGGACCATAGGAGACCTGATTGTAGCATGCACCCCCTAGTCTCTTGACAGCCACGATCGTCGTATGACGTTTATATACCTCATACGGTGTAGCTGGCCTAGTCCGTCTCAGTATTCCGGTACTGGGGCGTGACAAACCTTAAATGTGATTTTATAACTGTTAGCTGCTTAGATCATTTATTGTTTATTCTAGAACAGCTTACTGCGCTTTAACCAAGCGTAGGCTGGACATGGCTCGGCCCGGCCCAACAATTTGGGTATTGGATCGTGACAGTTGTCCCCTCAGAGCACTAGTTTTCGTTGTTGACTATAAAGACGACGAGATTGAGAAGAACGTATCAATATTAGATGCACACATTGTAGATGCTGAGATGAAATCTTCAACCCTCAAGAAGAGACTCTCTCTCATTCGACGGAGCATTAAAGAATTCACTAATATCGAAAGCTACCAATGCCCATAACAGATCTCCTCGTCACAAGCCTCACAATCGTCCACCAGACACAACATCTAAGTTCGATCGTCGGTTCTTGGATTTTTAAAATGCTCCGAAAAGTCCTACATATATGCGTTTTCTTCAAAAAGCATCAAGACCACCTCTTTCTTTGCATGTTATCTACATAGATACCTCCTTAGAGACGAAAGCTCATGGACGTGAGCTTATGCCAAAGAAAAACTGCTCGTGGCGTATGTGCGTCAACAATAGGGCTATCAACTGCATCACCATCAGCTACCATTATATCCGGATCCCACCTGGTGATGAATGGAATACTATTTTCAAGACTTGAGAAGGACTCTACGAATGGCTCTTTATGTCTTTCGAACTTTTGGATGCACCAAGCACATTCATGGACCTCAAGAATCATGTTTTGAAGCCATTGACAAAAAAAATTCGTAGTCATCTACTTTGAAGATATCCTTATTTATAGCAAGAGCCAAGCTGATTATCTAAAGTACCTCAGGGAAGTTCTCAATCTTCTCTAAATTAAGAAGTGTAACTTTCTTACCAACCAACTCATCGTCTTGGAATTTGTGGTTATCGTCAATGGCCTTAGTGTTGATGAAGTGAATATTCGAGCAATTCGCAAATGGCCAACTCCAAAGACAATGACTGAAGTTCAAAGGTTCTATGGTCTCGCCAACTTCTACCTCGATTCATCCGCAACTTCTGCGCTATCATGATGCTAGTAACAGAATGCATGAAGACATACAGATCTCCCCAACCTTCAATATCGTCGATCTTTATGAGTATTTTTCACCTGGTGAACCGTTTTATTCTGAGAAGAACTTAGGGACAAGTTCTCTTGAAGCACGGGAGACTGAAGTAGTATGGATTCCAATGTCGAATCCTTACATGATTTATTTTTATTTTCTTTCCTTATTTAGCTTTATTTTTTATGATAGAGTTGTTAAGAATCCTATTTCTTTTAGAACTCTTATTTTGACTATTTATTTTATTAGGATATGTTTTATCTTTATTTGATTATGATTAAAATTTGTGTTTGATTAAGATTTGATTATCATAGAAGTCCTATAAATAGGCACCTTATGTATGCAATTGAATAACTTTTAATTAATAAAATTATTCTTTAAGTTCTAAGCTTTGTTCTCTTCTCTTTCTTGGTCGTGGACTCGACTGTTCAGTGGATTTGGAAGTCCCTAGATATTTTCAAGCAACCTTCCCTTCGTGCGGACCCTCATCAGGCCATCCGTCGGAGTTTTTGCGATACCACTTCGTTCTCACCAAGCAACGGTGGCTCAGTTATCATTATCATCGATCGACTTAGCCATTGCCATGCATGAAGGTAAGCTCGTTCCGCTATCACGCTGCATCTTGGGGGAAGAGAATGTGGGGTATTATTGTCTTTTGCAATTTTCTGTTAACACTGTTATGATATTAAGTAATATAATTATAGTTAAGATATTAAGTTGTATAGTTTTTAAAGTTTAGGATATCAAGTTAAAAAAAAGCGTGAATAGTTGATGAAATTAAGTTGAAATTAAGCCATTTATTAGTAATACCAAAAAACCAAAGAAAATGTGCAGACTCTCTCAGTCATTTAAAAAGGATATATATAAAAACAAAATCCTAAATTATCCTTTTTCTGTACACTTCCGTTTTTCTCTCTCCTCCCGCCGAAACCCTAACCCTAACCCTAAAAAAAAAATCTTCGAGCAGCGATGTCGAGCGCGAACCCCCCGAACCTGGAGTGCCGGATGTACGAGTCCCGGTACCCGGAGGTGGACATGGCGGTGATGATCCAGGTGAAGAACATCGCCGACATGGGCGCGTACGTGTCTCTCCTGGAGTACAACAACATCGAGGGAATGATCCTCTTCTCCGAGCTCTCCCGCCGCCGCATCCGCAGCGTCAGCTCCCTCATCAAGGTCGGCCGCCAGGAGCCCGTCATGGTGCTCCGCGTTGACCGCGACAAGGGGTACATCGACCTCAGCAAGCGCAGGGTCTCCGAGGAGGACATCGCCACGTGCGAGGAGCGGTACAACAAGAGCAAGCTCGTGCACTCTATCATGAGGCACGTCGCCGAGACGCTCGGGCTCGACCTCGAGGACCTCTACGTGCACGTCGGCTGGCCCCTCTACCGCAAGTACGGCCACGCCTTCGAGGTACACAGATGCTCTCGCCGAGTTCTCGATACGGTTCAATTGTTTGTTGCGAAGAACCTTAATCGACACATTGTTATGGGGACGTTGGGGAATTATATAAAAGATCCAGTATTTGCCGTCAAAGTTCTTCCCGCATTGAGTCTAACTACTAATACGAGTTAAAAATGATTTTTTTATCATGGAAGTTGCTACATTTTGATGCGGAAAAATTGGGTAATTTAATATTTGAGTTGGAAGGAATTAGGGCTAATTTCGATTCTGCCAAACGTCAATTGGACGTCTAGGAATTGTCCAACAACATGAATTAAGTAAATATTTATTAAATTGGGATATGATTGATGCCCTAAAAGTTCTCTTGCATTGAAACTAAACAACATGAATTAAGTAAATATTTGTTAAATTGGGTGATTCTATTTAGCTGATTTATAGTGTGGAAGGAGTTAGACTTAATCTTGTATTCTTGTCAAATTGAAATTTGAAAACTAGGAGTTAGACTTAATTGATACTAGCTAAGAGATACTTATTATGAGCTTTGCTCCTTTTGGATACAGAATGGGGGAGTTTCAATAATTGTAGAGTTAGCTACTTAATTCGTTGTGGAAGGAATTAGGCCTAATCACGAATTTAGGCCAGAATTCATGAATTGAGAAGCTAGCTAGTTTCTAGTAGAAATCAGGCCTGACTCTCGAATTCCTTGTGCTCGAAAATTACGAACTCTAACTCAAAAAAAATATGAATTAGAAAAAAGAAATAATACAAACTACATGGATTTGGTCGGAACCAAGGAAGTATTTTGTTTAGGTGTGCTAAAATTGTGTTTGACTTGAATTATCGTGAATTTAATCTATCTCAATGTCAATTTGATTCCAGTATTTGAAGAGCTAGCTTTGGTTTGTGTTTCTTGATTTTGCATTTTTTGTTAGATATTGTGTCAACCCCTAAAATATGGGATGCATGATTTCTTGTTCTGTTATAAGAAATTTGGAAATGAGTTCTGATTTGTGCTTCTTTGGCTAGGCATTTAAAGTGATTGTTACCGACCCGGATTCTGTTTTGGATGGATTGACCAGAGAGGTTAAGGAGGTTGGGCCGGATGGGCAGGAGGTGAGGAATGGGTTTCTTTAGAAATTTTAGCTATCTATTTTTGGATATTTGTGAAGGATTTCTCTTTGCAGGTTACAAAGGTGGTGCCTGCGCTGACAGAGGAGGTGAAGGATTCCCTGGTGAAGAATATCAGGCGGAGGATGACTCCACAACCACTGAAGATTAGGGCTGATATTGAGATGAAGTGTTTCCAGTTTGATGGGGTTATTCACATCAAGGTTGAGGATAGAATTCAGCTTTGTTATTTTTCCTGGTTATATAGTTTGTTTGGTTCTTTTAGATGATTTTTGTTCTTGGTCATGTCTAATGATGGTTATTATGGAATTCTTTTGTTGTTGCAGGAAGCTATGAAGAAAGCTGAAGCTTCAGGGAATGAGGACTGTCCTGTGAAAATAAAGCTGGTTGCTCCTCCTCTTTATGTTCTAACCACTCAGACTCTTGACAAGGTTTGCCACCAACTTTCATTTTCATTCAAGGTCGTTTTCTAGGTTCTACCGACACAATACAGATTTGAAATATGTCATTTGAGAAATTTTAGCATATGAGTATGGTATGCAATTATATATGCACGAAATATGTCTATATACATATCTTATACATTTATATCGAAACTATATCTATGTTTATGCATGTTTAGGGTAGCAGCTGGGTTCTAAAAGTTATAGGAAGGATGTGATACGAAGAAATGTTACATTCTAATGTCTAATTTATGTTTTGCATACCACGGCATGCAAAATCACTTTCAAACATGTTTTGGTATAATTGGAACCTTGACACGGACAAACCATACATGATATGAGTTTTGATAAAGTGTCATGTTGGGTGCGCATATAGCTCCGTCCCATACGGCCCTCTGAAGAGTATCATGCAAATACTAGTTAATTAGGTTGAGAACTATGTTGTAGCACTAACAACCAATCCGTGTCTTTGAATGTAGTGATTCCCTTAAAGAGGATGTTTGTTTTTTGCACTATATAGTGCTGATCACTTAAAGTGCTCAAACAAGTACAAGACCCACCAACTTAAGGTCTTTGTTTTTTGCACTTTAAAGTACTCCTCACTGTATACTGATGCCCTTTATAAGTGGTAAATTATAAGCTCTTGAGCTTATAATTTACCACTTAACTTGTAAATGCAACCTTCAACGAATTTAGTTACTACAAAACGTGTCCAACTAACCACAATCCCTTCTTCTTCTTCTTCTTCTTCTTCTTCTTCTTCTTCTCCTCTTTTTCTTTAGTTCTAGAAACAAAAACAAAAAACTACTTTCAAACTTTCCAAATTCTTAAATAAATGTTGGTGCCCAAAATGGACATTTGACTTAAAAATTAATAGTTAAATAAATTTCTGTGCAAAAAAACTAGTTTTCAAATTATTAAATAGTTTCCGATTTTATTATTATTTGAAGATGAACTTGAGAATGAAATAGTTTTAGACTTTTTTGTTATGTTGATAAAAGTATTTGAGGGTGCATTATGTTTTTTCATTTGTCCTAGAGAATTTGTGTTTAGAATGAGGTCGTTGTATTTGAAGGCAAAATAATCAATTCATACATTTACAATGCACTAAAGTGACGAAAAAACAAACAGTAGTACTTTAAAGTGTACTATAGTTATGACAAATAAACAACATTTGCACTTTAAAGTACTAACACTATATAGTGCTCAACACTTTAAAGTACTAGAACAATATAGCTATTAGAATTGTATAGTTATGAGAAAAAACAAACACCCCCTTACTCTTACCACTTATTGTGGTATGGACTCTTTTTTTTACTGAGGGAAAGGGTTATATGCTCGTGGGAAACTCTTAGTCAGACTTGGGATAGCTAATTACATGTACGGAAAGGCTAAAATAACGAGTGATGTTAAATATGGATAAGAATGGTTGGTACTTGTCTATGTTGCATGAATATGAACACAATATGGATTGAGGATACACTGGGAGCCTTTATGAAGTTCCCTCCTGTTTTGTTTCATGAGAATGACATTGGTCCCAGTAATAACGACTATAGTATTAACACTCATGGGTAACAGTAGAAATTGGACTTTTTCTAGAGTGATTTATGTCACCCCTCTCTCTACACAACCGAATCATTTGCTATTATTGACTACAATTTACTACTCTATAATGATAATATTTTATGGTTATTATTTAAGGTTACACATGTTTTAATATTATTAGTATGATTACGTAAAATTATTAGTATTTTAAAATTATATAGATATATATAATAAAAAAAAATAAAAAAAAATAGTGTGTATGTGTGTATTGTTTCGTACCAATATCCTAATTTTTTTTAATATGCCTTTCTTCTCTAAAACCCGTTTGTAGTTAATTAACTAAAAGTCTATTTTTTTTTTTTTTTTTTTTTTTTTTGCTTTACTTTTGCATTCTTATATGACTAGAACAGCCAGATTTATTCTCTTCCAATTCACCCAAAACCATTTTTCTACCCAAGGTTGTAAAAGGCGCTAGGCGTTAGGCGGGCGGCCACCCACCGCCTAGCGCCTAGGCCACCTAGGTGGCCGCCTAATTCTAGGCGGTCGACGAAAATTAAAAAAATCTAGAAATTAAAAATATGTTCTAGTAAAGCTTATACCCTAAATTAAGTCTCATATAATAACTAATAGTACAAGTTCAAACATTTTTTAGTCATATTAAAAGTTCTGTTTATACTTTATATTTTTCTTTTTCTTTTTCTTTTTCAGCCAGTCACTACCTTTTTTTTGTCTCTGTGTGACTCAAGACATTTTTTCTATTCTCACCGTGTTAAATGTCTTTTGACTCGGTCAAAATTTTTACTGTGTTCACTGTGCATGTGACTCGGTCAAATTTCGTTCACTGTGCCTGTGACTCAGTCAAATTTCTCACTGTTTACTGTCTATGACTGTGCACAATCATATATATTATAAACAAAACAGAAATATCTTCAAGAACCAGAAGGAAAAAAAAGAGAAAAAGAAAGACTTGAAGAAGACGACGACTCATGACAAGAAGAAGAAAACTCAGAAGAAGAAACATAAGAAGAAGACAGAGACTCGGAAGAAGAAGACTGGAGAAGAATAAGAAGGCTGAAGAAGAAGAAGGAAGAAGAAGAATGAAAAGAAAAAGAAGAAGACTAAGAAGTAGAAGAATACCTGACCTGATGCTGCTGCCGCTGCTTCTTCTTCTCTTGGTGTGCTGCTGCTGCTGCTTTTTTTTCTTTCAAAAATCACTTAGGCGGCCGCCTCTCCGCCTGGAGCCGCCTAGGCGGGCGCCTAAAGCCGCCTTTTGTTCGTCACCGCCTACAGGCCGATTCCGGCCGTTCCTTGGGCGGTGGTTGTCCCCCCAGTGCCTAGGCGCCGCCTAAAAGCGATTTTTAGAACACTGTTTCTACCATAAGTACCTTCTTCTTCTCCCTATTTCCCATGTCCGTCCCATCCCTACTGATTGATGAAGTCAGGGATGACATCTCTCTCTTATCTATCCGTTTACATATTTTGTTTTTTATTTGACTTGACAACTCTGATTCAAGAAGGAAGGAGATATTAAAAGATTTTATTGGGTTGGGCTCATATCAGATTTTCCCTATTATTGAAATCCAATCCTACTTAATAAACTTGGATGAGTTTGACCTGCATTTAGATAACCTATTGTTTCCCACCTGTGTCCCTTCCAAATAGTACCCGAACCCAACCAATCCCGTATCCGATTTGTGTGGGACATGGAAATGGACTGTCTTTTATCGAACACATGCAACATATATACTATTGGTTTAATGTCAATCATCATCCAAGCCAATCCATAACTTAGTTATTTATCAGCCTTGGCATGGTTTCTGCCTGTGAAATTTTGAAATATTAAAACTATTCGGACTTGAACAAAGATTGAAGGATATTGATATGGTGCAAAACTTTGAAACTTCAAAAGGATGAAACGAGGGAGTGGGGTGGGGTGGATCAAGAGTTTAAGGGAAATAAAGAGTGAAGAAGAATATTAGATTTAGGACCTTATGTTGATATGTTGACCCACCAGTGCTTACCTGGATGCTGAAACAACTAGCTGACTAGAGCTGCTATTCTTCCGGTCTCTTCTTTTATTTCACAAACTAAGCATTTTAAAGAAATCTAATATAGAGGTACTTTATTGATATAGTTATATATACACATAAAGCGTGTGTATATACATATTTTATATAATAGATCCTAACGATATCTATATTTATGCATGTTTGGGTAGCAACTAGTTTCCAAAAAGTTCTATAAGGAATGTGAAAAAAACTACTTCCTTATTTCTTAGTTATGTGCACTATAATGAGTATACAAAATCACTTTTAGCCATGTTTTGGGTCCCTTCGGAACTTAGACATGGATGAACTTAGACATGGTGAGGGTAGGATCTTAGAAGGCGGGAGCGGAGGAGCACGATTACTTAGAGGTGTCTAAATTTGGGAGCGTGATGGGAACATGCGCTAATAAATTGTTTATGCTTGTTAATTATTAATTTCAAAATTTATAGATATCTTAATATTTGTTTAATTTTATAAAACTCAATTCAAAGTTACATTGAGATAATTCGCATGATGATTTTTATGATGTCAAGATCCTTAGTTTTTTGTTACTTTGATGAATATGTATTAATTTATTTTCAACTTTCTTTCCAAATTGTCCTTTTTTAAAGTATTGGTCATGTTATAGGAAGTGCTTCTGTCGCTGGGGATACGTGCTCCCGTCGTAAGCGAAAACGAACTCCCAAGTCGCTCCTAAGTAAGACATGTCGAATCACAGTTCTTAATGAGATTCATTTGCCTCCTAGGAGATTCTGGCTTCTAAGGGTAGGATAGATGTTAGGGTTGCATACATGGTAAGCAAATACCGACCGCTACCGAAAAACCGATCGAATACTGATTAAAATATTCCGAAAAATCGAATCGAATACTGATTAAAATATTCCGAAAAACCGAACCGAAATTATGAACCGATACTGAATTGCCAAACCAAATAAAATATGGTATAATGGTAGTGGTATCAGTTTGAGTGTAATACCATACTGAAAACACCGAACCAATTATATATATATATATATATATATATATATATATATATATATATATATATATATATATGGGGCAGATCAAAAGACCCGCCCCCAGAGCCCCGTGGGAGCCCCCCTCCTGCACCGTTGGATCGAGCGGGCCGCGTGGGGCCCGCGCGCGTCCGCTCGATCCAACGGTCGAGGGCGACGGGGCTCCCGCAGGGTTCCGCGGGCGGTGCTTCCGATCCGCCCCCATATATATATATATATATGTGTGTGTGTAAATTAGTGCATAAATTTGTATATATCTTTCTTTAGCAAAATGTTCCTCGTGTTTAATTTTATGCTACTACTTTTTATTTTTATCTTTGTTTTATTTGGAAATTAGTTTCTTAGAACTTAGAATGGATTTTGCTGACTTGAAGTTATGTTAAGATGCTAAGAATTAAATTTTTGATCTTTTGAGCTTATGTTTTTGTGTTTTCTTAGAACTTAGAAGTGAATTTTGGTGTACTTGAACTTATGTTGAGGATATAATTTAGTGATTGTGTTGGATCTTTTGAGCTCATTTTTAGATGTTTTCGACTTGTTACGTATTGTTCTAATAAATTTGATTAATTGCTTGGTTGATAGAGGTTTGGTTTTGAAATTTATTACTGCCAAAAAAGTGTATAGGTTAAGAGGTTCTATAATGGTAAGCGTGTTGATTGATCGAATCTTAATTGGTAAAATACTGTTACCGAACAAAAAACCGACAGAATACTGTTTAACCGAAACCGAAAAAGCTGATTCTAAATGGTACGATATTGGTATTGATTTTTTAAAATATCGATTAAAAATACCGAAAAAATCGACCGAATAACGACTGATTCTACCGAATCTCAACCCCTATGCACACCTCGTGCATTTGGACGCCTCTTTATATTAGAATATTCTAATCCATAATTATTATTTGCTCCAAAAGGCACATAGAGTTGCTTTACTGGCACTTTAATATATATATATATATATATATATATATATATAGGGTGAGGATCAGATGACACATACAATTTGACATCTAAAAAATCACGCAATCTCAACCGCACATCATTTCAAATGAATGGTTCATATTTAAATGTATACCAAATTTACATTCATGGAAGTCAAATTTGACATGCATGCTAATTAATAGTAGGTTGTATTAATTAGTGGGATATTCAATTTGGCATGCATGCTAATTATTACAATTACTCTATCAAATATGAACCATTCATTTGAAATGATATGCGGTTGAGATTGCATGTTTTTTTAGATGTCAAATTGTATGTGTCACCTGCTCCCCCCCCCTATATATATATATATATATGTGTGTGTGTGTGTGTGTGTGTGTGTGTGTAATCCTTATCGTGAGTTGGCATAATCTGATCATCCAATCAAGTTCGATATGGTTCATAGTGATTGACATGTCCTCAGAACTTACACAGATCAAAGCACAACACATTTTTATATGTACAACCCATGCATAAAGATAAATTAATTAACATGAAATTTTTTATGATGCCTTAAATAATCCATTTTGGGAACATTTATTGCATGGATTATACATATGCAAGCTACTTGAATTTTTATCTATATATGTTTGTGGTTTTGGACATGTGTAGTATATGCTTCTGTAAGGAGCGATAATATAGTATTTAAATGAATCGCTAGATAGGTCAAAACGAACATGGATTAAGTTCTAAAGAAGAATGTTTTTTTAGTGTTACAATGCACATGGCCCTTAATAGAACTGAATGGAAGAAAATGATTCAAACATACGTCCCAAAAATTTGGGATAAAGGCTTTGTTGTTGTTATATGTTTGATGTTGCATAACATGATGGATAGTGTTGATCATAAGTTTGATGGCTGGAGTCAACCATCTCACTATAAGGATTCCAACTTATTTATGAGTCGAAGTATACGGTAGATAGGCAATATGTAATGTAACCCTTCCCATATCCTGCGTAAGCGAAAAAAAAATCGTGGCACTGGGGCACCTTTCATTGTCCACTATATCTATTATGGACCTTATGGTCTTGAGTGGATAAATTTATTAAAGTCCTATCCCTCCCTCTCCCTTACAGTCCAAACCGATTTGTTTGCTCACTTCTACTCTAATTCTACTAACGGGATATAGAGCTATCGATGATTCCCAACAATAATTCAATTCTGTCTAGGTAGTAATAGTTTCAATATCATTTAAAGTTCTAAATACATGAGAAACCACACTAATGAACAAAGTCCAACAACTTACGTCAAGTAAAAATTAGTAAAAATTAGAACCCTAAACGACCACACCCTAACACAATGTTTTTGTATTACTGTAGGCTCGAAAAGTTTAGTCCTGAGGCTCCCGTCTTGCCGATGTGAGGTCTCGCCTAGGCCTTTTGGGCAAGGTTTGTATTATCGGTATCAGACACTTCCTATGAGTATCGGGATCGACGATATCAACAATATCGACGGTTTCAGATCAGAGTATCGAGTTTTTTCGTATCAAGAAGCAAATATTTTTTAATAAATTATTAAAATTTTAGAATTTTTTATACATTCGCATAATTTTAAGTATTTCATATGTTGTTTATTAGTAGTTTTGAAATTGAATGAAATAGTAGTCACCCTTGCCAATTGGTTTACCTACGATAGATAAGTTTTTTTCTTTTACAACCTTAGTATGCTTTTACACCCTTGCTAATTGGTCTTTTTCGTTCAATTTTCTTTGCCGATTGACTGAAAAAGAAATCCCCAATGTCGGTATCGATCAAGTATTAGTATCGGTTGATATCGGATCGGGACATGCCAAATCGTATCGGTATCGACCATATCGTATTGGTATCGGCCGATACTGCAAACTATGCTTTGGGAGCTATGTCGCCTCGTGCTGCCTTAACAAGCTTGGATAGATTATACATGTATGCATATAAATGGAGGTTTTACACATACTTACAGGTGTCTCTCTGATTGTGAGTGTGGCATATGAATTTTTCTAACCTATTCCGATACATCTTCTAATCAATGTGGTTGAATATAGAGGTACAATACGTTCTACCGTCTACATATTTAACTGTTGAGCTTACATATTTTGGCAATTATTTTTGAATTAACAACAAAGAATGTTGTTTCCCCACTTTTTTTGAATGCCTTGTGCACTTTTTGGAAGGTTATTTTCCTTCACAAGAATTTCTTTCCCTTCACCATTTATTTTGCACCACTTTAGAGCTTTAAGGCTATTTGATACCCCATTCTACACGTTTAATCAGGCTTTTTAGCATATTGACTCTGACAGTCATGCTTCAACAATTATTCCGATGTTGATACGAAAATGCTTGGGCAAGGATACTTATGATTAGGGTAATGCTTTGCAGCAGGAGTTCCCATCCCAAATCCTACGTGGAATGAGAGTAATACATGCCACTTGGGATTTGGGATGGGAAACCGGGATAGAAATTGCGCTGCATAGTACTTCTTTTATGATGATCATGGTCTTGACTAGTATGAGGTGGTCATGCTAAAAAAGTGATACTTTCATAGATGTAGAATGAAATCCATTTTAGTGAATGACATGCTATGAAGGATCCTTTCTTGTGGTATAAACTTTAGGTTGTCAAGCTGTTTAGGATACTGAATAAGGAGAAGCCATGCAAATTATTTCTTAGAAATATATGCTGGTCATTTGTTCGATGTCTATGTTCTTCGCTATTGGAAAACTAACATAAAGGTATGTGCTGACTCCCACATTTGGAGTTTATTTTTGTTGTTGCTCAAACTAGCTATGCACCTTCTCCTAGTGTATCTAGATAGCTAGCCTATGGACCTTCATTCCCATGGATGGACACCAGCAATGAAGGTCGATCCGTGTGTTTTATTATGTCATTTATTTTTACTATACATTGATGTTTAGACCTAAATTCGTAAGGGAGTTTTTGATGAATTTCTCGAAATATGTGTTCTAGGCAAATTTTTTTAAAGCTCTTTTGAAGACTTATTTATTACTTAGTAATGTATAGGGGAATGCACAAGCCAGCTTGTGGGAACAAATAAATCTTGATGCAGAGGATAATTATGGGTCCCATGTTTGTTTTTATGGTTGGCTAATAATTTTCTTTTCTTACTGAAGTAGTAATCTGAGTGTAGTCTCCCATCTGAAAGATGCGATTGCCTATAGGGTGGTTTATAATGAATAAGTGCTACGGCTATAGGATGATTTCATATTCTGGTGCTTCTCATGTTGGTTTCCAGTCAGAGTTATGTAAGGCATTGAAATGTTATTTGTATTGTCTGGTGACTCCGGTCTTTGTATTATCTTGACATGTTACTGGATCTGTTTTAGCAAACTCCAAGCTTTACATATACCCTTATTGTTCAGATAGCCGATACGACATGTTATACATGAAGAAATCAAATTCCAACTAAAATTGGACAGTAAAGGATATCCATCCTAAGTTATCCAGATATCATTGAACATGATTAGAGTTTGAAAAAAAAGGAAGTCCAACATTACATTTTAATCTCTTTGTAGCAAGGAACAAACTCTAAATCATGCATGTTATGTTGTTGCGAATAATCTCTGATGCTTACCTTTTCAGAACTTGCATGTTCTACGAAAGGCTGCCGACTTGCAGATGTGTTTGATTGTTCGTGCATGCTTGTGTGCACCCACATTTGTACGCTTGCACATGTCTGAACTACCAACATGGATACAGAACTGTATTCTGGATTTGGTTAGTGCTTCTTTATGTATATACGAAGCATAGTTCGCAGTATTGTCCGATACTGATACATATCTGTCATATCATATACATATCGGCCATATCGTATCGGCTTGGCATGTCCTTGTCCGTTACTGACTGCTACCAATACTAGCAGATGCCGATGTTGGGGATCGTTTTCGTAGTCGATTCGGTAGAGAAAAATTGAACAAAAAAAAGAGAAATATGGAAAAATAATGTACAATGATGTAAGGTCCGTTTGGATAGGTTTTTCGATTTTTTTATTATTATTTTAAAACAGTTTTCAGGGGAGATGTTATGAAGCTGTTTTATAGGTATACAGTTTCTGAGTTTGCGTATGGTTACTTTCGTCTGAAAAATAGTTTTAAGAAACAAAAATTAAAAATTGTGTTTGGTAAAATATTTTAAAAAAAATAAATTTTTAAAAAACGGTTTCTGAATTTCTCTCTCCTGTAACAGTCACCCCCACCCATCTTCTTCCAACTGACTAAGTCGGTCCTCATTCCGGCAAGGTTTGCCGAACCCCGGCCCCGGCAGTGTTGTCGATCCCAGATGATGTTGCCTTGGAGTCCTTGGAGCCAACGACCCTCTGGAACCTCGTCCGCATATATGTGAGCTGGTCCCCTCCTTCCTCGTCCTCCCCGGACCTCTCCGACAGCACCCCCGCCCCCATCGACACCCCCCCCCCCCCCCCCTCATCACCCCCCTCTCGTCCTTCGATGACTTCTTCCTTCCTCCGTATCATGAAGCCCAACTTCCTCACATTTCAGTACACTATCCACACATACTCCTCCATGAGCTTCTTCTTCATTGTGGGACTTTGTGTCACTCTCGAGCACGATCTTGATTCGGTTGGACGACATCTTATGGAGGGAGGTGGTGAGGATGGAGAGCTCAATAAGGAAGAAGGAAGGGGAGTCAGGGCACTCCTAGATGGCGAGGCTGGTGCGGCCGCGACGAGGGTTGAAGAAGGTGATGGTGGCAGTGCGGTCAGAGAGCATATCGAGTGCTTCGGCGGCTGAGGAGAGCGACCATCTTGCCACCCTCTGCATCACAACAAAGGTCGAGGTCGTCATCCTCATCGACGACGTTGCTGTCGGTCGAGGTCGTCCTCTCTTTGTCAAGCTCCTCGAGGTCATCGTGCTCCGACGACGTTGATGGAAAGGACCAGAAGAGGAAAAGGAAGAGGAAGAGGGAGATAAGAGAGGCTGGTGGAGAGAGAGAAAGAAAGAGAGAGCATGAGAAATATTGAGAGAATCGAGGAGATGGGGCCCGCCAAATTTTGAAAAAAAACTCATTCAGAAACGAGCTTTTTTCTGCTCTCTGAGATCTATGTTATAAAGTTGCTTTTGATATTTTTATTTTGAAAGAAACACTCCAAGTAACTTACAGCCAAACACCCATTATGTTTGGTTTTACATTTAAAAGCAGAATGTGACTTTTAAAATACTTCCAAACACACCATTAGTTGTGCCTAAGGTCGCCATCGGCAATGTTACAATGTCTCGATAAGATTCCTTACCGACACTATAACCATTACCCTTTGTCGACATAAGTTCATGACACTCATCCATATTAATATTATTCCATCCTAACTATTTATTGTCGTTGTACTATGTTTAAAGGCAAGTAAATAAACTTTAGTATCTATCTATTGTGAGTGAACAACTCAACAATGTTGAGTATTATTCCATTTAAAACTAAAAGAAACAACATTTTGGTTAATCAAACATGAAGAACCTGATACCCCGATCAGAAACCGATGAAGCTTCTGAAATTGCCGATACCTATACTCAATAGGAAGGGTCCGAAACGATTCTGATACTGGGAACCTCGACACTCGATCACACTAGATGACATTAAGGAACTAGAAGTTTACATTTTGAAGGTTCCAAGTCTATTCAAATTTAAGAATGTGCTATTCGCTTTCAAATTTTATTAATTGAGTTATTGTAGTCGAAGTCTACAAAACATGTTCATATATATATTTTTTTTTGGCCCGTAAGGTAGTCAGTCTCTCACTGTATTTCTTCTTGGCAGGAACAAGGAATAACTGTACTAACTAATGCTATCAAGGCATGCACTGAAGCAATAGACTCCCACAAAGGGAAACTTATAGTGAAGGAGGCACCAAGAGCTGTGAGTTTTAGTTCTTGCTAAATATTTTTCAAATAAGCTGCTTATAATTATTGTTCATTTTGTTCTTTCTATTTTGTATATGGGTTAGTTTCTATAATTTTTTGTTACATCCCACTCGATAGGTTACAAAGTACTGGGCTCGAAACCTGTTTTCTGACTAAATGAAAATTGATTCATTTACAGGTGAGTGAACGAGATGATAAGCTTCTTGCTGAACACATGGCAAAACTCCGATCTGCTAACGAGGAAATTGATGGGGATGATGGTTCTGAAGAGGAAGAAGATACAGGAATGGGTGAAGTGGATCTGGACAACTCAGCTGGCATAACCGAGTAGAAGAAAACTAAAAGCTGACAGAAGGATACATTTTGAGGATGTTTCTCTCGACTGAGCTTAGTAGTTGTAGAAACACAATTAGTAGCAATTTTTGTGCCATTATTATGCCTTCCCAATGTCTGGCAGACTATTATTGCGAATCGTGGGGAATGGGGTGGTTGCCTCACGAGTCACGCCCCAATTTATTTGGAGGATACTTTAACTTCGCGAATACAGTTTTGCAACGTGTTGAGATCTGGATTTAAAAAAAAAAAAGATTTGAATGGTGTTGGACTAATCTCTCATTGGGTTGGTAAGTATTATGAACTGTATAGATTATTGGTTGATGCTGTCCCATTTTGCCATACTTACCGAGCTGTTGGATTTCATACTACGTTAATCTGTTTGCTGAAAAGTATTGTTGGGTTGCATATTTAACATTAGTCTGTTTGCTGGAACATATAGATCAGCGTTATCTTGTCATTTTGGTGGCACCATAAATAAGATGCTAGCCTGCAACTTTGTATCATTTCTCTTGGGAAATCTGATGCAGTCTATCAAAAGTTTTGAAAAGATACTCATCATGGCTGCTTTTGCTTGGAATATTACTTATCATGGCTGTTTTTACTTCTCCGATTAGCTTATGAGAAATCTTTTGGCTTTATTCTAACTTGATATATTCAAGTTAGAATATATTCAACTATTCAAAATTTTCAACTTGATACAATAATTTTTAATATTATACTAATCGCTACCATCAACTATTTAGTTATTTTCAAGTTGATATCTTTCGTCAGTCGTATGTTAAAATTTTCGTTAAAATAAAAATTAATAATTTTTTTGACCACATTATTCTTACTATTACTGCTGGCACCATTGCTCCCCGCTGCCTCTGACGTTGTCCTGCAGTTGCCGTCGCTACCGTTGCGGCCGTCGTTGCTATCATTGCTACCGTTGTCGTTGCTGTTCGCTGTCGCCTATAGCCGTCGTCGCTGTTTGCCATTGCCGTGTTTAACTTGTACTATTAAACTTTATAAGTTGGTACTATTACTTCTCGTTTGGTTCGCGGAATTATCGGGTTGAGAAATGAAAGTGATTATTTTTCTATGTTTGGGTACCAAAGAAATTGAGAAAAGGAAAGTTATTTCCAATGGAAGAGAAATTAGGAGAGAGTGATTCCATCAATGCAAGCAAGGAATCACTTTTCCATATTAAAGTATTCACTTTTTTTTTAAAAATTTTTTGGCCTTTCCAAGTATCGGAAAGAAAAATCAATGAAAATTATAATTTTTCAAAGAAAAAAAAAATCTAAGGAATTGACTTTTTTCCATTCCATTCCGCGAACCAAACGAGAGTTACGAGACCTTAAAGAATGAGGGTATCTAATTAGCATATTAAGTTGTACTTAAAGTTTAACTAATTTTTGTAAAAAAGTTGGTTCAATCCTTACACAGCTTCTGAAGGCCTGCTGCGGCTGCTGCTTTTGATTTCGAAAAGTAGCAGCAATCGCAAACCAGGCCTGCGCCTCTCTAACCACTCAAACGATCCAGATGTTATTGGTATTACTATTCGGAACTGGATGTCGTGGGTATCATATAACCTCCATAATCAATTTTCTGCCGGCAGCCAGCGCCACCTCCCTTCTATCCTCATCTTTACTAAATTGCCCTCCCTAAACACCCAAAATTACAACGAACTCAACTGACGGCTGACCGTAACTGCTCTCTCTCCCCCTTCTCTCTCGAAACCCTAGCCATGGCCGGAAGCGAAACCCTAACTTCTTCTTCTTATTACTCCACGAGCTCAACGAACCCCCCGCCAGAACACGCATGGTGCGACGCCCACCAGAGACTACTCCCCCACTGGAAATCGCTCAACGATTCCTCCCAGGTGAAATTCTCCCCCATCTATACTCCGACAAAATTCCTCACCGAAACCCTAATTCCTAACAGTTTCGTCTCTCCTCAGCCCCCTATACCGATCTCGATATCGAGAGTCAACCAATTCGACGCGGCGAGGCTGGACGTCGAGATGTCGGCCATGCTCAAGGAGCAACTCGTCAAGGTCTTCTCCTTGATGAAGGTACCGCATATTTGCTCGTGTAAAGATTCGATCTTTTTTTTTTTGGTTGAGACTGTCTGTGCTTGAATTCCTGTTTGATTGCAATTAGCCAGGGTTCTTGTTTCAATACGAGCCGGAGCTCGACGCTTTTCTCGAGTTCCTCATCTGGAGGTTCTCTATCTGGGTCGATAAGCCCACACCTGGCAATGCCCTGATGAATTTGAGGTACAGGGACGAGAGCGCCGTGACCAGTAGAGGAAAAGAAGGTTAGTGATTGATTGTTTCTTGATTTTTGCGATGATGAGATTTCCATAGATTTGTTCACTAAGTGCACACATTTCTCTTTTGTGGGTAGGGTGCAAATGAGCCAAGCCGTTCGCGAGCTGCTCGAAGCTCGGCTTGATAAAAGCTCGTTTGAGTTCGGTTCGTTTAGTAAACAAGCTGAGCTCAAGCTTTATTTTTGAGCTCATTTAATAAACGAGCCAAGCTCAAGCTTAGAAGTACTCGGCTCGATTGAGCTTGCGAGCTGGCTCGTTTATGAGCTTGCGAGCTAGCTTGTTTAGAAGCTCGTTTAGGAGCTTGTTTAGGAGCTCGTTTGTTATATATATATATATATATATATATATATATATATATATATATGTGTGTGTGTGTGTGTGTGTGTGTGTGCGCGTGTGTGTGTATTATATATTTATGTCCTTAACAAGTGATATTAAGGAACTTTTTTTAATTAATACAAATAAATTGTTAATATTTCATATACTTGAATTCAAACCTAACTAGCTTGAAATCAAGCTTGATGAGCTTAAAATAATGTTGAGCGACAAGCTTGATTTCAAGCTTATCGAACTTGTTTATTAAGCTTGAATCAAGCTTCCTTATCAAGCCAAGCTCGAGCTCAAACCAAGCCAAGCTCAAGCTTAATATAAACAAGCTCGAGCCAAGCTCAAGCTCCAAAATAAAAAAGTTATCAAGCTCGAGCTCGGGCTCGAGCTCGAATAATTCTAGTCAAGCCAAGCTCAAGCTTACAAAAGCTCGGCTCGGCTCGGCTCGTTTGCAGCCCTATTTGTGGGTTCCTACTTAGAATTGTAAAATTACAAGTGATGTTGCATGTATACAAATACAACATGATGCAGTAACTGACACCGGCACATGATTGATTTTGGAGTGTCTTTTAGTGTGTTTTGGAGTGTCTTTGTTGTGTTTGATACAAGGTGACACAGACAGGGCGTGGTTTTTTGGAGTGCCTGTTAGGGGTGAGCACTATTAGTATGTGGTTAAAAACTGCATATGGACCCTAACTTAATTAGACTGTTTCATTCAGGTTTAGGAGAAGGTACGGTTTACGGTTTGGTTTCTGGTCTGAAGATTGTTTGGTTTGAACTGCACCAACCACACAATATTACAATGGATATCACTTGAGACTGCCATTTCTGCATTGTTCCGAATGACTATTTTTCATGGATACTCCCCCAGAGGACCGAAAGTGTTCCTGTTCTATCCAACACTTATTGGATACAATATCCTAAACACTCAGAGTATGGCTTGTCCGTGTCTAGTCTCCAGAAAGACCCAAAACATGGTTGAAAGAGATTTGTTATTAGTCGTGATCGTGCCAAACATACTTCAGATACAAGAAAGTAATTTTTTTTTTCCAACAAATTATTTCTACAAAAATTGGAATCTAGTCACCATCCAAAACATCCAAAACATGCATCAATACACAATATATTAAGATCTCATGTAATATATATATATATATATATATATATATATATATATATATATATAATCGTATCCTAAATTTCAAATACCATAACCCGCATTGTGTTCGTATTCAAATCCCTGTGCGTGTTTATGCAACCTAGTTGAATTGCCTTCCAAAGTTGTAATGTAATTAATCTTATTGTTCTCACAACAACAAAGCTCTCTTTTCCATCATCTTAGTTAAGGGCCATGTCCTTTTAACGTCATCAAAATTCATATTTTTTCATAACACTTCAATCCATGTTCATCTAGACTTACCTTTAGTCCTACATGCTCCATTAACTACTATAGTATCGCTCCTTCTTACGGGAACATATATTGTGTATGTCAAAACCACCTAAGTCAATTTTCTCTTATCTTATCCTCAACTTGCTTTCTCTAACTTTGCATAGATATACTCATACTTTCCACTGATACACTCATTTCTTATCCTATCCTTTAATGTAGTGCCACTCATCCATCTTAGAATTCTCATGTATGTGACACTAATTTTGGAAATGTTGTTTTTTAATTGTCCAACACTCTGATTCATAAAGCATGGCTGGTATTATAGTAGTCTTGTACAATTTTTCTTTCAAATTCAGAGGTATTTTGCGCCCGCAAAGTACTCTAGATGCACTCTTCCATTTCAACAATTATGTTTCAAATATATGTATGACATCCTTCTAAATCTCTCCATAATATCGAAAACTGTCACTCTTAGGTATCTCTTGTTCATCTATATGGTCTCTCTCATTTTTCTTTGACTTCAGATTGAAATTACGTTTTATATACTCTGTATTTATTCTACTAATTCTAAATTTTTTAAATTCCAAAGTTTGTCTCTACACTTCATTTTTACTATCTAACCCTTCTATACTCATTAACTAATACAATATCATTAACAAACATCATGCACCATTGACCTCCTCTTGGATATGTCTAGTAATTTCATCCACAACTATCACTAAAAGGTTAGGACGTGCTGATCCTTGATGGAAGCCAATGGTAATAGGAAACAATTTACCATCTCCTCCAGTAGTTTGCACGACTGTCGTTCTCTATCATATGGATCCTTAATAATCTCCATATAACTGCTAGAAACTTGCTTCTTCTAAGAAATCACCACATTATCTTCCTAGAAACTCAATTATAAGTTTTTTAATTCAATAAAAACTATATAAAAATCTCTTTTTCTCTCTAAAACTTTCCATCAATTTTTTAGTAAGTTAATGACTTGTATAGTAGATCTCTCCGACATAAAATTGAAGTGATTCTCTAAAATTCTAGTCATCTTTCTTAATTTTTGTTCAATCACTCCCTCCTATAGTTTTATTGTTGACTCTTTGGTTCTTTGAAATTCTAGTTCTTTTCTTAATCTTTGTTCAATCATTCTCTCCATACTTTTAAATCATAAGCTTAATTCTTCGATAGATGTTACCACTTTGCACATCTTCCTTGTCCTTATATATAATTATTATAATACTGCCTCTCCATTCATTTGACATCTTCTTAGTTTTTAGAATTTGGTTGAATAAATCAACAAGTCACATGAATTATTTATCCTCTAAACATTTTCAAATCTCAATAAAAATGTCATCTAGTCATACCACTTTTTCGTTTTTCATTTTCTTTAATTTATTCCTTAATTTCAGAAATTCTAATTTCCGACAATAACAATATGACTTATTGTGAGCCAACTCCAATATTAAGTAACTGTTTTTAGATTGCTCTTGTCAAATATCTTGTCATATCATTTTTATCATACTAATATACCTTTTGTTTTTCGCTCTTGATACACTTAATATTACCTAAGTCTTTTTTTTTTCCTACTCTTAGCAAGTCTATAAATATTATTTTCTCTTCCGCAGTTTCTAATCTCCTATATAAATAATCTTAGACCTTGGATTTACCTTTACTAGCTGATTTCTTTGCTTTCTCTTTTGTTACTTTATATCTCTCGTCACTTGTACACTTTTGCCAATCTTTACAGAAATTCTTTTGCCTTAATAAAATGAACTTCCTTGTTCCACAACCAACTTTCTTTCGAAGTCCAACCATTGTCTTTTGACGCTCCTAGAATCTCTCTTGCTGCTTTTTGATACGACTTGCCATATTATACCACATAACATTGAGGATTTCTTCTATGCTCATCTTCCTTTTTTTTTATCATCTTATTGGTCTCAAAAGAAACTAAATACAATAAAAGCGAGACAAGTAATATGGTAAAACTTGTGTATAACTCTTGTTGCCTTGGTTTTACTCTAGGAACCTGCATGGCCACCTAAGTGATGTTGAATTCATGATATTTGAGAATTGAGACCGCTGTAAGTTATGCATACATTGGATATGCTTATTCTTGCAATTTGTTTTCTTTTTCTTTTCTGCAATATAAGCTTGGTATCTCCTCAAAACTAGTATCTAATGGAAGTGGTCAATATCATGTTTAGTGGCAGGTTATGCAACAATAGTAACATCTTTTGGTCCTCTCTATTGTCTTGGTAACTTGTTAATGGAGTTTCTTAACAGTTTTTCTGAAGGTTCAGAAACTCGGTTTGAATAATGGTTTTGGACGCTTCCTATGAGTATCAATTATGGGAGGTTCCATTGGTTTTGAATTTGTCATTTTCGATAGTTTTGGCAGTTTCAGACCCTCGAGTTCCGATCTGTATTTTATTGGTTTCAGCCGGTACTTAAAAACCTTGGATACTTTCAGTAGCAGGCTAAAGACATTAGCAATAGTAAGTTAACAACCTTCTGTTTCTGTCAATGTGGCTGCCATTGCTACACTTTCTACATCCTACTTGAGGCTAGTTTGGTTCCCGTTTGAAATGGAGTTTCGTTTCTTTAGGCATCTTGGCGAAAATGGCAAGTGAAATATGTTTGGTTCCTAACATTTGCTGTTTTCACCATCCATAAAGGCTGAGAGGGGCAGACGCCAAACTCTTGTCACAGCACCATCTGGCTTTTTCTATTTGAAATGGAGCATTTGTCATTTAAGATGGGAATCAAACTAGCCCTTCGTGTTTAAGCAAGTGCCATTGCTATATTTGAATGTTTTACCTCCTACTTACTGATTAAACAAATTAATACTTGTTTATTGCATCTCATAGCAACTAATTTATCTGGTTTCAGTAAGAACTGGTTTGGAAGGACCAGGGCTTTCAGCTTCTCAAAAGATTTGGTATTGCCTCACTACAGTGGGGGGTCAGTATCTTTGGGCTCGTTTGCAGTCATTTTCTGCTTTTCGCACATGGGGCGATTCTGATCGGGTCTTTTATCTGTCCTGGAACTTATCTTCTCTTTTGTTTCTTTTTGTTTTTGTTTTACAACAAGCCTGATTGTCTTTGCTTATAGAGATCATTGGCACGTCGTATCTGGGCTGCAATGCAACGCATAGAGGGCTTCTACAAAGCTGCTTCCTTTAGTAATTTACTGATCTTTCTGTATACTGGAAGGTAATTGTTTGCTTATTATACTAATATTTTATGAATAACTTAAAACCATTTCTGAAACAACATCACAATGTGTATCTGAAAGTCATTTGGTGTGAAACCTGCTTATATCCCATTTGAAGCCCAATTTGTTATAGTGTAGATCTTCTAGCACTATTGATGACATCAACCTTTACAAATCAAAATTTGCAGCTTATCAAGTTTGTACTGGTAATGCAGGTACAGGAGTATCATCGAAAGAGTTCTTAAAGCAAGACTTGTGTATGGAAGTCCCAATATGAATCGTGCCGTTAGCTTTGAGTACATGAATCGCCAGTTAGTTTGGAATGAGTTCTCGGTAAACATTGTACATTGGCTATGTTCATAAGTTCTGCATTTGTTTCAGAACTTTTCCTTTTTGAAATCAAAATCTTAGTTTATGCTTTTTTTCTTTGGTCACTGTGGAAGATTAGGGTACATTGAAAAAAAAGTGGATTTATTTCATAGGTCTAGACCAAACATTACTTATAGATACAATTGTGCCAAGGACAAAAATAAACAATTAGATTATAACTAGCCTATGTGACACTACTGGCAACATTACAAACTGTTTAGAGGGGAAAAAAAAATCCATATTCTTTAACATTCCTCCACAAGTTGGAGCTTAGATGACACTCAATCTAGCTTGGAGAGAAATTCTAGAAACAATTGATAAAGAGAGGGAGAGTTGTATGACCTTTAGGATGGCAAGAGAGTGAGTAGTGGCCATCTTGATATATACACACACACACGTGCAACGCACGTGCATAGAACTTCGGATATATGTTTAGATAATATTATGTAGTTAGGTTAAATATAGTTTAAATATTGAATATAGTTTAATTAAAATTTGTTCTTTGTAGAACTTTGGATATATGTTTAGGTAATATCATGTATTTAGTTTAAATATAATTTAAATATTGAATATTCAATTAATTTTGTGTGTGTGTAGAACTTTGGATATATGTTTAGATAATAACATGTAGTTAGTTTAAATATAGTTTAAATATTGAATATATTTGAATTTGAATTTGCTATATACATGTTTATAGGATTTTAGATATATGTTTAGATAGTTGTAAGAATCTTAAGTTATTTTTATAGTTATAAGAATTTTTAATTATTTTTATGTGGGATATGGATATACATAAGACACGTACGATGTAGTTAATTATAAGGATTTACTTTTTATTAGTTAGTGCGTGATACACAAACAGCTTTGACGGCTCATTTTGAGCCGTTTCCAACCATCATTTTATATACACACATATAGAGAGAGATGCTTTGCATTCTCCGAGGAGATAATATAGCCAATTGCCCAATATAGTCAATTGCCCTTTATAGGGTGCAGGAGAGAGTTGTGGCAATGTTGGCAGCCGAAGAGATGCGATCTTTTAGGTGACAGCTTTGACGGCTCATTTTGAGCCGTTTCCAACCATCATTATATATACACACACATACAAAGAGAGAGATGCTTTGCATTCTCCGGGGAGATAATATAGTCAATTGCCCAATATAGTCAATTGCCCCCTATAGGGTGCATGAGAGAGTTGTGGCCATGTTGGCAGCCGAAGAGATGCGGTCTTTTAGGTGACAAGTGAGTTGGATCCTTCGAGTTGATGAGAGTTGCTGACGAGTAGGCCACATATTAAAGAGTGGCTACAGAGAGAGCTAGTTGACCATAGGTTTGTACTAGTGATCAATTGGGCCAAAGAAGCATGCCAATATGCACTAACAAATTGGCCCAATGGAAAGGTTGGAGAGGAGAAAGTTGGACATATGAGAAGTGAGCTGAGTTCGATGTTAAGTGGGATACGTTGAGAGATTAAGAGAGAAATACTTAAAAATATCTTACATGTGTAATTGAGGTTCAACGATTTGAAGAGGTGTGTGGGCTAAGGCCCCAAAGGAGGTATTATTATGGCAGGGCGGTCATAAACAAGGGAGGGAAAGGAAAGCAGGGTTGGGGGTAGGGTGGGGTGGTTAGCTGAATAGGAGAAAGAAAGTGTCTCTCTTGATCACTTCGAATGCAGCATAGAGGGGCTCTACATGAGATGATGAGAGTGGTCGGAGAGGAGCGCTGCTCGAAGTGGCTCGTTGCTGAAGAAAGTTGAAGGAGGACCGAGGAAGGAGGTCTAGACTAAGGCTCGCTCCCTGTAGTGTAGAAACATAGAGGAGGATATGTTTCACCGAGTCGTTGTCGGATATCACTAGAGAGGGAAGAAGATGCCGAAGAGGATAGCTGAGGACTATGCAAGTTGTGCTGGCCCCGAAACTGGAGAAGAGGTGACTCGTCCTCCACTAGTGTTGGTGTTAGTCGTACCTTTTTCGTGTTGGTGCTAGTCGTACCTTTTTTTGTTACTTCTTCTTTTGATGTTTTTTTTCCTTATGTGAGCGGTGAGATTTGAGTAGGAAGTGAGGTTTGATGGAATGGTTTTTTGTTTTGTCCGGACAGGGGAAAGGTGATATCTGGGGTTGGGATTTCTTTTCAATTTTTTTGTCTTGGGAATCAGAGAACAAGTAGGGTAAGAGGGAAGAGGAGATTAGGGTTAGGGTTTTGTACAGTAGGGGAGATGGAGAAGGGATTCTAGATTTATGGTTTTGTGGTGTAGGAGAGGGATGGTGAATCTGAGGTTCGGGTTAGAGAATGATGAGAGGTTTGTAGTGGCGGGTAGATAAGGAAGATGTGGGTTGGGGTTTAGGTTTATGAGATTAGGGAGGGCGACTAGGGTTGTGAGAGAGGGGGGAGGAGGAGAGATCCTAGGGCACAAACCTAAGGCTCTAATACCATATAGAACATTAGGCTGAACCGGAAATAAGTGGATTCATTTCATTAGGGCTCTAGGCCAATCATTATATAGAGAAGGTGCTAAAGACCAAATAGACAACTAGATAATAACTAGACTACGTGACATCATCAGAACAATTTTAGAGATGGAAAAAAAATCCATATTCTTCAACAATCACATAACTAAGAATGCAGGACCTAAGTAGAGTCAAATGACTACTGCCACTTATCTGCACTTTCCAGATTGTGTATATATCCTTATTGATCTGTGAGTAGGCTTGATATGTGTATTGCTACTTGCCATTCCATCATTTTAGCATGCAGTGCTACCCACAAATAAATGTTGGGCTGATTTTACACGTTTAGTAAAAAGATAAACCAGGACAACAGTGACTTCCATCCTTTATGAACATTATTCTTTGTTCTCTTGCTAGTACAATATGCACTATTTTCACATCTTGAAAGCCACTAATACTAAGATCACGTCATACATGAACCTGATTTTGAGTTTCTAACCTCAAGCATATTTTGCCATAAATGGTATAAATCAGATACTCCTGCAAAAATCTAGCACAAAAGTTGAACTACTATGTTAGGCAAGCAGAGAAGTAATGAATGTAGTTATATATGTACCTTGTGATGTTATTCAGAAGCATGTTTCTATTGTCTGAACAGAAAGTATTATATCGAAGAAATAAAATCTGAACAACAAGGTTAAAATGCAAAGTACCACTTATTGTAATACAACAACTCCTGCTATTTTTTCTGTCCGGGAAGGGTTGATATGTATGTATATGTATCAAACGTTATAAAATATTTCTATAATGCAGTAAGTTTGATAAAAATGGGAATATAGTTCCCTGTTATGTTTTTCTTTTTCTCCTGTGGCATGTGCATGGTATACACCCAGACATGCAATGAAACAATCTAGATGTAAAGGTTGGTTGCCTAGGAGCCCATTGTGGAAACTACCAAATTAAAGTCATTTGAGGTGCAAAATCTCCTCCATGAGTCCTTACTATTGTATTTTTTTTTCCAAGCAAGTGCGTGGTATACACCTACTCGTTGCTAGGTAGTCAATGGACACCCATGCATGCAATGAAACAATATAGATGTAAAGGTTGGTTGCCTAGGAACCCGATTGTGGCAACTACCAAATTAAGGCAATTTGAGGTGGAAAATCTCCTCCATGAGATATCCACTAATCCACGTGGGACTTGTGATAAAGGTTCGCGGTATCGGTATCGGAATCAGTATTGGACTATTCCTATGAGTATCAGTATCGGCGGTTTCTGATCGGAGTATCGGATTTTTTGGTATAAGAAAACAAATAATTATTAACAAATTATTAACATTTTAGAAAGTATATTTTATACATTTAGACATAATTTTAAGTATTTTTAGTGTTGTTTCTTAGCAATTTTGAAATTGAATGAAATAGTAGGTACCATTGCCAATTGATTTACATGCGATAGATAAGTTTTCTTCTTTTACATGTTTTTACAACCTTACTTGCTTTTACACCCTTACTGATCGGTCTTTTTCGTTCAATTTTCTTTGTTGAATTGACCCGAAAAGAGACCCCCAATGTTGGTATCAGTCAATATCGGCTATCGGTCGGTATCGGATCGGACATGCCAAACAATATCGGTATCAGCCGTAACGGATTGGTATTGGCCGATACTGCAAACTATGGATATCAGAACCTTGCTCCATTTCCCTAAAACTGGTCGGTCACGTCCTTGCTTTCATCTATTCCCGTGGACAAGAGGTCATGGTTGAGTAACACATTGTAGTTGATGGACATTGGAATCTTATGGTAACGGGTACGATCAAGGATGTTGGACAACACCTGTTTGCAACTGTTACAGTGCTTTGTGTGATTCTCTTTGTTATGCATCTTGGACACATTTTCATCTCTGTGGCATGTAGAAGGAAGCTGTATAAACGATTTGTATTCCATCTTCAATGATGGAGATATATGTGATTGAAGGTTCCATTTCTTGGATAGCCTTGTCGGCACATGTTTAAAATTAGCTATACAGCCACATCTCAGAGAGACTGTAAATGTAACAGTAATCTAAAGCATCGGTAATATCATAGATCTCTCTTGAATGCAAGAGTTAAGGGTTCTATGTTTGTTGGGTGGAAGTGGGTTATGATCACATGTATCACAAATACAGGTCACATCTTGATGCATGTCAAGACCTAAAGGGAACCTAGATGGACAAACTAATGCAATCCTGGTGGGTGGATATGGTAACTGGTATATTCTGATTATGATAGGTACACCTGACATAGCATTTCAACAATTAAATAATATATCATTCTGGTTGCCACCACCACCATAAAACCAAGTTCTTGGTCCTACTAAGCTCAACCTTAGTAGAAGTGGGTACTGGAGTGACTATGCATAGATACCCCTTTTTGGAAGGCATGTATTGTTATCATCGAGGATAAATCAGTAAACTAATGATAATTACAAGCCAAACAATAAACACCCTAAATATAACAAAATTTTAATTAATGAACAAAGCAAAGTTAGGGTTTACCTAAGGATGGGTGAAGTCAATCATGCAAATTGAACTTGCCTGAATCAAACCTTGTAAGACAGGGGTTTTGCACCCAAGGCTTCAATCCAAGACAACGATCAATTATGATTCATGCTTTGGATCTTTATTGCCTTGTAGATGGATGAGTCTTGACAGTTGGTGATTGGCAACCTTCTTGTAGATTCTAAGATGAATTATTGGGTTTATGGTTTGATCTGGATTGCGATAGATGGATTTGGGTTGTCATGATCACAGCGTAAGAGAAAGGGTGCTGCTTGGGCAACAAGTAGCGGAAAAGGGAAGGCCTTCTGGCGGGTTCTGCAGCAGGGCAACAATGCTGCAATGGATGCAGGTGATCCTGTCGACAGGTGGCAAGGCTGCAGGCAGCCAAGCAAGTACCCAAGAAAAGGACAGGCAGATGGTCAAGTGTGCTAACCAGAAGATGGAGGCGGGTAGGTTGCTGCTATGCATAGGAAAGAAAGGAAGGGTTCTGCTGGTCTTTGCTTTGGTGGTTGCGCACGAAGAAGAGAAGGGTGTCAGCTACGCAGGAAACAACAACAAAGACAGAAGTATAGTAGTAGAACACAAGGAGAACAAGATGAAATTTCTATTTAGGATTTAGGCATCACATGATACAAACTTCCGATAGATTTCTCAGTTCATTCTCTATGATTTCTCTACTACAACTACAACAACAAGTCCTTTATCCCAAAATTTTGGTCCATTCATTTTCTCTGCTGAATAAATTTTTTGAGACATCAATACATAACCCATATAAGACTTGATAGCTAAGATACAAATTCAAACCAAGGATTACAACTAACACTAACAAATTAACCAAAACAAACCAACAAAATAAATCAATAAATCAAACCAAACCTTGAAAAGATCCAAATGGATCAATCTCCAATCAAACTCATTTGTCACTACTTGGTCCTCTATCACATCTCTTTGGGTCTTGACTACTATATGAGAACCTGTCATGGGGAATGAATGCATCTTTATAATTCTTGATTGATCTTGATTTCTTACTTTGAGTTCCATATAGATGTTTGTTTTCTAATTTTCTTTCTTCATGATGGCACACATCTTTGGTTATGAACTATGTTGCACAAATATGGATACATGTACGAATAAGGACACTATACTGAAAAGGGATACAGAAACAGAAAAGATATGAATACGAACACCATTATTTGTGTCCCATATAACATAGGTTATTAATGCCAACAACAATAAGTTGGCAACTAACTATGTTATTGCACATGACATGGGGCCAAATAGCTGCATGTCCCTTGAAGAATCTGATGCCAAAAAAGCTTAAAATTGGTAACAAGGGACTACCCTTTATTCAAACATATATGTACATGTGTACATTATTGATTTAATGAAATTAGGTAACCAACTAGAGCAATTGAAATATTTTTTATTTTTATTATACAGAGTCTAGATTTGACACCTTCTCTAAAAGAGACAACATGCAACTTAAATTATCTTGAAATTGGTAATCTGAAGCATCAATGGAGTTTAAGGAGAGTCAATAATTGTCATGTTGTCTATGATGAAAATACCAAATCCTTGTAATGAGTGTCCTGAAATTAGAAGATATAAAAGACAATTTCATCTTTAACTCAATACTCAATTCAAGTTTCAATTATTTCACATAGGAACTAACAATTTATTCACATAGGAAGTGACCGTAAAAAAGGTTCTCAGACTTGGGTACTAATATTGTTATTTATTTATTTAGAGATCCCTTAAATTAGATTGATCCCTCAAATTAGAAACTTCATTAGTTATTAGGCCAATGATTGCCAATTTAGGTAAATCTTGAATTCTGACATAATGTTTTTTATGAACGTGCAGGAAATGTTGCTCTTGCTTCTCCCTCTTCTGAATTCATCCTCGATTAGGAAATTTCTTCTTCCATTCTCCAATGATAAATCAAATGGTTCTTCCAGTGATGAAACATTGTGCCCCATCTGCCATGCAAATCCTACTATACCGTTTGTTGCTCTTCCTTGCCAGCATAGGTATGTGCTCAATCTTTGTTCTGGATAGTTATATGATATTTTTCAGTGATATTCCATGCAGAATATCAGTCGTTAATATGAGACAATCCACTAATTCTATTTACTTGTTTTTTTTCATTTATATAATCATTTATTTATCATGTATGTTGTGTCTGCTGTCTATGATGGCTGAGTGGTTAGCTAGATTGTTGTTGCAATTATAAGCTTTCCAGTATGTTCTGGAGGATTAACATTCTAATGTTTTTCTTGATCCTGTTGACTTCCTCAGAAAACTATTAGATAAGGCTGTGATGAAATGTAACCGCCATGACCTTCAGTCTGATGTAAAACTGTGACCAAGTTTATAACGAGTTTAATATAGTGAGCCTTCTGGTCAGGTTTTAGCTTTATTGCCGAGTCAAAAGAAAAAAAAATAGCATTATGATTATAAACAAATGAATTTATATATTTTTGCTGAAGATATTGTGCTGGTCGATGAGAGTTGAGGAAGACTTGGATGCTAACATAGAGGTGTGGAAATAAACTTTGTAATCTAAGGTTTAGTAGGACAAAAACAAAATATATAAATCTAACTTTAACCAAAAGGTAAAGAGAATGAGGGTGAGTATATATAGATGGACAAGTGATACCTAGAAGTGATAGAGTTCGGTATTTGTGATCAATTATTCATTGACAGAGAGATTGGGAAGGATGCCATGCATATAACTAAAATTGGATGTTTGAAATGGAGTGCTTATGGAGTACTTTCTGTTAGGAAGGTACTTTTGAAGTTGAAAGAGATTTTTTATGCTAATTTGCGACTAGAGCTAACTATCGAGACTTTGGACTATCTGGACACATACTTCGAGAAATGGTTCATATATCCTGAACTTTTAGATTTTTGCTAGCGTGAACTTCTTTTATTAACAACTAAATACCATGAGCTACTGGGAGTTCTTCATGTGTTAAATATGACGGTAAAAATAAAAAAATCCTGTAACAAATTAAACAAAACAAAGGACTGAAAAAATACCTTAACCCCAGACATGGGTGGCAATGAGTTTAGGATTTTTAAATAGTTTTTTTGCATTTTGTTTTTCTTATATAAAATAGTAACAATTACCATTATTAGGAGAAAAATAATCTTAAAAAAGACAAACTGACAGTAAATATAATTGTCAATTAATGGAACAACTTGCTAACTGCCTAATAGGTATTTAGTTACTAAGAGAAGAAGTTGAGGGTATTTAGTTGCTAAAAATATATTAACCTCAGGGGTATATAGTTGCATATTAGCCAAAATTTTATATGATGGTTACAAGACCAACCATGCTTTATGGATAAGAGTATTGAGCAATAAAGAGTACATGTTCAGAAAATTAGTACAACAAAATAAGAATGTTGAGTGGCACTATATTGAAAGATATATCATATGACAAGAAATGAGCATATTCAATGGAAGTTAGAGGTATCGCCAATTGAGGACAAGATCAGAAAAAATCGGCTTAGGTTGTTCGGACGTGTGCAACATAGACCATAGATGCTCTAAGGAAGATGGTGACTGCATCGAAGTAATCCTAAAAGAGAAAGGTCCAGCAGCTTAAACGAGGAGTAGAGATGTTTTTCTAAAGGTAGCAGTTCCTCAAGTTGGCACTAGAGGGATTAGATATGGTCTGAATGGAAAGAAGAGGCCAGTGGATGCATTTGTTACTCCTACGAACTTCTCGTCCAAAAGGATGCAAGGTATACATTAGATGCAAAATACTTTAATAGGGAGATAAAAGGAGCAATTATGGAGTCACATTTCCTGCTAGTTCTATGCTTCTACCGAGCAAGTATCCTTTCTGCTTGTTTGAGAACCCTGAAAGTGGTGAATCAGGCAATTTGGGCAATTTGGTTTGACCCATCGATTTATATCCAGTTGTGGGCCACTCTTTCCAAGGACAAGTGTCCAGAGGGATTGATGGCTGGTCATAGAGATGTTTGGGCTTTAAGAGAGTATTCATTAGGTTGACCAGTATGAAGGAAAAGACTTCGATGAACTTCTTGGTTAGTTCTTCACACAATATGGTGTTTATGGAATCAATTGCACACATAAAAACTATATAGAAGGTTACTTGACCAATGGATATAAATAAAGTGATTTGAGAAAAAATATTGTTCAATGTTACACTAATTACCATATAAGCTTTAATGCGGGTAAAGTGCAAGTAAACCCCCCTTAGATGTTACGAAAATGCAATTAAAGACTCCATGATTCGAAAAACCCAAAATGTTTCAAAAATGCTCAAAACACCCCTCCGCCGTTAAAAATCGTCTAAAAAGACGATTTTGCCCCTCCCTCACTCCCCCCCCCCTCCGGTGGTGGGGGCGGACGCTCGCCGGCGGAGGAAGGAGGGGTGGGGGGAGGGGAGCTCGCCGGCGGAGGGAAGAGGGGGGGGGGGGCTCGCTGGCGGAGGGAGGAGGGGGGGGGGTCGGGGGGAGGAGGCGGGGGTCGGGGGGTCGGGGGGCTGGCGGAGGAAGGAGAAGGGGGGGTCGGAAGGGCTGGCGGAGGGAGGAGGAGGGGGGGGGGAGGAGGCCGGCCGGCGGAGGGGCTGGCCAGTGGAGGGAGGGGGGGTCGGGGGAAGGAGGGGTGGGGGTCGGGGTGAGGGCGGCTGGCGGAGGGAGGAGGGGGGGTTTTAAGGGCTGGGGGGGGGGGTCGGGGGGTGAAGGCCGGCCGGCGGAGGGGCTGGCCGGTGGAGGGGGGGGGTAGGGAGGGGGGGCTGGTAGGGAAATAGGGGAGGGGTAGTTTAGGTATTTTTTTTTGAAAGTTAACAGCCATTTAACGGCAAAATAGACGGTAGGGGGTAAATCGCTCGCGCGGGCGAACTAAGGGGGGCCAAACTGCATTTTTGGTCTAAGGAGTCTTATTTTGCGAACGAGGCAACTCTAGGGAGGGTTTAAATGCACTTTACCCGCTTTAATGCAGGGTAAGGATTTCTTGGTCTTATATATTTCCAAGTCATAAACATATAACCTTTAGTTTTTTTAGTTTATCAGGTTAGACTATTTCAATGGGAAGAGTAAAGTCTTTAATTTGATAGCAATTCTTATTGGCTACTAACATGCCATTTTTAAATATATGACGACTTTTCTACTTCTCAATTATTGTAGGCTGATTTTTGAAAGTTAGTAACCTCATATCTATTGGATGCCTTTGTGACACATTGCATAGTTGTTATATTCAGTGTTCTAAATGGCGTCCGCCTAGGCCGCGCCTAGGCGGTAGGCGGTCCCTCTCCGCACCGCTTTCGGTAGGCGGTGGAGTAGGCGGCCAACGGAGGTTGGCGGCATAGACGGAGGTGACGCGGCATAGGCGGCGCCTAGACGGAGCAATACTTAACAAAATATTTTGGCCAAAAAGATTTTTTTAAGTATTATGGGCCTATGGTTCACTTTTACAAAACTAAAACTTTGTAAATCTTCGTTCTACAACTTAGTTATGTATGGAACACCCTTAAAATATGCATATTATGCAAAAAAAAAGTGGCAAAATAGTAAAAAGTATTCAAAATGTACCGACTGCCTAGGCGGTAGGCGGACTCTCTCCGCCGCACACCCGCCTACCGCCATTTATAACCTTGGTTATATTAGAATACATTCATTTGTCAAGAAGACTGCAAAAGCCAATCAAGGTGGTGGTTTTTATGAATAGTTTTATACCCATGGCTACGTTTTTAATATTACACAGGGTTTTACAAAGAAAAGGGAGTCCCATAAGGCGTTCCCTTTCTTCTTCTTTCTTTTGGTGGTTCCAATTCCGAATAATGGTCACGTAAACGGTGAATAAAGGATAAAAATCCAAAGGGTAGAGAAGTAGCTGAATTATTCATAATGGTGGCTTCTGAAAAGGTTGCCTTCTTAGACACCATCTACACTTCTTTGGTTGTGAGCTTTTTGATAGCAAAAGAAGTCTACCATGGTTTACATTTATGAGGTTTATTAACATGGTCAATGACCCCATTATTGTTTTTCTGATCACAAAGAAAAATATGAAAGGTACTTTTTGAGATTATTGATCACAGGTGGGAGGTCAATCTAACGAACTGTGTGCAACAACTTCTAAATCTGAATTTATATTCATGTAAAGACGTGAATATTTAATTGCTAAAGAAGCTTTGATGCATCTTTATAATGGCGTAGACAAAGGACATGAGATTAAGAAACCCAAGACAATAGAGAGAAAGAGCTGTACTTCATAAGAATGCTTTAAGCCGGTATGGAATCACAAGTGTTGCATAATATTAATATTAACCCTCAACCATCATTCACAAGTGTTGAATAATATTAATATTAACCCTCAACCGTCACCAACGCTCTAGAGTTTTGGTACAAGTGGCTGAGACTTTACCATGGTATCAGAGGAACCCATGTTTGAAATCTCTTAACACATTAATTTCAAGCAGATTAAAAGAATATATTATGTGAATAAAACTCTCGTCCCACAATAACGGGCCTTTGACCTGTAGTGCGTGTTGAATAATATTAATATTAACTCTCAACCCTCACCAAAAGGTAACAATTTAAAATTAGAACAAGTCACCTAGTAATGATATGCCAATTACAAATTTATGTATGCTTTGTTGATATGCTATATTTGAAACTGGTTATCCTCGTGCCTCCGACAGTCCTTGATAATTTGGTTTTTTAAATTGCTTCTCATTTATATCATTTAATCAATATCTTTAATAATATTTTTCTTAGTTTTATTTTTTTATTGAGATATACACTTGTCATATTCATATTCATTTGATATACCTCCTACCTTTTAATTGTGACTCTTCTTTATCCTTTTATGTTTTTGCAGAAAATACCACTTCACTTTATTATATAGATAAAAACATGAAAGCAAAGGGTTTCTTAGTTATTAATCAACTCTAAGTAGCGGGGCTCGTTAGTGGCTCATATCCTAATATTTACATCTACAATATCATTGAAATTATTAATGATTAAAATTAATTAAATGTTGGGTATATGTAGCATGATCGAGAATGTTTAGGATACATTAGTTTTTGGTGACGTTGTGCCTGGATGTTGTGGCAAAAGTTACAATTGAGAGTATCTAGGACTTTGGAACTTCGTTGCGAGTTGTTCGTGGATGACTTACAAGAAAACCGAACGAAGGGAGGGGAATCTTTAGTTTCTATTCTACCCCTCTGACGGCCAAAGGAGAATTTTTTAGGATACTCTTACTAGGATCAATATAGTGCCCTTATTTTCTTTTTTGGTTATAGTTAGGTCATTGGAGTCTCATGCTTGAGGTCCAAGTTTGAATAATTACAAGTGTAACTCTAGATATTTTTTTATCTTAGATAACAAGTCCACTTATTTATGATAGTACCATAAGTGTTCCCTCATGACATCTTCTTCATATGAATATTCTTCTTCTAGATGATTGCTTTTACAATGGCTTTTGGGCCCTTGCATGTCCACTAAACTATATTATATCACTCGTCCCCTTGCCATGGTTTGTTCTTAAACCAACCGATGAAAGCTAACATTTGGCATATGGCACGATAGTTATAAGCCTTTCAACTGTCGACGGACATGTTATGGTATTTGTTTGAGATGTCCGAACGTTGCTCCTTGTTAACGGTATTATATAGCAGCATCTGTTAGATGTTTATCATAGAACCTTGATAAAAAAGTGTTTTTGTTGATGACATTTGTGTGATGCCGATGCAATGCAACTAAATTATTATTAAGGAAAACTTCATAATAAAAAGTGTTGTGCTGATGATATATGGACACCACTAAGCAACATCTGCTTAATTATTATAGAAGAAAATTTTGATAATGAAAAGTGTTCTACTAATGAGGTGAATGATGTTGAGACAGATTATTATCAAGGAAAACATTAATAATAAAAGCATAGTTTACAGTAGCGGCAGATACCAATACGGAACTGTTGATACCGATATAGTTTGGCATGTCCTAACCTGATATCAACCGCTACCGAAACAAAATGATATCGATGTTGAGTCTTTTTTTCTAGTTAGTCTACAGAGAAAATTGAACAAGAAAGGACCAATCATCAAGGGTCTAAAAGCATAGTAAGGTTGTAAATGCATTTAAATGAAGAAAACTAATTTATTGTAGGTACACCAATCAACAAGGTTGACTATTATTTGACAAAAATACTTAAAAGTATGCCTAAATGTATAAAATTATTCTTTCTGAATTATTATTAATTATTTGCTTTCCGATACCAAAAAAATTCGATACTCCTATCCGAAACCACCGATAGTGCTGATCTCGATACTTATAGAAAGGGTCCGATACCGATTCTAGTACCGATATTGCGAACCTTGAATAACAGTCGTTATGCTATATTATCTATGTACGATGCTAAGACAACATCTACTAGATTATTGTCGAGGAAAATTGTACTAATAGAAAGTGCTTCGCCAATAATATGGTGATAGTTATCTGGGTCCAAAGGTCCATCGTGAAAGAACCTACCTAGAAGGGGAATATTTGTAAAGAGAAAATGCTATGAGGGACCACTCATGGTGCTATAATAAATAAGTGGACTTGGTGTCCGAGGGAAAAAAATCTAAAAGTACAATTGTAATTACTCAAACTTAGACCTCAAGCATGAAACCCCAATAACCCAACTATAAAACTATTGCAAGAAAGAAAGAAAGGTACGTCTCTTGATCTTAGTGATATTTTTCTAAATTGTTTTGGAAGGATTCTCACATGGGCATTAGAGGGACAGAAAATGAGGAACGCACCCGATCGTTTTTTCAACCTTTTTGCAGCTCGTATGGGCCAACTTGTGGGTATTGACACATCGTCCTGAAGACCTAGTTATTCTCAACCATCCAGTATTATGGTTAGTTTTTGATGAGCTTACTAGCTACTGGACCATTGCAGATAACGAATCATGAAGAATACTAGCACTAGAGCTTCAAGACAACCCATGTCAGCTTACTGTCGTAGAAGAATATGACGACAATGAGAGAACGAAGAGAAGGTGGTGGAGGATTGTGGACTAGATGATGTCTAATCTGACGATGAAGGCAAGGATGATATTGAGCAAAGTGAAATCTAGAGAGGAGAGAAAGAGAAGAGGAGGAGAAGAGAGAATGAAAAAAGAGAGTGCAAGGGCTTAATCCCCAAGTTGCACCTCTTGTATTTATATTAATATGCATGATGCATGATGATAAATACATCCTCAACTACTTCATTGTACCACATAAGATAAATAACAATAATAACTCTTACAATCAGCGGTAGTCAATAGTATAAACTTGTATTGATTTATGAGAACTTGAGAAGCTTTTTGACTTGTTTAATGCTTGCCTTTATTTCAACATTTAGTTTCATATTGTGAATCCGTTTATATTTCTCTAACTAATAAATGAGTAATTACTAACCTATTGTCTGGGTTTATTGGGTTTGGTCATTAGTGACCCAGTCCCACTATTTTATTTTGAATCAAACCCCAAGTGTGTGTATTTCCATATTTGACCTTTCATTTATTGACAATATGAGATGTGTTATAGCTCAAGTGGTTGGTGTGGTGGGGGTTTTTACTAGTAGCAAGGTTCTAATCCAATCGTTTGTTTTTGTCACCAATTCATGGAAGAATTCCGTTTGGAGCTAGGCCCTAAAGGAGCCTAGCTCGGGCTCTGACATGGGCGAAGGGCAAACTAGCACTTTGATAGCGCAGTTTGCACTTCGCACGTGCATCAGACGCAGAGTTGGCATGTGCTTGATAGTCGGACACGGAGTTGGCACAGGAGCATCGGGGTTCCGAAGGGCGCGGTGCAGCGGGGCTGCAGTGTCGCTATGCGGCAGAGCGACAAAGCAGTTGGGCTGCAGCGGTGCTAATTACAACTGGGCTGCTGAGCAGTGGTTCAGCGGGGCTACTCGGGTAGCGTCTCTGCGCTATTTCTCTGTGTTAGTGCCGCGATTTTGCTAGATTTACTGTTGCAGTTGCAGGCTGTTAAGTTCGAAAGTGCCTCATTCAATATGGAGTTACTACTTCTAACTCCCCGATTAATTAGGCAGTTACTCCCTGGTAATCCGTCCATGTCTTTAGTGGCCGGTTACTACTGATATGGGGATTGCTTCTCTAGTGTTCCAACACTTAGAAATAAATGAACATCAGAGAGAAACAAGAGAGAAACAAAAGAACAGAAGAGATAAGAAAGAAGTTAGAGAAGATAATTCTCTATTAGAAAGAGAGTTTCCTCTCTATAGCAGCCATAGTTCTTTGCATCAGCGTTGTGCGCTTTCCGAGTAGTCCATTAGCACATCACCGTTGGCCGCTTTCCGAGAACTCTCTTTCAGAAGGAGATATGTCTTCATAGACTTGTACGGATTTTTTCGAAATTCTACACCACCTATTATGATTTTATGCTCCAGTGATTTTCTTGGCATTTTAAACTATCAACTAAAAGCTTACGTATTTATAATATGATCTTCTTAAAAAAAAACGTGGAAGATGTATTGCTATGCTATTTTTACACTAATTTCCTGCTGAAATATTAAATTCTCTTGCAATTTTATAGCTATTTATTTTTTTGAGAAAGCTTGCACCTCACTTGAGCACGCGTCTTGCCTTACACCTTTTGCCTCGAGCACTAGGAGGTACCAAGCACCTTGCTCAACAAAAATGGATGTGTGCACAGGCATATTCATGTCCATTGCTACATCAATAAAAAAGCCGAAACCTGTGCACTCGCACATGCATATCCATTGCTATGCTGGCAAAAGTTGAAACTATTAGTCATGGCCATAGACTGCCTCATCTTTATTCACCAGCCCATTCATGCACTATCATATTGCACATGATGCAGTCACTTGTGGTGCCTGTGACTATGATATTGATAAGCTGACATCCTGACACCATATTATGTAAATTCCTCTACTACCACTGATTATATTCCAATTTTCAAGGGTTTCAGCCTTTCAGGAAGGGAGAAGTAGGGAGAATCAAGAATTAAGTATTCTGTGAGGACTAAGAGATTTAACCATGCTTATGTAGTATATAACTTTTGGTCTTAGTATTGTGAAAATAATAATGCTTACTTTGTGCCCCAGGTACTGTTACTACTGCCTTCGCACTCGCTGTGTAACAGCTTCCTCATATCGATGTGCTCGCTGCAATGAAGTTGTTTCTGCTATCCAGCGCTATGGACCCAATTGATAGATAGTGACTCGTCCAGTACAATTTAGTCTTCCAGATGCCAATGAGGTGGGGAGTTGTGACAGAATAGGTTGTATAACATTGCCAGAAATGGCATAAATTCATTGATTCCAACAACTATACCAATAATTTTCTTCTAGGAAAGGAAAATCATTGATCGGTGCCTCATGAATTGCATAGCAGTATATTCCCCAGGATGCGAAATAACTTTGTTATGTTCGAATAGCCTTCTGTGTACCAATTACGATACCATGAAGTGCCCGGATTGTTGTGAGGGATACTCGGTGGTCGGGATTAGTGGAAGTAATATTCTTGGAAAGAAGAGAGGTGGTGATTGCATATTCTTTCGAGCATTGTGTATATTTTCCCAGTACTGATTGGTGCAACGTTTCAGTTTGCAGCAAGTTCACTATATAATGTCTGTGTTGGCTAGAATAAGTCTTGCTAAAGACCATGCGAGTCTTTCTGGTGGGAGGAAGTTGCCACTGTGAATTTGGGATGACTTAACAGTATAAACTGCAGGCATCTTTGCCGTTACAAAAAAAAAACTTTCGCAGGGGCAATATTAATATATTTAATTTTGTAGAGAATGTTGTGCCACTACATGATTATGACAAGGAAGTCATCGGTACCTCGTGAATTGACAAATATTAATAATATATTTAATTTTGAAGAGAATGTTGTGCTTATATGTGGAATTTTTTGGCAGTCAATAGTGTTCAAAATGAAGTCTTCTTTGAAAATAGGTCGTCTATAATAAACTTATTAGATGAAAGAAAGGGTATCTGCTGAGGATGGGCATAGTTGTTATGGAACTCGGAGCAATAAAAACTAAATGATTAGGAAGGACATCAGCACATTCTCAATGATGATTATAATTATCAGCTCCAACTACCGTATCGTATCTTGCTTGCTTGTTCTGTCCCTTTCTTCCCACCTCGAGAGCGCGAAAACAAGCGTGCTATGGCTGGACCCCTCCTTGCCGCCTATCTACTGTACTGCATGACTAATGTAATCATATCTATATATGTGCTATCTACCACGGTAGTGTATATTTTGCTTCACCAACTAAAACTTGAACGAAGTTCTAAATTTAAAACTACTTTTTTATTATTATTAGGTGAGAGAAATTAAAAACAAATGTGGTTTTAGGTTTACACGTGGCAACTATTGAGTAGAATCACGAACATCACTAAATTTTGGTAGTTGAACAAAAAATGGACTATTACGGTGTGTATCTGGCCGACACAGGTTCGGTTTCGACCGTGTCTCGGTTGGACCGGACCTAGAGATCAGAACCCAAATCCAACACAGACACGGTACCAGAAAAATTTGGGCCGGTTGAACCGGGCTGGATTCGGCCGGTTCTGGGTTGGCTCGGGTTATTTTGATTTTTTTAATATTTATATCTTTAGCTTATGGGTCAGCTCCGTTAGGTTTATAAAAAATGTAAATAAAGAATGTTTTGGACTTATAAAAAATAATATAAATATTAAAATTTTATTAATTTTATTTATTTGAGAAATTTAATATAATTTTTTTTTTGAAAACTTAAGTGTAAAAGTAAATATTTTATCTTTAGTTTGATTTTCAGTCTTCGGTCTTCACTTTTAGCTTTTTTTAAGATTTGTTATAGTCTTCGATATCTTCAAATATAGGATTTACAGAGAAATTGATCCGACTATGCAATAGTTCACCACTTCTCCAATAGGACCATCCATAGTATGACATTAAAAGTTCAGTTCATTAGTTGGACCTTCATTTCATAAGTGTTGAGTCCATTTTTTTTACAAACCTAATCTTGAACTCCAAGCATACTTCAAAAATATCTGGAAGTATCATACTTCTATTCTTGCTTAGCATTCTTGAACCTGAATAAAATAAGATTTCGATGCTACCGTGGATGCCTAAACCATTAGAAGATCAAAAGTATATGATAAGTATTTCCGTGTCTTTTCAGCCGCTCTAAAATTGAAAAATATGATCAAGAATCGTCACCATCTTTTACCATAGGAGTTTAAATACAAGGACAATTTTTAAGTTGGAGAAGATTGTTTTTGTTTCTTTCTGTGTAATATACTCTTAGCATGTAATAGCTTAGAAATTAAACAAGAGATACTACTACCTTGAGCGGCTGTACCTGGTTGATTCTATATAACTTTTTCTTCGTATAAACTAATTAGTATCTAAACATTCTTTAATTTCTAATTTTAAGCTAGTTACCTCAACGTTCATATTGTCATAAATATTATCCAACAATATAAATACACCATCTAATTTGATTTTAGGATCTAAAATCACTGTCAAACAACATAAAAACAGGTATTTTACGCCAATATTTTAGAAATTTTGTTTCTATTTTAGAAACGACATAATCAAAACCATGAGCATTTCTATATTTCAAGTAAAGAATTTTTTTAATAAAATATTTTAAAACTAAAAGAGAAGTTGGATAATAAACTCAGTATAAAATACATATAATATTGAAAAATAATTCTAAAAATTTAAAAGTTGACGTAATAACTAACCATTCATTCTCAGTTATTTGGTAATCAACACTTGAATTTACATTAACATAGTGTGTAATAACATCTATATATTTAATACAAGATTTTAACATCAAATAGGTAGAATTCAATCTATATGGTGAATCATTAACAAATCTCCTAAATATCAAATCATATTGTGCACATACGTTTTAAACTCTTGTTGCCTACTTGGTGAAATGTTCAAACTAGTTAGACATGTTTTGTCTAATATTTTCAAAATTCGTTTGAAAAAATAGAAGGCATTCTTGAATAATTAAATGACTTAATTTCAATTTGATACCCTCAACTATTCAACTTTTTTTAACTTGATAAATTAAACTTTGATATCATACAAATCACTACCCTCAACTAAATATTTTTAAGTCGATAACCTCTGTCAGTTAGGGGTTAATTTTTTCCTTTTCAACAAAAATAAATAATAACTTTTGACCAAATTAAACCCCCCCCCCCCCCCCCCCCCCCCCCCACTACCGCCGTCGTGGCCGCTCCCCCATTGTCCCATTGTCGCTCCCCCGTTGCCGCACAACCGCTCCCATGCTGTTGCTATTGCTCCCCCGTTGTCGCTGCCCCGGTGCCACCACCGCCACACCTTCCTTTGTTGCCGATGTCGGAGGATATTTTTGTTATTTAGGGTTTTTTGTTAACACTGTTAGGGTAGTTATAGTTGAGTATTTAGTTGTCTAATATTAAAGTTGAAAAACTAGAATAGGTGAAGGTATCAAGTAAAAATTTAGCCTAATTAAATTAACAATATGACAAGGATATCTTACATAAAAAAGTTGTATAATATAAGCATAAATTGAGATCTAAAAAATATTAATACAAGAATGATTATTACTAGCTAGCATTACCAATTAATGTTATTTGTCCCTCCAAATTGTACCTCCAAACCGTCCCTCCTTACGTGGCAGCTGACGTGACATGTTGATATGACAGCTGACGTGGCAAATTTTAAAATTAAAATTAAAATTAAAATTAAAATTAAAATTAACATAAAATTAACAATAAAATTGATGTTAACCTTAACATTAAAATTAATATTAACGTTAACATTAACAATAATATTAATATTAACATTAACATTAAAATCAACATTAACATTAATTAATATTAATATTAGTTAATATTAATATTAATATTAAATTAACATTAATATTAACATTAATTAATATTAACATTAAATTAACATGGACAAAATTGGATAATTAACTTTTTGGGTTAAAATTTGTCATGTCATCGGCCATGTCAGATGACACATAATATTATTTAACATGCCACGTCAGCTGCCACATAAGGAGGGATGTATTGGAGGGACAATTTGGAGGTACGAATAGCATTACTCTTTTTTTTATTATTATGAACTTGTAGTATGACACTGCCGATTGCAGAACCAATATATATGAATTCCAATAGTCCTAGACAAATAATTCATTTTGTAAAATTTATTTTGCATCTAAATAATGTGTCTTGATACAAAGAAACGTATAATTTTGTTTACTTGTCCATATATCCAAATTAAACAAAATATACTAATATTTTCAAAATGTTTTTTTCAAAGTTAATTTTTTTTTTTTTTCAAATATTTTAACATCTTCTAATACTAGATCTAGAAACTTTATTAAAACAAGAATTTAGTGTACTATTTGCAGTCATAATATGATTCACTTTCACTAAATATAAGAGGTTGTTCATCACAAACTATATATTTTCTTACGTTAGTTTTGTTACGAATAACAAAATAAGTAAATATTTCTATTGCATATCCTTGAGGACCGATGCTTAACTGTATTTGTTAAGCATTAACCGTGTCATTACCGTAACAACTTTATAATGTATTTTCAAAGTTTATGTGTCATCATTTTCTTTTCTATTTAAAGTTTTTTTTTTGGCATTTCTGACTTGCATTGTGCACATTTAGGTATTGGTTTTTGGTTGGGATCTAAGACTTCCTTTCCTTCATAATCTGTAACAAATAGTTTAGTAAAATACTCCCATAAAATCCATCTTTTCTAGTTAAATATTACTATTATTACTTATATTTTTTGAAGGTGACATTTTGTGTCGGTAGTGGTTGTTCATCTCCTATTGACATATTAGCATAATTATTATCAAAATTATTAGTAACATTGTAATACTATTCTGAAAGACTTTGAAATGAGTAGTTAGAATTAGTAGCGTCACCATTATCCATACTATATTTTTAAAAAAAAAAAATTGTAATTAGAAATAATAATTAATTTTTAATATCAAAACTGACTACTTTTATATTATTATTTTTACTTAAATCTCAACTTGATTTCCTCCGAAGTCAAATGTAGAATAGTTGCAGCTTGACTATAGCCGATCAAGTTAAAGCCTTCAAATTTCTCAGAATTACGATTTTTCTAAAAAAAAAATAGCTACTTTATCGAATAGAACACGAGATTACTTGCAAGTATAATAAGAGAGGAATGAATTTTTTGTGGTAAATTTGGATGAATTAAGTCCTATTTATAAAATTTTTTTGGGTGCAAACGACCATCAATATCCTTAGAATATAATTGTTGGAGGAATATTTTGGTCATTCTCAACAAAATGATCAAAATACTACGGTTAAAAAATGAGGATATTATGGTAAATACCTCCCAAAAGACTAATATGGGTCTTGGCATTTTTTTAACCTAAATACCCTTTAACGTTTTATTAATGATTGGGGAAGGGGGGTTAAAACTGTAAAATAAACCCCTAATGGTTATCTTTAAAGGGGTGGGGCCCGCAGGAAAGGGGGGTGGGTGGTGAAGAACATGGTGGTTGACTGGTTTTTTAAGGCTGTCTGGTTCGGACTGGTTGAGGAGTCGGACCGGCCCAAATTTGTGAAAGGGTAACCCAATCTGACCTGTACGGAAGGATGGTCCGGGCCGGGCCATTGATCGGATCCGAGTCGATCCAATCTGGATTTGACCGTGACATGTCCAAAGCGAATTTCGTACCATCCGACCTATTATACACCTTGAGTTACCTACCATATACTCATGGGTTTTTCCGGACACAGTACTATTTTTTTTTTCTTCTGTTTTTTTAAGAAAGCATCTATTTTTTCTTCTTCACTTTCCTGTATGGCCCCATCAACAAAATTGAAGATAGGCTAGAGTCTAAGCCTAGGTTGATCGATTTTGGATAGCTAGATACTCTCCCATATAGGGGAGAATATGTCAATCCAACTGTCGGAGGTGTTCTTTTAACCTAAGGACAGATTTGACTAATAGAAGAAGAAGCCAAACCGATGTAGATTTTGTTTCTTCTTTGTATTACTTTGTAGAGTAGAATCCCTTTCTAACTATTCCACATATAATATATATATATGCAATATATATATATATGCTTTGAGTAGGACAGTCCAACTTTTCTTAAAAATTCCACTTGTTCTCGGACTCAAATTTGTGACGTTGGCATGTACCTCTCTTCTTAATGACAAAATAATTGCATCAATCCCAGTCATGCTGCGTTTGCCTAAGTAATCTATTTATATACAGTCTCATGACCGACCAAAATGAGGTTGAAACCGACGGAAGAAAAAGTCATGACCAATGGCCTTTAAGGTCAATCTCAGTTCTCAAGTGCTAAGCAACAACAGAAAAAGAAAAAGGAAAAAAGAAAAAGAAAAAAAAAATTCAATCAAAGGAAAGAGTGCATACAAAAAGAGTCACCGACTTGGTAAGCTAATTGTGCTGTGTGGTTTGTTGATTGGATAGTGGACTAAACAAAAAAAGCCATGAGAAGCTTGTCAGCAGCCAGCACCAGACAGACAAGTGTAAGTGGACAGTTTTTAACTAAGTTTAATTTCTTGTTCAAGAAGATCCGTGTGAACTCGACTTGAAATTTCGCATGGGTTGATGTTTCTCTGTTGAGATCAAACTACTTTAAGGCTCGTGTGTGTCAATCAGTCTATATATTTTTCTCTTCTTCTCTTTTATGATTAAGTATATAATTTGTACAATGGAAGAAAAATGCAAAGAAAAAAAAATGGAGAAGATGGTAGCTTCTTTTCGAAACCCTACCCACCATGGGAGGGTAAGCTTCTTCGGAGATTGTTGTTCACGCGCAATGAGTGATGGATACAAGCATGACCAAGGGCGGAATCAGAAACTCAAGCTGGGGTGGACTGGAGTGGGTGAGGGCGAGCTAGGTATAGACAGGCTCACATAAAAGTACCAAAAAAAATTTACATGAAAAAAAATCTTTTGGGGGTGGGTTGGAGCCCACCCTAGCCCTCTACTTAGGTCCGCCACTGAGCATGATAGCAGCCTTCTCCGAAGACCTGCTTGATTTCTTTGAAGTTACCAAGCAGAAGAGCATGGTTAAGGATAAACAATTTTAAGTTTCTATACTTCTGATTCAAAGTATTTGAAATCTACGTAAAAATTCGAAAACTTTGAAGGTGGTTTTGTAGAAGCATAGAAAAATGCTAAAATTTAAAACCACTCTTAAGTGTAAAAGAGTGTCACTCCCAAAAAGAGTATCACTTAGCTCCCATGCTTTATTTACGTGCAGAGTATTTATGCGCGTAAATCTGAATAGCTACCCACGCTTAAGGGTTTGGTTGCAGTGACAACATACTAACAGGGAAAAAGTCTTATTTAAGCACAACGGTGATTTGTGCTTAAAGGAATGATGCTTAAAACACAAAGATTCATCCATACTACATGCTTCATAAAGAAGACACCCCACGTGGAAGACATGCATTGAATCAAGTGACAATGTGTCAGGCCTTGGAATGCACTATATTTGTCACGCCCCAAACCGAAATACGGAGACGGACTAGGCCAGCTACCCCGCGTGAGGTACGAAGACGTCATGCGACGATTGTGCCCGTCAAGAGACTAGAGGGTGCATGCTACAATCAAGTCTCCTATGGTCTCACAGAGCATCTATGTCTCAATTAATCAAAACAAGAAGCAGTAAATAATGATCATATAAGACAAAGCAGTAAGGCGTTTCCGACGCTTCATCAAAATAATTCATGAGCCTAGTTATACAAAATGATAAGATAGTACCGAGAGTCAATAGTACATAACTATAGTCAGATGTAGTCTGATTTAATTATAATTATGTAAGGAACTAAATGTCCAGAACAGCCGGTTAAACAGGTGCCGGTGGCTAAATGCCAAGTACAAAATAAAAGATATCAGAGTGGTGAAGAAGAAACCCACTCATGGTCCCTGGTGCCCATGCTCCTGCTGTGCGCCATTGTTCGGGTAGAAGGCTAGATCCTCAGGCGCTGCTACGAGATCTGGCCAAACAAAACCAGCGGGATCAGGCCCCGAATAACAAGTACCAGAAGGTAGCACATAAAGGATGAGATAAAACCCAAGCATAAATAAATAATAAGGCTTGGCGCACGAGTTATAGGGTAACGAAGCATCATCGAGTCTATACGACACCCTTACAACCAAATAAGGACAAACGGTGCCAATATTGACTCGAGATGAGACACCACCTATAATCATGGTCAAGTTAAGGACTTCTGGCCGCAACTTCGGTCCATAGCCTATCGCAACACTATAGTCCAATCCAACAACCAAACAAGGACATGGGTTGGACCATGCATCATGATAGTCCATGTTCCTTAGTTACTAACAGAAGAAACATATCACAACCAAGTCAGTTTACAAGCGGCCAATCAATCCTACGGCTTTCTATGATTTGTCTGGATTATTCCAATTATGCATATAATATAGGAATCCTCAGTTCGTATCGTATCCAAGCAGGGCTAGCCAATCCATTAAATACACGCATGCATAAAAGCATCGGTCCCTCGAAAGGCCATCGCGCTAGAACAAGCAATAACGATTCCAGCCCTCCTATAAGGAGAGCTGGCTTTGCATTCACAAATCAGATACTGCACTCCACCAGTACGGATAACTATACAGTATCCGAGGCGGCCAATCCGACACGTTATAGGACAGGGCCTAGGGTGGCTGGTAACATACGATCTCGGGATTCCGTTTCCTCCCAAAGCTTCTACTGATTTAAGTTGCTTAGATTAACCCTATCTTGATCTTGGAATTACATGTCATAGTCACATGTCATTCTCCTATATGTCGTACCATAGTACGTGTATCCCAAGTATGAATTCACGTCGGCTCAAGTAGTCCCAAATTTAGATGCATGCTTAGTGTAATGCATCAAACAACAATCAATATACTACGACATTATTACTGACCAATTATCATGACTGTGCTGAAAAGTATGCATGTATTGACATATAACACGAATGATTACTTAGTACCACTACCAAAATATGTCCATTTAGCAACGACCATATCCGTCGTCCATCCGTCGGCAATCAGTATTAGCGACCGATAACTGACGGATCTTGGTCAAAATAATCCGTCGGTAATCAGCTCGTCGCTAATAATGATCCGTCGCTAAGTAGTTCGAAGAGCGACGGCTTTTCGTCTTCACAATACGATGCATTAGCGACGACTTTCCGACGGGCTTTCGTCCATTTCAAGTATTAAAAACTTAACTGTGTAGACGCTAGCGACGGGTATTTCGTCGATAAACCGTCGTAACAGTGTATCAGAGGGTATCGTTCCGTCGCTAGTCCGTCGATAGCCGTCGCTAACAAAGGACTGATTAGCGACGGAATACTAACGGATTATCCGTCGACCATGTTCTGGAAATGCTTGACATTTCCAGAACCTTGGCGACGGATTATCCGTCGACCATGTTCTGGAAATGCTTGACATTTCCAGAACCTTGGCGACGGATTATCCGTCGCGACACCATCGAGAGAGCGACTGATTTGTGGCTGATTATCCGTCGCCAATGTTCTGGAAATGTCAAGCTTTTTCAGAACCTTGTCGACGGATTTTTCGTCGCTATTCCGTCGATCTATATACCACCAGAATGTTGCCGACGGATATTCCGTCGACCACCCGTCGCTACCTGGAAACAGTTTTAAATCTCCAGTTAGAGACAAAAATTCTGTCGAAATGTAGTCGGAAACTGGAAATATTCGTTGCTAACCGGTCACTAGTCCGACGCTAAATGAGATTTTTTTGAAAAAATTTTACAGCAGTTTCCCTGTTCACAAAAATATGCATAAACCAAACCAATATATAATGCACACCAATTATCCAACAATCACATAGACCCAATATATAATGCACACCAATTATCTAAGAATCACATAGACCAAATATGAACATACGAATTTAATGCACACCAATTATCCAAGAATTATATAGACCAAACCAAATTAATATAAAATAGACATCAATTATCCTGAAGAGTAACATAATATCCGTCGTTATAATCCGATCATAGCACAAATATTCCAAAATTTTTACAAATATTCTAAAATTTCTTAATTACAATACTTTAAGGAAGAGGAGGAGTTCGAATGCCCGGTGGTGGTAATCCCTGCTGCGACTGTCACGACCCGTACCCAGTGTGAGGGCACGAGAAATAACGAACGCCCAGCCTACGCCGCAGTGTCGGCGGTAGAACGCTGTCCTGAGTCACCATATCTAACACAATCTAACCAAGCTATGAATAGAGTAAAAATAATACGTAACTCAATCACAATACTAAGATGGAATAGAAGAATAATCTCAAGAAAGTCACAATAAAGGTATAGGTGTAAACCACCAGAAATATCCCAAGTACAACTCATAAAAGTCTCAAATAGAAAATACAAATAAAGTACTAAGTCTCAGCTAGACTATGGACAAGTCCTCAGCGACTGTGGGATCCTCCTGTGGGTCCACGTCGCCAGTGTCATTTAAGCCAATGCCTTAATAAGTAGGACAGTAATCCTCATCATCACCTGTAAAATTTTCAACATGCCCAGTCAGGACGGAACGAGCACATATCTCTCACAACAGTTCATATCAGGAATGGACATATAAAGCAAGCTATAGAAAACTATACATGAATCGCTGTAAAGAGAAATCAACAGGAAAGAAGATATAACTGAGGTATAAATATGGTAAATAAAGAGTATAACCTTCTACGTAAAACAGAGCATGAATTGGTTATGTAAACAGCTTGGGTTGCACATGATACAACTACGGAAAGAACATGGATAACAACTACTGGGGATAATGATCACATAACCAACTACACTCTCCCTGCCCCCAACCAATACACAAGGATCAAAGCATGTTATGTTATTGCACATGAATAACAACTACTGTATACATGGAGCTCATATGGTCATGAGTGTACATGAATAACATATGAGTGCACATGGATAAAAGTGAATACATAGAGTACATGATGAACATGATAAAGTACATGAAATATGACATACTCGATGTATCCGAGGGGATAACATCGCATGAAAAGATCCAGAGGGTACTGATCCGTGTGAACGTCGTGTCAGCATCAAGTATACTAGTCTATAACAAGAGTACATATCCAAAGAAGCATGAAAAGATCAGAGAATGTACTCGCCTGGCAATCCGAACTGCTGATGATGAAAAGTGACTGGACTGGAGTAATAAGATCCTATTTAAAACAACCACATGTCATAATACAGTCTAAAATATCATAAGGAATACCTTCAATGCAAATTCTACATAATTTGGGTCAATCTAAGTCAAAGTCAACCTTGGGTCAACTTTGGTCAACCAAACTAGTCAAACTAGGTCAAAGTTGGTCCACTAGTCTATAAGTCCATTTTTAGGTCAATACTAGTCTTAGATATCAACTACCAATGCATCCTAAAACCAAAAATCTACCAACTATTTAATACACACAAAATTAGAATCTATCCTACCCTTCAACAATTTGTAAACTAATCCATAGGCTAACTTGACATTGCCAAACCAATCTAAACTCTTAACTAACCACTACTTAGTTTGGTATCCCTAAAATCAAATCCTAAATTAGCTATAGGCATATCCTATATATATATATATATATATATATATATATATATATATATATATATATATATAGGATATGCCTATAGCTATAGAATACCTACTAAACATAACCTATCCATTATCAACTAGTAGGTATTCTATAGCTATAGGCATATCCTATATATATATATATATATATATATATATATATATATATATATATATATATATATATATATATATATATATATATATATATATATATATATATATATATATCCCATACACTTGAATTTCCCATGTCTAATCCTACTAAACATAACCTATCCATTATCAACTAGTAGGTATTCTAAGGCTGGGAAACACTTGAAACTAAAAACTGAACAAGGCAAGGAACTGAGCTTCATGATACCCAAATCAATATCAACTTACACAAACTAATTTCAGCCATAGGGTTACTTGAGCATAGCCTATGCTAATACTTACACAATTCCATATAACCTTCTCCTCATGATACAACCAATATGAAATCTCCTGTATAGGTTCAGTTCAAGCCTGAAAGTTTGGTTTATATCCAGAATAAGAATCTTCAAAACTAATGGAAAGGATGCCAATAAAACTGAAGACTGAAACCAAGAAAAAGGAATTGAACTTCATGATACCTCAAATTCAATTTCAACCTACTCTAAGATGCAAACAGTAAGGTAACACAATGATGAGGTCAATAGGGCTCTGTAGATGGTGTCTACGTGATCACACATCAAGGATTTGAAATCTGAAATAAAGAAAAAACTGAACAGAAAGAGGAATAACTAAACTGGAAAAGTGAATCCTAGTATTGATACTCAAACTAAAACCAACTCAAACTACAAACTACTAGGTACTCTCCTAGAGGGTTAATATTAGGCCTGAAAGTTTGGTTTTGTAGGAAAATTTTCGAACTCACCAAACCTACCCACAAAGACTAAAACTGAAACAAGAGAAAAAAACTGGGACTGTTATTGAATCACCAAACTGAACTATAAGTGAAGACTCACTACTATGTGTCAACCTAAATCGATCAAAGCCTTAACTCCCTGTAAACTAGTAAGTAAACTCACATATAGGTCAAGAAGGATCTGTGAGTTGAGTCTATACAGATTCAACATCGAAAAACTGATGGAAACCAATGTTCAGATTTCTGAACATTAACTGGAACATTCAAGAACCCGATACTACACAACTATCCAAAATCGGATACAACTCTATCCTTGATGCAAATTACATGTAATCACCTGGAGGGGTAAAATATGGTCTACAGGTTTGGGTTTACACAACAATTACATTCGAAATCAGATGGGAAGAATTCAAATATCTGAAACAGGGAATTAACCGAACTAAAACCTGATACGCAACACCAAGGATCCTAACATGACCTAATCATTCGAAAATCAATCAATAATACTCAAAACCAAGGTTGGTAAAGATGCAAGGGTCTGAACAAGAACTACAGGTGTCATCGTGTCCAAGAAAATAGGACACGAAGCGTCCTAAACACTCGTGAACCCAAAACTGAACCTAATCCTCGTGCACGCGTGTCGCTCGTCCTAGGGCTCGACACAGAGCGAACTAGGACACGTGGTTACTCGTACACGTAGCCCAACTATAGGGCTACACATCCACGTACCTGCACTGGCCTCTCGCCATGTGTCCGTGTCGTACGAAGTGCGTATCGGACGTCGCGTTCTCATGCGCGCGCGACAGTGCATGCCCCGTGCCGTGTCGATTTCTCCCTCGATACTCTACGAAACCTCACCAAACTTTACGAGCACCCTGTCAGTCATTGCCCCTACCCACAGGCTAAAAATCATGCATCGAGTCACTGTGTCCAGCGAGAACGGACACAGCAGTAGCAGGGCACGCGCGCGGCCCTCGTGCGCGCGTGCGTGTCCTGTTTTGGGACACGAAATCATCTCGATACAATCAAGAACCTAGGGTTTGGGGATCCCTACATCTAGGGCTATCGATTCATGAAGTTAGTTTGCAAAAATAACAGAATCGAATTCTAAGAGGAAAATCATCGAACACTTTTATCCCTAAACCGATACGTGTCCGATACACTTATCAAACGGACACGAAACTTAACCAAACTTTATGGGTAGTTCTAGGGTACCTAGATGCATGCTAATATGAAGAAAAATCAGAAGAAACTATGGTGTTTGGGTGTTTACCTATTGAGAGTTGAAGTATCAAAAAAACTGATTCCTCGATCGATGAAACGACCAGTTTCCACCGAGCAAACGCCTCCAACTCCTTGCTAACAATGCTCCAGCAAATTCTTCTCCTTCCCACGATCACAATGCACTTCATTTGGGGTGAAACGGAGGTCGGATGAAAAAGTTAGGGTTTTGGAGAGCTGGAAACTAGGGTTTTGTAAAGGGGGTGTCTATTCCAATGCAATGCTTATATAGGGGATGGGGGCTTCCTATTTTGGCCGGCCATAGGAGTCCTAATAGGGTCAAGGTTGGTTCATGGGTCCCACTCCTCTATTTAAGTTGAGTTTAAGCTCAATTAACAAAAGGCTACAAAGGCCAATTAATTAATTAGCCTAAAAATAGCCAAATGGCTTCTAAATTAAACCAAAGCCTAAAAATAAAATCTAATTAGCTAGATACTCATCATAGGTCATGGTTAGTCTCTAATGTGGGTTTCCAAAGTTAGACCAAAGGCTAAATCAATCACAAGTCAATAATATCTAGAAAAATCACAAAATGACTAAAATGACTTAAATGACTAAAATACCCTTATTTCAAAAAGTGGGTGCTACAGCGACCGATGAATATACTCCTCCACTAGGTACGGCGGTGGAGGGAGGGAAGTGGCTGCATGCCTTTGGCTCACTCGAGCGTATTTGTGCGTCAGATAAAATAGAAAAAATTCGATTTATCTCCAAGTGTTAGAACGGATGGCTCAGAACACAACCGAAAATTCATTCTAGCATACATTAGTATGAATCATCTATGTTCTGTACATATGGTGTAGTATATGTTCTTATCGTATCTAGTATCTGAAGGATATAACAGAATCAAGATGAACTCACATAATGTAATACTAAAACATCATCTACTACTATATAAGATATAGTGATAGATTGTCGTATCATCATTGTTGAGGGATGAGGGTCAAAGGACAGTCAACTTTATCTACGGCTATATAGTTTCTGCCTCGCCAGTCGAATGGCTGCAGGGACTATATCCTGATCACCATGTCGTACCGTAAATTAATGCAAATATAGTCGAAAACTGGAAATATCCGTTACTAACCGGTCACTAGTCCGTCGTTAAATGAGATTTTTTTGAAAAAAATTACAGCACTTTCCCTGTTCACAAAAATATGCATAAACCAAACCAATATATAATGCACATCAATTATCCAGCAATCACATAGACCAAATATATAATGCACACCAATTATCCAAGAATCACATAGACCAAATATGCATATACGAATTTAATGCACACCAATTATCCAAGAATCATATAGACCAAACCAAATTAATATAAAATAGACATCAATTATCCTGAAGAGTAATCTAATATCCGTCGTTATAATCCGATCATAGCACAAATATTCCAAAATTTTCACAAATATTCCAAATTTTCTTAATTACAATACTTTAAAATAGACATCAACTTATCTACGGCTACATAGTTTCTGCCTCGCCAGTCGAATGGCTGCAGGGACTATGTCCTGATCACCATGTCATACCGTAGATTAATACAAATGGAGCTGGAGCTGGAGCCAAAATATAGTACTAATTCACCATGTCGTACCATTTTACTCTCCCACTCTCTCCTCTCCCCCTCCGGCGCTTTCACTCTCTCCGGCGCTCTCACACTACTAATTCCTATGTGTTTTAAGTGTGAGAACGGATGGCTCAGAACACAACCCAAAATTTATTCTAGCATACATTAATGTGAATTATCTATGTTCTGTACATATGGTGTAGTATATGTTCTTATCGTATCTAGTATCTGAAGGATATAACAGAATCAAGATGAACTCACATAATGTAATACTAAAACATCATCTACTACTATATAAGATATAGTGATAGGTTTTCGTATCATCATTGCCGAGGGATGAGGGTCGGAGGACAGTCAACTTTATCTACGACTACATAGTGTCTGCCTCGCCAGTCGAATGGCTGCAGGGACTATGTCCTGATCACCATGTCGTACCGTAGATTAATGCAAATGGAGCTGGAGCTGGAGCCAAAATTACAGAATCCAAAATAGAAAATACAGAATTCAATCCCTGGGTTCGCCGACCCCCTCGGTGGAACACTCAACACCGGCACGCACAATACATTCCATAATATACAAAAAATATAAAGAAAAAATACTATCCACAACGAACAATGTTAATATATAATATCCTCAACAAACCAAATCAATATCCGCAAATACGTACAAACTCAGATCCTCAACGAAAAAACTGAATATCCCCAAATACGTACAAAGTCAAAATATAGTACAGTCCAAAAATGCAAAAACGAAACTACCGATCGCCTGGAGCTGGACCCGGAGCTGGAGAAGCGCCACCAGATGACGCACAAATACCGCTCGAGTGAGCCAAAGGCATGCTCCCTCCCTCCATTCACCCTCTCCCTCTCTCATGCTATCAACGTCATAACTTTTCCAGTGTTGCTCCCTCTAATGATGATGAATGCAAAAATCAAAGACCCCCTCTCCTTCCTCACTCTTCATTATTCTCACAACAGGAAGGATCAGTGCTTTCTAGTTCTCTTCCATCCATCAATTCCTCCGTTCTGATCAAGCATCTTCCTTCTTCTCTCCTCCACCATGGCTCTGGACCCATCTGCTCATTCCTACTTCCCTTTTTCTTATTTGACTCTCTCAGCCACATATGATATCCACCTCAAGTGTAGAGTCGGAGGAGAAGAAGTGGACAGGAAGAGGAGGAGGAAGCAGCATAGCCGGCGGCATGATCCGGAGGAAGTACAGAGGTTTTCTTCAACATCCGTAGGAGAACTATAAGGATATATCTTTTCACAACATGTCACCTTGTCAAAGACCCTTAATATGACAACCATGTTACCGCGGTGTCGGAAAACTAACATGTCATAATTTTCTAAGTCATGTGTTTTGACATAATCCTCCTAACTCTTTCCTCCTATGTAGTAATGCAAGATTACTACATAGGAGGAAAGAGTTGGGAGGATTATGTCAAAACACACGACTTAAAAAATTATGATTTGTTAGTCTTTCGACACCGCGGTAACATGATATTCACATTAAGGATCTTTGACAAGATGACATATTGTAAAAAGATATATCCTTATAGTTCTCCTACGGATGTTGAAGAAAATCTCTGTACTTCCTTCGGATCATGTCGCCGACTGTGCTGCTTTCCTCTCCTATTTCTGCCCACTTTTTCTCCCCCGACTCTACACTTGAGGTGGATATCATATGTGGCTGAGAGAGTCAAATAAGAAAAAGAAAAGTAGGGAGGAGCAGATGGGTCCAGAGCCATGGTGGAGGAGAGAAGAAGGAAGATGCTTGATCAGAACGGAGGAATTGATGGATAGAAAAGAACTAGAAAGTACTGATCCTTCCTGTTGTGAGAACTGTGAAGAGTGAGGAAGGAGAGGGGGGTCTTTGTTTTTTGCGTTCATCATCATTAGAGGGAGCAGCACTGAAAAAGTTGTGACGTTGATAGCATGAGAGAGGGAGAGGGTGAATGGAGGGAGGGAAGTGGCTGCATGCCTTTGGCTCACTCGAGCGGTATTTGTGCGTCAGATAAAATAGCAAAAATTTGATTTATCTCCAAGTGTGAGAACGGATGGCTCAGAACACAACCAAAAATTTATTCTAGCATACATTAGTGTGAATCATCTATGTTCTGTACATATGGTGTAGTATATGTTCTTATCGTATCTAGTATCTGAAGAATGTAACAGAATCAAGATGAACTCACATAATGTAATACTAAGACATCATCTACTACTATATAAGATATAGTGATAGGTTGTCGTATCATCATTGCCGAGGGATGAGGGTCGAAGGACAGTCAACTTTATCTGCGACTACATAGTTTCTGCCTCGCCAGTCGAATGGCTGCAGGGACTATGTCCTGAACACCATGTCGTACCGTAGATTAATACAAATGGAGTTGGAGCTGGAGCCAAAATATAGTACTACTTCACCAAGTCGTACTATTTTACTCTCTCACTCTCTCCTTCCCCCTCTGACGCTCTCACTCTCTCCGGCGCTCTCACACTACTAATTCCTATATGTTTTAAGTGTGAGAACGGATGGCTCGAAACACAACCCAAAATTCATTCTAGCATACATTACTGTGAATCATCTATGTTCTGTACATATGGTGTAGTATATGTTCTGATCGTATCTAGTATCTGAAGAATATAACAGAATCAAGATGAACTCACATAATGTAATACTAAGACATCATCTACTACTATATAAGATATAGTGATAGGTTGTCGTATCATCATTGCCGAGGGATGAGGGTCAGAGGACAGTCAACTTTATCTACGGCTACATAGTTTCTGCCTCGCCAGTCAAATGGCTGCAGGGACTATGTCCTGATCACCATGTCGTACCGTAGATTAATGCAAATAGAGCTGGAGCTGGAGCCAAAATACAGTACTGCTTCACCATGTCGTACCATTTCACTTTCTCACTCTCCCTACTCCTCCCCTCCGGCGCTCTCACTCTTTCCGGCGCTCTCACACTACTAATTCCTATGTGTTTTAAGTGTGAGAACGGATGGCTCAGAACACAACCCAAAATTCATTCTAGCATACATTAGTGTGAATCATCTATGTTCTGTATATATGGTTAAGTATATGTTCTTATCATATCTAGTATCTGAATAATGTAATAGAATCAAGATGAACTCACATAATGTAATACTAAGACATCATCTACTACTATATAAGATATAGTGATAGGTTGTCGTATCATCATTGTCGAGGGATGAGATTCGAAGGACAGTCAACTTTATCTACGGCTACATAGTTTCTGCTTTGCCAGTCGAATGGCTGCAGGGACTATGTCCTGATCACCATGTCGTACCATAGTTTCTGTTTCGCCAGTCGAATGGCTGCAGGGACTATATGTCCCGATCACCATGTCGTACCATAGTATCTGAAGAATGGCTGCAGAGACTATATGTCCTATTTCTTAAACTAGGATTTGTCATATCGCCGATACTACTCATTGAATTTGTACCCCGCGCTCCCCCGCGCGTGCCACCCCCGTTGCCCCGGAGCGCGCTGCCTCCCACCGCCCCCCGCTGCCCCCCGCCGTACCCCGCAGCCCCGCGCGCGCCAGCACCCCTCCCACCCCCCGTCGCCCCTTCCACCCCCCGCCGCCCCTCAACCCCACGCTGCCCCGCACGCGGCACCCCCGCTGCCCTCCGCTGCCCCGGAGCGCGCTGCACCCCACCGCCCGCCGCAGCCCCGCCCGCGCGCGCCAGCACCCCTCCCATCCCCCGCCGACCCTTCCACCCCCCGCCGCCCCCCCAGCCCCGCGGTGTCCCGCGCACGCCACCCCCGTCGCCCGTCGCTGCCCCGGAGCGCGCTGCCTCCCGCGCGCGCCCGCCCACCGCAGCCCCGTGCGCGCCCGCCCGCCGCAGCCCCGCGCACGCCACCCCTGCAGTCTCCGCCGCCCCTACAGCCCACGACGCCCCCGGCAGCCTACGACACCCACGACCACAGAGAGAGAAAGAGAGATTACCTTTGGAAGAGAGAGGAGAGGTCGCCGATCACCGCCGCGGAAGAGAGAGAGAGAGAGGAGAGTGAGGTCGCCGACCGCCGTGGGAGAGAGAGAGAGAGGAGAGAGAATGAAATTTGGGGAGAATAAAAGTTTCTCCCGTCATTTCAATTTAAGCCTGGGCCCTTTATTTCGCGACGGACCAGCGACGGTTTATATCCGTCGCAAGGCCGTCGCTATTTTTGATACTTGCCGACGGAATATCCGTCGCTACGTAGTCAAAGAATTATCCAGCCATTTCTTTCAATAATTTTCGTCAAATAATCGACTGCATGGCGACGGCTACTTATCCGTTGCTATATCTCCGACGCCCTAGCGACGGATGAGCGACCTTTTTCCCCCTTAAAATAAAATAAAAATTATATCGGCTTGTCGTCGGTACTCCGTCGGCTATTTGTCGCAAATCCGTTGCTAATGCCGACAGAAATTATCTGTCGCTAATGTGCCGTCGCTAATTTACTGTATTTTGGTAGTGCATGCAGAGTCATACCTCAGTACACTCATTAAATAGGACCGCAGTGCGTACTAATATTGTATGTCAATATACACTTATAAAAGGTACCATCACGTATACAGGTAATCAAGTCAGGAACACGGTTAAGTCAGAAAGTCACATGGACCCCTCGTGACATAAAAGTCACATAGGACACGCAAGTCTCAGATATTTATAGCACACTAAGGTCAGGACAAGAAGTCAAGATCAAAGGTGCACAAGGTGTGCAAGGTGCAAGTTGCACAAGGTGCAAGGTCAAAGGTGCACAAGGTGCAAGGTGCACGAACTAAAAGGAGCGCGAGGTACAAGGACCAAAAGGTGCACGAGGTGCAAGGTGCACGAGATGTAAGGTACGCGAACCAAAAGGTACGCAAATTGCGAGGTGCGCGGACCAAAAAGTGTGCGAGGTGGAAGGTGCGCGGACCAAAAGGTATACAAGGTGCAAGGTACAAGGTGCACAAGGTATAAGGTACAAGGTGCACAAGGTGCAAGGTTAAAGGTGCAAGGTGTGCGAACCAAAAGGTATGCTAGGTGCAAGGTGCACAAACCAAAAGGTGCACGAGATACAAGGTACGCGAACCAAAAGGTACGCGAGGTACAAGGTACGCGGACCAAAAGGTGCGCGAAATGTAAGGTGTGCGGACCAAAAGTTACGCAAGGTACAAGGTGCGCGAACCAAAAGGTGCGCGAGGAGCAAGGTGCGCGAACCAAAAGGTGCACGAGGTGCGCGAGGTGTCGTCCTTACTAGCAAACTTTTGACCATGGAGTTTTAGAAACTTTTAATGTCCATAACTTGGACTATAAGTCTTAAAATTGGGCAAAATAAAGGTCTAAACTTAATGAAATTAAAATTTCTACAACATGGAATAAGTAGTTTTCGAAAATAAGCAAGTTTGATAGATCAAAACCACAAAAATCGTAAAATCCTAGTTTGGAAACTTAGATCTACTAAAAAAAAGCTATTAAATAAAAAACACCAAGAACTAAACTTGTTGAGAATGAAGAGATCTATAATCTTGACTAATAATATCAAAGAAAAAAAATCTAGAAAATAAAATGCAAGAATCTCTCCATTTGGGCAATGTGTACTTGCCTAAAAAGTTGGTTTAAGGAAAATAAATGAAAGAGTGAATGAGGAGAGAGAGTGTGGAATAGATTATATATAGGGGTTTGGTTGACTTAAGAAAACTCTAATCTTAAGCATGCACTTAACCATATGACTAATGACATGTTAAATGCTACATAATACAACTAATTAAATTAATTAAATAAAATCCTAACCATAACACGGTTCACATATCTTATCATCGAATCAGTGAGCCACGTCTACAACCAGATAAAAACCAGGGATGACACACTAATCCGCGAATAGATACTGTTTCATGCCATGGCCAATTATGAATATATGATTCATGCAATCAAGATACAGGTGCCAGATACTACATACAAAAATAATTTTTTTTACGTATTTTAAAAATGGAGAATGACAATATTGCTACATTTAAGCACAACAATGTTCTACTAAAGAGCTTCTCCGCTTCTCCGCTTAAGAGTCATGGCGCTAAACAACTTCCACGCTTAAGGACTCCACGATGAGTTGCCACTTCATAGTCTTCTTTAATTATGACATGCGTGCGCTGATCAAAAATCCGCAAAATTATAGTAACTTATGTGGACTGAAACTAAATCCAGGTTTCTTCTTCTAATTTTATTGTCTAAAAGACACAACATGGGTGCACAATTGCTTGTTGAGTCTGACCTGTGTGCACAATTTATGAGAATTGTTCTAACATGTGTCCATAATTGATGAATCAATCCCAATTAGGTTCATGCTGGCATGAGAAATTAGGATAAGGATTGGATTAACTCGTAGATTGATACAAATTACGTTCTAGTTAGACTAGGCCTCGTTTGGTACATTAATAATGTACTTGTAATCGTAATGTACTCAAATGATTTTTTTTTTTTCTTTATTTGAATATTACGATTACATTACAGTGAACCAAACGGAGTCTAAGTTGAATTATATCAATCATATATATTGATAGAGGTCAATATGTACGTTTTGGACTCAATATACGATAAGATTATAGATTAATCATAATCTTAGAAGGTCATTTCCTTTTCCAACCTAACCCTATGTCATCTTTCTTTTGTTTCAAACAAATAATATAAAATCTAGAATCTAAAAATTGAGTTTTAAATTAAGTCTTACTTTTCTACAAGATACGTCTCTACATTCTTAATGTAGAAATTTTGAGATCCAGATTATAGGTCTTGTGACTGGAATGAGAACATCATGAAACTCAATTTGAACTTTACTGTTCTATAAAATAAGTTTCTAGATTCTGAATTTAGAATCTAAAAATTATATTGAACCTTACTAATAAGGCATGAAATCCGAATTTCTTTGGTAGAAAGCTTGTTTTCCCATAGTGAGGAATCATAACATGTGAATTCTTGGAACATTGACAAACACTCCCAACACATGGAATTGCAAAAGGATGACATAATGACCTTGTCTTATGTATTGTTAACTTTTGTAGAGCTAAAGAATCATGTGAAGCCTATTCTACACTTTGTTCAGCAAGACTGATTGACAAGGAATCTGGATTAGGTTGCGCTATTATCGAATCAATCGCCCCCTCCCCCAACAATCTGGTTGTCTGTCCTCTACCAACTTTTCTCCGGGACACTGCTTGTTTTCATAACTTCAACCTTAATATATTAATTTTTATCATTATATTATTGATAATAATATTTTTAGAATTATTGACCTACTTATATGATATAATATACACACATCACGTGGCAAAAGATAAGCTAATCCTAGCCGTTCTTCATTCTCTTGTATTTTGTCACTAAGGGGCACTTAAGTGGTTTCACTTTCCAAAATATATTTGAATAGATATATTTTTGTCCGAATTTTATATCATTCTTGTTTGGATGACGACCTGAAAGTGATTAAAGTGAAAATGTTAATTGAAAGTTTAAAATTCTAATGTTTGGATGAAAACATTAAAGTAAAAGTGAGAATTAAAGTTATCTATTAGTTAACAAATAAATAAGAAAAATAATAACAAAATAAATTATTTCAAAATAACAAAACATAATGAACAAAATTAAGAAAATAATTTAAACTACTGTTAATCAACGAAAAATTAATTATCAGTATCTAATGAAAAACTAATTAAAGAAAATTTAATTTAAAACAATTAATTAACAAAAAATAATTTAAAAATTTTAGTTAACAAAAAACAATTAACAAAAATTTAATTAAAAAACCGATTAAAAATAATAATTAACATAATATAATTAACAAAAATTAATTAAAAAGATAATTAACAAATCTAATTAATGAATTTAGTTAACAAACAATTAATTAAGAAAAATTATCCAAGAACTAATTAACAAAAAGTAAATAACAAAAATTAATTAACAAAAATTAATTAACAAAAAGCTAATTAAAAACAAATTAATTAAGAAAAATTAACGTTAATTATAATTAACAAAAATGTAACTAAGAAAAGGTAAATACCGAAATTAATTAATGAAATATTGATGGAGAAAAATTAACCATTTTTTAACAAAGTCTAATTAGCAAAAAAATAATTAACAGTAATTAACAATAAATATTTAATTAACACTACTTAACGTTAACAACAATTAACAATAATATTTAATTAACAATAATTAATGTGAACAAAAACTTAAAATTAATAAAAAACTAAAAAAGCAACAAAACTCTTTACTTTCAACGAGTTTGGCTCATTTTCTAATGCAACTCAAAACCTCTCCACTTTCATCAAACTCTCCACTTTCAAAGTACTTTCAATGTCTAACCAAACATCGAAACTGTTTTAATGCAAGTGTAGATGCATTGAAAGTGCATTGAAAGTGACACTTTCAATCCATTTTCCATACACTTACACTTGCCCAAATGCTCGAGGTATGAAAGTGGACTGCACTTGCATCAAAATCCTCCACTTGCAGTCCACTTACTTGCTTCCAAACAGCCCCTAAATACAACTCTATTTATTATATATATAAAGTACCAAATCCATAATATATAAATGCGTGTTACATTCTATTAAATCCAATTAATAAACATACAAGACGTACATGATTTATTGAAATTTTGTTTTCTTAATCAGCTCACAATTTTAAATTTAGGCTATGTTGATATCTCTCAGACATGGATGAAGTTACAATAGGGTTTGAGGGGGCTATGGTCGCTACTAACATTTGTAATTTGTGAAAAAATAAATAAGTTATAACTTTCATAATTTTTAAATAATTATAATATTATGAAATTTTTGTTGGCATTTCAGTCTTGATTCGGGGTGCGTGGAAGGACAGTGGACATCATGAAGCATCGACGGATGTTGCGACGAAGACGACAAAGGATTTGTGGACGATTCAGGGCTCAAACTGAGCCAAAACAACAGCAACGGTATACCGACAACGGTATACCGAAGGTCTACCTATTTTTGGATGTCTCGTTCCAGAACCTATTCTGTCGATCTGGCGGTACACCTAGGTATACCGACGGTACACCGTGGTATATCGTCTGTCAAGTAATAGTTTAGATATGGGCCCAAAGTTAGCATATATTTTGACCGTGTGATCAAATCTGGATAGCCAAGATTAATACTAGGCTATTAATTTAGAGATTTTCTAATCCTAAATTAGAGTTTCTTAACCTATATATAACCAGAGGTTTAAGGGAGAGATCCAAGGGAACAAAGGCCACAAAAATCTAAGAGAAACTTTATACTTTGCTCTTATGACTCGCTTTTCGAGATAGTCTGAAGGGAATATATGTTTGAAGAATTGTCTACTTCATTCAGGGATAACATCACAGGGTTTGGTGAGTAATTCAATTGTAATCTTCTTCTTCTTTCTTGAGATTGGTGAGGGGTTGAACTTTGGGGAACATATATTATAGTTACTTGTATTATTGAGATATATGGATTGTGATTTGTCCAGGTGACATAGTCACCGAACATATACTGCTTTTGATCTGTTGGTGCTTGCATGAGATGATAGTCTTCTCTTTAGTTAGGTTGGCATCACTTTCTCTACATTTTGCGTCCAATAATTGCTAGCAGAGCTATCAGAGTTCCGAGAGGGAAGGTGCAACCATATATCCGGAGCATATGAACACATGTGAGATTACCCTAACATGGAGAACTAGGTAATCTGAAAATCAAGGATGGAGGATCTACTTTGGTACATAGGTTTGCGTGGTCTGTTGGAGGGCGACACGCCAAGCCATCAGACAAATCTGTTGATGATTAGAAAAGCTGAAGGCTGTTGGATTCATCCGCCAATGGTTGGACGATTCGATATTTCATCACGTGTCCATGGAGAGTTTAAAAAATCATTATAGGAGAGCTGCATTCGTTGTATGAATGGAACACGATTGGCAACAAGACATTTCTTATTTGCCAACTTGTCAACTCGAAGTACGCAGAGCGTGCCTTGGTGGCACAACATCTGAATGGGGTTCAAAGTATCATCAATCAACTATCAACGATGAATATGGTGATTGATGATGACCTTCAAGCCTTACTGCTTTTGAGTTTTATTCTGGATAATTGGAAGACATTGATAGTGTTTGTGAGTTACTCTGTACTTGATGGAGTTGTCACAATAGAAGTAGTCAAAATTAATTTGTTGAATGAAGACATCTTATGTAATAAGATAGAACCATCATAGGAGTCTGCTCTGGTTGTTTCCAGTGGAAAAAGAAGGCTCAAATCATAGTTGCTAGATGGTAAGTAAGGAGGGCTGCTATCACTATAACGTAAATGGCCATTTTGAATGGGACTGCATGAAGCTCAAAAATGAGAAGACCAAAGTCAATAATGATCATGTAGATTTTATATGTATTAAAGATATTATCATCGCAGAAACAAATGTAGAGAAACCTTGTGGCCTGTCATACCAGTGATTGGGTCTTGGACATGAGGACGTCATATCATGCCACTCCACGGAGGAAGATCTATGTCATACCGAAACAGTAGGTTTGGAAGTGTAAAGATGGACGACAAGGGGACGGTTATAGTTGTAGGCATCGGTAACATACATTAACAATGGAGTATGGCGAGAAGTTCATTCTTAAGGGGTCCGTCATGTATTGAGTTTGTGCTATAATTTGTTATCGGTAGGGAAGCTGGCAGATGATGGATATCACAGTATATTTGGGAACAAAGATTAGAAGCTTACAAAGGATACCCAACTCTTGGTTCCAGAAGATATTTATTATGGCTTGTACATGCTCAAGTCGCTGAGGTGTATAGATAGGCTACTGACATCGGATAGAGGCTCAAGGGATATTCGACAAGAGTTTGAGGATTGTCAAAAACTTGCCAAGGAGCCTCCAAGATAATGTGAGGGATACAGAGGATTTGGTTCATCGAGACTATATGACGAATGGAGGTGCGCCAAAGATTAAGGTCAGTCTGTCGATACCATGATAGTTGGTCGGACTCCAAGAGGGGTTACTCCACGAATCTGTTTTTGGTTACGGGTGGTTTCACCAAAAATTAAACTGAGTGACATAGGTTTCATCACTTTGAAGCTAGATAGGAGATCAAGGAGTGCATCAAACTCAATATGGGACATGTACATCTCCATTTGCATAGTTCAGGAGGAGTTGTAGATTATCGACAACATGTACAGTTGTGGTGTATAAGATAGCTTCAGTGTCGGGTACGAAGATGGACAGTTTTAAGAGCTTGAATCTCGAAGGAACTATACTGTCTGCTTGGTTGGTCCAACCAAGGGTGAAGAAACTTGATGGAATAAGAGTACGTTTCGATGTAGGATAGATGTCGGGGACATACAACCAAGACTTACTGTAAGACTGATGGTCATAGACTTCGTTCTTGACCAAGTTATTGATATCAGTATGATTCCAGTCGTTAAGGAGGTACTACACATGATAGTTAGCGTTAATGTGGTAGTCGATGAGATGGATACGAAAGAAGATGCAAGGCAGTCCATCGTACTCGAGATCAATAACGAGGGGGAGCAGGAACACTATTACTAGGCAACATGCATAGAGTCCAATTCAGAAGCCATGTGATCAACACCTCTTATTAGACTAGAGTGGGAGTTTTTGTGATTCTAGCCTCGATTCGAGGTACATGAAGGACAATCTAGACATCGTGAAGAATCGACAAAATTTGTAGCAAAGATGACGGAGAATCAGTTGATGAATCGTCGGGGCTAAAACTGAACTAAAATAATAGCGCCGGTATGTCGTATACCGAAGGTATATTGCTTTTTCAGTGCCTCATTCCAGAATCTATTCTAAGAGTCTGACGGTACACCGCAGTATACCGTCTATCAAAAATTAGAGGTTAAGCGGAGTTGTCCAAGAACAAGCTCAAGAGAGAGATTCAAGGGAGCTAGTCTACAGAAATCTAAGAGAAAGTTCTTACTCTGCTCTTATGGGTCACTTTTCTAGATTGTCTGAAGGGAAGATATGTTTGAAGAGTTGTCTTCTTCATTCACCCAGATTGTTAGAGGATTGGGTGAGTGATTTCAATTATAACCTACTTCTTTTTTCTTGAGATTGGTGAGAGGTTGAACTTGAGGGCAAAAGGTTCACTATATCTTTTGTAATCAATCTTATATTATTAAAATATATAGATTGGAATTTGTCCAGGTAACATAGTCACCAAATATATACTGTATTTGATATGCTTATTGCTTGCGTGAGATGAAAGTTTGTTATCTTCAAGTATGTTGGAGGTGTCTAAACGATCGGAGAGAGGGTCAAGGAGGAGGACAGGGGTTCTGAGCCACCGAAGAGAGGGTCGACGAGTAGATAGGAGGAGGGTCTGGGAGGGGAGGGGAGGGGAGGGGAGGGGGTTGGGAGGAAAACAAAGTTTTGATTCGTTTGGAAAAATGATGAAAGTCGCTCTCTGTCAGTGAGTTATATATTCGTAGCGATGGAACCGGTTCATCGCTAAGGCATCGCAAGTAAAACTATGATGCATTAGAAATGGAAAAAAATGACTAAAATGTGGTCTTGTGTTTCATAACCACATTTTGGTCGCTAGGAAGTCATTCTTCCATCGCTAGTCAGTGAGGAACTAACTTCCGACAGTAGCTTTTGTCGCTATTTTGAAGTATTTTTGTAGTACCGGCGGTGGAGGGAGGCTTCTTACGAATAAAGAATTGAGAAAGAAGAACAATGACAGGTGTTAGAGGTGGTGGTGGACGTTGGATAGATGATAGGCTTGGTGCCTTGCGGCTCAAGTGCTACACGACCTAAGATTTTTCTTTTTCTTGACGGTTAGCTCGATACCAAGAAGAATTGTTATAAATAATCGTATATTGATCACTTTGGAGGCAAGTATATATAGAGATACAAATCCTAGTACACCAAATAATTATAGTTACAAATCTACCATAAGATTTCATGTTGCAAATTTTTTTTTTCTTCGACTTTAGATTTCTATTTGTAATATCATATTCTTCGTTTTTGAAATTTTGATAATTTTTGTTGCCTTCTCATGGTTTTATTTCTTAGTAATATCCTATTATGGAAGGTTCTAGTTCATGTAGTTTTGTGCATTTGATTTTGGAAATGGAAGTAAAAGCTCAAAATTTTGTAAATGATTACTCTAAGTTACTCATAATTTTTATATAATTAAATGCTTGAAATAAAGATTTAGTATGATCCTAATCAAATTTAGAATTACATTTGTGATCCCTATGTCATCTATAACTAAAATCTAATCAAATTAAATTTAAATTAATAGCATAAACAAAATTTAAGACTTTATAATCTATAATTTAAAACTTAACATAGTTTAATTTATTTTGATTCAAATATAATCAAATTAAAATAATAGCGTAATCAAAACTTTAATTCAGTCTAATCTATAACCTAAAAGTCAACTTAGTTTAAATTTTGATTTGATTCGATCTATTTTAATCTAATCTTTAAAGTGATAATATGATAGAACTAAACATAGATTATTTTCTACAAATATGTTGGCTTGTTGGTGAACGAAGCTCCCACTTCCATTTCCAAAACTAAAAGAAATTTGGTTTGGCCAAAACCAAACTAAATCAAATCCCAAACAATGCTTGTTAGAGATTTTTTTTCATTATTTAGTATAATGGGCTTTATTCCCACATTGGGTAGAATAGAGGTTAACCTCTCATATATATATATATATATATATATATATATATATATATATATATATATATATATATATATATATATATAGTTCCATAAAAAAAAATATAGTTCCATTGCTTCAATAAAGATCATCCCATTTTATTGTTCTCTACTTGGTATCAGAGCAATAATAATAAACATTTTTTTTCTTTCTTTCCTCCACAAAAACAAACCCTAGCCTAGCTGTCACCGTCCTCCCTTGTGTCCATCGCTGCTGTCAGCTACTTCCATGGGACTACTTCGGTGGGATAGCCCAGCCCACCGGGCGCCGTCGCCTCCTGGCTGGCCGCCCCCTGCTGGCCGCCAACCTAGAAACCCCCCACACCCGGCCGCCCACTCCTATCATGTCAAACCCTAATCCTAGTTTCTTCGCATCCGTCCCTCACCCCTTTCAAATCCTATTCTAGTTTCAAAAAAATGTTGGAATTCTCAGAGGGAAAACTATAGCTTGTGTTCGGGCATGTTTTCAGGAACCTCTAATTTTTTTTGATACTCAGAGGGTAAATAACAAGTTTGTTTACAGGAACCTCTGCCCTACAAAAGTGACTTGAGAACCACAAACCAAAGAGGGCAAACAACGTGTTTGTTTGTAGGAACCTCTGGTTCTCCAAGTTGTTCTCAAAACGACAACAAAGATGCGGACACCGTGTTTGTCTTGCATGAGTCTTTATGTCTTACCTTGACCACCACATAAGGATCTGGTGTTGAGAGATCTTTTTATTGCATCCACAAGTATGGTGGTGACTGACTCTTCTGGTGAGGTTCATAGTTCTAGTGGTGGAGTTAGCAGAGGTGATTCTCCCTTTACTATTATTCATAGTGATGAATTGGAAAAATCAATTATCGCGGTAAAACTAAATGGTATAAACTACTTTGCCTGGTCCAAGTATATCAAGGTGATGTTGAGAGCAAAGAAGAAGTTAAAATTTTTGATGGACAAATCCCCACCTGAAACGTCTGATGATTATGAAGATTGGATGAGTGCGGATGCATATGTTATGTCATGGTTGTGGTATTATATGGAGACAAACATTGCTGCTAATGTCTAGTGGTGTAAATCCTCCAAAAAAATTTGGGCATCTCTTGAAGAATCATATTCGCAGAAGCGAAATATTGTCTGTATCTATGAGTTATATGAATTATCGTTTCAAACAAAACAAAATAGAAAGCCTGTGCATGAATATTTAGCCTCAAAGAAGACTTTGTGGGAGGAATTGCTATAGTATCATCCTGTTACTACTACTGATTTGAAGGAGGCTCAGCGATAGAAGGAGGAGTTTCATGTTTCCCTTATCCTCGCTGGCTTGGATCCTGCTCTCAGCCCTAACAAAGCTCAAATTCTTGCTAGAGAACAGTTACCTATGTTGGCTGATACCTTCTCTCATCTCAATCGTTCCTTTATAGGTCAGAGTTCTGTGAGTCCAAGACCGACTCTTCTACCATAGTTTCTAATTTTGGTTGTCATGGATGTGGTAATGGACGTGGAGGCAGAGATGGTGGTCGTATTTTTGTTCGAGGAGAAGGTCGTGGTGGTAGAGACAATGGTCGTGTTGGTGGTCACGGTATTGGAGATGGTCGCGACGGTGATGGTGGCCGTGGTCAACCGCAGAAGTGTAACTATTGTGGAAAATTCGATCATGTTGAAGACTACTGTTGGAAAAAGTGGAGCAAACCAGCACATGTACATCAAGTGCATAATAAAAATATGCAGTCCCATGTCACCATGTCTGCTCCTAGCGATGATACTTTTGTTTTTAATCAGATCACTTCAACGTTCGATACATCATCACCATTGGAACAAATCCTTTAAAAGTTGAATGAGCTTGCTAGTATCACCTAACCCACTGCAACTATGACAAATCTAGGTAATCATGCTCTTGTCGCAACCCAGTCACCATCTACCTCTTGGGTCATCGACTCAGGAGCAAGTTCCCACATGTCTGGTATATCTTCTCTCTTTCATAATCGTCTTCTTATGAAAAATAATATTATCTTGGCTAATGGGTCTACTCGTCTTGTGCTTGGAAAATGTGTCATTCAACCTACTCAATCACGACCTTTGAAATATTCATTATATGTGGCTACATTTCAATTTAATTTGTTATCTGTGAGTCAGTTAACCAAATCTCTTCAATGTTCTGTGACATTTTCGTATATTTTTTTAGGACCTCAAGACGAAGGAGATGACTGGCTTGGGACATAAAAAGATGGTCTGTGTTACTTGGATCTACTTGGAAAGACTTTCACTTCTGTTTCTGTTTCTCCTCTACAGTGGCATTAATATTGTTTGGGGCATCCGTCGTTGGTTAAATTACGTCAAATTATTCCTTTTTTAGGTCATGTCTCTAGTCTTGAGTATGAGGCTTGTCAATTGGACAAGTATCACCGTAGTTCTTTTCCTCTTCGTAGTGAGAGTCGTCAGTTAGAGTCTTTTAATTTTGTTCATTCTGATATTTGGGGTCCTTCTCAGGTCAAAAGTCTGAAAAGATTTCAATATTTTGTTACCTTATTGATGATTATTCTAGAGTGACTTGGTGTTATTTATTGAAAGAAAGATATGAGTTTCCAGATATGTTATCAGTTTTTTATAATGAAGTATATGTTCAGTTTAATAAAAGTATCAAGATTCCGCATGCTGATAATGCTATGGAGTATACTCAATCATCTGTGCACAAGTTCTTTGTTCATCATGGCATGATTCATTAAACTACTTGTGTCCACACCTCAACAAAATAGTATTGTCGAACGAAAAAATTGACACCTTTTAGATGTGGCTCGAACTCTCATGTTTAATATGCATGTCCCAAAACAGTATTGGACAAAGGCTGTTATTACTGCATATTTTCTAATTAATCGCATGCCATCATTTGTATTGAACAACAAAATTCTATTTTCCATGTTAAATCCGGATCCCTTACCTTTTTTCTTACCACTTCGAGTGTTTGGGTGTGTCATTTTTGTTCATAACTTGGAACCAAATCGTGATAAATTGGGTCTGAGATCTCTGAAATGTGTCTTTCTCGGTTATCCTCGTACTAAAAAGGTTATTGTTGTACATTTTTTGAGTCTACCCCTTTTTTTTCTTCAGGAGGTCTTGGTATTCCTTTTACACTAGATTTAATATCTTCCATACCACTTCCAGTCTTTCCTGAATCAGTTTCTGTCTCTATTTCTCCCTTACAGGTTTATCAGAGATCCAAGGATAGTCCAGTGATTCTGTCGAATTCAGCCCTCAATCAATTAGCTCTCGTGCCCGAGGTTCCTACTTCCATTCCCACATATACCGATGATCTTTCCATTGATCTTAGAAAAAGACAAACAATGTCGTACCATACCGTCTAAGTACTCCATTTCTAATTATGTTTCATTATACCGTACTTTATCATCTATTCATGTATTTGCTGTTTCATTATCTTCTACTTTTATCCCTACAACTTACAAGCAGGCTATGTCATCTTCTGGTTGGAAAAGTGCAATAGATGATGAAATATCTGCTTTACATCAAAATCAGACTTGAGAGCTTACATCACTTACTGATGGGAAACAGACAATGGGTTGTAGATGGGTTTTACACTATTAAGTATCATCCTGATGGTTCCGTTGATCGTCTCAAAGCATGGTTGGTTGCCAAAGGATATACTCAGACATATGGTGTGGATTATATGGATACTTTCTCTCCAGTGGCTCGACTGAACTCAGTCCGAATTCATATTTCTATGGCAGTTAATTGCCAATGGCCTCAGTATCAGCTGGACATCAATAATGTTTTCTTACATTGTGACTTACATGAGTAGGTTTATATGGATCAACAACCGGGTTACATTGTTGCAGGAAATGAAAAACTCGTATATTGATTGAAAAAAATATTATATGGACCGAGACAATCACCTCGTGCTTGGTTTGATAAATTTAGTTCTATTCTCATTCAATATGACTTTCGGCGCACCACATCTGATCATTCGGTGTTTTTCCATTCTTCCTCAACAGGTATTATAATGTTGATGATATGATTATCTCTGGGAGTGATCATGCTGGGATTGAGGACTTGAAAGCCTATCCACTACCAAAATAAGTCATATTGGTGACGAAAATAGCGACTCCGGCTAAATACGTCTCTATTTTTTTGTATTTAGCGACGCATAAAAGTGACGCTGCTGAATGTCGTATTCAGCGACATTTAACGACTGATAGCGACTAACATTATGGTTTAGAAAGAACAAGTTGCGATTTAGTCGCAGAACGTCGATGCTGATTGATTTTATTCTGCGACGTTTTGTGACTCTTACTCTAGTACGTCGCAAGTTTATTAGTTAACAGTGACGTTTAGCGACGTCTTTATAAGACGTCGCTAAAATCTTTCATATAGGGTGCTGGGAACCGATCGAATTCATTTTCTTTCCTCCAAAATTTTTGATCTTCCGTGCGCCTCGAGCCCCAAATCTCTCTCCCACTCCCCCTCTCGTCTCCGGTGACCTTCTCCTCCCTCGTCTCCGGCGAACCCTTCCCGCGACGACCCCCTCTCCTCGGCGACCCCCCTCTATTGGCGACCCCCTCCATTGGCGACCCCCGTCCCTCCGTGGCACCTCCACCATCGAGTCCCTCGTCGACGCCGACCCGACCAGTCCCCCTCGTCTCCGACGAACCCGTCCCGCGATGACCCTGACCCGACTCCGACCAAAGTGTAGGAGTCTAAAAATCAATGTGCGCCCCTCTCAACAAAGCTCCAGCATCAAGTGGCACCGGATAATTAAGTTGCGCCAGTCTTAGGTTGCGCCTAAGTCATCTCAGGTTGCGTCTAAGCCAGTGTGCGCTAGCTCCACGTGGCAAGCATCCTCGAGAAGCTGTAACGGCTACCATCATTACTAACAGCTCTGACAGCTCGTCAGTCGAAGAAAATCTATTTGAATCCTGTACAACATGGCGCTCGAGAAGATTTTATCAGCATGCAATTAATGTTGACAGCCAACTTGCACAAGTTATCAAGAAGCATGAGAATCAATTGTCATAACATAAAAGATCCAGTCAAAGGCGCCAAAAGTCGAGTTGCGTGCACACCACATAGAGTGTTGGCGCCACCTGATCAACTTTTATTCAGAAGCAGGATGATATGGCGTGCATGCCACTAATCTCGAAGAATGTGTCCACTACACTGCCCACATCTCACTCAAACGATGCACGCGTCTCCAGCAGTTCAAGTAACCGTTCGTGCAACTAGATAGAAGGCGTGCAACCTAAGTGCACGCAACTCAGAAAACAATTATTTCAAAACTCTATAAATAGAGTTTCAAATCAGTTCTAAAGCATTACTAATGATCATAATCTACTGACAAAGTGCTGTTGCATCTTCCAGAGGCTCGTGTCTTCGATATCACATCGTGCAAGGGATAAAGTGATCGTCTTCTGATCAGATTCCTATAGTTGTACTTCTCCGAAAATCAATTATACACTTGTACTTTCTTTCTTAGTTTGTAGAAATCAAACTTTTGTTTTTACAAACAAAATGACGACTCTGTTGGGGACGATTTTTTTCTCCGACGAGAAAGTGACAACTCAATATGATACCGCGTCGATCGGCAAGACGCAAAAGACTTTGGTCATTCAAGTTGACCAAGCCACTTACGATGCAATGATCAGTGCAGGGGGTACCAGGTGCACTACCGTTGCTACTAAGAGCAAAGCATGCACTATGTGGACTCCCAAGTCCTCTCTGCCAACCAAGGCTCCTGCACAACTTGCGCAGACTGCCTCTCTGCCAACCAAGGCTCCTACGCAACTTGTGCAGACTGTCTCTCTGCCAACCAAGGCTCCTGCATAACCTGCGCAGATTGCTTCTTTGCCAACCAGAACTCCTACGCAACCTGCGCAGATTGCTTCTCTGCCAACCAGAACTCCTGCGCAACCTGCGGATACTGCTTCTTCGGCTTTGAACAAAGGGAAACACCTTTTGGTTACTCCCTCATTTTCTCTAGTTCTGAACTCGGGGAAGAACCTATCTAGCGAGAGTGCTAGAAAGAAAAAAGGGAAGCTCCTTTGGCCTTTCCTCAACCCGCGCACCCTGTGCCTGTGGCCTCTCAGCCCGAAACAAAGGGAAACTCTCTTTAGCTACTCCTTCTCCAAATTTGAACATGGCAAGGAATATACCTATTCTAGCCTCGTTACAGAATAAAGGAAAGCGTCATTTGACCTTTTCTAATTTTTCTCCAGTCCTTGACTCGGTAGAAAATCTCTGGTGGCGCCTATGTGCCAGTCAGTGTAAAAGCTCTTTTGGGCATAAATTCTACTCCTCTGAACAGAGACAATCAAATCTCTGCTAAGAAAGTAAGTTCTGTTCAAACTGAACTTTCTGTTGCCCAGTTGCGCCAGGGCATGCACATGAGAACAGGTTGCGCAACACAAAAAAGGATTCTGCCAAATCCCAAGAATGTAACTCCAGATCTTCCAACTCTGTGCATCTTAAGATCCAAGCAAGGTAAGCTGCTAGTATCTCAGACAGATACACAAGTAGCAAACCTATCTGACCTGCGTACCTATCTCAACAGGCGCCAGTCAACACCTACTTCAGCAAAATGCAAACAGACTGCGCTAGGGGCTAACTTACGCCAGAAGCAGATTTCTGAAGTTAAGAACCCCTTTAACTTTGCTAACTAACTCAGCACTTCCTTGTATACTCAAAGAATGGGACATCTCAAAAATCGGAATCATGTTCCTAACATTATTAAAGAATATTCCTTCGACTTCTTCTCATCCTGATGTTGTAACTGATCTCCGTAAAATTCTTAAACAGAAGTGGAAGATCACAAATTCGTCTTATCCGTCAGTAATGCAACCCCAAAAACATCACTGTAACCATCACCATGAGATAGTTATCAAATGCTGTTGTCAATCAGCTAAACGGTCTGTCTTCGACCATCTAAATTACTCTCAGATTCCTCAATCGATGATAGTGGATGAAGATGAATTATTGTATGGCTCTGTCAACATGAAGTCTCAAGGCACTGGGGGTAGAAAGCGCCCGAGACATAATGCATCCTGCAATCCCAGTCAACAATACTTAGATCGGATTCATGAATTCGGTGAAGGAGTATACCAATATACCAGATCAAGTAGCCGAGACACAATCGGTCAAAGGAATCTTCCTTCCGACCGAGACATAATCGGTCAAAGGAATCTTCCTTCTGACCAAGAAATAATCGGTCAAAGGAATCTTCCTTCCGACCAAGAAACAATCGATTAAAGGAATCTCTCTGATTCCGACCAAGATTCCTTCAGTCAAAAGGATATCCCTATCACTTATTCTGGGGGTAGTTCCTTATATGACTTTGATTCTGATAGTGAAAGGTTTGAAAGGACCATCTTTTCTACTAGCTCGTCTTCGATAGCTAGAGAAGTGACTGCTTATGTCGTCACAGAAGATCAAGATGCTTCCAGTTCTAACAGTCAAGAGCAGAGAATTGCAGCTTTAGAGGCTAGTTTGAAGAGCATGGTTGAGATGATGACATCCATGCATGCTGTATTTATGACACAACATACGGTTCCACCGGTTGCGAATCTAATTCTGACCCAAGAACCTGTAACGACACTAGCTCTCGTCAATATTAGTCAGGGGGTACTGTCTCCTCACACCGCTTCCATACCTATGCAGGTTATTCCAAGTCAATCTGGTACTGGGGATGGTACTTATCATACAGTACCTCCTCCTAACATATCAAATCAATCCACTGCTCCACAATCATCGAAAGATACCAATGAGGCCGTAAAACTTTTACACACTCAATTTGAAGCCTTCAAGCAGAAAGTCGGCTTGCAGAAGCTTAGGATCAAGTAGCCTTATCCGATAGAGTGGAAGGAAGTCTAATTTCCTCCCAAATATAACCCCCTACTATTATGCTGTTTTATGGCAACACAACTCCAAGTTAGTACCTTAATCACTTTGACGTAATGACTGATCAACTACAGCCAAATGACACTCTACTCACTAGGGTGTTCGTCGGATGTTTAGCAGGTACAGCTTACGACTGGTATCGTAGTTTGCCAGATGGTTGTATAACCTCTTTTTCTGGATTCAAATAAATATTCCTAGAATGATTTTATGAGAGAACAAACGACATGACTATGTCTGCTCTCATTAAAATTAAGCAGCGACACAATGAAACAACTGAATGGTTCATTGAACGATTTCGCTGTGAGGCACTCAAAATGCCTCGCGGAACTCCAAATGCTTTGACTATAGACACTTGCAAGTCAAAACTATTGATATAATCAGCATGTGGACTGGATCGACACAGTTTCAGGATTGGCCTTCATTTATAGTGAATGCTAAAGTAGCAGAAGAAAGTGCTGACAAGTTCAAACAATTAGGTATTCAGATGCCTAATCTGGACAAAGATGAACATGCTATACCAAATAACGGTGGCCATCAGAACAACCGCAAGGGAAAAGAGACTTTGGATATCAATGTCAAAGGTAAAGAAACTCTAGCCATCAACGTAGGTCAATCAACACCTACTCCAACGGCACCACCATTGAGAGCACCTCGTCCGAAAGAAGAATACTCATTTTATGAAGATGATTTCATGAGTATCTTTGATTGTCTGATCAAGGGTAATAAACTTCAACTGCCAGAGGCAAAATGGCCAGAGAAAGTAGGTAAAACTGACACCCTAAATATTGTGTTTACCATAGATTTATCGGACATCCGACTCGAGCATGCTATGTACTTAAAGACAAGATCCAGGATATGGTTAATTCTGGTGCAATTACTCTCCAACAAGACAAAAACTATAATGACTAACGTCGTCTCTCTATAGTTTGGCAATTTTTCTACTCAACTTGTGCAGGACGACGTCATTTCCATCCCGAAAACTACTTTGGAGATTGTTAATCTCCCACCTGCACGAACTGATGGTCTGGTTCCTTTGTCTACTGATAAAAGGAAGATTATATAGATTCATCCTGATTAGTGGCTGACTTTGAAGCATCTTCTTTAAAGTCAGCCACTTAATCAGGATGAATCCACATAATCTCCCCTTTATCAGTAGACAGAGGAACCAGACCATCAGTTCGTGCAGGTGGATTTATCCTGATTTAGTGGATGACTTTGAAGCACCTTCTTTAAAGTCCAAGAAAGCAACCAAATACAAGTCTTGTTACATGACTTCGTTGGGTGAGCATTGTCCTCCACCTTTGACTGTTACTTTCACCTTGGCGACAGATCCTCCTCCTACTTCTTATTATTCTTCTTCTTCTTCTTCTTCTTCTTCTTCTTCTTCTTCTTTATCTTCTTATTCTTCTTCTTCTTCTGAGACAACACTGCCAAAGCTAAAAACCAATTATTAACCAACCTTCCATATATATAGTCGACAATTCCATGAACTCATGAAGAAAATGGGATATGATCTACAAAAGGCTTCCGGCCTGAGTCATGGAAAATGATCTCATATACCTCTTTCTCTGTCTTTTACACAACCAATCTCGTGTTGGTTTGGGTTACTAGACAAACTCTTCATCTTGCCAAAAAAACCTTTCAAAAATAAGATCCAGGCAAAGAGTTGCAATATGGTATCCTTCGAACCTGTATCCAAAGAAGAGGCCATAACTGGTACAGTTCTGGAAGAATTTACCTGAAAGACTATTCAGAAGGTCAAAAGAACCCTACTCTAGCTCCTGAGGCTCTTCCAGCATTATCTTCTCCTGATATCAATGTTCTATCGTTTTTATCACCTCCAGTAGAACCAACTCTTCCCAAACTGACGACAGCCGACAAAGGAAAGCAGCCTATCCACTTTGATAAAGTACTAAAGAAGACTCCAGCTCTTGGACTTGAGAAGCCGTATAACTTTGATATATTGGCTCAGCTGGCTAATACCCCGACAAGGTTATCAATTTTTGAACTACTCCATCTCTCGAAGGAAACTCTAGAAACGTTGAATGAAGCTTTGATACAAGCTGATACTTGTCTAAAATTCCTCAAGAAGCCAGAGGAGGAGCCTGTAACATGATTTCATTGTCATAGTGTGATGGAGCTGATGCCCAACATCACCTTTACATAAGATAATATGCTGTTGGAAGATAATCGTCATGATTGACCCCTCTACTTCATGGGATATGTTGATACTATGAAAGTTGATCGCATCTTGATCGACCCTGGGTCTGTGCTCAGCATCATGCCAAAGACTTTACTAGATGCATTAAAAGATTCCTGTACATAATCTTTCAACAACCATCACGACAATCTTAGGATTTAATTCTGGGAGAAGTGAACCTTTGGGGAAGATTCGCCAAGAAGTTCAAATAGGTAATCTTCGTACAAAGGTTACTTTCTACGTAATCGATAATCATGGCTCTTATAATACTTTGCTGGGAAGACCCTTTCTACATGAGCATAACATTGTACCATCCACTCTCCACCAATGCTTCAAATATGTAGACGTCAATGGAGAAGTCCAGAAGGAAGTAGCTGACCTAAATCCTTTCAGGGGCATTGAACCAAATTGTACTGATTCTCGGATGCACAAGGAAGAGTTCATGAAGGTTGTATTGGCGATAGATAGTGAAGAAGATCAGAAATACACCTCAAAAGATGTTCTTATAATCCCCGTCAAAGGACGTACTACTCGTCCATCTTCTTCTCAGACATTGACTATCCATCTTTCCTCTCATAACAAACAGCCTCCTGCTGTAAAAATGGAACAGAGAGAGCTCACCTCTTCTGAGCCTCTTGTTATTGACTTTCGTCGTAACAAGCACCCTCTTTCTCCTTCTCCTCCTCTGATTATCAACCTTACTAAGCCTTCTGTTAAGGAAAAGAATCCTGTTGTAAATGATGATGTACAAATCAATAAAGTAACATCTCCTTTACAGTATACTAATATTTTTATTATACTCAATGTTATTTAGAAATATTAGATAACTTCGAACCACTTACAATAGGAGCAGTTCAACCTCTCCAAGACGAAGTATTGCTCGAACCAATGCAAGACTCCTTTTTTTTCGTTTCTTTTAGTAAGAAAGATGAATTTTCTATACTTTTTAGTAAAAGAACAGAACATAAGATCACGCCCGATAATGAAGAAGAAAATCAAGATAACGGAAGACTTTAACTACGTCGTTATAGTCAAAAATCAAATAATATTATTCAAAAGATGGCCTATAATTTTAAAGCTGGTCTCAATGGTGGTAAGGGAAGGCGAACTCCATTCGTATCCCTGCTCCAAAAGGAAAGTCACAACAATATTACAACAAAATAAAGCGAGGATTGGGTTATACCTCGCCAGCTCCGACTCCAGAAGCCTCCGAATTCGATAAAGAAGAACGATCTAACTCTTCTGACTCTGTTTCATGGGATTCTGATACCAATATAGGACATGTCTATCGAGTGACTTTATCTATCTTCCAATATGGTAACTGTCGAGTTCTTGAAAGACGACGAAGACTTTGTTGAAGCCTCTAAATTTGATCCTTGGGCATAAAGGATGGATACTCAATGGGAGCTTCGCTTCGAGCAACGTGAGCCGTCTACCAAAGATCAGTTGGTTCAAGAAGATGTTGGAGACGAAGCCTCCCCAAGACCAATTTTCGTCAGCAAAAGCCCCCCTGAAGCAGATAAACAAGAACTGATTCAACTTATTAAGGAATACATTGATGTATTCTCCTGGAGCTATGAAGACATGCCGAGATTGAATCCCCAGATCGCTACTCACAAACTCAATATCCTGCCGAATGTGATGCCAGTCAAGCAATAACAGTGTCAATTCCGACTTGACATGATGGATGCCATAGAAGCTGAAATCAAGAAGCTCATCGCCTGTGGCTTCGTCAGAGAACAACATCCTGACTGGACGGCTAATGTTGTCTCAGTTATGAAGAAAATAGGAAAGGTCCGGGTCTGCATCTACTTCAGAGACCTTAATAAAGTTTGTCCCAAGGACGAATTTCCTCTTCCGATCACTGATGTCATAATCGACAATACTTGCGGATTTGAATGATTATATTTTATGGATGGATTCTCAGGATATAATCAAATCAAAATGCACCCAGAGGATTAGAAATATACATCTTTTTGCACTCCTCTTGGAGTCTATCGTTATACTGTCATGCCGTTTAGTCTTAAAAATGCTGGTGCAACTTATCAGCGGGCTATGAGTACTATCTTTCGTGATCATTTGCGAAAGACAGTTGAATGCTATGTAGATGATATTGTTGTTAAAAGTTGTCTAAAGGAAAACCACATCCATGACTTGAGAACTATATTTGATCTAATGCGCCAACATCAACTCAAGATGAATCCTACCAAGTCATTCCTGGTAGTTTCTAGTGGCAAATTTCTCGTGTTTGTTATTACCTCTAAAGGTATACACGTTGACCCTGAAAAAATCAAATCCATTCAAGAGATGTGTCCTCCACACAACCTAAAAGAGCTATGAGGATTCCAGGGACGGCTTGCGTACATCAGGAGATTCATCTCAAATCTCTTTGGACGTTGTAGACCGTTCACTCAACTCATGAAGAAAGGTGACTTTTATTTGGACTGAAGAATGTTAGCAAGCATTTGAAGACATAAAGTGGTACTTGATGAACCCTCTAGTTCTAGTGCCTCCAGTCTCAGGAATACCCTTTCTGATGTATGTTCGAGCAATGGATCATTCATTGGATGCCTTACTAGCTGAAAAGAATAAAGAAGGTCATGAGCAAGCTATTTATTATCTTAGCCGTACAATGATCGGAGCTGAACATCGATACAGCCCAGTAGAAAAAAAATGTCTAGCTTCGATGTTTGCTGTTCAAAAGACGAGACATTATATCACCGGCCAAACTATTCATGTTATTTCTAGAGTTAATCCTCTCCGTGTCTTGATGAAGAAGTCCAGTACACTCAATTCCAGGCTTGCTACATGGACCATATTATTAGCACAATATGATATGGTTTATGTTCCTCAAAAGTCAGTTAAAGGTCAAGCTCTTGCTGACTTCCTGGCAGCCCATCCAATTCCCAAAAAATCTAAACTCTATGACGAGATTTCGGATGAAACTTTGGAATCCAACATGATTTCAGAAAAAATTATTGCCTGAAGTCTAATTTTTGACGGTACATCCAGAATAGGACCAAAAGGCACGATTATTGCGGGAGTTGGAATCGTCCTCGTATCGCTTGAAGGATTAGCTATTCAAAGAGATTATTCTTTAGACGAGTCATGTTCCAATAACGTGGCTGAATACAACGCTCTTCTCATTGGTCTCCAATTGGCTAAATAATTAGATATTGAATATCTTGAAGTATATGGAGACTCTAAACTGATTGTCAATCAGGTTAGAGGCACGTATGAAGTTCGACACTAGGATCTCGTCCCATATCATAAAGCAGCAGTTAGACTGGCTACATTGTTTAAGGGTTTCTTTATTGAACATGTATGTCGGGCATGCAATATAGAGGCTGATGTATTGGCTAATCTGGCAACGTATTAGCAATCCTAGTAAAAAGGAAACAAATGATTGTCGTCACTAACAGAGAGTTATTTTGCATTGAGAATAACTCAAATATTGAGTTCAATAATTCAACTGAAATCAATGTCATTAGTGAAGACTGGAGAGCTCCTTTCATTGACTTTGTGGTACATGACATTTTACCTGAAGATTCTAAGGAAGCTACAATAATCCGTAGGTGATCACTCCGGTTATATTACAATCATACTTCTAAGACCCTTTATCGACAAACATTTGATGGTCTACTCTTACGTTGTCTTGCTGGAGATGAAGCAAAACAAATACTACGGGAAGCTCACGATGGTGTGTGTGTGGTACATATCAACCTGGTCCTAAATTACAAGATCGTATCCGACGTATGGGCTACTACTGGCCCACTATGGTATCAGATGCCATTGAATATGTAAGAAAATATCGAGCTTGTCAAATCCATGCAGACTTCATCCATCAACCGTCGACGTTCCTTCATCCTACTACCGCATCATGGCCCTTTGAAGCTTGAGGCATGGATGTTATTGGTCCTATCAATCCACCATCGTCTAGAGAACATCGGTTTATACTGGCTATAACCTATTACTTTTTGAAATGGTCTGAAGCTATACCTTTATCTGAAGTCAAGACTAGCAGTGTCATCAACTTCATTAAACATTTTGTGATATAAAGATTTAGTATTCCTCGACGAATCATTTATGACAATGGACCATAATTCATCAGTTAAAAGTTTACATGGTTTTGTGATGATAACAGAATCAATAATGTTGCATCCACGGCCTACAATCCTATAGCAAACGATTTGGCTGAAGCATTCAACAAAACTATTATCAAGTTTCTCAAAAAATTCGTATATACCAATAAAAGAAACTGGAGTAAAAATCTTGGAGAATGTCTATGGGCTTATCGTACTACTATACGCACTCCGACCGGTTGTACACCTTTCTCTTTGGTGTATGGATGTGAAGCTGTCCTACCATTGGAAATTCAAATCCCTTCCTTAAGGATTGTAATTGCAATGAACTCACAACAGAAAACAATGATCACCTTCGACTTCAGGAACTTGAAGCGTCGGATGAGAAACGGTTACTAGCTCAACAACATATTGAGCTATATCAAGCCCGTATCTCCAAAGCTTTCAACCGAAAGGTCAAAGTACGAGCATTCCAAAAAGACGAACTAGTCCTTACTGTCAGACGTCCTATGACTATAATATAGGAACGAAATCGTAAAGCGAATAATCTAGAGGGGAGTGAATAGAGTAGGCAGCGAAATATTTCTAATTAAAAATCTTGTTAGCAGTTAGATCACAGATATAAAAATAATCACAAAGTAAATGACAGAAATTAAAAGTGATCAGAAGGCAAACACAAACACCGAGATTTATACTGGTTTTTCTCTTGTAAGGACTAGTCCAGTCGGAAGAACTCTAGCTTCCAGTTGAATCCACTATTGAAAAATCCTACAAGTTTTTATACGAAGTCCTTGCAACTTCTACAGACGCGAGCTTTGATACAAAAAACTCGACCAACTTCAATTGTGAAGAGTTGTATCTTCTACCAAGCCTCTGATTACAATCATTTTAAAACTTCTAGACCGTACCGCACTGACAAATCGACTAGAGGATTGTAACTGGCTTGGGATTTGAAAATGAAAGATTTTTAGAACTCTTTGGAAGAAATGTAAGCTTTAGAAGAAAAGAGATTGAAAGTGAATTGGTGATTTGAAATGATCGAAATGCTTCTCTATTTATAGTTTTTCCAAAGATAGAACTCTGACAGAATTCAGGCAGAATTCGGATAGAACTCTTTGTAACAAACCGCAACTGAAGGAAGACCAAGTTCAAAATCAAACGTTCACTAATGTTCCACTTGGCCGAACTCTGGCCGAACTTGGGCCGAGTTCTGCTAGGGTTCTGCCAGTTCATTTTTGAGAAAAATTAATTTGGCTTTTTGAAAAGTCCTTCAGAAGATTTTTTTTTTTTAAAAAGGATGTTTTTAAAAACATAGGTCATTTGTAAAAGGATAGGGTAGTTTTGAAAAACGATTTCGGATAGCCTATTTGCCAGTACGACTCGGTGTACAATATATTCCTAGACTCAATAAAATATAAAATTACATTGCTTTGAAGGAAATACATTCTGAATGGCAAACGGCTTCAATCTTGAACATAGGTGATATCCATCGTTGAGCAGTGTCCAAAACGTCGTAGGTAAACATCTGAATTGACTTGCATTTATATCGAGACAGAGTTTGATCAATTATTAAAATTAGGTTTGACCATGACCAATGGGCCAACAATCTCTCTCATTTTGATAATTGACAAACCTTGCCGATATAACATCTAAGATTGGATCAATTCAAAAAAGTATCAAAAGAAATTCTTCATAACCTGTATGCATGAAGATGTTAGATCTCTATTTCTCTCCCGTTGTCACTTAGCAAAATAATTGCAAAAGAGAAAGCTCTCCCGCAATAAATGCATAAGTAACAAACAGTGAAAAATACAAAAAAATATAAAACAGTTATCACAGGCATGGTAGAAATAGTTAAAAAGATATTGTATAACTAACACAAGCATGTTATTTGTCACAGGCAGTTTTAATATGAAGCAGAAAGAGAGATAAAGCTAGAATAAAACTGAAACAAATAAAGTGCTGAAGAAGAAACTAATATGCCAAACTGAGGCATAATAAAAACCATGTCTATGAAGAGTCACATAATAACTAAAATAAAAGGTGCTGATAATAACTAAAATAAGAGTACTGATAAAATCTTGGAATGTCGGAGCATTTTCAAGTAAACATAAGATAAAATATCAGTCTCAAAAGTCATAACATCTCAAAAGTCATCATCCTCATCGTCAGTGGCTGCAGCGCTACCATGTCCAGAAGGACCAGCTCCAGAAGTATGAGGAGTGGTACCAGAAGTACGATACCAATTGTAGGCATTTCCTGGCTGGAACAGAGAGTGGATCGCCTCATCATCAACGTGGTATCCAGAAACAGAAGGGTCTCGAGGTAGAGAGCTAGCTGAGTGATCCGTCTGCACAAATCTCAGATCGGCGAAGAAGTTGACAATAGCCTGGAATCGAGTCACGTCATGGAACACACGTTCCCTGGAAGTGTCAACATAGAATGACTACAGATCTGAAAGGTACTGATGAATACCCTCAAATGTCATAGGGTAAGAATGAGGAGGACCAGGTGCTATGGAAGTAGGTGCTGGAGGAGCATGTACAGTAGGTGGAGGAACAGTGGCAATGCTGCGACGAGAGAGTTTGAGGAACTTGGGTTCAGGGTCAACAACACAAGTAGAGAGGTCAATACAAAATCTCTGAAAGATGCGTGGGATGATCATCGCATAAGAGAGGTTGCGATCTCTTTCGCGACATCTACCCATCATCTGAATGATAGTCTTAGGGGCAGAAAAAGGAATCCCCTTAAGAATGTGATAGAGAGCAGAAAGCCCAAGTGCAGTGACATCATCTTTGGAAGTAGATTTTGGAAGTACAGTGGAATAGATGATACGATGTAATTCGTAGTTAAACAAGTTCAAGTTATTAGCCTTGAAATTTCCAGGACGAGCACGTGCGGGCGCACAAAGCTCATTCTTGAAACTAACGAGAGTCGTACCATCAGAAAAATCAAAATCAGTGATGTCATCGAGCGGGGCACCTTCGTTTGGAATACCAAGGATTTTTGCTAACGTTTCATCAGTGAATTCGATATCGATCCCTCCGACACGTGTTCTCGCGATGAAAGTGTCTAACACGAAATTGCAATAGAATAATCTAATGGCATTAGTAGCAATAGGAAATTGTAAGATAACAAAGTGTTGTAACCCTAATGCCTCAAAGTAAGGGCGGTGATCCGGAAAGACAGTCCATTTAATCATTAAACCGATACAAATAGTACGCATAATGAAATCGGCATACCACAATAAAGCTTGGTCGGAAGTTTTAAAGTAAAACTCGTCCGATGCACCGTCGTTCGATTGGACTGAAGAAAAGAGGCAATCCGTATACGGATCCGAAGACGATGCCTCTTCACTAGCATTGGTCTTCTTCCTCTTGAAGGGATTAAACTTAGGTATTCTTTTCCAAAATTCTAGAAACCCTAAGAATTGAAGAGAAGGAATTATACTTCCAAGAATTGGATATGCTGTTGAGGACAAAATTATCCGCACGAATCTAAAGTTTGGATGAAGATCTCTACACGGATTGGAAGAACAAGGGTGGAGAAGAACTAGTGTTTGGAGGCACGGCTGCTGCTGTTTGAGGATGTTTAGAAGAATGAAGAAGATGGGGGCCTCGGATTCTGGCTGGTACATATATATATATATCCAGCCGAACTCTGGCCGAATTCGGACCGAACTCGGACCGAATTCGCCAAGGGTGCCTGGCTATATATGTGTATCAAAAATAATGACAATGAGTTAACATCTTTCTCATTAATTCGTTTCAAATATTTAATTCAGAGTTTAGTAATTTTAAATCTCAAAATAATATAATTAATATTATTTTATAAATAAATATTATTTACTCAGCATCTGTCTCAGATTAGCTGTAGGAGTACTGTTCCAGCCAACGGAGGTTCACCGGGAAACTCTTAAGTACCGCTTCGTTTCGACCGTAGTCGTGGTGACAGACAGACTCTTTTTAGGCTTGTCTCGAAAACAGTTATCGAGTATCGAATAAATAATTAATAAAACAAAATTAATTAATATTATTGACATCTAAAATACCTAATTTTCGACGTAAATAATTAAAATGATCTTCCGCTAAAGGTTTTGTGAGTATGTCAGCTAATTGATTCTGAGTGTCTATGTATACAAGGTCTATATCTCCATTTTGTTGATGATCTCTAAGAAAGTGATGTCTAATCTCGATATGTTTACTACGAGAGTGACATACTGGATTCTTAGCCAAATTAATAGAATTAGTATTGTCACAGAAAATAGGTATGTGTGTAAAATGCAATCCATAGTCTTCTAAAGTTTGTTTCATCCACAAAATTTATGCACAACAACGTCCTACGGCGATATATTTAGCCTCGGTTGTTGATAATGCAACATAATTTTACTTTTTACTAAACCATGAGACTAAACTTTTCCTAGGAAATGACATGTGCCGCTAGTGCTTTTTCTATCTACTTTGCATCCGGCAAAATTAGCATCAGAATAATCGGTTAGGTCAAATGATGCGGTTTTGGGATACCATAAGCCGACAGAAGAAGTGCCTTTAAGGTATCGAAAGATACGCTTAACTGCGCACAGATGTGATTCCTTAGGATTAGCTTAAAAACGTGCACATAAGCAAATACTAAACATAATGTCTGGTCGACTAGCAGTTAAGTATAGTAAGCTACCGATCATACCTTGATACTTACGTATGTCGACAGGTTTGCCTTGTTCATCAATATCAAGCTTGGTTGAAGTCGCCATTGGAGTGCTTAGTGGCTTTGCTGCTTCCATGTTGAACTTCTTTAACAGATCCTTTGTGTACTTTGCTTGATTTATGAACGTCCCATTGTTGGTTTGTTTGATTTGCAGTCCGAAAAAGAATTTCAGCTCCCCCATCATGCTCATCTCAAACTCATTCTGCATCCATTTTAAAATTTTTTGACAAAGAGATTTATCAGTAGATCCAAAGATAATATCATCTACATAGACTTGAATCAAAAGAATATTATTATTCAAAGATTTTATAAACAAAGTAGTGTCAACCTTTCCCTTTGAAAAATCGTTATCAAGTAGAAAAGAGCTTAGATGATCGTACCAAGCATGAGGGGCTTGTTTCAAACCGTATAAGGCTTTCTTCAACTTGGAAACATGTTCAGGAACTTTGAAATCAGTAAAACCAGGAGGTTGAGCTACATAAACCTCTTCTTTTATAAAAATATTTAAAAATGCGCTTCTGACATCCATTTGAAATAACTTAAAATTATAAAAATATGCAAATGCACATAACATGCGAATGGATTCTCATCTCGTAACTGGGATATAAGTCTCATTATAGTCGATACCTTCTTCTTGATTGTATCCTTGAGCTACGAGTCGAGCCTTATTACGAGTCACTAAACCATTCTCGTTCAGTTTATTTCGGAATATCCATCGGGTGCCAATGACCAGATGATCAATGGGCTTGGAAACAAGTTCCCAAACTTGATTCCATTCAAATTGGTTTAATTCCTCTTGCATAACATCTAACCAAAAATTATCACTACATGCTTCATCAATATTTTTGGGTTCAAACTGCGAGATAAAAGCAACACAAAAAGCTATATCTTTATTAGAGGAACGAGTACTTAAACCCTTGGTAATCTCACCAATTACCAAGTCCTTTGGATGATTGGCCAAGAATCTCATCCCTTTTGGTGTAGTCTCTAGATTGCTAGTTCTGACTTCTTTGCTTGGAGGTTCATCTGATGCCTGATGTGATGGTTCTGCATCTTTGTGTAAAAGTTTTGCGGTAGCTGTACTTGGTACGATTATGTCTTCATTGTCATCATCGTCTAAGTATTGATTTAGCTCATCAAACATGACATTGATAGATTCTTCGATGATCATGGTTCTTTTGTTGAAGACTATGTATCCTTTGCTCTTTGCTGCATAACCTAAAAATATACCTTCATCGGCCTTTTTATCAAATTTACTCAAATTATCTTTAGTATTAAGAATAAAACATTTACAACCAAATATTTTAAAATATGAAATATTTGGTGTTCTATTAAACCATAATTCATAGGGAGTCTTCTTCGATATAGGTCGAATTAGAACCTATTGAGAATATAGCATGCTGTATTTACAGCTTCAGCCCATAAATATCTAGGTAGACTAAACTGGTTTAACATAACTCTAGCCATTTCAGATAGAGTTCTGTTCTTACGTTCCACAACTCCATTTTGTTGCGGAGTCCTAGGGCAAGAAAATTCATGCAAATAACCGTGTGTCACAAAATTGCTTGAATTCTGTATTCTCAAATTCGTCTCCATGATCACTACGAATACGAGTAATCATGAACCCTTTTTCATTCTGTACTTTCTTGCAAAAGGTGACAAATTCTGATAATACATCATTCTTGCGTGCAATAAAATAAACCCATGTATATCCAAAAAAATCATCTATAATGACAAATACATATAACTTACCACCTAGACTAGCAATTCTACTTGGTCCAAATAAGTCCATATGCAACAGTTGTAAAGGTCTAGTGGTACTTACAGCGTTCTTGGATTTGAATGCGGATTTGGTAGCTTTGTTGTTTTCACATTCACTACATACCGTATCCTTCTTGAAAGAAATATTCGGTAATCCTCGTACCAACTTCTTCGTAGATAATCTTGAAATTGTATCCATGTTTGCATGACCGAGTCTCATATGCCATAGTTGACTCTCAACGCTTTTTTCCATCAAACATCTACCTGCTGTGTTAGCATCTTCCAACAAATAGAATACATATATATTGTCTTCCCTAATACCTTTAAATATAGTGCTACCAGTTGAACTATCAACTATCGTACATTTATCTTTACGAAGTTAATACCATAACCGTGATCAGCTAAATGGCTTATACTGAGCAGATTATGTTTTAACTCGGTAACTAGACAAACATCTTTAATTACTGGATAAGGAGCCTTACCAATGTCACCGATACCAATTATGTACCCTCTTAAATTATTACCGAAGGAGATGTATCCTTCTTTATTACTGTTCGACAGTGTTGTGAATAATGAAGCGTCACCGGTCATGTGCCGTGAGCAACCGCTGTCGAGGATCCATTTGCTCCTAGCATGTGAAGGGCGTCCCACCTACAAAATAATTTGTAGATGAAACTCTTGGTACCCATTTCTTGTTGGGTCCTGACTGGTTAGTTTTCGGCATCCATGCATAAACATTTAAATCTACTAAATTTTTGATTCTACATGCAGAAGATATATGACCAATGAGGCCACAATAATGGCATTTAGCATGTTGAGTGTTGAAAGTAGTGTGAGGTGCATGATTGGTAGGTTTTGGTTTTCTAGTATAGAAGAATGCAAGCCTATTAGTCTTCTTGGGCATAGTCTTGGTATGGTTTGGTCTGACAGTGTTGGGCGTGTTCCGATGATTCGGTAATTGACACGTGTTAGAATAGGAAGCAGCAACTTCGGGCCGTTTTCCTAAACCAATTTTTAACTTTTTAGAAGTGTCATATAATCTAGTATAGTCAGATGTGAGTGATTCTAATCTGACCTGTGCACATTGAAGACTCTTTCTCTCCTTAGATAGGGCTTCCTTTAACTGGATAATGGTTTGGTCTTTTTCTTCGGATAGCTTAACAGTCTTGTGTAACAACAATTTAATAGAAGAAAGCTCACCAGACTCAGTTGAAGAGTCATTATTTTTAACATGATCTAATTGATCGGTAAGTCTTCCTATTTCATCTTTGTACTATTTGAGTACCTTCTTAGAGGTTTTATATTTACTACACAGTTTCCTGTAGTCATCTAACAGTTCACTGAAAGCCTCTCCTAGTTGCTCAAAGGTGAAATCATCATAAGGATCAAATAGAGGATTAGTAATTACCTGATCGCAAGCCATCAAGCACACATTTGTAGCATCATCTGATTGTTCATCTTCTGAGTCGCTGGCTTCACTTTCATGCCATATGCTTGTGTTGGCGTACTTTCTTGATGTAGATTTCTTCAGGTAGCCTTTGTCATATTTGCTGCTTTTCTTTGATGATGATGCTGAGGGACAATCTTTCTTCATGTGTCCATTCTTCTTGCATCCGTAGCAAATAGGATCTTTCTCGTTGTTGTTGTTGTCTTTGCTGTCTTTTATTTTTCTGTTAAATCTCATGAACTTCTTGAATTTTTTACCAGAAGAGCTTGATCTTCAGAGTCAGAGTCGCTGTCATCAGAATCATCTTCGATGGTTCTTCTATGTTGAGCCTTGAGAGCAATCGTCTTCTCTGACTTCTCTTTTGGTGTAGCATCTTCAAAGTCTTGAAGTTCTAACTCGTGAGTGAGTAGCTTACCCATGAGTGTTTCTAGAGACATTGTTGAGAGGTCATTCCCTTCAATGATTGCGGTAGCCTTTGGAATCCAGTTCTTTGTAAGGGCTCGTAGAAGTTTGTGAATCTTCTTATGGTTACTGTAATTCTTGCCTAGTGAAGACAGAGGATTTAAAATATCCAAAAATCTTGTAAACATCTGAGTGACTGATTCACTTGGCTTCATTTTGAACACCTCGTACTCCTGAGTAAGTCTGCTGATGTTTGACTCCTTGACTTGAGTTGTTCCTTCGTGGGTTACTTCGAAAAGTTTCCACACTTCGTTTGATGTTGTGCAAGTAGACACCCTGTTGAATTCAGTTCTGTCTAAAGCAAAAAATAAAGCGTTAATAGCACGTGCGTTAAGACTGGCCTTTTTTTTTCTTTCTCTGTATATTTGTCATAGGGTTTTTCAACTAAAACACCATCAACATTAATACGAGGTGGCTTTTTATAGCCATCAATAGCTACAGACCATAAGTCAAAATTAAGAGATTTCAGAAAGAAACTCATACGTGTTTTCCAATAAGTATAGTTTGTGCCGTCAAACAGTGGAGGTCTGTTTGTGACTTGGCCTTCACTTGTGAATTTCACAGTTGCCATGTGTAATGCTGTGATCTATTTAAAAATTGAATATAACTGCAATTTTATCTTGCTTTACCTGTATAACCTGCTCTGATACTAATTATAGGAACGAAATCGTAAAGCAGAATACTCTAGAGGGAGGTGAATAGAGCAGGCAGCAGAATATTGCTAATTAAAAATCTTGTTAGCAGTTAGATCACAGATATAAAAATAATCACAAAGTAAATGAAAAAAATTAAAAGTGATCAGATGGCAAACGCAAACACCGAGATTTATACTGGTTTTCCTCCTGTGAGGACTAGTCCAGTCGGAAGAACTCTAGCTTCCAGTTGAATCCACGATTGAAAAATCCCGCAAGTTTTCATACGAAGTCCCTGCAACTTCTACAGACGCGAGATTTGATACGAAGAACTCGACCAACTTCAATTGTGAAGACTTGTATCTTCTATCAATCCTCTGATTATAATCGCTCTGAAACTTCTAGACCGTACCACACTGGCAAATCGACTAGAGGATTGTAACTGGCTTGGGATTTAAAAATGAAAGCTTTTTAGAACTCTTTGGAAGAAATATAAGCTTTAGAAGAGAAGAAATTGAAAGTGAATTGGTGATTTGAAATGATCAAAATGCTTCTCTATTTATAGTTTTTCCAAAGACAGAACTCTGACAGAATTCAGGCAGAATTCGGACAGAACTCTTTGTAACAAACCGCAACTAAAGGAAGACCAAGTTCAAAATCAAACGTTCACTAATGTTCCACTTGGCCGAACTCTGGCCGAACTCGGGCCGAGTTCTGCTAGGGTTCTGCCAGTTCATTTTTGAAAAAAATTAATTTAGCTTTTTGAAAAGTCCTTCAGAAGCTTTTTGTAAAAAAATAATATTTTTCAAAAACAGAGGTTATTTGTAAAAGGATAGGGTGGTTTTGAAAAATGATTTCGGATAGCCTATTTGCCAGTACGACTTGGTGTACAATGTATTCCTAGACTCAATAAAATAAAAAATTACATTGCTTTGAAGGAAATACATTCTGAATGGCAAACGGCTTCAGTCTTGAATATAGGTGATATCCATCGTTGAGTAGTGTCCAAAACGTCGTACGTAAACATCTGAATTGACTTGCATTTATATCGAGACAGAGTTTGATCAATTATTAAAATCAGGTTTGACCATGACCAATGGGCCAACATATAACACACATAAGCAAGGACAAATTCGAAGCAAAATGGGAAGGTCCCTATATTGTAAGCAAGGTTTTCTCAAACGGAGCTTATCAACTAACCGAAATGGATGGCCGAGTTGCTATGATGCCTATCAATAGAAAATTCTTAAAAAAGTACTATGTTTGAAGGAAATGTAAAATATTCTTTGAATGTTGTATATACTAAAAGAGTTGAGTTGTTCACCCTTCTGATAAACTCTTAAAATCTCCAGCGTAATATATCCACATCATGTCACCTGATCATAAATCCAATCTTTTAGAACCCAATCGTTCTAAAAGATATCTTATTTTTGAATCCCAGCTGATTCGAAGATAATCAAAAAATACATGAATTCATGTTTGTATTGCCTCTGAATTCTATCATATACATCATCGACTTATCACGTCCACATTACCTCTGATAAAGTCGTCTTTTGAAATAACAATATTATGAGAATTATATTATGTCACGTCCACATTACCTCTGAATAGATATAATTAGTATTGTTATTTTCTTATAGGAGATATGACATGTCCGATACCTCTGAACATATTTTCCTATTCTTTCCTATTACTTATATCTATAGGTATATAATAAGTAATGGAACCACAAAAAGAGCATTAATTCTTATTTCAATAATGTTTAAAATGTCAAAAAAAGTACATCGTTTGAAAGAGAAGAAGACAAAAGCTCCTATAGATTGCTTCATTGGGGAGGCTAAGTGCCGAGATCAATGATCAATCTTTTTAAATTCTCAGCCCTCTCTACTATGGAGTCGAGTATCCTTTGTCTAGCAAGAGCTCTTCCAAACTCTGGATCAAAAGGTTGCAGTGAATTAGGTCGGTGTTCTAATTATGTAGCTTCAATTTGGATAATTACATCCTGTTGCCTCTTCAAGTCATCTAATTGACTCGCAGCAATTTGATGCATTTTTAATACCTCTTCTTTGCGTCGTCGAGCTACTGTGGCTGCTTCTTGAGTCGAGCTATTTCAATTTCTAGATCCCGGAGACGAACTTGATATTTACCAGCTTTTTTTTTCTTTCTCTTTAGCTTCAGCCTTATAGCACTCAACAGTAGAAGTTGTCTCGACAATGCGAGATTTAAACTCTGCAGAGCGATGTGAGAAAGCTACCATAAAAGCTTCAAACTCTGCTTTTTGTGTTGTAGCCTCGCGAGCCATCACCTCGCATTCAGAATCTACAAGTTTTTGAATGTTTTCTCTTGTTAGATCGTTACATGATTTGATTTATTCTTCAAGCTCATTCAAAATATGATCTAAATAGTTGACTCTATCCAGATCACCAATCTTGCGGATGGCTCCAATGATGAAGGAGGAAGGCCCCTTACTGACTCATAAGGTTGGTCCTTTTCCATGACCATTTGAATTAGAGGCTTCGGAGAAGTGAAGAAAGCATTAGTATAAGCTTCGACAATAACTCTGTTCATCGCTGAGATCCTTGGGGTAGCCACTTCTGTTGGAATTCTTATTTCTGCAGTAGTTAGAGGAACTACAGATTGTACATCAGGAGACCCGAGTACTGGCATCATAGAAGAATTTTTCTCTCCATTTTGGGTCCCTATATCCAGGGGAGCCATGGTCGAGCTAAAACTAAATGTGGTCAATGCAGCTTTTGCAAGTGTCCCACAGGACCCACTGTAATCAAGATACATAGTCATTACATGTAAATTACAGGAATTAAGGTAAATAAAATTTAAAATTTTACCTGATCCTGGCAATACATATAGGGTTTCACGGGGCATGTCCAGATCAGAGCGAAACCTGGCCATGGTAGTTTCGGACGCAGTTGTCTGACTATTTCCCGCTTCGGAACCGCCCGATAAGAAACGACTGCTTTCGACCCCTGATTCTACTTGTTTAGTTGGGGAAATCTCTTCTGCATCCCTGACTTCAAAAGCTTGATCAATAGGGGTCTGAGTCTCTGCAACAATAGTGTTGGAATTTTTATCATTCCCAGCATCTTCAAGAGTCGTAGTCTGATCTTCGTTATTTTTAGGCTCATCTGTTTTTGGCTTGGATGCCCCTCCTCAACAACAGGGTGCTCTTCACCCTCAGCAGTAGTTTGGTCTTCTTCGATTGGTAACTCTTGATTGAGCGGGACTTCCACTAAAGCTTGGTCTCCTTCAACGGTACTTGTAGAATCATCTTCAAATACATCGCCGTAGTTACAACCTTCGAGAGCCGCTATTATTTCTCGATGCTCTTGAGAATGAGTAGGAGTTTGGGCTACGGAAGGAACAGTGACATCATGATTAGATTCTGTAAAAGAAAATTCCTTTCCAGGAAGTGTAGTCTTTGGAACTCCTGGAGTTGGAGATGACATCATAATTCCTGCGACAACTAGCACAGTTATGGGAATAGTCATTTTTGTGATTATGGGCTCCGAAATCCCTTCTATAATGATCGAAGCCAGAACGTTAACCTCTGCAGATGAAAAAGAATAATGTCAATATGTTACTCAATCAAGATCATATTAAAAGAATATTAAAATTTACCTTGTGGAGGTGGCACATCTTGTGAAAGCAATATTTCTTGATGGTCTTTTGGAGTCACCTTGCATATTGAGTTCTATAGTAACCTCTTTTTGGGCAAATTTGCTACTTCTTGGAATTGAAGGAGTTGTATCTCCTCCTCAAGAGGATGCTCCAGTCTGCAACTATTTTGTCTGGGACCGCTTGGTCCTGGTGGTGGGCTGCTCTGTAATGACCAATGTAGTCTTCTTTTTCTTTCCTGCAGCCTTAGGAGAAGAAGGGAGATCACTAGGATGTGAAGGAGCTGATGACTCTCCAGTCTTTCTTTTCCTCCCAAGGCCCTTTGTTGGGGAGTTCTCCTTCCGTATCTTTAGTGATACATCTAGTGGTTCGTTAACTTCGTCCTAGAAGCCTACGAGAGAGGCTTCTAGAGGTTCGTCAGCGGGTTCGTGATTCTCTTTATCTCTGAAATATTGTGTAGTGTGCGAACTCCAGCTCTTGAACGTCTATTACTAGCAAAACTGTTAGCCAGATGGACGCTTTCGGTAAGGGTATTGGCTGAAGTATAAAAATTTACGTATATATATAACATACATGGGCCTATCTGAGAGACTTGGGGCATCGAGAATGTGGCTTTAGTGCCTCTTGAATTGTAGTATCCCCAGGCCCTGGAACCATCTATTAGGTAACCCTTAGCCTGTAAACAGGTGGCGGCATTACCCACATATAGTTGATCATAACCGAACTATCGAGCAAATCGGCTTGGTAATTACGGTTCCAGAAAACACACGTCTTAAAACTGGTACACTAAATGTGATGGTCGGATTGCCTTCAACCATTTGAACTCAGCCGAAGATAAACGGAGAGGTGCTGCTTCTAGATCCATGAGTTGTGGAAGAAGATTCTCATACCCTGGAGGAGAAGGAACACATTGAAATCTCCATCCAGACCTTTGGTTCATAGATCTTCGGCATTCTAACAGCGCATTTATATTCTATCGAGCATTAGAATAATGCTTGATAAAATCTCCTCCGATTGCACCCATATCGGGATCCATCAAGTCAGGGTAGTGCAACAGCAACCACCAAAATAGATATGTGTACGTCATTTCGGTACGAGGGAAGTCGTCCTGAGAATTTTTATCGTACACCATGGTGTTAATGAAAGAACGCAAGCCTGCGTTCAAGCGACATGTCATCACCGAGAGAAGATCCATCTTGTAGCCGAATACTAGATGCACTGCGGCGAATAGCACACCTCGATGGAATCGGTCGACAGCACTGGCTCCGGGTATCACAAACTGCCGTAGCCATAAAAGGAGGAAACCTGCCAGCTGGGCTTCTTGATACATGGTTCTGTAACCCTGTCTAAGATAAATTTTGATTGGAGCACCAGTAGTGAATAGGTACCAATCTACATCCAAGACGTTATCATAATGCTTAGTTTTTTTCTATCAATTTGTCACGACCCGCACCCACCGTGAGGGTACGAGTACGTAACAACGCCCAGCCTACACCGCAGTGTCGGCGGTAGAACGCTGTTCTAGGTCATGAACTATAACTAACATAATATGAATACTCTCCATAAAGAGGCCAACACAGAGGTACAACTCAATCATAATCTAAGGTAGAATGATAAAGATAGATAAACATGAAATCCAAAAGAGATATAGGAGATAGAAGTCTAAGTGTCTAAGATACATAATCCCAGAAATATATCTCAAAACTCAAATACAGTAATCCACAAGTAAATACAACTCCAGACAAAATGAAATAACTATGAACAAAACCCTAGCTATCTATACAACCTCTACTGTGTCTCCTCTAGGCTAGCAGACAACCTCCAGGCTATCTGTAAAATTTATCAACAGGTCAAGTCAGGACAGGAGCGAGCACAATACATCTCACGCAGATCATAACAGGTTAGATAATATAAACATGCAAGAGAGTACGATACATGAAACTGAAAGAAAGTATATGATGTAAACAGAGAGAGAGAGAGCTGTAATAGAAATATCTACTATAAGTAGAGAGCTACCAGTGACTAGTGATTTAGAGTACAAAGTCGACATGTGAACGGCTGGATTTACACATGACTATACTAAAGAGGCGCACATGGCTATACTACTTTGGAATTGTTCACATGGCTATTTATACTCCCCCATACCCCAATCAATACACAAGGATCCAAACAAGTTATGTTACGTACATGGTTTTCACATGAAGCCCATAAATGGGTGCACATGAAGTATACATGAGAGCTCATACATGAGTGCACATGAAGTTCACATGGGGGGCCCAAAAATGGGTGCACATGACATTCACATGAAGGCTCATAAATGAGTGCACATGCAATATAGATTATACATGAGATACATGGGAAACATGACCGATTCATGAGAGCATATGAGAGTACACGAGCATGCATGAACGAGCATAAAGCACATGAGAAACATGAATAACATGAGAGCGAAGAATACATGATGTACACGAAATACATGACATAATGTATCCGATGCTCCCGAGGGGGATAACATCTCAATGTAGGGATCCATATAGTACCAATCCGTGATAATATCATGACAGCATCGAATAAGGTAAACTAGAGCAGAAATATAATTCTAAGCAAGTTATGAAATGATCAGAGAATGTACTCGCCTGCTATCTGAATGTCCAAAGGAAAAGTATTGTCCGAGGAGAGGTGTCTGGCTCCTATTTAGAACAGCACAAGTCACAACATGTCCAGAAGGGTAATATAAAGCACTACAATGTATTCTACATGAATCTAGGTCAAACTAGGCCAAAGTCAACCCTTGGTCAACTCTGGTCAACTGTACTAGTCAAACTAGGTCATGTCCTAACCCAGCAAGTCTTACTAGGCCTAACCAAGACTATCCTAGCAAGCACACATCAATACAAGGCTATACAAGCCAACATACACCAAACTCTATATAGCATGCAATTATTCAATACTCAAATAGGCAAGAATTCACATTGGATATACACTAGGTAATCTATTACTTTAAACTATATATGTCTACACATATATACACATGCATATATTGGTATTCAACATTAGGTCTATAATTATGGCATTTCAAATGGTTATATAAACTTATATATTACAACACAATATGCTAACATATATATAATATACATACATAGCTAAGTTAACTATATTCATAAATACTTATTTAAGAGGCTATGTGCGTGTATGTGAACATGGCAAAGGGGCAAGTGAGGGTTAAATGAGCATACATAGTGTATACATATCAAAGAGTGTTAAAGTGTAAGTGAACAAAGTGTCAAGTGTGATAGTGTCTACATAGTGTAAGGGGTACATGAGGTAATATATGATTTGTGTTAACATAGAACATTACATCTCATTAACTTATATATTGCATACATTACATCTATTATTACATTACATTCATGCTTGCATTCATTCATCATTTATTTATTCTCTTGCACTACTATATACACCATACATTACATACTATGGAACCTACATATTCATTACAAGCCATACTTTTACATGCTTACGTTAGATAGTATACTTACACCTCATACAACATTTATTTAAACATTTACTCATGCTTGCATTCTCTATTTAATTACATAATGTATATACATTAACATGGATTAAAATCAAATAGAACATTATATTACACACAAGGGTGCACAAAATGCATATGCCGAATAGTAACTCCTACTAATAATCAATTCTGTACCATTTCAGCATGAATTAAAATCTAGGATTAAAGTATGTTATAGATCTATGTGTTAGCTCTCCAAAACTTCAAACGGATCGCATTTTTGTTTCCGAAAACTCCCGGAATCGCGAAAACACCGAGAACGCATTTGTCTTTCGTACAGCTGACACTGAAATAATTCTTCAGAAAGTTACAGAAAGAATTAGGCCTATTAATATATGTTTTTGGAAAGTTAACTTCAATACGCTTCTTTTAAAAAAAATAGGAGATTAAACCGAACTTTGAGCTAGAAGTTATGACATTTCTAAGTTAGGGCTAAAATTAAAAACGTGGATAAAAATCATGACGGATTTGGGTAGTTTGAGACAAAAGAACACAAATATATAACATAAAATAGCAAGAACTCACTCTCTACACTAATATATATATATATATATATATATATATATATATATATATATATATATATATATATATATATATATATATATATATATATATATATATATATATATATGAGACACTATAGAACACATATCCAATACAAAAATATGAGATTAAACATGTAATAATTCATTCATACATAACAACAACACATAGTGTGTCCAAATTTGGGGTTTTCCCACATGGACACAACCACAACACAAAGGACACTCCTATGACCTCCAAATGGACACGAAATGGACACAAATGGAGATACAACCATGGGGGTCATTCCTATGGGTTCAAAATAGACCTATATGCATGAGGAAATGAAAAGGAGAAGGGATTTATACCTCCCGGTAGATTGAATCCAAGAAAAACCTTCTCGGAGCGACACCGACACGTAGAGATTCCAAAAGGACACGAATGAGCTCCGAATCCTCCCAAACTTGGGTAGCTTCCTCCTTGGCTAGAATGAAGAAGGAAAGAAGAAGATTTGGTGGTGAAATGGAAGGATTTGGTGGAGAAATTGCTAGGAATTGCTCTCTAGGAATTTGGGGAAGAACAAGAGAGAGAGTGTGGATGAGAATAATGAAATGAACTTGAGCCTATCCTCTCCCAAAGTGGCTGGCCATATGGGGCTATTTGTCCTATTATGGTAAGGTCCAAAATGCTCCCACTAACCTATTCTATGAGTATTAGGAAAGGGCTAATTGGTTGGGGCTAAATTAGTCATTCTAAAGTCTCTAATCACACTAACCTTATCCATAATAATTAGTCTAACCTCTAACTAAAATATTTCTATCATGTGGCCTAAAATTAATATCATGTGGGCCATGCCTAACTAGTGTGTGGGTCACACTAGAGTCAAACTACTCCCGGGTCCCCGTTTCAAGTCGGATTGAGTTGAAATTCGAACCCGACTCAAATAACCCCAAAACAATATCATAAATAATAAAATAAATTTCAACCCCAAAATAATATCATCAATAATAAAATAAATTTTAAAAATATTCAAAAATATAAAATGACAAAAATACCCCTGTTTCTGAAAACTGGGGGTGACACAATTTCTCTACATCGCTGCAGTCGAGCGGTTTGAAGAAACAAGGATCGCAAGCTTAACTCTCGACGATCTTTTTTTATGAGCATGCCCCAGAAACAAGTATGGCAGCCATTTGGTAATATAGCAAGTCCCTTTGGGAGCACTCTTGTAATAAAGGGAACATATCATATAGTGGCATAATAATTCTTCGAACATAGCCACCATCTTAGGGTTCTCTGCTGAGAGAGTATCCAATTCCTCGTTTGTTGGAACATATTCTTCATAGGGGTTTTCACCCATTAGCAAATGTGAAAGATACTTCATTTTATGAAGTACGAAGTCGATTTCCCCGTGAGGCGTCATGAAGGTACCGGTCCTCTCATTATATCTTTCAACTAAAGACAAAAATATGTGAGCATTCGGGCGAAAGCCGTGAGCAGTGGTCCAGATCGGATCATAGATCTATAATTCGAGAATATTATCCTTAAAATGATCCAAAACCCAAACCACTATACTGTTCCAGCGTTTCATGTCAGGGTTCACTAAGCATGTCAAGCGCATGGTTTGGTCTAGGTATCTTCCTTCAGCCTTCGCAAACATGTTCGCAAAAATAGGTACTCTGACAGAAAGCAACATTGATGAATCTTCAGGAGGTATACAACTTGGTCTCAAACCTCTCTGATAGGAGCTGTATCTCTCCAAAGTGCTGTAGAACAAATCCTTGTTTTGTGGACCCAATATGTAGTGTATCCTCCCGACTCTGGCCTGTTGAATCGGAGTTAGATCCCATGACATACATCGGGGATAACTAGAAAATGCATATCGAGACAAAGATAAGTGTCTCGACATTTTTGTGAGGTACATGATTCTGTCCCCACATTGATAAAATCTGTCTTCTCTCTTCGCTTTGGGTTGGAACATCTTCTTGATCGCCTCTCCAAGCAAGAAAGCTAGTTTCTTATGAACGACATTGTCCAGACTTTCCAAAGGCTCGTTATTCATCAAGCATAATAAAGTGAGATTCTCTTGAGCTGTGAGCATAGCTCTTCGGGACTCAGGAAGATCATATTGAGCATATTGTACGTGGGATAAGTCTTCTCGGTATTCTGACACGTTGAAGGACGAAGCATATCTTTCAGCATTAGGGTCTTCTCTGAGATCAACTACAAAAAGAAGATAGTAAAAGTTAATTATATCCTATACAACAGTATCTAAATTTTAAACAGGTTGCACGAAGTAACAGGTTGTGCAAAGTTTTAGGTTGCGCATGATTCTATGTTGTGCAAGCCTATAGAGTGCGCCTGGTGTCAGCTCAAGATTAATATGAACTTAAGATCTACATTGCGCAAGTTATCAAGTTGTGCCTAGTGCAAACTTGAAATATGCATGTTTGAAGGGTGCATTCGTGCAAGTTAGAAGACACAAATTCGAAACATGCGCAACACAGTTCGTAAAAACAAACAGTGTATTTTGATATAGCCAATACTCTAAAAAGAGGAGGTAAATAGAGTGCGCGCCTAAACTCTAAAAAGAGGAGGCGCACGTTACAGAGTGTGTAAATCAATCAAAACTCTAAAAAGAGATGATTGATTCTGGCATAATGGATTCGTTTGTCCACTGGCGCCTATTTGTTCATTGAAGATCACCTTCGAGAGATGGGTTGGCTTGTTCAGCTCTCGATGATGGAGGCACATAACGAGGTGCCCTCGGTGGTGATGCGCTCGATGAAGGCCCGGCAATGGCCTTTCCCTCGTCGGCGGTTGTAGCTCCCCTTCCCGAGAATTTTGAATTTTTTTATTATTAATTATTTTTATTGAGGTTATATAATATTAATATTATTATTGTGGTTATTAAATATAAATTATTTATTATTATTAATTATTATCATTTTATTCCTTATCAAAAGATATACGTGTATATATAAATGTATAATATATATGTGTGGATGTATAGATAAATATATGTGAGTGAATATATAAATATATTATCTATGTGTGTATGTGTACGCATATATAAATATATATTATATATATGTGTGTGTATGTATATATAACTATATATGTATATGTGGTAAATATATATATGTATATGTGTATGTAGATATAATTTATAAATATATAAAGTGTGTGTATATAAATATATATGTGGAAATACATATATATTTAAATGAAAAGAAAAAGAAAAAGAAAAAGAAAAAAAAACATGGACATAATGGTTCGGGTACTGTTCAGTGAACAGTACCTATCACCACCCGAGCTCCATTGGACCAAAACTGCCCAAATCCTATTGAAAACCCGACCCAGGCCTTCATAGCCATAGTTATATATATGCGTGTAACATCACCAAAACCCTAAAACTATTCGAACCCTAGCAACCCTCCGTCGTCCCCCGACGCCTGGCAACCAACCCACAGTCGCGCGCCGCCGCGCGAGCGCCGGAGTCGGCCGCGCACCCGGGTTGACAGCAGAACACAGCAAATCACTTCGCGCAGAGATTCCCGTCGCCTCGTTGCACCATTTTACGCATCGTCTTCACAGGTACATTGACAATATAACCAACTCTGATTTCTTTCAAATTTTTTGATTTGTTTTGTGTCATGGGCATCGTAAACCGAGCCCGAAGTTTGGCGAAAAACTGATCCAAAATAGAACAGTTTTTAAGTTGAAACCCGATATTGGAAGGCGAATCCTGATCAACCTGTTCAGAATTTTAGAAATCCTTTTGAAGGGTTTTTAGACAACCTAACAGGGATTAAAACCCCATCATTAGTTTTAATTTTGGGAATTTATACAGTAGGATAAGCCAGCGTGAAAATCAAGAAAAATATGTGAAACTGTTTTCAAAAAACTGAAAACCATCCGATACGACGTACGTCCCGCCAAACCGGGCAACGTGAGCACGTACCGTAAGTATCGAAAGGCACGTACGGATATTGCGGACGTGTGGGCTTTGACGAAATTCAAATTGGTCGCGTGTGCGTGACGAATTTGATGCGTATCCGTCAAAATTTACCGTATCGGACACTTTGTAAATTTCTCAATTAATTTGTGCACGCTCGTCAGATCGAGACAAAACTTGTGTCAACAGGACCGTATCATTTTTATGGTCCTGTATGCCAAGTTTGGTCCGATTCTGAGACAGTTGATCGGATCGCCATTTCGCGGGCCCCACGGTCCGATTCAACGGGTAATTTTGTGCACGGCCCGCCGAAATCCAACTTTGGACATACGGTTGGGTTCGTATCGAAAAACCGGACCTGTTGACATATAGTTTGATGACTTTAGAGACCATTGATTCTGGCACAATTTTCAGTGCAAAGCGGGTCCAACGGTGGACACCGTTTTTGTCCAAAATTATCGTTTTCTCCTGTGTCCTGAATTAGACTTAAGGACAGGCAATCCTAGCTAATTTGACTATTCTAAGAATGTTGGCGATGTCTGTTTCAGATTTCGAAGACATTTGTGGATTTTGGACTTTATGTTGTACCAGTTGACGGTATCTTATTGGTTCTTCGCGCTACCACCAGGCAAGTATACCTTGCCTCCCTCTACAGTTTTATTTATATACATTATATTTCATTTTCTAGTTTTGATTGTTTATGGACATGTGCTTTTCGTATTATATTCTTTTGAGTTATTTTAATTGCATATAGCCGTGTTCATATTTGGTCTTGTGGTTCTCACTTGGAGTTTGTCGTCAGTACCTTGCTTGAGTCGTGTCATAGAACGAGTACGTGTAATTGAACTGCTAAATCCTTGATATTGTTTCGTTGGCACCCGAGAGTCCACACTCGGGACGAAGGTGTTTTTCTTGATCTGTTTACATCCGTAAGTCCACACTCGGGACGAGGATGTCGATTATTTGCACCAGAGAGTCCACACTCGGGATGAGGGTGTTGACTTGACTTGCACCAGAGAGTCCACACTCGGGACGAGGATGTTTACATCAAAGAGTCCACACTCGGGACGAAGATGTTATACTTGTACCAGAGAGTCCACACTCGGGACGAGGGTGCCTTGCCGTGAACTAACCAGAGAGTCCACACTCGGGACGAGGGTTATAACTAACCAGAGAGTCCACACTCGGGACGAGGGTTAGTAGTTAGTTCAAACCCGTGAGTCCACACTCGGGATGAGGGTTTGGTTCTTCCATTGATCTTGTGTTCATTGTTCGCTCGACAGTTCATTTACGCGTAGTTGTTCTAGTGTTCGTGTTCGTAGTCATTTGTCGTGTTCCTGTTTTTTTTCTTGTTTATTTTCTTGCGCATGATAAAACTGTTAGATAGGCATGTATATTATGTATCTTGCTATGTCCTCGGAGGACCTGATGATCTCTTCAGGTTTAGCGATTGTATGGAGTTAGCTAGTGGTTCTGGATGACAGATGTGATGATACGCTTACGGGATTCAGGTATCGTTATCGTGTTTATTATCCACTCATGCTTTCATATCTTATCATGAGATATCCTATTTCTTGATTCAGTTTTAGACTCTTGTTATTTCCTTTAGAGTCTTATCGGATATTTATGCTAGTGGGCTGCAGACCACGACCCATAGTGTTCATTCATGTTTATTATTCTTATTATGGATTGAGGTTTAAATTTGTTTGCCATGATTTGGAAGCTTACCCTAGCCGTGACAGCGTTTACGTATTCGAGTTGGGCTGGAGTCCGCTTGATGCGTAGCTGACTTGCTCACGCGCTCGCATCCGAAAAGCGAGTGTGGGTGGTGATAATGGTGGACTTCCTTGGTGCCATTGACGATTGTTGGAAGAGATTTAGGAGTTAGGAGGAAGAAGATGAAGGGTTGAGGAAAATAAATTTTAGTAAAAAGTTAAAAATCCTCTTTGAACAACTATTTATAGCCTAAAGGGTATTTCGAAACTGTTGTGCAACTTGCGCTAAAAAAGTGAAATTGGTTATACATTGACTGGCGCAACTCGTGTCAAATTTTCTAATTCAAAGTATTTTAAATTTTAAAATCTTTCAAAAAACTTTGAAAACTTTGTAGGGCGTCCTGTAGGAGTCTAAAAATTAATGGGCGCACCTCTCAACAAAGCTCCAATATCAAGTGGCTCTGGATCATTAAGTTGCGCCAGTCTCAGGTTGTGCCTAAGCCATCTCAGGTTGCACCTAAGCCAGGGTGCGCGAGCTCCACGTGGCAAGCATCCTCGAGAAGCTGTAACGGCTGCCATCATTACTGACAGCTTTGACAGCTTGTCAGTCGAAGAAAATCCATTCGAATCCCGCACAACGCGGCGCTCGAGAAGATTTTGTCAGCATGCAATTAATGCTGACAGCCAGCTTGCACAAGTTATCAAGAAGCGCGAGAATCAATTTTCATAACATAAAAGACTCACTCAAAGGCTCCAAAAGTCGAATTGCGTGCGCGTGCCACCTAGAGTGTTGGCGCCACCTGATCAACTTTATTCAGAAGTAGGATAATATAGCGTGCATGCCACTAATCTTGAAGAACGTGTCCACTATAATGTCCATGACCACGCGTATCTCACTCAAACGATGCCACGCGTCCTCAGCAGTTCAAGTAACCATTCACACAGCTGGATAGAAGGTGCGCAACCTGTGAGCCCTTGGCCCAATTTTTCCCATACATGTTATTTATTATTGTTTCTCTCCTCTAAATATTTCTTTTGGTAATGAATGGAAATGAATAATGAAAAGGGATAATGGGCTTGGTCAATAACTGAAACTTCAGGGACTTTACTACATAATGACTTATATTTCAAAATCTTCTATTTCAGCCGAACCCCAACCCCTATGTTTGAATTCAAATTGAATTCATGATAATTTTCATCCCGATTTAGATGAGATCAAATCCGATTCTCCTATTTCCCCTCCATGAGATCAAAGACTAGTATATACAGGGAGAGGCCGACCCCTCCTTCCATACGAACCCTAATACCCTCGCCTTTTTCCCACCGCAAAAGCAGTCGAGCAGGGTTAGACAGAGGAACAATCGAGGAAGGGTTCGAGTGATCAAGAAAGCGCAGTGTCTCGTATCCGATTCGAAATCAGGTACGCTCCTACCGCACCAAACTATAAATATGAGTATCAATATTGTGTTTGACAGAATGTTTATAAGGAAACTAGGATTATAAGATTGATCGAGACATTAGGAAAATACTTGCCATGGTAGGAGAAAGTGTACAGAGTAGGCACTTGGGGGTCCATAGAACCAATGTGAAAATAGGTAGGCTGTGAGTTGCATAACTGATACATTAATCTGCTTTGGAACCCTAAAAGTATCAGCTCATCATATATTGGTATATGCTAGCGAGCCATGAAATATATGTTACCCAAATGCAGAGAGAACAGAGGTGGGATGAGGTCTGATCATGCAGGTTATGTGTCAATCGATCAAGAGATGGATTCCTGGGTATCAAATCCTTGTATGAGACTCCAACCATATCAGTTGCACTTGTATCTCTGTTTGCACTTCATATCAGTTAACTGATATCAGTGCACTTGCACTAGCTAAATCCCAAGGGAGTTTTATTGGGAATCCATATAGAGGGTTACTGTCGTAGGCATCCTTGATTCACTCCAGTTCTTGCTTAAGGTCATGTCCTTCATAATGCTATTTGTTCAGTCCATTTGGTTAGGAGAGGGAAGCTCGGGTAAGTTATATGTATCAGTCCCTGTAACATATAGTATCAGTCCTTTGTTTGGATATACCTTATATTTATTCATTCCTCCACATTAGTTCAGTCCCCTGGGTATTCCTTTGGTTCAGCCCTTTGGTTGAACATGAGTTATTTGAGTGAGGGGCTAATAATATATCAGTTAAATGATATGTTTTTATCAGTCAACTTCATATGCGTCTTAGTTACTGTTTGCATTTTCTGTAGACTCGAATAAGGGGCTATTAGGTATTATAGGTTTCAGTACATGTGAGGTATCAGTCCTCTTTGGACTCGTGTTCAGTGATGAGATGAAGTGTGATGGCTCGAATATAAGATAACATCTTCATTGTTCAGTCTCTAGTGAAGGATGAGTTCACTTGGCCTACATCTCATTCATGTGCAGTCCCTATTTACTTTATATTTCTGTCCATTTGCATCTTCATTTCAGTTTCCTGTAGTTTTAATATTCAGTCCCTTACAAGTGACCATCCCATTTGAAATACCTCATCTTATGATCAGTCAACATATGTTGCACAGTCCAGATAATGATCAGTCTTGTATTACAATATGACAATCCATTGGTTATGAGAAGGCTTGGGTAGGCTTTAAGTTCAGTCCTACTTTTGTGTTTAGTCCATCTACCCATGGTTCAGTCCCATGCTTCCTCTTAATGTTTAGACCCTTGAGTTAATCCCTATCAGTTGCCAGGGATGAGATTCCCTGTCCTAGTACCATTTCCTAGGTATATCAACTGTTCTGTTCACAGAACATTATCTGCTCTGTTTTCCATTTTGGTTTAGTCCAATTACCTTTGTATCAAATCATATTGTGTTGCTCATTCTTCAAACTTCTGTTCAGTACCACTGACTTGAGTATCAGTTCCCTTACCTTGGCATACATCTCATAAGGTATCAGTCTATCTACATATATCTTATTCAGTCCTATTGTAGGTTGCAAAAACAGTTTCTTATAGGCCAGTTCTAGATATACTTGAGGGGGGGGGGGGGGGGGGGAATAGACATATTAAAATATAAATATATATATAAATATATATATATATAAATAAATATAAATATATATAAATATAAATATATATATATATATATATATATAAAATATAAATATATATATAAATATATATAAATATAAATATATATATATATATATATATATATATATATATATATATATATATATATATATATATATATATATATATATATATATATATATATATATATATATATATATATATATATATAGAGGAGCAGTGTAGCCTATATAGAGAGGGAAAATATAGATCAGCATAGCAGGGGATGCCTGGGAACACGGGATGTGAATAAGGGTAGATAAGTCAAGTCGAAGTGAGGGAGAAATTGGTCCAATAGATAAATTTTGGCTAACCCATAAAAGTTGAATCTAGAGACTAGGTAGTAGATAGGACTATTTTATCTTGATTCATGTATTGACATCATAAAAATTTATCAAACAGGTTACTTGGATTTCGATACGGATTCTTGACCGGTATTCGCAGCTCAGGACCACAGGCAAGTATACCTTGCCTTTCGTTACAGTTTTATTTACATGCTTCTTTGCTTTCATTATTCAGTTGACTGCTGACATGTGCTTTACCATTGCTCACAGTTAGCCTAGTAGCTTTATTTGACTTGCTTTTTGTTTGTACTATTTTGAGTTGTATCGTAGGACGATCACATTATAGATTGAACTGCTACTTTTCTTATTTTGTTTGTTTACAACCTGCGAGTCTACACATGGGGCGAGGGTTGTCTGTTGTACCTGCGAGTCCACATACGGGGCGAGGGTGACTTGTCTTGAAACTGACCTGCGAGTCTAGGTCCTAAAAAATCAAGTTGCATCAATTAACAAAGTCAAAGAATCAAGATATACATCATCCAAGTGAACTGCGCAGACAATGGATTGCGCATGCCAGACTGCGCACACGTCCGATTGTGCAAGGCTGACGTGGCAAGAGTCATCATTACCTGACAACCAAATCAAATCTCTGACAACTGATAGCACGGATATCGAGGAGGCTGTTCGTTTATTGCGCCACACAACGCTCGAGGACGGCTGACAGCTGGCAGCGCGATCCATTTCCGCGCAGTTTAATCCTGTGCAAACAAAAGCCTGCACGGTCCAAGTTGGCACAATCCAATGTCAGCGCAATTCAAGTTGCGCGTTCTATCAACACAACTGACAAAGTACACGTGGCATTCATGCCATCAATTGCTCATTTCGTGGCAACTGCCTATGCATGATCATGCGCATTTCAATCAAATGATGCCATGTGTCCAAGACAGTTAACCCATGATCCAGCAACTGCCTGCGCAGTCCATTGCTGCACAAACCAATTGCTGCGCAATCCATCATGCGCAGTCCAGAATAACTAAAAGTTAGTTATTTCTCAGAACTCTATAAATAGAGTTTCAAGTCTTCGTTCAAGGGGATCACAGATCAGACTTCAGAAATCAGAGAGTTCAGGAGTTCCTGCCAAAGTGCTGCTGCATTCTTCCGAGGCTTTTGCCTTCAACTTCCGAGCTTTCTGCCTTCAATTCCAGAGTTGTTTTCAACTTCAGAGGCTTCGTCTTCAGAGTTCACATCGTCCAAGGGATAAAGCAATCGTCATCTAGATTGGATTCCTAAAGTTGTACCATTCCCAGAATTCAAATTGTAATCTTTTACAAAGTTTGTATCAATAAAGTTCTTCATACTTTTGGTTTTGCAAACAAAATGGCGACTCTGCTGGGGACGACTTTCTCCTCCGATGAGGAAGTGACAACTCAATGTGACGTAGCGTCTATCAGAAAGACGCAGAATACACTGGTTGTGAAGATCAACCAGACAGCCTACGAGTCTATGATCAACTCTAAGACTTCTCCTCGCACTGCAAACACTGCTGCCACACGCAAAGTGCGCACAGTATGGGCCACCAAGACTGCTGCACAATCTGCCAACAAGATTGTTGCGCAGTCTCCCAAGAAGCCTGATGCACAGTCTGCTGTGCAGTCTAGGGCTTCTGTCACCAAGTCCAGTGTACAATCTGTCTCTGCTACTGCTGCGCAATCTGCTTAGGCCAGTGCACAAAAGACTTCATATGCTGCCATGGCTAAGTATAAAACTCCTATGCCCCTGGCACAATTGGCTGCTAAACTTTCTGCACAAACTGACATTCCAGCAACCAGAATGCAACCTAAGCATTCTCTGGCAAGAACTCCTGATGCACAAACCACAGTCTCTGTGGCCAGAACCAATGTGCCATCCTCTCATGCGCAAAGCATTTCTGTACAATCCAAGAGTGACAGCCTTTTGGCTAAACTCTCTACCTCTTATAACAAAGGGAAAAATCCTGCTCCTCTCCCCAAACAGACTGTTGCTCCTGCGCAAACCACTGGGGGTAGTCCTTTGGCTATTCCTCTTTTTCTTCAAAACAAAGGGAAAGGCCCGTTGGTCTTTTCTCAAACTTTCTTATCCCATGACTTGGAAGACAACAGAGGGAAACGCTCTTTAGCTAACCCTTCGTCACAAAACAAAGGAAAAGGCCCTTTGGTCTTTTCTCAATCTTCTTCAGTGTTTACCGAAGAAGATCAATCTGAACGTACCTCGGCACCAATCAGTACTAGAACTCTTTCAAATAAGGATTCTTCTTTCCTTTATGACAAGAGGACTTGTATTGATCAAAGAGGTATTCTGCCTACCCCGGTAGCAGAATTCCAGGATCTCCCAACTCTCAAAATTTCCCGTTCTAGACAGGGAAAACTGTTAGTGTCACAGACAGAAACCCCTGGGGGTGAATTTGCTGATCTCAGAACTTATCTTAACAGACCCACTTCGGTAAAACGCAAACAGCCAATGCCGAAGGTTAAACATCATCAGAAACAAATCTCCAAGGTCAAAAATCCTGACACTTATGCCAATGAAGTGAGCACTTCCCTGTATACTCAAGGGACTAAACATTTGAAGAATCAGAATCATGTTCCGAATGTTATCAAAGAACAAATCCCTCAGAGTTTTCCTCGTCCTGCTGCTGTTCCTGATCTCCGAGAACATCTCAGACAGAAGCAGAACAATGTCTCAACACCTCAGTTCAACCATCTGATCATCATTGCAATCACAAAGTTATCATCCAATGTTGTTGTCAAACAACAAAACGATCTGTCTTCGATTGTTTGACTTTGTTAAATCTGAACCTATGTCAGAGGAAGACGAAGTCTTGTATGCTTCTGTTAACATGACTTCCCGAGACACCGGGGGTAAAAGATGCTCTAAATATGGTAGACTCCGTAAACCAAGTCAGCGGTATTTAGAATTACTCCAAGAATCTTCTGAAGGAGTATTTCAACATACCCGTTCTCGAAGTCGAGATACAATCGGTCAAAGGAATCTTCCGTAAGATCCTCTTCCTGTTTCTCATTCAGGAGATGACTCTTTCTCCGACTATGATGCATATAGCGAAAGCTCTGAACAGACAGTGTCTTCTACTGTACCAAGAGAAGTGACAGCTTATGTTGTCACAGATGATCCAGATGCCTCAACTTCTACAAATCAAGAACAACGAATCGCTGCACTTGAAGACAAGCTAAAAACTATGGCTGAAATGGTTGCTAATATGCATTCTATCATTGTGGCACAACATGCTACACTACCTACCATATTACCTGTAAATCCTGAAATCATAGCATCATCGGTGCCTGTCAATGTTGGACTGGGGGTAGCACCTACTCAAATGCCTCCTGTACAAGTACAAGTCCAAACTACACCAAGTCAATCAGGAGCTGGGGGTAGTGCTTACAATGCTGTTCCTCCTCCTATTACTCTAACTCAACCTGCTCCTTCTTCATCATCTGAAGATGCCAATGAAGCTGTCAAACTCTTGCGAACTCAGTTCGAAGCCTTTAAAGAGAAAGACAACTTGCAAAGATTGGGAATTAAGCAGCCCTATCCAGTTGAATGGAAGGAAGTCCCGTTCCCACCGAAGTACGAAATCCCAACAATCTCCTTGTTCGATGGCAGTACTTCCCCTAGTCAATTTATCAATCATTTTGAGGTAATGACCGTTCAACTCCAGCCAAATGACGCTCTTCTTACCAGAGTGTTCGTCGGTTGTTTAGCCGGCGTAGCATGTGACTGGTATAAAAGTTTGCCCGATGGTTGTATCACTTCCTTTTCAGGTCTTAAACAAATCTTCTTGGAACGGTTCTATGAAGGATTCAATGATATGACTATGTCGGCTCTCAATAAAATCAAACAGAAACATAATGAAACTGCTGAGAGCTTTATCGAACGGTTCCGCCGTAAAGCCTTGAAAATGCCTCCTGGGACTCTAGCTGCTGTCACTATTGATACTTGTAAGGCAAATCTATTGCCTATTATCAGTATGTGGACGGGATCTACCCAGTTTCAAGATTGGCCTTCATTCATTGTCAACGCCAAAGCTGCAGAAGTAAGTACCGAGAAGTTCAAACAATTGGGGGTTCAAATGTCTAACCCTGATCGGAATGAACATCAGACATCAGGTGGTAGCAACCGCCAGAACAACCGCAAAGCAAAAGAGACTTTGAACATCAATCTGAAAAAAAATAAAGAGTCTCTAGCTGTCAATGTGGCCCCGCCTACTTCCACTCCTACTCCTTCTGCACCTGCACCGAGGGAACCTCGTCCAAAAGTAGAATATTCTTTTGATGAGAATGACACTGCAAGCATCTTTGAATGTTTACTCAAAAGTAACAAGATTCAACTCCCAGATCCAAAGAAACCTGATGAAGTCGGTAAGACAGATCATCCTAAATATTGTGTTTACCACAGGTTTATTGGACATCCTACTCGAGCATGCTACGTGCTCAAGGGCAAAATTTAAGAGCTTGTCAATGCTGGTGTTGTCACTCTGCAGCAAGACGAGAAGACTGTTACTGCGAACATGGTTTCAGTTCAGTTTGGTGATTTTCCTCCGCTGATGGTACAACACGGTGTCATTCCAATTCCCAAAGCTACTCTTGAGATTGAGAATCTTCCGCCTCCACCAAATGAAGGTCTTGTCTCCTTGTCTCTTGACAATGGCGAAGTTATCTGGGTCCATCCAGATCTTGTTTCTGAATTCGAAGTCTCTTCTTCCTCTAAAAAGAAAGACCGCACCAAAAACAAGGTAAAGACCTGCAACATGGTGTCTTTTGAACCCATCCTTGATGAAGAAATTCTGTTAGGCACCAGATCAGGGAAAGCCTATTTGAAAGATCATTCTGAAAGTCAAGAGAATCCTGCTTCTTCTTCTGAACCTGCTCCAGCACAACCTGCTTCCACTGAAGAGATCCCTTCTACATCTTCACCAGTTGTAGTGCCTATCCCTCCCAAGCCGGTGGTTGCTGACAAAGGTAAACAACAAGTCCGCTTTGATAAGCCCTTGAAGAAATCATCTCCTACAGGACTTGAAAAGCCGTACAACTTTGATATATTGGCTCAACTAGCCAATACACCGGCTAGATTATCAATCTTTGAACGCTTGCATCTTTCTAAAGAGACTCGAGAAACTCTAAGTGAAGCCCTGATGCAGGCTGAAACTTACTTAACTCTCCTTAAGAAACCGGAAGCAGAACCAGTTTCTTGCCACCATTGTCACAGTATCCTGGAGTTGATTCCAAACATCACTTTCACTCAGGATGATATGCTGCTGGAGGATAATAGACATGATCGTCCTCTCTATTATACAGGATATGTCGACTCGATGAAAGTTGATCGTATCCTGATAGATCCAGGGTCTGCACTCAGTATCATGCCAAAGACAATGCTCGACGCATTAAAGATACCAATGCATAGTCTTTCTAGCACAATCACCACTATCTTGGGATTCAACCAAGGAAGGAGTGAACCGTTGGGTAAGATTCGCCTGAAACTCCAAATAGGTAATCTTCGCACAAAGGTGACCTTCTATATTATCGACAATCATGGTTGTTCTTACAACGCTCTCTTGGGAAGACCTTTCCTCCATGAACATAACATTGTTCCATCAACTCTTCATCAATGTTTTAAATATGTTGATGACAAAGGACAAGTCCACAAAGAAGTTGCGGATCTTTATCCTTTCAAGGGTGTCGAAGCATACTGCAATGACGCTCGTATGTACAAGGAGGAATTTATGAAGGTGGTATTGGCAATAGATACTGAAAAAGATCAAGAAACAGTGTCCAATGACACTCTCATTATACCTGTTAAAGGGCGTATTTCTCACCCTCAGTCTTCTAAACCACTGGCTATTCACTTGCCAGTTCAGCGACAATCTACTGATGACGATCAAGGAAAAAGGGAGCTCACCTCTTCTGAGCCACTTGTTATTGACTTACGTCGTAACAAGGACAAAAAGCAGCTCACTTCTTCTGAGCCTCTTGTTGTTGATTTAACTCACAACAAAAAGAAAAGGGAGCTCACCTCTTCTGAGCCACTTGTTATCGACCTTCGTCGTAACAAGTCTCTTCCACGTTCTTCTTCTCCTCCTCTTGTAATCAATCTTGTTGGCCCATTGGTCATATGGTCAACCTGATTTTAATAATTGATCAAAACTCTGTCTGGATATACGAAGCTTGTTGGAACATCTCAGCTTCTTGGACATAAGCAAGATTGGATATTCACTCCGTTCAAGACTGAAGATCTGTTTGCCTACTTGAGTCTGTACTTCCTATGCAATATAATTTTTCACTTTATTTGAGTCTAGGAATACATTGTACACCGAGTCGTACTGGCAAATAGGCTATCCCCAAAATAGTTCAAAATGTTTTTGAAATGACCTATCAAAATGTTTACAAAAAGGTTTTCAAAAAGGTTTTCAAAAATTACCAAAAATCTTTTTAAAACCCTAACCAAACCCTGACAGAACTCGGCCAGAGTTCGGCCAGAGTTCGGTTGGTGGCCGTTTGATTTTTGAATTCTCTGGAACTTGGTCCTCCTGCAGTTGCGGATTTGACCGAGATTTGCTCATCGAGTTCTGCCCGAATTCTGCCCGAATTCTGACAGAGTTCTCCCTTTGGAATTCCTATAAATAGAGATGGATTTCGATCATTTCAATTCACTCATTCACTTTCAATCTTCTCTCTATCTAAAAAGCTTTCTGCCTTCCAAAGAGTTTTCTAGAGCTTTCATTTTCAGATCCCAAGCCAGTTACAATCCTCTAGTCGATTTGCCAGTGCGGTACGGTCTAGAAGTTTCTGAGAGATTGTAATCAGAAGGCTTGATTGAAGAATACCGTTTCACATTTGAAGTTGGACGAGTTCTTCGTATCAAAGCTCACGTTGTAGAAGTTGCAAGGACTTCGTAAGAAAACTTGCGGTTTTTTCTATAGTGGATTCAACTGGTAGCAAGAGTTCTACCGACTGGATTAGTCCTCAACAGAGGGATACCAGTATACATCGCTGTCTTTGCGTTTGCTTTCTGAATTCTGCCTTTACATTATTTCAATTGTGATTATATACTGTAATTGTGTTGCTAACATTTTTTTAATTTGCATTATTCCGCTGCCAACTCTATTCACCCCCCCTCTAGAGTATTACGCTTTACTATATCGTTCCTACAATTGGTATCAGAGCGGGTGTTACAGGTAAAGCGAGGTAACAGTGCTATTATTTATTCATTATTTATTAGATCACAGCACATCACATGGCTACTATGAAATTCACAAGTGAAGGTCAGGCCACAAACAGACCTCCTCTGTTTGATGGTACTAACTACACTTATTGGAAAACACGAATGAGTTTCTTCTTGAAATCTCTTGATTTTGACTTATGGACTATTGTTCTTGATGGCTATCAGAAGCCACCTCGTATAAATGTCGAGGGAGTTTTGGTTGAAAAACCCTAAAGCAGTTATACAGAGGAAGAAAAGAAAAAGGCCAGTCTTGATGCACGTGCCATTAATGCTCTTTTTTGTGCCTTAGACAGAACAGAATTTAACAGGGTATCTACATGCACAACGGCAAATGGTGTGTAGAAGCTTCTCGAAGTTACACATGAAGGCACGACTCAAGTCAAGGAGTCAAAAGTCAGCAGACTTACTCAAGAGTACGAGGCGTTCAAAATGAAGCCAAATGAAACAGTCACACAAATGTTCGAGAGGTTCTTGGATATTGTAAACCCTTTGTCCTCCTTAGGCAAAGATTACAGTAACCACGAAAAGATTCGCAAACTCCTGCGAGCTCTCACCAAGAACTGGATTCCGAAGGCTACAGCTATCATTGAAGGAAACGACCTCACCACAATGTCAATTGAAGTACTCATGGGTAAACTACTCACTCATGAACTGGAGCTACAGGATTTTGAAGAGCCTGCTCCAAAGGAGAAGACTATTGCCCTCAAGGCTCAGCACAGAAAAGCTGCTGAAGATGACTCAGACAACAGTGGATCTGACGCTGAAGATCAAGCTCTCCTAGCAAGGAAGTTCAAAAGATTCATGAGACATAAGAAGAGAGTCAAAGAGAACAACAGCAACAACTGGTATCAAGAAGATGCTGTCTGCTATGGCTGTAAGAAGAAGGGACATATGAAGAAGGACTGTCCCATCAACTCATCATCGAGTAAGAAGAACAACAGGTATGAAAAAGGCAACCTGAAAAGATCAACGTCTCGGAAATATGCCAACACCAGCATATGGCATGAGAGTGAAGCTAGCGACTCAGAAGATGAACATTCAGAGGACGCTGCAAACATCTGCTTCATGGCAATCGATCAGGTACCTACTGAACCTGTAGAAACATATGATGACTTCACCTTTGAGCAATTAGGAGATGCCTTCAGTGACCTGATGCTTGACTACAGGAAACTGCGTAGTAAATATCAGACCGCTAAGAAGGTACTCAAAGAGTACAAAGGAGAAATAGGAAGACTTACCGACCTACTAGCTGAGGTTAGAGCTAATATTAGTAAGTCTGGTGAGCTTTCCTCTATAAAGCTCTTATTACACGAGACTAAACAGTCATCCGAAGAGAAAGACAAGATTATAGACCAAATGAGAGAAGATCTTTCTAGAGAAAAGAAAAGTCTTCAATCTGCACAAATCAGAATGGAATCACTCACTTCTGATTATACTAAGTTATATGACACTTCCAAAAGGTTGGAAATTAGGTTAGGAAAACAGCCTGAGCCTGCTGCTTCCTATCCTAACACGTGTCACTTACCGAGAATTCGGAACATTCCCAAGCCAAACACTGTCAGACCAAACCATATAAAACCTTTACCCCAAAAGGTTAAGCCCAAACATGATCATAGGTATGCATTCTTCTATACTAGAAAACCCAAACCTACCAACCATGCACATCACTCAGCTTTCAACACTCGACATGCATAATGTCATTATTGTGGCCTCATTGGTCATATATCATCTGCATGTAGAATGAGAAAGCTTGTAGATTTAAATGTTTATGCTTGGATACCTAAAGCTAACAATTCAGGACCCTACAAGAAATGGGTACCAAAGGTTTCATCTGCAAACTGTTTTGTAGGTGGAATACCCTTCACATGCTAGAAGCAAATGGATCCTCGACAGCGGTTGCTCACGGCATATGACCGGTGATGCTACCCTATTTGTAACACTGTCGAAGAAGAAGAAGGAAGGTTATGTTTCCTTCGATAATAATTTGAATGGGTATATTATTGGTATCGGTGATGTTGGTAAGTCTCCCTATCCCGTGATTAAAGATGTCTGTCTGGTTACCGAGTTGAAACATAATCTGCTCAGCATAAGTCATCTAGCTGATCATGGTTATGGTATCAACTTTGGCAAAGAAAAATGTACTATAGTTGATAGCACAACTGGTAGTACTATCAATGAAGGATCAGGGAAGACAATATATATGTTTTCTATCTGCTGGAAGAAGCTAACATTTCAGGTAGATGCTTAATGGCCAAAAGTGATGAGAGTCATCTATGGCACATGAGACTCGGTCATGCAAATATGGATACAATTTCAAGATTATCCACAAAGAAGTTAGTACGCGGTTTACCAGACATAACATTCAAGAAGGATTCGGTATGCAGCCAATGTGAAAAGAACAAGGCTACCAGATCCACATTCAAGTCTGTAAACGCAGTATGTACTACTAGATCTCTACAATTGCTACACATGGATTTATTCGGTCCTAGCAGAGTTGCTAGCCTCGGAGGTAAATTATATGCATTTGTTATTGTAGATGATTTTTCTAGATACACGTGGGTATATTTCTTGACACGCAAGAATGACGCATTATCTGAATTTGTCGCCTTTTACAAGAAAGTACAAAATGAAAAAGGTTACATGATCACTCGAATTAGAAGTGATCATGGAGGCGAATTCGAGAATGCTGATTTCGAGCAATTTTGTGACACACACGGTTTCATACATGAGTTCTCCTGCCCTAGAACTCCACAACAAAATGGAGTTGTGGAACGTAAGAACAGAACTCTAGCCGAAATGGCCAGAGTGATGTTAAATCAATTTAGCCTACCCAAATACTTCTGGGCTGAAGCTGTCAATACAGCTTGCTTTGTGCTCAATAGAGTTCTAATTCGACCCAAATCGAAGAAGACTCCATTTGAGTTATGGTTTGATAGAATTCCTTCAGTTTCATACTTTAAGATTTTTGGCTGTAAGTGCTTTATTCTTAATACTAAAGACAACTTGGGAAAGTTTGACGAAAAGGCCGATGAAGGTATATTTCTAGGTTATGCGGCCAAGAGCAAAGGATACAGAGTCTTCAACAAACGTACCATGATCATCGAAGAATCAATCAACGTCACTTTTGGTGAAATAAACCAAATGACTCCCGATGACAGTGATGAAGATCTGCCTACATCAAGTTCAACATCAGCTGAACCTGAACCAAGCTCTGCACTAGCTGAACCCCCTAGAGGAGATCCAGGAACCAGCTACCTACAGAGTCTACCGAAGAGGTTAAAATTCACAGCTGATCATCCACAAGATTTGGTAATTGGTGATATTACCAAAGGTGTAAGTACTCGATCATCCAGTAGAGATATTGTTTCTAGTGTTGCATTTATTTCACAGCTAGAACCAAAATCTATTGATGAAGCATGTAGTGATAGTTTCTGGATAGATGCCATGCAAGAGGAATTGAACCAATTCGAACGGAATCAAGTTTGGGAACTTGTTCCCAAGCCTATTGATCATCCGGTCATTGGCACCCGTTGGGTATTTCGAAACAAACTAAATGAGGATGGTTTAGTAACTCGTAACAAGGCTCGACTCGTAGCTCAAGGATACAATCAAGAAGAGGGTATCGACTACGATGAGACTTATGTCCCAGTTGCGAGATTAGAATCCATTCGAATGTTATGTGCATTTGCATGTTTTCATGATTTCAAACTTTTTCAAATGGATGTAAAAAGTGCTTTTCTAAATGGCTTTATAAAAGAAGAAGTTTTTGTAGCACAACCTCCGGGTTTCATGGATTTCAAAAATCCTGACCATGTTTTCAAGTTGAAGAAAGCCTTATATGGTTTGAAACAAGCCCCTCGTGCTTGGTATGACCGTCTAAGCTCTTTTCTACTTGACAACGGTTTTTCAAAAGAAAAGGTTGACACTACACTATTTATTAAATCTTTTAATGGCAAGCTGCTTTTAATTCAAATCTATGTTGATGATATCATATTTGGATCTACTGATGAATTTCTTTGTCAAGAATTTTCTAAGTGTATGCAGAATGAGTTTGAGATGAGCATGATGGGAGAGCTGAAGTTCTTTCTCGGATTGCAAATCAAACAAACCGACAATGGGACATTCATTAATCAAGCCAAGTACACAAAAATCAAATGAAAAAGAAGTAGCAAAAATCAACCTGAAAGAACCCTAGGCGAATTCGGCCAGAGCTCTGACCGAATTCGGCCCGAGTTCCGTTGAGGGTGTATGTGTATATATACAGAACCCGAGAGCTTCTTCTCTTCCATTGCTTCCAAACTTTCAAACAGCAGCTCCAGCCGCCCGAAACTCCTCCAAACCCTAGGTATTCACCAACCCATTGCTCCCTATCTACTTGGTGAAATCCTTCCAAATTTTGGAATCGTGCGGAGATCGTGCTTCTCAATAACATATCCAATTTTCGTGAGGTATAACTCCCTCTCTCTCCACCTTTCAAATTAGTGCTTTTTATTTCAATGGCACCTAGATTTAATCCGTCTAAGAGGAAGAAGACCACTCATAGTGAGGAAGGGTCCTCTTCGAATCCTCACACGGATTCTTTGTTTTCGCCGGTCCAAAAGAGCGACGGCGCTTTCGACGGGTTCTTCTTTCAAACCCTCGATCAAGCTTTATTATTGTACGGTGACTTTTCCACCCGATCCATATGTAGCGGCGCTCCGGTTAAATGGACGGTATTCCCTGATCATCGTCACTTATTTGAGGCATTAGGGTTACACTTACTTGTTAAACTGTGCTTCCCAATAGCTACTAATGCCATTAGATTGTTCTATTGCAATCTCGTAGTTAACACTTTTGACGTGAGCACACGTGTTGGAGGCATAGACATTGAGTTCAATGATGTCCTTCTAGCGGAGATTCTTGGTATTCCCAATGAAGGTGAACTGCTAGTTGATATCACGGAATTCGATTTCCCCGAAGGCACTACACTCACGAGTTTCAAAACGGAACTCTGTGCACCTGACAGAGTACGTTCTGGAAAGTTCAAGGCTAACAACCTGAACTTGTTTAATTACGAATTGTATCGCATCATCTACTCTACTCTTCTTCTAAAATCCACTTCCAAGGATGATGTGACTTCGCTTGAGCTGTCCGCCATGTACCATCTTATCAAGGGGATTCCTTTTTCCGCCCCTAAGACTATTATTCAGATGATGGGACGTTGTCGTGCTAGAGATCGAAATCTCTCTTACGCGATGATTCTCCCTCGTATCTTTCAGCGATTCGAGATCGATCTATCGACTTGTACTCAGGACTCTGAGCCCAAGTTACTCCAGCTTTTTCGTCGCAGCCGGACTGCTTCAGCTCCACCTCCTGCTCCTCCTACTGCACCATCTTCACCACATCAGCCGTATGCCATGACTTTTGAGGGCATACATCAGCATATTTCAGCTTTGCACGTCTCGATGACGGACATGGCTCGCGAGCGTGAGTTCCGCGATGTCACCCGTTACCAGGCGATGGCAAACTCCTTGGCTGATCTGCGTTTTGCCCAGACCGGTCACTCTGCTGCTTCCATCCCTCGAGATCCAGCTTTTTTGGGTTACCGCTGTGAGGATGAGGCTGTTCATGCCTACTTCCAGCCAGGTAATGCCTATGACTGGTATCGTGCACCTCGAGATTACGTTGGTGAGTTCTATGCTGGTGCCCCTACTCATCCTACTGGCGCTGGTACTTCTGGTGCTGGTACTTCCGATCATGCTGGCCACGCTGCTGATGATATTGATGAGGATAGTGATGATGAGATCTGATTTGATTATTAGTGATATTCTATTGTATACTTGGAAATGCTCCGACATTCCAAGTTTTTATCATTTACTTTTTATCAGTACTTTGTAGTTTGCTATCAGTACTTTTTATCTTCATGGACATGTTTTTGATGTTTCATTTATGACATCTCAGTTTATTTCAGCATTTTGTTTAAGCACTATCTCTTTATACTGCTTCTCCATTTTAAACTGCCTGTGAAATAGCATGCCTGAGATTTTTTTATGTTTTTGAAGCAATACATGCCTGTGATGATAATTTGTAGAAACATTACATGCCTGTGATGCTATATCTCTAATTCTTATACTATATTTCTTTTATTTGTTTTCTCGCTATTTGTTACTTATGCATTGATTGCGGGAGAGTCTTCTGCATTTACTGCGGGGGAGCCTTCTCTTGTGCAATTATTTTGCTAAGTGACAAAGGAGGAGAAAATTAAAAATGATCTAACATTTTTTTGAGTTAAATACAGGTTATGAACAATTTCTACTTTTTGATATTTTTGAACAAGCGTGAACAAGCTTAATGTTATATCATTCATAGTTTGTCAATTATCAAAATGGGGGAGATTGTTGGCCCATTGGTCATATGGTCAACCTGATTTTAATAATTGATCAAAACTCTGTCTGGATATACGAAGCTTGTTGGGACATCTCAGCTTCTTGGACATAAGCAAGATTGGATATTCACTCCGTTCAAGACTGAAGATCTGTTTGCCTACTTGAGTCTGTACTTCCTATGCAATGTAATTTTTCACTTTATTTGAGTCTAGGAATACATTGTACACCGAGTCGTACTGGCAAATAGGCTATCCCCAAAATAGTTCAAAATATTTTTAAAATGACCTATCAAAATGTTTACAAAAAGATTTTCAAAAAGGTTTTCAAAAATCACCAAAAATCTTTTTAAAACCCTAACCTAACCCTGACAGAACTCGGCCAGAGTTCGGCCAGAGTTCGGCCAGAGTTCGGTTGGTGGCCGTTTGATTTTTGAATTCTCTGGAACTTGGTCCTCCTGCAGTTGCGGATTTGACCAAGATTTGCTCATCGAGTTCTGCCCGAATTCTGCCCGAATTCTGACAGAGTTCTCCCTTTGGAATTCCTATAAATATAGATGGATTTCGATTATTTCAATTCACTCATTCACTTTCAATCTTCTCTCTATCTAAAAAGCTTTCTGCCTTCCAAAGAGTTTTCTAGAGCTTTCATTTTCAGATCCCAAGCCAGTTATAATCCTCTAGTCAATTTGCCAGTGCGGTACGGTCTAGAAGTTTCTGAGAGATTGTAATCAGAAGACTTGATTGAAGAATACCTCTTCACATTTGAAGTTGGACGAGTTCTTCGTATCAAAGCTCGCGTTGTAGAAGTTGCAAGGACTTCGTAAGAAAACTTGCGGTTTTTTCTATAGTGGATTCAACTGGTAGCAAGAGTTCTACCGACTGGATTAGTCCTCAACAGAGGGATACCAGTATACATCGCTGTCTTTGCGTTTGCTTTCTGAATTCTGCCTTTACATTATTTCAATTGTGATTATATACTGTGATTGTGTTGCTAACATTTTTTTTAATTAGCATTATTCCGCTGCCAACTCTATTCACCCCTCCTCTAGAGTATTACGCTTTACTATATCGTTCCTACAAATCTGACCAAGCCTGCTAAGGCTAAAGGTCCTGCTGTAAATACTGATGTACATATCAATGAAAAAGCATCTACTTTCCAGTATACTGATGTTATTTATCATACTAAATACTATTTGGATATGTTAGATAGCTTCAAATCATTTACAATGGGAGTGGTGCAATCTCTTCAAACAAAAGTTTCATGCGAACACCCGAAAGATTCATATCATATTGTTCCCGCTCGCAAAAAGGGTGAACGTCCAATACTTTTTAGTAAAAGACCGGAACAAAAATTTAGCTACACGGATGATAGCACAGTTAACGACACGGAACATCTTCAATTCCGTCGTTACAGTCAACAATCAAAAGACATCGTCCGAATGATGGGTTATGACTTCAAAAGCGGCCTTAATTATGGTAAAGGTAGAAGGACTCCTATTCGTACAGCTGTTCCACAAGGAAAGTCAGAAATGTATTACAGCAGGGCCAAAATAGGTCTCGGATATGCTTCTCCTCCGATGTTATCTCCAGCAGTTTCTGACTCTGATAGTGAGAAACGCTCTAACTCTTCTGATTCCAGATCATGGAATTCTGATACTAGCGTTGGTGAAGTTCATCGTGTAATTGTATCTTCTAATATGGTCTCCGCTGAACTTCCGGAAGGATATGATGAGGACATTGAAGAAAGTTCTGAAATAGATCCTTGGGCTCAACAAATGGATAATCAATGGGTACTCCGATTTGAACAAAGAGAACCTCCTACTGAAGATGTAAGCCCCCTGAAATTCTGAGATTTTTTCGAATTTTTCTAAATGAATTATTTTAGATAATTCATTTTGATTTGATTAATTTTGATCATTAAATGCTCTTTACCGTGACTTGGATTTCTAGAGCATCAGGGATGCCAGTCTCTGGAAACTTTCTTCTTGAAGTTTGTACTAGACGAGATTATCTTCATGTTGATATATCGTGTCCCACTCGAACTTGTTCCCTTGTGCTCCATTTGCTTCGCGCAACTTTCGGGTCAATTTAGACCAATTTATCGTCTGCCGTAATTCGTGATTTAATTTCCAACTTAATTTTCGGGTCCGACATCGGTCCAATCCAGTCGACCCAATATATGGCCCTGGCCTGTTTTGAGCCTACTGTGCACGTGCCACTTGCGTGCCATCGAATTGATTTCCCTTGTGCTCCCATTTCGTCCATGATTTTAAATAGTTTAAATTATTATTTTAATTAAATCTTGGTCCCGAACCTGTCCGATCTTAGCCCAGTACCCGACCAAATTGGGTGTCTGCCCTATCATGACTACCCAAACACCCCCATATAATTTCTCTCTTTTTCTATTTTAAATATCTATTTTCTCTCTCTACTTATTTAAATATATCATTTTATCTCTCTTATATATATATTTATAATATATATATATATAACTCTCTCTTTCTCTCCCTTCCTAAAATAACTCCCAAACACACACACCCCTCTCCCCATGTCAGCCGAACACCCCCCCTCTCTCTCTCTAAATATCTCTCACTCTCTCTCTCTCTCTCTCTTTATATATATTATATATACACCCACACACACAAATATCTCTCTCTCTCTCTCTCTCACTTTAATCACACCGCTTCTCCCCCTTCCTATACACGTACAGCACTCCCTCCTCCTATACACAGCCGACAAAGCCCCTCCCATTCTTCCTTCTTCTTATTTTCACTCCTCCTTCCTTCTTCTTCTTCACACTCCAACACCATCACCACCATTATTTTCTTTCCTTCCTCCTCCTTCTACTCAACACCACCACCATTAGCCTACACCACCACCATCACCATTCATTATCGTCACCAACACCATTACCACTCCGCCACCACCATGCCGTCGCTGCCCCGCCGTCGCGTCGCCGTATGCGAACCGCAGGGCAGCAGCAGCAGCTGCCCACAGCAGCAGCAGCCGCGCGGGTGGCAGCAGCCATCGCCGCGCCACCACCGCGCGTGGCGACCCCCGCCGACGGCGACCTCAGGCGAGACCCCCCACCGGCCAGGCGACCCCCGGCGAGCTCCCCCGGGCGCGTACCACTTTCTCCGACGTGCCACGTAGGCTATTCGTGTGTTTCGTACGGGTTCCCGCCGTGACGCACGCGGGAACGGTACGTAGAATTCGCGTTCGGGACAGCAACTTCGCGTGCGTTTTCTGGGAGATCCGACCGTTGGATCGGCGATTTCTTTGCTCCGTCTCAATCTCGGTATATCCACCATCACTCCTCTCAAATTTCATCCGTTAATTTTGTCGTTTGATAGATCAAAACCGGACACCAAGTTGACACTTTAAATTGTATTATTTTTGGACAGTTTTGTGGAGCCGACTTCGTCGACTCTTATCTCCTCCGTCGCAGCTTCGGTTGGCGCGCTACCAGTTCCTGTGCGAAGCTGGTATAACCCTCTTTCTGTCCCCTTTAGATTTCATTTCAGCTTGAGCTTGTTAGGTCGGTCGAATTCGACGCCAAAGTTGGCCATTCGAATTCTTAGTGTTGCACTTGTAAAATTCTATTTTTGAATTCGAGACTCCGGATTCAATTTCTGACACCACCAGTAGACTCGTGGCATCGTTCTGGCATGTTTTCATATAAAGTTTGCTTGATTTGGAGAACGTGGGCCCTGACACGTATTTCGGTACAAAGCGGGTCCCACTTTCTGGGTCAACGGATCATTTTGAGTTCGGCTCATCGGAATCCAATTCCGGATATACCGTTGAGTTCGTATCGTCATTCTGGACTCGTTGACATATAATTTGCTGAGTTTTGAGGACATTAGCTCCGACACGCTTTTCCGTGCAAATCAGAATTTCAATGTCCTGGTCAACGGACCAATTTGAGATCGGGTCAACGGAATCCAATTCTGGATATACCGTTAAGTTCGTATCGTCATTCTGAATTCGTGAACATATAATTTTTTAGGTTTTGTGCAAATTTATTTTGACACGTTTTTCGGTGCAAAGTGTGTCCAACGGCGGACATCATTTTTGCCCGAAATTACCGTTTTGCCCCTGTGTCGAAATTGGACTTTTAGACAGGCTATCCTAGCTGATTTGACTATTCTGGACACGTTGGTGATGGTTGTTTCACCATACGACAATATCTGTAGGTTTTTACCATATTATTATAATATTTCTCTTTTGTTTGTATTTTGAGTTCCATCGATTCCGGTGATTTCACAATCACTGAAATTGAATGGGTTGACCCTGTAAATGTTTGTAGAGACTAGCCTTGACCCTGTTTGACCATGGTTGACTGTTTTGACTGAACGTTGAAGTAGAGTCAACATTTGACATAGTTTAACCTAGAGTTGACCATAGTTGACCAGTTGACCAAAAGTCAACTGTAAGTCAACCATTGACCCAAATTGACCTAGTTTGACTTGGTTTGACTTTTTGTGACCTAGTTTGACCTAGTGTGACTCAGTATGACCTAGTTTGACTTCGTTGACTGAGTTTGACCTAGATTGTGTAGCTTATACTATAGAATCAAGCCTAACACTGTTGAACCCTAATTAGTTTATATATATCTTATCTTTAGGTCTGTGGCATCACTCTGAGCATCGACCCCATTTGACAGCTCAGGACCGCAGGCGAGTACATTCACTGATAGTTTTCATTGTCTTGATATCTGCTATATCCGATTCAGTCGTAGTGTCTTACTTGATTCCCAGTCACGATAGTTCACGGACTAGTATATGTTGGATCATGACATGAGATGTTGTTCCTGGATTTTCTTGGTATATATGTACATTTCCTGCCTTGTTTCATGTACTTGTATAGACACCGATTCCTGAGAGGGAGTAGCTATCCTCTTAGGGAATCCCGTGTCATGACGTGTCATGTCCAGGTCCATTATACTATTCGAGGATAGGGAATTATTAGGGGTTATGTGATCAAAGCCTCCCTGTCACTATTTTGCTAGCGCCATCCTCACCTCACGTAGGGTGTAGCAGACACCCCTTGCCGGGTTATCCAGGTTGGCCGGCATGACCCTTTCCAGAGATTTTTCTGTGATTGTCGGGCCAAATGGATAACCCTACCATGACTCCCTAGCCGATCACATTTCGTTCTAATATTTCAAATCATATTTTACATTTATTGTCGTATCTTATATTCCAGTTCAGTTTTACTTTCTGTACTTCTCACCATGCTATGATTTCATTTACTCACATCCTCTACATGCCTTTACATTGTACCTTGATTGGAGACTAAGTTCTGCTCGGGAGAAGAGTTACAACCCAGGTCCTTGTTTGGTTTAAGGGTTGTAACTCGGCTTTCGAATGGTTCCCAAGTCTTCATATATCTTTGTCTTGTAGTTCATTATACTGTCTCTTATAGAATTTGTCAATTCATATGGAACTGCTGTTAGTATTTGTACTTGCTCATTTTCCTGACAGGATACCGTTGATAATATTTTAGGAGTAGTTGTGCCATTTTTGGACATCATGATGTTGCTAGCTGGGGTGGATCTCATTTTTATTCTATGTGAGTTGCCTGGGAGTTAACCTTAGTTAGTCTTGTTGTTCCTTCTTTATTTTTCTGTTTTATGATTTCTACTAGTAGTTTCTAGTTGTTCTTGTGCGTTAGTTATCTTTCTTGTCTTATCATCCCTAGTTGTTGTGATGTGACTAGAGTATATTTATAGTTGTTGCCTTCTAGATGTAGTGTATATTTATTGGGTACTAGACAGCGTTCTACCGTCGATACTGCGACGTAGGCTGGACGTGGCCCACGTATTCGTATCCGTATATCCGGGTGCGGGTCGTGACACGTTTTTAGTGGTGGCCCATGCAGGTCAGTCTTTGTAATTAATGCGAAGTCGTGGTAGTACTTGAGCTTTTCTGTACTACTGCGAGCCTGCCCAAGGATTAAGGTTGAGTCATAGAATATTTTATGATTTGGTACTCAGTCACATATTAGGAACTCTTGGTAGATTCCAGTGATGACCCCTGGAAATCTTATTTCGAACTTTTTGAAACTTTCTCATTTGTTTCTGTCCGTCCTGATTTCTGAAACATCTGTCCGTTATCAACTTTATTCTTTCTTTGAATGAGTTTGTGGGCCCAGAGGGAAGGTATAAGTTGGACTTATATATCTTCTAGGTCGAGACGAGAATATGATTTGCCAGTCTCATATCAGGTTGAGATTGTTCTAGATTATATTCCAATGATTTTCTTTATCTTGACCTAGATAGTACCTTTGGATATCTCCTGAGAATTTTCTTCTAAACTCTACTTTGGAATCTGTTTCCGCTATTTCCATTTATTTATGTTTGATTCGTTGTTGAATTTTGAATCTTGATGTTCGTTGTTGACTTCGATTTTGATTTTGTTGAAGATAAGTTTCTCTGGATTGAGTTAAGATATCCTGATAAGCATATTTGATGGAGACGATGAGAACGATAAATGTCTACTTTATTTATGGAGTTTAGAATTTATCGCAGTCATATTAGCTAGCCTGACAGGGACATGGAGCCTGATTTTGGATATACTTTCCTAGTTATGAAATTTAGATTTTCTTGCAGCCATACCGGTTGGCGTGGTAAGGAATCTAGATGACATGATTATAGGATGTATATCTTAGTTATGGACTCTATCGTTTATTGCAGCTATGTTTACTGGCGTGGCAAAAATTCTGGCAACATGATTTGAATGGACGTGTATGGTTATCATGTCATATCTTAAATTGATTCACTTCTTTTTGACCAAATGATGAGGACAATTCATACCCTTATTTCTCGACTTATCATTCATTTCTTTTCTCATCGTATGATGATTTTCTCATCTTGCCATCATTTTCTTTGACTTGTTTAGCTATTTCTTGATTACACCAATCACCTATCTCATATTTACATCTGTCATCTACACTTGAAAATTCTAAAAATTTTGAAATTTTTATATCTCAATTGTTTCTTAAATTTCAATACTATTAAGATTTTGATTCCTTTCTGTCCATGACCAATCCATTTTGGTCGTCTTGTTTATCGTGCCAAAGAGTCTTGGTTGTTGACTAGACTCTAGATGACTTCAAATTCCTTTGTGACTTGGATTTTCATCCTTGGACGCTCGTGCCCAGACTTCGTTGATCTTATTCTCCATCTTGTCCAAATTCTGATTTACTCGAAGTTGATCAACTTAGATCGTGTTGAGACAAATTCCTTTATCATGGTTGGATTTTAATACAATTAAACCTTGTGCATTGCCTTCTGATTTTGATCATGTTTGAATTTTGGATACTTGTGTCTAAACTCTTTTCGACCTTGACTTCATTTCCTGATTACATCCAAATTCCTTGTGATTAATCGTGCCTAGATGACTTGGCATGACTAAGACAACTTGAGATTTCCTTGACCGTGATTTTAACGATCATAATTACACATTTTATCTTGTCTCAAACTCGTGCCTAAATTTTTGGACTTTCAATCATGACTAACTAGTGTGACTACGAAATTAGTCGTGTTAGAATTAAACATGTTTGACTTTCTACCGTGCCTAATTGACTTGGGTTCCTTCCTAAATTATGCTTCTAGGACCTTGATTTCGAATTCATGATTTTATCGTCTTTCACAACTGAACTTGGATCTTGATCGTGCTTACGTGACCTATAATCTGATTTCTATCAAATCTATATCTCAATCGTGCTATACTTAAATTTTCTCTCCATTGATTCTCTTAGCCTTGTTTTAGATCATGACTAGATTCGCGATTTTCGTTGCTCTACTCTACTTCGTGCCGATGTGGTTAATCGTTCCAAAATTTTTGAACGCGTCTGGGTCTTGATTTCACTCATGACCAGGTGGTTAAATTCTCGATCACTGTTTGTGCTAAGTATTGTTATTCCTAACAATACCTAACTACATCATTTTCGTCTTGATCGTGCCTATGTATAACCCTAAATCTAATTTCATCGAGCTAAAATTTTGTTGATCAAATTTTTGACTTGATTGTAATCGGACAAAGCTCAAGCTTTGATTTCGTTATCATACCTCTATCGTACCAAGTGAACTTAGACTATTTCCAATTTTAATCGCGTTCGAACTTGGATCGTATTTCATGATTTTATTAATATACTCCTTAATCCTTGATCGAGTCTATAAGACCTTGACTTCGATTTTGTTGTGTCTGGAATTTCATCTCAACCATGCCAAACCTTGTTTTGGTCATGGTTAGCTTTCATCTTGAACGGGCCTGTGCGACTTTCGGGTTGATTTCCATCAACCTAAGTCCTACAAATCACCCCGTACTTAAACTTCATTTATATCGTCAATTTCCCTAATCATCTCTAAAATCGTGCCCCAATGACTTGACTTATTTGAAATCATGCACATATGATTTTGTTCGTATCATGATTCTAACGTGCCAAATCCCTCATCGTACCTGAACAATTTTGAATTGATTATCTTGATCGTGCAAAACTCATCATTCTTGGATCGTGCCTAAAATATTGCTTAAATCTTCTATCATGTTTTAACTCCACTACCAACCTTTAATTTCGAGGACGAAATTTTTATAAGGTGGGTAGGATGTAAGCCCCCTAAAATTCCGAGATTTTTTCGAATTTTTCTAAATGAATTATTTTAGATAATTCATTTTGATTTAATTAATTTTGATCATTAAATGCTCTTTACCGTGACTTGGATTTCTAGATCATCAGGGATGCCAGTCTCTGGAAACTTTCTTCTTGAAGTTTGTACTAGACGAGATTATCTTCATGTTGATATATCGTGTCCCACTCGAACTTGTTTCCTTGTGCTCCATTTGCTTCGCGCAACTTTTGGGTCAATTTAGACCAATTTATCGTCTGTCGTAATTCGTGATATAATTTCCAACTTAATTTCCGGGTCCGACATCGGTCCAATCCAGTCGACCCAATATATGGCCCTGGCCTATTTTGAGCCTACTATGCACGTGCCACTTGCGTGCCATCGAATTGATTTCCCTTGTGCCCCTATTTCGTCCATGATTTTAAATAGTTTAAATTATTATTTTAATTAAATCTTGGTCCCGAACCTGTCCGATCTTAGTCCAGTACCCGACCTAATTGGGTGTATGCCCTATCATGACTACCCAAACACCCCCATATAATTTCTCTTTTTTCTATTTTAAATATTTCTTTTCTCTCTCTACTTATTTAAATATATCATTTTATCTCTCTTATATATATATTTATAATATATATATATATATATAACTCTCTCTTTCTCTCCCTTCCTAAAATAACTCCCAAACACACACACCCCTCTCCCCATGTCAGCCGAACACCCCCCCTCTCTCTCTAAATATCTCTCACTCTCTCTCTCTCTCTTTATATATATTATATATACACCCACACACACAAATATATCTCTCTCTCTCTCTCTCACTTTAATCACACCCCTCCCTCCTTCCTATACACGTACAGCACCCCCTCCTCCTGTACACAGCCGACAAACCCCCTCCCATTCTTCCTTCTTCTTATTTTTCACTCCTCCTTCCTTCTTCTTCTTCACACTCCAACACCATCACCACCATTATTTTCTTTCCTTCCTCCTCCTACTCAACTCCACCACCATTAGCCTACACCACCACCATCACCATTCATCATCGTCACCAACACCATTACCACTCCGCCACCACCGTGCCGTCGCCGCCCCACCGTCTAGTCGCCGTCCCGCCGTCGCGTCGTCGTGCACGAACCGCAGGACAGCAGCAGCAGCTGCCCACATCAGCAGCAGCCGCGCGGGTGGCAGCAGCCACCGCCGCGCCACCACCGTGCGTGGCGACCCCCGCCGGCGGCGACCTCAGGCGAGACCCCCCACCGGCCAGGCGACCCCCGACGAGCTCCCCCGGGCGCGTACCACTTTCCCCGACGTGCCACGTAGGCTATTCGTGCGTTTCGCACGGGTTCCCGCCGTGACGCGCGCGGGAACGGTACGCAGAATTCGCGTTCGGGATAGCAACTTTGCGTGCGTTTTCTGGGAGATCCGACCGTTGGATCGGCGATTTCTTTGCTCCGTCTCAATCTCGGTATATCCACCTTCACTCCTCTCAAATTTCATCCGTTAATTTCATCGTTTGATAGATCAAAACCGGCCACCAAGTTGACAATTTAAATTGTGTTATTTTTGGACAGTTTTGTGGAGCCGACTTCGTCGACTCGTATCTCCTCCGTCGCAGCTCCGGTTGGCGCGCTACCAGTTCCTGTGCGAAGCTGGTATAACCCTCTTCCTGCCCCCTTTAGATTTCATTTCAGCTTGAGCTTGTTAGGTCGGTCGAATTCGACGCCAAAGTTGGCCGTTCGAATTCTTAGTGTTGCACTTGTAAAATTCTATTTTTGAATCCGGGACTCCGGATTTAATTTCTGACACCACCAGTAGACTCGTGGCGTCGTTCTGGCATGTTTTCATATAAAGATTGCTTGATTTGGAGAACGTGGGCCCTGGCACGTATTTTGGTGCAAAGCGGGTCCCACTTTCTGGGTCAACGGGTCATTTTGAGTTCGGCTCATCGGAATCCAATTCCGGATATACCGTTGAGTTCGTATCGTCATTCTGAACTCGTTGACATATAATTTTCTGAGTTTTGAGGACATTAGATCCGACACGCTTTTCCGTGCAAATCGGAATTTCAATGTCCTGGTCAACGGACCAATTTTAAATCGGGTCAACGGAATCCAATTCTGGATATACCGTTGGGTTCGTATCGTCATTCTGGATTCGTGGACATATAATTTTTTAGGTTTTGTGCACTTTTATTTTGGCACATTTTCGGTGCAAAGTGTGTCCAACGGCGGACATCATTTTGGCCCGAAATTACCGTTTTGACCCTGTGTCCAAATTAAACTTTTGGACAGGCTATCCTAGCTGATTTGACCATTCTGGACGCATTGGTGATGGTTGTTTCACCATCCGACAATATCTGTAGGTTTTCACCCTATTATTATAATATTTCTCTTTTGTTTGTATTTTGAGTTCCATCGATTCCGGTGATTTCACAATCACTGAAATTGAATGGGTTGACCCTGTAAATGTTTATAGAGACTAGCCTTGACCCTGTTTGACCATGGTTGACTGTTTTGACTGAACGTCGAAGTAGAGTCAACATTTGACCTAGTTTAACCTAGAGTTGACCATAGTTGACCAGTTGACCAAAAGTCAACTGTAAGTCAACCATTGACCCAAATTGACCTAGTTTGACTTGGTTTGACTTTTTGTGACCTAGTTTGACCTAGTGTGACTCAGTGTGACCTAGTTTGACTTCTTTGACTGAGTTTGACCTAGATTGCGTAGCTTATACTATAGAATCAAGCCTAACACAGTTGAACCCTAATTAGTTTATATATATCTTATCTTTAGGTCTGTGGCATCACTCTGAGCATCGACCCTATTTGACAGCTCAGGACCGCAGGCGAGTACATTCACTGATAGTTTTCATTGTCTTGATATCTACTATATCCGATTCAGTCGTAGTGTCTTACTTGATTCCCAGTCACGATAGTTCACGGACTAGTATATGTTGGATCATGACATGAGATGTTGTTCCTGGATTTTCTTGGTATATATGTACATTTCTTGCCTTGTTTCATGTACTTGTATAGACACCGATTCCTGAGAGGGAGTAGCTATCCTCTTAGGAAATCCCGTGTCATGACGTGTCTTGTCTAGGTCCATTATACTATTCGGGGATGGGGAATTATTAGGGGTTATGTGATCAAAGCCTTCCTGTCACTATTTTGCTAGCGCCATCCTCACCTCACGTAGGGTGTAGCAGACACCCCTTGCCGGGTTATCCAGGTTGGCCGGCATGACCATTTCCAGAGATTTTCCTGTGATTGTCGAGCCAAGTGGATAATCCTACCATGACTCCCTAGCCGATCACATTTCGCTCTAATAATTCAAATCACATTTTACATTTATTGTCGTATCTTATATTCTAGTTCAGTTTTACTTTCTGTACTTCTTACCATGCTATGATTTCATTTACTCACATGCTCTACATGCCTTTACATTGTACCTTGATTGGAGACTAAGTTCTGCTCGGGAGAAGAGTTACAACCTCGGTCCTTGTTTGGTTTAAGGGTTGTAACTCGACTTTCAAATGGTTCGCAAGTCTTCATATATCTTTGTCTTGTAGTTCATTATACTGTCTCTTATAGAATTTGTCAATTCACATAGAATTACTGTTAGTTTTTGTACTTGCTCATTTTCTTGACAGGATACCGTTGATAATATTTTAGGAGTAGTTGTGCCATTTTTGGACATCATGATGTTGCTAGCTGGGGTGGATCTCACTTTTATTCTATGTGAGTTGCCTGGGAGTTATCCTTAGTTAGTCTTGTTGTTTCTTCTTTATTTTCCTGTCTTATGATTTCTACTAGTAGTTTCTAGTTGTTCTTGTGCTTTAGTTATCTTTCTTGTCTTATCATCCCTAGTTGTTGTGATGTGACTAGAGTATATTTATAGTTGTAGGCCTTCTAGATGTAGTGTATATTTATTGGGTACTAGACAGCGTTCTACCGTCGATACTGCGACGTAGGCTGGGCGTGGCCCACGTATTCGTATCAGTATATCCGGGTGCGGGTCGTGACACGTTTTTAGTGGTGGCCCATGCAGGTCAGTCTTTGTAATTAATGCGAAGTCGTGGTAGTACTTGAGCTTTTCTGTACTACTGCGAGCCTGTCCTAGGATTAAGGTTGAGTCATGTAATATTTTATGATTTGGTACTCAGTCACATATTAGAAACTCTTGGTAGATTCCAGGGATGACCCCTGGGAATCTTATTTCGAACTTTTCGAAACTTTTCTCATTTGTTTCTGTCCGTCCTGATTTCTGAAACATCTGTCCGTTATCAACTTTATTCTTTCTTTGAATGAGTTTGTGGGCCCAGAGGGAAGGTATAAGTTGGACTTATATATCATCTAGGTCGAGACGAGAATATGATTTGCCAGTCTCATATCAGGTTGAGATTGTTCTAGATTATATTTCAATGATTTCCTTTATCTTAACCTAGATAGTACCTTTGGATATCTCCTGAGAATTTTCTTCTAAACTCTACTTTGGAATCTGTTTCCGCTATTTCCATTTATTTATGTTTGATTCGTTGTTGAATTTTGAATCTTGATGTTCGTTGTTGACTTCGATTTTGATTTTGTTGAAGATAAGTTTCTCTGGATTGAGTTAAGATATCCTGATAAGCATATTTGATGGAGACGATGAGAACGATAAATGTCTACTTTATTTATGGAGTTTAGAATTTATCGCAGTCATATTAGCTAGCCTGACAGGGACATGGAGCCTGATTTTGGATATACTTTCCTAGTTATGAAATTTAGATTTTCTTGCAGCCATACCGGTTGGCGTGGTAAGGAATCTAGATGACAAGATTATAGGATGTATATCTTAGTTATGGACTCTATCGTTTATTGCAGCTATGTTTACTGGCGTGGCAAAAATTCTGGCAACATGATTTGGATGGACGTGTATGGTTATCATGTCATATCTTAAATTGATTCACTTCTTTTTGACCAAATGATGAGGACAATTCATACCCTTATTTTTCGACTTATCATTCATTTCTTTTCTTATCGTATGATGATTTCCTCATCTTGCCATCATTTTCTTTGACTTGTTTAGCTATGTCTTGATTACACCAATCACCTATCTCATATCTACATCTGTCATCTACACTTGAAAATTCTGAAAATTTGAAATTTTTATATCTTAATTGTTTCTTAAATTTCGATACTATTAAGATTTTGATTCCTTTCTGTCCATGACCAATCCATTTTGGTCGTCTTGTTTATCGTGCCAAAGAGTCTTGGTTGCTGACTAGACTCTAGATGACTTCAAATTCCTTTGTGACTTGGATTTTCATCCTTGGACGCTCGTGTCCAGACTTCGTTGATCTTATTCTCCATCTTGTCCAAATTCTGATTTACTCGAAGTTGATCAACTTAGATCGTGTTGAGACAAATTCCTTTATCATGGTTGGATTTCAATGCAATTAAACCTTGTGTATTGCCTTCTGATTTTGATCATGTTTGAATTTTGGACACTTGTATCTAAACTCTTTTCGACCTTGACTTCATTTCCTGATTACATCCAAATTCCTTGTGATTAATCGTGCCTAGATGACTTGGCATGACTAAGACAACTTGAGATTTCCTTGACCGTGATTTTAACGATCATAATTATACATTTTATCTTGTCTCAAACTCGTGCCTAAATTTTTGGACTTTCAATCATGACTAACTAGCGTGACTACGAAATTAGTCGTGTTAGATTTAAACATGTTTGACTTTCTACCGTGCCTAATTGACTTGGGCTCCTTCCTAAATTGTGCTTCTAGGACCTTGATTTCGAATTCATGATTTTATCGTCTTTCACAACTGAACTTGGATCTTGATCGTGCTTACGTGACCTATAATCTGATTTCTATCAAATCTATATCTCAATTGTGCTATACTCAAATTTTCTCTCCATTGATTCTCTTAGCCTTGTTTTAGATCATGACTAGATTCGCGATTTTCGTTGCTCTACTCTACTTCGTGCCGATGTGGTTAATCGTTCCAAAATTTTTGAACGCGTCTGGGTCTTGATTTCACTCATGACCAGGTGTTTAAATTCTCAATCACTGTTTGTGCTAAGTATTGTTATTCCTAACAATACCTAACTACATCATTTTCGTCTTGATCGTGCCTATGTATAACCCTAAATCTAATTTCATCGAGCTGAAATCTTGTTGATCAAATTTTTGACTTGATTGTAATCGGACAAAGCTCAAGCTTTGATTTCGTTATCATACCTCTATCGTGCCAAGTGAACTTAGACTATTTCCAATTTTAATCGCGTTCGAACTTGGATCGTATTTCATGATTTTATTAATATACTCCTTAATCCTTGATCGAGTCTATAAGACCTTGACTTCGATTTTGTTGTGTCTGGAATTTCATCTCAACCATGCCAAACCTTGTTTTGGTCATGGTTAGCTTTCATCTTGAACGGGCCTGTGCGACTTTCGGGTTGATTTCCATCAACCTAAGTCCTACAAATCACCCCGTACTTAAACTTCATTTATATCGTCAATTTCCCTAATCATCTCTAAAATTGTGCCCCAATGACTTGACTTATTTGAAATCATGCACATATGATTTTGTTCGTATCATGATTCTAACGTGCCAAATCCCTCATCGCACCTGAACAATTTTGAATTGATTATCTTGATCGTGCAAAACTCATCATTCTTGGATCGTGCCTAAAATATTGCTTAAATCTTCTATCATGTTTTAACCCCACTACCAGCCTTTAATTTCGAGGACGAAATTTTTATAAGGTGGGTAGGATGTAAGCCCCCTGAAATTCCGAGATTTTTTTGAATTTTTCTAAATGAATTATTTTAGATAATTCATTTTGATTTAATTAATTTTGATCATTAAATGCTCTTTACCGTGACTTGGATTTCTAGAGCATCAGGGATGCCAGTCTCTGGAAACTTTCTTCTTGAAGTTTGTACTAGACGAGATTATCTTCATGATGATATATCGTGTCCCACTCGAACTTGTTCCCTTGTGCTCCATTTGCTTCGCGCAACTTTCGGGTCAATTTAGACCAATTTATCGTCTGCCGTAATTCGTGATATAATTTCCAACTTAATTTTCGGGTCCGACATCGGTCCAATCCAGTCGACCCAATATATGGCCCTGGCCTGTTTTGAGCCTACTGTGCACATGCCACTTGCGTGCCATCGAATTGATTTTTCTTGTGCTCCCACTTCGTCCATGATTTTAAATAGTTTAAATTATTATTTTAATTAAATCTTGGTCCCGAACCTGTCCGATCTTAGCCCAGTACCCGACCTAATTGGGTGTATGCCCTATCATGACTACCCAAACACCCCCATATAATTTCTCTCTTTTTTCTATTTTAAATATCTCTTTTCTCTCTCTACTTATTTAAATATATCATTTTATCTCCCTTATATATATATTTATAATATATATATATATATATAACTCTCTCTTTCTCTCCCTTCCTAAAATAACTCCCAAACACACACACCCCTCTCCCCATGTCAGCCGAACACCCCCCCTCTCTCTATAAATATCTCTCACTCTTTCTCTCTCTCTCTCTTTATATATATTATATATACACCCACACACACAAATCTCTCTCTCTCTCTCTCTCTCTCTCTCTCTCTCTCACTTTAATCACACCCCTCCCCCCCCTTCCTATACACGTACAACACCCCCTCCTCCTGTACATAGCCGACAAACCCCCTCCCATTCTTCCTTCTTCTTATTTTTCACTCCTCCTTCCTTCTTCTTCTTCACACTCCAACACCATCACCACCATTATTTTCTTTCCTTCCTCCTCCTCCTACTCAACACCACCACCATTAGCCTACACCACCACCATCACCATTCATCATCGTCACCAACACCATTACCACTCCGCCACCACCGTGCCGTCGCCGCCCCGCCGTCTAGTCGCCGCCCCGCCGTCTAGTCGCCGCCCCGCCGTCGCATCGCCGTGCACGAACCGCAGGGCAGCAGCAGCAGCTGCCCACAGCAGCAGCAGCCGCACAGGTGGCAGCAGCCACAGCCGCGCCACCACCGCGCCACCACCGCGAGTGGCGACCCCCGCCGGTGGCGACCTCAGGCGAGACCCCCCACCGGCCAGGCGATCCCCCGCGAGCACCCCCGGGCGCGTACCACTTTCTCCGACGTGCCACGTAGGCTATTCGTGCGTTTCGTACGGGTTCCCGCCGTGACGCGCGCGGGAACGGTACGCAGAATTTTCGTTCGGGACAGCAACTTCGTGTACGTTTTCTGGGAGATCCGACCGTTGGATCGGCAATTTATTTGCTCCGTCTCAATCTCGGTATATCCACCTTCACTCCTCTCAAATTTCACCCGTTAATTTCATCGTTTGATAGATCAAAACCGGCCACCAAGTTGACAATTTAAATTGTGTTATTTTGGACAGTTTTATGGAGCCGACTTCGTCGACTCGTATGTCCTCCGTCGCAGCTCCGGTTGGCGCGCTACCAGTTCCTGTGCGAAGCTGGTATAACCCTCTTCCTGCCCCCTTTAGATTTTATTTCAGCTTGAGCTTGTTAGGTCGGTCGAATTCGACGTCAAAGTTGGCCGTTCGAATTCTTAGTGTTGCACTTGTAAAATTCTATTTTTGAATTCGGGACTCCGGATTCAATTTCTGACACCACCAGTAGACTCGTGGCGTCGTTCTGGCATGTTTTCATATAAAGTTTGCTTGATTTGGAGAACGTGGGCCCTGGCACACATTTCGGTGCAAAGCGGGTCCCACTTTCAGGGTCAACGGGTCATTTTGAGTTCGGCTCATCGGAATCCAATTTCGGATATACCGTTGAGTTCGTATCGTCATTCTGAACTCGTTGACATATAATTTGCTGAGTTTTGAGGACATTAGCTCCGACACGCTTTTTCGTGCAAATCGGAATTTCAATGTCCTGGTCAACGGACCAATTTGAGATCAGGTCAACGGAATCCAATTCTGGATATACCGTTGGGTTCGTATCATCATTCTGGATTCGTGGACATATAATTTTTTAGGTTTTATGTACTTTTATTTTGGCACATTTTTTGGTGCAAAGTGTGTCCAACGGCGGACATCATTTTGGCCCGAAATTACCGTTTTGCTCCTGTGTCCAAATTAGACTTTTGGACAGGCTATCCTAGCTGATTTGACCATTCTGGACATGTTGGTGATGGTTGTTTCACCATCCGACAACATCTGTAGGTTTTCACCCTATTATTATAATATTTTTCTTTTGTTTGTATTTTGAGTTCCATCGATTCCGGTGATTTCACAATCACTGAAATTGAATGGGTTGACCCTGTAAATGTTTATAGAGACTAGCCTTGACCCTGTTTGACCATGGTTGACTGTTTTGACTGAACGTCGAAGTAGAGTCAACATTTGACCTAGTTTAACCTAGAGTTGACCATAGTTGACCAGTTGACCAAAAGTCAACTGTAAGTCAACCATTGATCCAAATTGACCTAGTTTGACTTGGTTTGACTTTTTGTGACCTAGTTTGACCTAGTGTGACTCAGTGTGACCTAGTTTGACTTCGTTGACTGAGTTTGACCTAGATTGTGTAGCTTATACTATAGAATCAAGCCTAACACTGTTGAACCCTAATTAGTTTATATATATCTTATCTTTAGGTCTGTGGCATCACTCTGAGCATCGACCCCATTTGACAGCTCAGGACCGCAGGCGAGTACATTCACTGATAGTTTTTATTGTCTTGATATCTGCTATATCCGATTCAGTCGTAGTGTCTTACTTGATTCCCAGTCACGATAGTTCACGGACTAGTATATGTTGGATCATGACATGAGATATTGTTCCTGGATTTTCTTGGTATATATGTACATTTCCTGCCTTGTTTCATGTACTTGTATAGACACCGATTCCTGAGAGGGAGTAGCTATCCTCTTAGGGAATCCCGTGTCATGATGTGTCATGTCCAGGTCCATTATACTATTTGGGGATGGGGAATTATTAGGGGTTATCTGATCAAAGCCTCCCTGTCACTATTTTGCTAGCGCCATCCTCACCTCACGTAGGGTGTAGCAGACACCCCTTGCCTGGTTATTCAGGTTGGCCGGCATGACCCTTTCCAGAGATTTTCCTGTGATTGTCGGGCCAAGTGGATAACCCTACCATGACTCTCTAGTCGATCACATTTCTCTCTAATAATTCAAATCACATTTTACATTTATTGTCGTATCTTATATTCCAGTTCAGTTTTACTTTCTGTACTTCTCACCATGCTATGATTTCATTTACTCACATGCTCTACATGCCTTTACATTGTACCTTGATTGGAGACTAAGTTCTGCTCGGGAGAAGAGTTACAACCCCGGTCCTTGTTTGGTTTAAGGGTTGTAACTCGGCTTTCGAATGGTTCCCAAGTCTTCATATATCTTTGTCTTGTAGTTCATTATACTGTCTCTTATAGAATTTGTCAATTCACATGGAACTGCTGTTAGTGTTTGTACTTGCTCATTTTCCTGACAGGATACCGTTGATAATATTTTAGGAGTAGTTGTGCCATTTTTGGACATCATGATGTTGCTAGCTGGGGTGGATCTCACTTTTATTCTATGTGAGTTGCCTGGGAGTTATCCTTAGTTAGTCTTGTTGTTCCTTCTTTATTTTCCTGTCTTATGATTTCTACTAGTAGTTTCTAGTTGTTCTTGTGCTTTAGTTATCTTTCTTGTCTTATCATCCCTAGTTGTTGTGATGTGACTAGAGTATATTTATAGTTGTAGGCCTTCTAGATGTAGTGTATATTTATTGGGTACTAGACATCGTTCTACCGCCGATACTGCGGTGTAGGCTGGGCGTGGCCCACGTATTCGTATCCGTATATCCGGGTGCGGGTCGTGACAGAAGATCAGCTAATTCAAGTTGATGTAGGAGAAAGCGAGTCACCTCGTCCTATCTTTATTAGCAAAAATCTTCCGGAAGCAGATAAGCAAGAGTTGATTCTTCTCATTAAAGAATATATTGATGTCTTTGCTTGGAGTTACGAAGACATGCCAGGTTTAGATCCTAAAATTGCTACTCACAAATTGAACATTTTGCCTAATGCTAAACCAGTCAAACAGCAGCAACGGCGATTCAAGCCTGAAATGATGGACGCGATCGATGATGAAGTCAAGAAGCTTATCGCTTGTGGCTTTATTCGAGAAGAACAACATCCTGATCGGGTCGCCAACGTTGTTCCAGTCCTAAAGAAAACCGGCAAAGTTCGAGTCTGCATCGACTTCCGGGATCTTAATGAAGCATGTCCAAAAGATGAATTTGCTCTCCCTATCACGGACGTCATGATTGACAATACCTGTGGGTTCGAGCGAATATCTTTTATGGATGGGTTCTCTGGATACAATCAGATCAAGATGAATCCCGAAGATAAAAAACATACATCTTTCCGTACTCCTCGGGGAGTCTATTGCTACACTGTGATGCCATTTGGTCTCAAGAACGCTGGTGCAACTTACCAACGGGCCATGAGTACCATTTTCAGAGAACATCTTCGCAAAACAGTCGAATGCTACGTCGATGATATTGCTGTCAAAAGTAGTCTAAAAGAAGATCATATCCAAGATTTGAGAACAATCTTTAATCTTATGCGTCAACATCAGCTCAAGATGAATCCCACCAAGTCATTCTTGGGTGTCTCTAGTGGTAAGTTTCTCGGCTTCGTCATTACCTCTAAGGGTATACACGTGGATCCCGAGAAGATCAAAGCCATTCAATAGATGCGTCCTCCACGCAACCTAAAAGAGCTACGAGGATTTCAAGGCCGACTTGCGTACATCAGGCGATTCTTTTCGAACTTGTCTGGACGCTGTAGACCATTTACTCAGTTAATGAAGAAGGGTGTATCTTTTATTTGGACTGAAGAATGTCAACAAGCATTCGACGACATTAAATGATATCTCATGAACCCACCAGTTTTGGTGCCCCCAATCTCGGGCATTCCATTCTTAATGTATGTTCGTGCTACGGATCATTCGTTGGGTGCTTTACTCGCCCAAAAGAACAAAGAAGGTCATGAACAGGCCATCTACTATCTTAGTCGTACTATGATCGGTGCTGAACACCGTTACAGTCTGGTTGAAAAAGAATGCCTAGCCCTTATGTTTGCTGTTCAAAAGACGAGGCATTACATCATTGGTCAAACCATTCATGTCATATCCTGAGTCAATCCTCTTCGGGTATTAATGAAGAAGCCTAGCACACTCAACTCTCGGCTTGCTATATGGGCCATCCTTCTAGCCCAATATGACATGGTGTATGTTCCTCAAAAGTCTGTCAAAGGTCAGGCACTGACAGATTTCTTGGCAGCTCATCCTGTACCAGAAACATCTAAACTCTACGACAAAATTCCAGACGAGACGTTGGAAGTCAACTTGATCTCTGAAGAATTTCCAATCTGGCGTCTATTCTTTGACGGAGCATCCAGAATTGGACCCAATGGTGCTATTGTAGCAGGAGTTGGAGTTGTTCTCGTTTCTCCAGACGGATCAACTATCAAAAGAGCTTACTCTCTAGATGAATCATGTTCCAATAATGTAGCAGAGTACAATGCTCTACTTATTGGTCTTCAATTAGCCAAGCAATTGAACATTGAATATCTGGAAGTTTACGACGACTCTAAACTGGTTGTCAACCAGGTTAGAGGAACTTATGAAGTCCGTTATCAAGATCTGGTGCCTTACTTTGAAGCAGCAATCAACATGGCTATATCATTCAAATCTTTCTTTATTGAATATATACGCCGAGCTTGTAATACTGAAGCAGATGCCCTAGCCAATCTTGCAGCAGTCTTAGCTGTCCCTATCCGAAGACAACAAGTGGTGGTTATTTCCAATCGAGAATTGTTTTGTGTTGAAAACAATCGTAACATTGAGTTCAGTAATTTTGTTGAAAGTAATGTTATCGATGAAGATTGGAGAACTCCTTTCATCGACTTCGTGGTTCACGACATACTCTCCGAAGATCCTAAGGAGGCTACAAGTATTCGACGACGATCTCTACGATTCTACTACAACCAAACCACTAAGACTCTCTATAGGCGGACTTACGACGGTCTTCTTCTACGCTGTCTAGCTGGTGATGAAGCAAAACAGGTATTACGTGAAGCTCACGATGGTGTCTGTGGAGCACATCAGCCCGGTCCTAAGCTACAGGATCGCATCCGAAGAATGGGTTACTACTGGCCCTCTATGGTATCAGATGCCATCGATTATGCAAAGAAATGTCGAGCCTGTCAAATCCATGCAGACTTCATTCATCAACTTTCAGAATTTCTACATCCGACAGCCGCTTCTTGGCCTTTCAAAGCTTGGGGCATGGATGTCATAGGTCCTATTAATCCTCCTTCTTCTAGAGGACATCGGTTCATTTTAGCAATAACAGATTACTTCTCTAAGTGGGCTGAAGCTATACCCTTGGCTGAAGTCAAGACCAGTAGCGTTATCAATTTCGTCAAACACCATGTTATTTATCGATTTGGTGTCCCTCGACGAATCATTCATGACAATGGACCACAATTCATCAGCCAGAAATTTACCAGATTCTGTGATGATCATCGGATTGACAACGTTGCTTCGACTGCCTACAATCCTGCTGCTAATGGTTTAGCCGAAGCCTTCAACAAAACTATTATCAAACTCCTCAAGAAGTTTTTATCTACTAACAAACGGAATTGGAGTGAAAAGCTTGGTGAATGTCTATGGGCCTATCGAACTACGGTCCGCAATCCTACGGGTTTTACACCTTTCTCTCTGGTATATGGCTGTGAAGCTGTTCTTCCTCTGGAACTTCAAATTCCTTCTTTAAGGATTGCCATTGCTAACGAACTCACTACAAAAAATAATGACCTTCTTCGACTTCAAAAATTGGAGGCACTCGACGAAAAGCGATTAATGGCTCAGCAATATATTGAGTTATATCAAGCCCGCATCTCGAAGACATTCAATCGTAAAGTGAAGGTCAGAGCCTTTCAGCAGGGAGAACTTGTTTTAACAGTCAGACGTCCTATGACTATGACTCATATGAGCAAAGGCAAGTTCGACGCAAAGTGGGAAGGTCCATACATTGTGAGTAAAGTCTTTTCAAATGGAGCTTATCAACTCTCAGAAATAGATGGACGAATTGCAATGATGCCTATCAATGGCAAATTCCTTAAAAAGTACTATGTATAAATATAAATACTTGTAAATCATCAAGACAAGTTCATGTTTATAAATAAAATTTTATTTAATCATGAATGATTGTACATCATATTAAGGAAGATCACTATCATCTTTCTCTACATTTGGACACGGACCACTACCGTCCTTTTCAAAAACACGGTTAGCGAAAGAACCGAGAACCTCTTTGCTAGAACCCACAAGGAACTTGCAGGCAGCCATCCTCATGGCTTCTTCTTCTTCAGTCCTTCCTGGTTCAAGCAGAAAGTCCAGGATGTCTCTCGGTGGCTTGGGTGCAGATGAACCTTCACCTGCTTCTGCTTCCTTTGGCTGAACTGGATCAATAGGACGTTCTTTAACGTCTTCTTCAACCTTCGGAGCGAGCTCAGTCTTCTTGAGTGCATCTTCAGACGACATTTTTATGTTGAAAAGTGAAAGTGCTCGTTCCTGTCAGATTTTTGTTCTATTTATATGCAGAGATTTCTTAAACAACGAAACGACACATTCATTCGACGGTTCATCCGTTCATTTAATTCTCTGACGGTTCGTCCGTTCATTTAATTCACTTGACGGTTCATCCGTTCATTTAATTCACTTGACGGTTCGTCCGTTCATCAGATTCATCTAACGATTCACCCGTTCATCCATCATCACCTGACGGCTCGTCCGTTCATCACATTCATCTGACGGTTCGCCCGTTCATTCATTATCATCCGACGGTTCATCCGTTCATTATTTTTGACGGTTTATCTGTTCGTTCCATCATTTGACGGTTTTCCCGTTCATATCACATCCATATCAGCAACTTATCGTTTTGATTAAGTTGTCAATTGAAATAATAATGTTCACTATATTCTGCCATGTCCATATTACCTCTGAGCAGACATAATGAATATAATTATTTTCTACAAAAATTATCAAGAAATATATCATGTCTTGTACCTCTGAATATATTTTCTATCTCTATTATTTATATCTGAACAAGATATGCAATAAATAATGGAGCCCCAACAAAAATGTCTTTTATTGATTGAAATATAAAACATTACACATACTTCAAAAGACAAAAGATACAAAAAGTTCTATTAAGAGGGAGGAATGATCAAATTGTCAATCTGCTGCTTCAGAGTCTGCAGCTCTTCTTCATGAGTGGATGTCACCTTCCTTCTAGCCTCTTCCATCCCGGTTTCTTCATTAAAAACGGGCATGTTTACAGTCCGACGAGTAATCTCTGCACCATGAGCTGCATCGTATTCAGCCTTCTCCTGAATCAAGGCATTGAACTGTTCAACCACAAGTTGATGATTAGCAGTTTCTTCTTCTAATTCTTGCTGGAGACGAACAATTTCTGCTCTCAGTTCATCAATTCTCTGTCCTTTTCTTTCAGCCATCAAAGTTACTGATTCTAGTTTAGAATTGTATTCAGCAGACTTTGCGGAATAAGCCTCCAAAAGATTTTAAAGATTCATTCTTTCTATATCAGCAGCTTGGGCCATTCTCTCGAACTCAGCCTGAACCAGAGATTCTATTTCCTTCTGTTTGAGATCCTTATATTTCTTTATGGAGACTTCTAACTCATCTAGTATATGCTCATGGAGAGTAGCTTGAGCTTCGTCACCTTGCTCTCTTACAGCCCTCACTAAAAGAGAAGTCGGGTTTCTAACCATAAAGAAATCAACTCCCTCTTTGTCCATCATTCTGTTGACTAGGGGTCTCAACGATTCAAAGAAACATCTGGTGAATGATTGAACAACTTGTTGATTAATTGCCAGAGTTCCAGGAGTCGCAGCTACTCCCGTTGAAGATGAGGCAGCAGGATGTTCGATCCGTTGTGTCTGGATGGCAGGCTCTTTAAACAAAGGAGCCAGAGTGGAGCTATTCGCCCCTCCTGTTTGTTCCTCTGCAAAAGTAAAATTGTTATTTTGCTAGCCGTTTGCCAAAATAACCAAAAAGATCAAATGAAAGCAGTTTTACCTTGGTTCGATCCAGCAATGAGTTTATCCCCTGCAGGAGTAGACTCTGGCAGAGCAGAAGTAACTTTAGCTATCACAGCTTGGCTGCTACCAGCTTCAGAACCACAAGACAAATGATGACTACTACTCACAACCACCGTCGTTATGGGTATTATATCTGTGCACGTCGGAGTTACTGGAGGAGTCTCATGATCTACAGGAAATACAAATAAAGATGTTAGCTATCAATTCATTCAAAAGGAGATTGCTAATTTCATTTTATACCTTGAGGATCATTAGCAGGAGTTTCTTCCAAGTTCTCTTCATCTGTTGCTTTTTCCGGAACCTCAACATCCTCTTTAGGATTTAAGGTATCGGTAGCATTCTCGGGAGCCACAACATCCTTTTCAGGATTTAAGGTCTCAACAGCATCCTCTAGGATTTCAACATTCTCATCATCATTGACAGCAGCAGGAGATGCGTGCACTTCATCATCTTCTAAATTTTGCATGTAGTCATCAACATTTTCAGATGAAGAGCTCTCCTCATCCTCGTCTTCTTCTGGTGCCTTCTCGCTGGTAGTCGCGGCTTGGTCACCATAGTCACCCAGAGGACTGTAGAGACAATCTTCTAAAGCTGCAATGACTTCGCGATCTTCTTCTTCGCGAAGGGTTCTCGGAGTAGGCGGAAGTTTAACAAGTTGTAATTGCTCTTCCCTCGCTTCCTCCACAGTATTTCTTTTAGGCTCTTCAGCCTCAGTTTGTGGAGCAGGATCTGTCCTTTGCTCAAACTCCTCTCTATGTTCAGGACTAGGAGTTCTACCCCTAGGCTCTGAAACAGGAGTAGGAGAGGGCAAAACCAATCCAGCGTCAGCATCCATCACCATTGAAGACAAGGCTCGATTCCTTCTCTGGGCTAGCTTCTTTCTTTTTAATGGCCTGTCAGGGCTCTCTATATTAACAGTTTCAACTTGTTTCTGTATGGAAGTTGGTGTTGCAGCCCTTCTTGTTGAGCTGACTCGGCCAGTTGCCGGGACTGAGATCGGGTAGTGATCTTCTCAGAAGAGTGATCCAGGATCAACTTCTTCTTAGCTGCTGGGGCAGGAGGATCTTCTCTTCTTTTCCTTTTTGCAGGGGATCTACCCACCTTCAGAGAGATACGCATTGCTGCGTTTACTTCTTGAGGGAATATAATATCCCTAGAAACTTCTAAAGGTGCATCTGCTGGCTCGTGCACCTCATCATTTATAGGGATTGACATAGCAAGTTTTCCTCTCTTCAATCTCGTCGAAGAAGCAAAACTATCTGCAAGGTTAAAATTCTCAGCAAAAGTATTCGCAGATGTATAAAATACTGAATAAGTAAATAACATCCGGGGACCATGAGTGCTATTTGTTGGCATCGAGAATGTGGCCTTCGTATCACGGGCATTATAGTAAGCCCAGGCTTTGGCCCCGTCTATCAAATAACCCTTGCCTTGGAGACAGGTGATTGCATTCCCCACATGAAATTGATCATATCCAAACTGCCGAGCAAATCGGCTGGGGAGATATGGTTCTAAGTAACATTCCTCTTCAAACCGGTATACCAGATGAGATGGTCGAATTGTCTTCAACCATTCAAAGGCTGCACGGGTTAGAGGCTGTATCTTTGAGTCCACCATATTTGTTGGCATCTGATCATGTCCAGCAGGGAGAGGAGCACAACAAAAGTTCCATCCTCTATTCAGATTCAGAACATATCTACACTCGCTCAAAGAAGTGTACTTCCATTTACCCTGAGAGTACCTTCGCAGAAAACTGCCATCAACCGGTCCCATGCCGGGGTCCATTAAAGTGGGATAATGGAGAAGTAACCATCCAAATAGATATGTGTATGGCAGTTCTAGGCGAGGGAACTCTTTCTCTTCTTTTGCTTTCAGCATCAAATCTACATAAAAACGAAGACTGGCATTTAATTTGCAAGTCATTGCTGATAACAGGTCCATCTTGTAGCCAAAAACTAACTTGACCGCAGCAAAAAGAACGCCGCGGTGAAAGCGATCCACAGTACTGGATCCGGGAACCACAACCCGCCGAAGCCAGTATGTCAGAAACCCTGCCAGTTGGGCTTCTTTTGACATGGGTCTATAGCCCATTCTCAAGTAACTCTCCAGAGTGTCCCCTGTCTTCAAAGGAGGATATTCATAATCATCTTTCACTTGTTTATCAAAATTACCACTCTGATCCATCAGCTTCATAACTTCTGTATTGCTCAAAGGTTTGAAAAAATTGGGATAGCATTTGTCGTTTTCCTTGGTCTTCTTCTCTTCTATGTGGTTGAGAAATAGATAGGGTAACCATTTCGAAGAATAACAGGTGTTGGCTGTGGCACTCTTATAAAACAGGGAGCAGATCTTGTAATGGCATAGCAATTCCTCAAATACTGCTACCATCGCTGCATTTTTCCTTCTAAGTTTGTCCAACTCATCATTTGTTGGAACGAACTCTTCATATGGAGCGTCTGCCATTGGCAAGTACGAGATATATTTCATCTCGTGGAGTGCAAACCCAATTTCTCCACCAGGGGTCATGAAAGTTCCCGTTCTACAATTGTATCTTTCAGCCAAGGCCAAGAACATGTATGGATTGGGTGCAAAACCATAAACAGTGGCGTGCACTGCTTGGTACAGATTGATCTGTTGAAGTTTGTCTTCAAAAATTGTCAGGATCCAATTGGCAATACAATTCCATCTCCTGTAATCGGGATTCACCAAACCAGTCATTCTGATATCTTGTTCGGGGTACTTCCCTTCAGCTTTCGTAAATTCGTTTGCAAATATCGTTGTTCTGACAGGCATCAACATAGTGGAATTCTCTGGCGGAATGCAACCAGGTCTCAAGCCTCTCAACAAGACACTGTATCTATCAGAAGAGCTGTAGAACATATCTTTCTTATTTGACCCCTTCTTCACGAAAATTTTCCTTGCACGGGCGTCTTGGAAAAGAGTGATGTTCCACTCCATCTTCCTTGGGTAGCTCGCATGAGCGTACCGGGATAAAGGGAGACAGCGAGCAATATCTGGTATGAAGAAAGATCTATCTTCTTGATGAACTATTCTTTCCTCCATCCTCGGCCTTGGTTGCGAGCTTTTCTCAAAAGCCTCACCAAACAAGAATGCCGATTTCTTATGAATAACAGCGTCTGCTGATTCCAAGGGCTGTCCATTCATTAAACACAGTAGAGTCTCATTGTCCTGAGATATCAGAATCGCCTGACGGGAGGTCGGCAGATCATACTAGGGATAATGTACATGGAAGAGATCCTCTTATACTCAGACTCTGAGAGAGTTCCCACAAAATGTTCATAATATAGATCTTCTCTGGTCTCAACTGCATCAAAACAGATAAAGATCAGTACAAGTCAATTCAAAGACTCTGTTTTCAGGTTACACAAAACATTAGATTGCACAATTCTCAGATTGCGCTGGCATAGCTTACGCAAACGTTAGATTGCGCTGGCTCAGATCATGCAAACATCAGATTGCGTATCTCATCAGGATGCGCAAAGCAACAGTTTGCGCTGACTTCCTGCACAAATCAGTCGATTGTGCTGACTCCCTGTCAGCGCAATTCAACAGATTGCGCAGGAATGCAGCCTTCATAAAAATGAAGACTGACAGTTGATGCAACCAAAACCCTAAAAAGGGATGGCGCAATATGAACTCATCTCTAAAAAGAGATGAGTTTCGAAGATCAAAAGAAGTCGAATCACCCTAAAAAGGGTTTTTGATCAGTTGAACAACCTCTCAGAGCGGGGTGCGCAGATTCATGACGAGAAGCTCGTCGTGCAATTCTGTCTGATGACTCGGACGGGGCCTTGCCCTTGTCGGCGGCGGTGGAGGAGCGTCGAGGAGCCATTGTTCGTCGGGGAGGAGGGCTGAAAAACGAAGAGCTCGAAGTTTTTCTCTCTCAAAAGTGCAAGTGAATGCAAGTAAAAATTATTTCTACATTTGAAGAGACTATTTATAGTCTTCGAAATATGAAACGGCTACCTCAGATTGCACCTGAAATTGAGGCTCTTCGATTGCGCAGACAGCTCACCATCTTGCGCAACTTGATTTAAATTTTATAATTCAAAGTATTTCGAAACTATGAATAATATCAACTTTCGAAAACTTTGAAGGGGGTCTTGTAGGTCCTAAAAAATCAAGTTGCATCAATTAACAAAGTCAAAGAATCAAGATATACATCATCCAAGTGAACTGCGCAGACAATGGATTGTGCAGCTCTCAGATTGCGCATGCCAGACTGCGCACACGTCCGATTGCGCAAGGCTGACGTGGCAAGAATCATCATTACCTGACAACCAAATCAAATCTCTGACAACTGATAGCACAGATATCGAGGAGGCTGTTCGTTTATTGCGCCACACAACGCTCGAGGACGGCTGACAGCTGGCAGCGCGATCCATTTCCTGTGCAGTTTAATCCTGCGAAAACAAAAGCCTGCGCGGTCAAAGTTGGCACAATCCAATGTCAGCGCAATTCAAGTTGTGCGTTCTATCAACACAACTGACAAAGTACACGTGGCATTCATGCCATCAATTGCTCATTTCGTGGGAACTGCCTATGCATGATCATGCGCATTTCAATCAAATGATGCCATGTGTCCAAGACAGTTAACCCATGATCCAGCAACTGCCTACGCAGTCCATTGCTGCGCAAACCAATTGCTGTGCAATCCATCATGCACAGTGCAGAATAACTAAAAGTTAGTTATTTCTCAGAACTCTATAAATAGAGTTTCAAGTCTTCGTTCAAGGCGATCACAGATCAGACTTCAGAAATCAGAGAGTTCAGGAGTTCCTGCCAAAGTGCTGCTACATTCTTCCGAGGCTTTTGCCTTCAACTTTCGAGGCTTTCTGCCTTCAATTCCAGAGTTGTTTTCACCTTCAGAGGCTTCGTCTTCAGAGTTCACATCGTCCAAGGGATAAAGCAATCGTCATCTAGATTGGATTCCTAAATGTACTATTCCCAGAATTCAAATTGTAATCTTTTACAAAGTTTGTATCAATAAAGTTCTTCATACTTTTGTTTTTGTAAACAGCGAGTCCATATTCGGGACGAGGGTTGGTATTGCATTGATTCTCTTGTTTACATATTTTTCAGCAATTCATTTATACGTAGTTGTTCATACATTCCTGTCTCGCGATTGTCTAGTTATTCCTGCTTATATCCTGGATTTCTTTCATGCATGATAAACAGTTAGAAAAGCTTGTATATTATGAATCTTGCTAGTCCTCTGAGGACCTGATGATCTCTTCAGGTTAGCCGTACTTGAGCCAGGAGGAGACGAGCAGTGTTGAGCCAACATTCAGATCACGGTAATATGGCGTTGATGATTAGCATAGTTTATCTCAGTTGTATCATTCCGGTACTATTTTATTCCGTCTACTGGCAGTGAATTTGTGTCCACCGGACGTGACCTGGATTCATGATGAGCTTGATATTTCATTTTATTCATTCTATATTCAGTTGATTGTGTCATATTTCTGTGGATGAGATCTAGACTGTCTTGTTAGATTCTGTGACTTGTTTATGTACTAGACAGCATTCTACCGTCGCCACTGCGGTATAGGCTGGGCTTGGACACGTCTCATATCCGAAAAGCGGGTGCGGATCGTGACAAGTTTTTTTTGGTAGCCCATGCAGGTCAACGTTAATTACTTCGGTTACATCACTGTACCATCGTGAGCCTGCACATAGGATTAGAAACTTAGGATCTCATCCACGTGTCTTGAATACAGTATTGATCTCTGTCCTTGATTTTTGAATCTTTGACTTGCATCCTGCTTGAAATCTTCATACCGTCTAATGTTTCTTTTATTACAGTGAATGGATTCTCAAGACAGGAACGACGCTTCCCTGAACACCCTACCGGCTACAGGAGGATTCTTCACTTACATGACCCCGCCGACGCAGGGAGACCAGCTTACACATCAGGGCGACCCCGCTCAACTGTAATATTCGAGATTCCGCAGAGACGATGTTCCACCACCAATACAAGTTCCACATACAGCACCTACCATGCACCCTGCACCAGCTATGTATCCAGCCCCCACCATGCATCCAGCTCCAACGACGTATCCAGCACCTGCCATGTACCCAGCTCATGTCCTGTCTCCGCCACCTCCACCTCCACTGGACAATATCGCTCTCCTTGAAATCTTCTAGCAGCTCATTACTTCCTAGACGCGGTAAGCCGATGCCTTCCACGATACATTGAGAGAGGCCCTTCAGACTAGGGATGCACCCCCGCTGCGCCCCGACACTTCCAAAAATTTCATGGACCTTAGGTCCAGGGAATTCAAGGGAACGGAAGGAATACTCTACGCAGACGACTGGTTGGAGAATGTGGACCGCAACCTCCGGATGGCCCGAATCTTCGAAGACAAGAAGGTCGAAAATGCTAATATGCAACTCTACGACATCGTCGGAACGTGGTATAGAGACGAGCCCCGATTCACCGTACTAGATATGACCTGGGAGGAGTTCAAGGAGCTGTTCAAGATAAAGTTCTATCCTGAAGCAGCCCACGAAGAGTTGGAGAACAAGTTCGAGAGCCTTGAACAGGGTAACCTCTCCATCGATGAGTACTCCGCCGAGTTCTCCCGCCTCAATCGCTTTACAGATGTCTTGACCCCTGCAGCCAAGGCCAAGAAGTTCAGGAAGGGGCTATCCCATGAGATCCGCATAGCGATTGCCACCAGCCAAGCCACCACATACGAGAAGATATTGAAGGTCGCACAGGACGTGGAGAAAGAATAGAAACACAAGCAAAAGAGAGACAGAGACGCACATGGAGGAAGCAGCAGCCAATCGAGATCGGCAAAGCGACCCAATGTCCCCAAGAAGACTGAGGCACTACAGTATCAACAACAGCCACAAGCAACCCTATATCAAGTACAAGACGTTCCTACCTGCCTGTATTGCATGAAGAAGGGCCACATCCAAGAACAGTGCCGCAAATGGTTAGGGTTGTGTTGGACTTGTGGTTCCAACCAACACATAGCTCGATTTTGTCCGAAGAGAAACGCGACTGCCCCACCACCACCAACTGCCCGAGGATGAAGGGCTTATGCCACAATCATGGAGAACCCGACGACACCACAAGGAGGAGCTGACGGAAGTTCATAATAGAATCATAGTAATAGTACAATCATGAGTCCTATATTAGATTTTATGAGAACATAAAAATATTTTATTAGCGGCAAGTTTTGACTATTCATTACGATATATCATTGCTTTATTAAATTTCGAGGACGAAATTATTTTAATGTGGGTAGGTTTGTGAGCCCTTAGCCCAATTTTTCCCATACATGTTATTTATTATTATTTATCTCCTCTAAATATTTCTTTTGCTAATGAATGGAAATGAATAATGAAAAGGAATAATGGGCTTTGTCAATAACTGAAACTTCAGGGACTTTACTGCATAATGACTTATATATCAAAATCTTCTATTTCAGCCGAACCCCAACCCCTGTGTTTGAATTCAAATTGAATTCATGATAATTTTCATCCCGATTTAGATGAGATCAAATTCGATTCTCTCATTTCCCCTCCATGAGATCAAAGACTAGTATATAGAGGGAGAGGCCGACCCCTCCTTCCCCATGAACCCTAATACCCTCGTCTCCTTCCCACCGCAAAAGCATTCGGGCAGGGCTAGACAGAGGAAAAATCGAGGAAGTGTTCGAGTGATCAAGAAAGCGCAGTATCTCGTATCCGATTCGAAATCAGGTGCGCTCCTACCGCACCAAACTGTAAATATGAGTATCAATATTGTGTTTGACAGAATGTTCATAAGGAAACTAGGATTATAAGATTGATCAAGACATTAGAAAAATACTTGCCATGGTAGGAGAGTGTATAGTGTAGGATTTAGGGGGTCCATAGAACCAATGTGAAAATAGGTAGGCTGTGAGTTGCATAACTGATACATTAATCTGCTTTGGAACCCTAAAAGTATCAGTTCATCATATATTGGTATATGCTAGCGAGCCATGAAATATATGTTACCCAAATACAGAGAGAACAGAGGTGGGATGAGGTCTGATCATGGGTTATGTGTCAATCGATCAAGAGATGGATTCCTGGGTATCAAATCCTTGTATCAGATTCCACCCATATCAGTTGTACTTGCATCTTTGTTTGCACTTCATATCAGTTAATTGATATCAGTGCACTTGCACTAGCTAAATCCCAAGGAAATTTGTATTGGGAATCCATGTAGAGGGTTACTGTCGTAGGCATCCTTGATTCAGTCCAGTTCTTGCTTAAGGTCATGTCCTTCATAATGCTATTTGTTCAGTCCATTTGGTTAGGAGAGGGAAGCTCGGGTAAGTTATATGTATCAGTCCCTGTAACATATCGTATCAGTCCTTTGTTTGGATATACCTTATATTTGTTCATTCCTCCACATTAGTTCAGTCCTTTGGATATTCCTTTGGTTTAGCCCTTTGGTTGAACATGAGTTATTTGAGTGAGGGGCTAATAATATATCAGTTAAATGATATGTTTGTATCAGTCAACTCCATATGCATCTTAGTTACAGTTTGTATTTCCTGTAGACTCGAATAAGGGGCTATTAGGTATCATAGGTTTCAGTACATGTGAGGTATCAGTCCTTTTTGGACTCGTGTTCAGTGATGAGATGAAGTGTGATGGCTCGAGTATAAAGATCTTCATTGTTCAGTCTCTCGTGAAGGATGAGTTCACTTGGCCTACATCTTATTCATGTGCAGTCCCTATTTACTTTACATTCCTATCCATTTGCATCTTCATTTCAGTTCCCTGTAGTTTTAATATTCAGTCCCTTACAAGTGACCATCCCATTTGAAATACCTCATCTTATGATCAGTCAGCATATGTTATACAGTCCAGATAATGATCAGTCTTGTATTATAATATGGCAGTCCATTGGTTATGAGAAGGCTCGGGTAGGCTTTAAGTTCAGTCCTACTTTTGTGTTTAGTCCATCTGCCCATGGTTCAGTCCCATGCTTCCTTTTATGGTTCAGATCCTTGAGTTAATCTCTATCAATTACCAGGGATGAGAGTCCCTATCCTAGTACCATTTCCTTGGTATATCAACTGTTCTGTTCACAGAACATTATCTGCTCTGTTTCTCATTTTGGTTTAGTCCAATTACCTTTGTATCAAATCATATTGTGTTGCTCATTCTTCAAATATCTGTTCAGTACCACTAACTTGAAGTATCAGTTCCCTTACCTTGGCATACATCTCATAAGGTATCAGTCTATATACGTATATCTTATTCAGTCCTATTGTATGTTGCAAAAATAGTTCCTTATAGGCCAGTTCTAGATATACTTGAGGGGGCACACACACACACACACATAAATATATATATATATATATATATATATATATATATATATATATATATATATATATATATATATATATATAGGAGTAGTGTAGCCTTTATAGAGAGGGAAAATGTAGAGCAGCATAGCAGGGGATGCCTGGGAACACAGGATGTGAATAAGGGTAGATAAGTCAAGTCCAAGTGAGGGAGAAATTGGTCCAATAAATAAATTTTGGCTAACCCATAGAAGTTGAATCTAGAGACTAGGTAGTAGATAGGACTATTTTATCTTGATTCATGTATTGACATCATAAAAATTTATCAAACATGTTACTTGGATTTCGATACGGATTCTTGACCCGTATCCGCAGCTCAGGACTACAGGCAAGTATACCTTGCCTTTCGTTACATTTTTATTTACATGCTTCTCTGCTTTCATTATTCAGTTGACTGCTGACATGTGCTTTACCATTGCTCCCAGTTAGCCTGGTAGTTTTATTGGACTTGCTTTTCATTTATACTGGTTTGAGTTGTATCGTAGGACGATCACGTTATAGATTGAACTGCTATTTTTCTTATTTTGTTTGTTTACAACCTGCGAGTCCACATACGGGGCGAGGATAGTCTTTTGCACCTGCGAGTCCACAAACCGGGCGAGGGTGACTTGTCTTGAAACTGACCTGCAAGTTCACATTCGGGGCGAGGGTTGGTATTGCATTGATTCTCTTGTTTACTTGTTTTCCAGCAGTTCATTTATACGTAGTTGTTCATACATTCCTATCTCACAATTGTCTAGTTATTCCTGCTTATATCCTGGATTTCTTTCATGCATGATAAACCGTTAAAAAGGCTTGTATATTATGTATCTTGCTAGTCCTATGAGGACCTGATGATCTATTCAGGTTAGACACACTTGAGCCAGGTGGAGACGAGCAGTGTTGAGCCAACATTCAGATCACGGTATTTTGGCGTTGATGATTAGCATAGTTTATCTCAGTTGTATCATTCTTGTACTATTTTATTCTGTCTACTGGCAGTGGATTTGTGTCCACCGGACGTGACCTGGATTCATGATGAGCTTGATATTTCATTTTATTCATTCTATATTCAGCTGATTGTGTCATATTTCTATGGATGAGATCTAGACTGCATTGTTAGATTCTGTGACTTGTTTACATACTAGACAGCGTTCTACCGCCGACACTGTGGCGTAGGCTGGGCTTGGATACGTCTCGTATCCGAAAAACGGGTGCGGGTCGTGACACAACCTGAAGTGCGTGCAACTCAGAAAACAGTTATTCCAAAACTCTATAAATAGAGTTTCAAATCAGTTCTAAAGCATCACTAATGATCATAATCTACTGACAAAGTGCTGTTGCATCTTCCAGAGGCTTGTGTCTTCGATATCACATCGTCCAAGGGATAAAGTGATCGTCTTCTGATCAGATTCCTATAGTTGTACTTTCCCAGGAATTAATTGTACTCTTGTACTTTCTTTCTTAGTTTGTAGAAATCAAACTTTTATTTTTGCAAACACAAGGCAGGTAAACCCTAACCCTAGCTCCCTCCTCTTGATGTGCTGACACAGACACGACACACACGCATGCTGACACACACACATGCTGACACGATACGCATACACACTGACATGATACTGATACGACACGCTGATACGAAACACATATATGCTGACAGGACATGCTATTTAGTGTGTCACACTCTTAAGCATGTGAGTATATGACAGTTTGGAGAGGAGAGGACTGTCAAAAAATAGTTTTATTTGGAAACCTCATTGTGAGAACACATGAGTGGCTATGGACTAATGTGCATCCTAGTGAGTGAGTGTTAGAGTGAGGTATCCTATGAGTGAACTTGAGTGTCTAGAAGGTGAGTATCCTGTGACAGGTTAGAACATGAGGTATCCTAAGAAGTGTATACTATATAGAGTATCATAGTACCTAGAGTGTATATAGTATCCTAGTACCAATAGAGTATCCTCTAGAGTGTATAGAGTATCCTAAGATATTGGGGATTACCTACTTTGAGAACCTTGCTAAGAAGTATCATAGTACCTACAGTATATAGAGTATCCTAGAAGTGTAGGTATTATTGGTACAGTGTTTTGAGCCATTCTATAGAAATAAAATTTACTTATGCCAAGCCTTTTGGGCCTATCAGAGTTATAGATTTTTTCGGAAATCTAGTATAACGCTGATTGCCTCAAAATGCTTGCATAAGTAAGAGTATATAGAGTGAGTATACTAGTAGTACATCGTAGTATCCTAGAGTGTATAGAGTGAGCTTTCCTGCTTCCTTTCTTCTCAATCGGGTCATTGACCCGACTATTCCGTATCATAGGATATCTACCTCAACCTCACCCTAAAGAAGTGTAAAAATATTAAGATTAACTAAGGGTCACAGTATCGATTTCGGTATCGGTATCATTTACGGTTGATATCATGAATCTCATAGCTTTCGCTATCAGAGCACAATATAGAGCCAAACGTGAAGCAGAGCTTCATATTCAACATATTAGAAGTAAAAATCGATTGGTGGTGTGACGAGAAAGGATTCTGACTCGTCCCACCACCAATTGAAAACTTTTTACTTCTAATATTTTGAATGTAAAGCTCTGCTTCACATTTGGCTCTACATTGTCCTCTGCTAGCGGAAGCTATGAGATTCTTGATATCAACCGTAAATGATACCGAAACCGATTCCGATACCGATACCGATACTGTGAACCTTGGTAAACATTAATAATTCCATACTTCTCTAGGCTGAGATTAAGGAAGATATCATATGATGCTGAATAGGATGCTGAGAGCGTCGAATGAGAAGTAGGTAGAGGGGGTCAGAGAGGGGGCCTTTTTGTTGAACATGTGACGACGCTCATTTGATACTCATGTGTCTATATACATCAATTTGGAATATACTCGAATAATGTGTATCTATCTTTACAGAATTATTGTCAAATGTATATGAATTACTATTTGTGGCATCATTCGTGGATGTACAATCGTTATCCTGATGACGTGCGATTTGCGAGATGAATTTATACATGGGGTAGAGCAATTCCTACGGTTTGTCAAGGCGTTCCCTCAGTACATGGACCGTACCAAAGTTAAGTATACATGTGTGAGATGTCGTAACGTGAAATATCATCCAGAAGTGGATGTGACCACGCTGGTTACGACGAAGGGTAGATGAGCATAGTTTTTGACGATGTGGGGCATAGTTTTGATCCAAACAATTATGATGCGGCAGAGAAGGCACCAAATGCCGATGTTGCGAAGTTTATAGAGTTGCTGGAGAATGCAAGGACTCCTTTGTATCCTAATTGTGAGGATCATTCACCGTTGGAGGTGGTTACAAGACTGCTGAGCATTAAGTTCGATTTTAAGATGTCTCAAGAATGCTACAACCGAATCATCGAGTTGATTATAAAGATCTTGCCGGAAGGTGCAAAGTTACCTACAGACTTCTACCGGTCTAATAGGATAGTGAGATCTCTCTGGATGGGATACACAAAAATTGATGCATGTCGCAATGGGTGCATGTTGTACTACAAAGATGATAAGTACAAAGACGTGTACAGATTTTGTGGTACTGATCGCTACAAGGCAACAAGTTCAAATAGGACTCCTGGTGCAAGAAAACCTACCGATTAGATGCACTACTTGCCGTTGATGCCGCGGTTGTAGAGGTTGTTTATGGTGAAGGAGACTGCAAAAAATATGAGCTGGCACGGAAGGGAACAGATTGAAGGAGTGTTGGATCACCCATCTGATGGAGAAGCATGAAAGCACTTTGATTAAGAGTATCCAGATTTTGCTTCAGATCCGCGTAATGTCAGATTGGGTCTCTCGTCCGACAGTTTTACCCTATTCAGACTTTCGGGCTCCCAGTATTCGTGTTGGCCTGTGATCGTCACTCCGTACAATATGCCATCTTGGATGTGTATGAAGACTTTGTATATCTTTCTCAACGTTTTTATTCCAAGTTCGAACAATCCGAAGAGGAACGATGTATATTTATAGCCATTGATAGATGAGTTAAATTAGCTGTGGGAAGTAGGTGCCAACACCTAGAAAACAGAATTTTCAGATGAGGGTCGCACTGATATGGACCATCAACGACTTTTTGGCCTATGGAATATTATCTGGATGGAGCACTCATGGTCGTCTCTCATTACATGGACCGCACGAAGGCTTTCCGTTTAAAATACGGAGAAAAATCGTGCTTCTTCGATTGTCATCGACAGTTCTTGCCGAAGGACCATCCGTTCCGGAGGAACATGAATGCATTTCGTACCAACGTTGTGGAGAAGGCCAATCCACCGCCATGGTAGATCGGAGGCACGATATGGGAGGAGGTCAAGAATTTTTCAAGTGTTATCGAAGAGCCTACAAAGGGATACAAGTGTGATAAATTTGGCCGCACTCATAATTGGATGAAAAGAAGTATATTCTGGGACCTGCCTTATTGGAGCACCAATCTGATCAGACATAACCTTGATGTCATGCATATTAAAAAAAATGTGTTTGACAACATAATCAATACTGTGATGGTCGTAAAGGGAAAGACGAAAGACAATTCCATGGCCAAGTTGGACTTGGAAGATATATGCAGACATCCTGCGTTGAATTTGATAAAAGAAGGTATTGGAAAGTATAAGCAGCCTAAGGAAATTTTCTCACTAGGCAGGGAGGATAAAGTGAGAATTTGTAGGTGGATTCAGGGCCTAAAATTTCCTGACAGATACGTGTCAAATTTAAGAAGATGCGTCGATCCGAAGGAGAACAAACTGACGGGTATGAAGAGCCACGACTGTCATGTATTTACGGAGAGGTTAATTCCGATCGCATTTCAGGAATTATTACCGTCGGACGTTTGGGATCCGTTGACAGAGTTGAGCATATTCTTCAGAGATCTTTGTTCTACTATGTTGCTTGTCGATCGTTTAGAAAAACAGGAGAAGGATATTGTAGTAACGCTGTACAAGCTTGAGAGGGTGTTCCCTCCTGGGTTTTTCGAATCTATGGAGCATTTGCCAATTCATCTATCCTATAAAGAATGTGTTGGTTGGCCCGTCGGTTGTCGGTGGATGTACCCGTTTGAGCAGTATTTGAACCACCTAAAGAGAAAGGTAAAAAACAAGGCTCGGGTCGAGGGTTCTATTTGTGAAGCCTATGTTCTCGAGGATATTACACACTTCTGCTCGATGTATTTCAAGTCACATATTGCTACTAATAGAACAAGAGCTCCCAGAAACGATGATGGATATCTTGAGTCTAATGATGCAATACTGAAAGTCTTCAATGCTTTTGGAGTGCCTTCCAGAAAAATAAAGAAAATATATCTGAATGACATGGAACTAAGGGATAATCAGTTATATATATATATATATATATATTGCTCAATAGTACCGAGGATGAAGTGGGGAAGCTCGAGGGGTAAGTAACTAATACGTCCACATTTACGTCATCTATGCATGTAATAGTATCCAATATTATTATTACACTAATTAGTATATGTGTTGTTATTTTCAGCACATTTAATGATGAGGTGAGGTCAAGTAGACAGTACATAACGGATGAAGAACTGAAACAGGAAATGAGAATGAGTCTATTAGAACTTCTCGTATATGCAAGATGATGCAGCAATTACGTCTCGTATATGAACTTTGCATAGTAATTAACGGAACGCTGAATTTAATTTTTTATCTTGTGGTATTTAGGTCGATCGTCCGGACGCAATACTAGAGAATGAGTCTATTAGAACTCTAGCCAAGGGGCCCATTTATTCTGTCAAAATATAGCCAAGCTATTGTGTGAATGGATTTAGGTTCAAGTCAATAAATGCTCCGATCAGAGTGAACATTTCAGATCTTGATTCGACCATAAATAGTTGTTTATGTATCCGATCTACAAACTACAAAGATGTAGATCCGGACAATGATTTCTATGTCGTCTTACGGAAGATTGTGGAGTTGACATATAACTACGGCATAGAGCCGGCTAAGATCGTGTTGTTCAGGTGTGACTGGTTCGATCCGATCCAAGATTAAGGTTGAAAAATTGACAAGCATGGTCTTGTGGATATTAACTACCGTCGTCGATATCAAGGATACGAACCATTTGTCCTAGCAAGTCAGGATCAACTAGTTTACTTTACTACTTATCCTAGACGGGGAACAACTAGGTTGGACTGGTGGGAAGTATGTAAGACTAAAGCCAGAAATACCTAGAATGTTGACAAAATAGCTTATCAGGAGGACGAACTACCTCTCGTAACAAATACAGTTGACGTGGACACAACGGAAGTTCCATATTACACGTCTAATCGTGTAGAAGAGGTAGAAGTATCCGAAGAGGAAAACGGCGTAGATGAAAGCAAAGATGAGGAGGAAGAGGAAAATGAGGACGCAGAGGACGAAGAAGATGAATTTTCAGAAGATGATTGACATGGCACCAGAAGGCAGTTGCACTGGGAGTTCCAGTCATCCAGCTTCTACGAATATTGATCTTTCTGGCGTAGATCCTACTTATGCGCAGTAGCTGAGGAGGGAGATCTCTCTGCGCCTGTGTAGAGGGTAGAGCAATATGATATGACTTTTGACCGGATTTATTTTCGGTAAACTTATTTCTGGGTTAGACTTGGATGTTTTTACAACTCTTGATGTTTCTTATTTTTTAGACATGGTTATTATCTAGACTTGGATATTTTTGGATGCTATTATCTAAACTTGGTTATTATCTAGAAATTCAATGGAGGGTTACTCCGGGTCTATTTTTATGAACTGTGGTATGTTAAATGCATGGTTATTATCTAGAAATTCAACGGAGGGTTTCTCCGGGTCTATTTTTATAAATTATGATATGTTAAATGCATGGTTATTATCTTATAGATATCTATTTCTATCAGGTATGGCAGGACGCAGAGGATCGTACCACCGTAGCGGTAGAGGAGTGTCCCGTGGAGGTAGAGGTTCCACCGGTGGACGGAGTGGTACTCCGTTAGTGGATGACGGTGCCGGTCCCTCGTCTCCTAATACTCCAGTATACCAGCCACTCAGATCTCCGTCTGCGTCGACGGTACGTGGCAGTACTCTTGGGACGGACAGTTCCAGGCTTGAACCTATCCTGTCCAGCAGCATTCCTCCTGCGGATGGTACTATGGAGACGGAGGAACGGGTGGAGGAGGTCGCACCTACGCCATCTCTATATGATCCGAGCGATCCTCCATGCGCCCCTCCGGACGAGACGATGATGGAGATTTGGTGCGACGGACCTACAAAGTAAGTTAATTAGTTAACATTTATATGTACTTATATCTATATATTAATGAATTTAATTATCGTTGTGTAGATATCGTCTTCCGTCAGTTCTGAGGGCATTGGGGCTATTTTTGAGGTCCAACTACGGGGGCCCTTGGATCAACTACTCGGATGCCTCGGACGAGAGGAAGGCATTCTGGTTTGCCCACTTCAAGGTAACTAAAGTATATTGATTTTAGTATAAATCATATTTTATGCATATTGTATAGCTAACTAATTTAATTCTTGTAAAAAATATATTTTTATCCACCACACCGGATTGAGACGATTGAGAAGCAATTTCCTGCCGTTGCCGCCAAGTTGATCCGGGATGCGATCGACGACCAGAAGGCTCGAGACCTTTCCGAAAAAAGGGATCCAAGGTTGGATCACGTCCGAGCAGTGGATTTCCATGAAGGCTAAATTTGACGCTCCTAGGTACAAGGAACGGTCGGAGAAGGCGAAGGTGGCTAGGATGAGGGCAGGGAAGTGGTGTGGTGTCTCGATTCCCATGACGGAACATTTCCATCACCTGGTACGTGTTTTACTGTAATATATTATTTTAATAAAAGTAGTAATAAAATGTTTAATTTCAATGACAAATATTTTATTATAACAGGTAAAGAAGGGTGCGAACCCCAACATGGTGACGATCTTCCTGGCTACCCATCGGAAGGACGGAAAGCTCATCGACGATCGGGCCACACAGAGCTATGTAAGTATTACTTTACGTGTTACTAACTTTATTATAGCTTAAGAAATATGCAAATATATCCATAGACGTGGAACAACTAGGTTGGTAGTAAATATTATGCTTATCGAGATGCGTACTTTTCTAGGATGAGTATCTTAGGCTTGAGCGTGAGCTTACTAGTGCATCTGTAGAGGAAGGGGCTTGTAATTCCTCGTAGCTTCCTCTGGCTCGGACGATGGACGAGCTCTGGATGACCGCCGTTGGTAGTCTTCAGAGGGGTACGTACTAAGGTACGGGATCCTACGGCGCCTTTGTGGCGTCGCAGTCATCCAGAGCCTCCTCTGCCAGTGTGCATTCCCCACAGCCCTCAGTGGATTCGGTCCGAGTGGGAAAACTCTGTCGCCAGCTTACTGAGCTGCGTGACGAGCTGTTGCAGAGGACGAAGGAGCAGCTCCAGTCTCAGTCGCAAACAGACAATGTGGCCCTCACCGCACGATTTGATATGCTCGAGCGCACCATTAGGGAGACGGACGAAAGTATGGATCGTGCTGTTCAGGCGGTGCAGGAGAGGACGAATCTTGCCGTTCATGGGTTGCATGGGACGCAGGCAGCCATTGGCGAGCAGGTTTCGAGGCTGGTGGATGTTATGGATTCCACCAACTCCAGACTTCTGGCCATGGAGCGGACACTTCCTGGTCATGCTTCAGTATCCACACCGACTGTAGCGGCTCCACTGCCTCCTCTTCCTCTTACTGATGGGTCATCACCAGTGATGCTGACCCAAGAGCAGTATAGGTTCCTGGTGTCCCAGGAGCATGCACTGCCTACTCCTCCTCCTCCTCCTCATCCTGACCAGGCGTAGCCCTTTATTGGACTTGTTTTCATTTGTTGTGTTGGTGACCCATTTTTGGGTCTTTTTGTATTTGTTGGTGACCCATTTTTGGGTCTTTATGTATTTGTTTTATCCCGGGTATGACTATTTGTGTTATGTTATGTTGAATATTATCAGACACACTTTTTGTAGCCGTTTGGTAGTGGATTTATTTCTACCCGGCTATTTCTTGTCTTTCTGATCGATCGATTCTATTTATTTGATTATTGGTAGTGCATTATTATTATTTGTCTCTATATTGGTTTACCGGTGTTGAATGTTCCACCGAAGGGGTGGACGAATCCAGAAAATTCTACGGAGGGTTGTTCCGGGTCTATTGTTTGCAAACTGAAACTCTCATGCAGGTAAAATATTTTTAATGTAACTGTTATTTATGTGAAATGCATAATATATTCTACTTTTTTACATTTTTTGGAATTAGCGACGGTCAGCGATGCATACATACGTCGCTAGAACGTCGCAAAACTAAGAAACAAAACGTCGCAGAATGTCGCAGAACGTCGCAGATACGTTGACGTGGCAAACTGTACAGGTCAACAAATCTAGCATCCGAACGTCGGTATTCATGTATCATAACATCGCAAAATGTCGCAACAATGATGACATGGCAAGCAAAAAATTGCCAGATGTAGAGTCGAAATACATTGCTAATATCTGACTGTAACGTCGCTAAAACCAGAATGGACAGCGGCAATCAGCAACGAAATGTTACGTCGCTAATTAGCAACATTTTTGTCGGTAAACATCGCTAAATCTAGCGACGTCGGGCATCGCCGAATGACGTCGTTATAGCGACGAATAGCGACGTTTTATAAGTTAGCGACCATGAATAACACGACATGTCCGAAACGTTGCTAAAAACGTCGCTGTCAGAAGTTAGCGACATTTTTTTTGTTGTTTAGCAACGTTTTTAGGCGTCGCTAATATGAGATATTTTGGTAGTGACCATAGTCGTCAATTTTATACCAATGATTTGTGTCTTCTTCGTCATTTTCTTGGAATCAAGGTTGCTCGTTCTAAGAAGGGTGGTGTGTATCTGTCATAATTCAAGTATGTTCTAGACTTTCTCTCCGAGACTGGGATGTTGGAGTGTCGGCCAGTTGAGACTCCTATAGATTATTATGATAAGTTTGATGCTGACATGGGAGAGTTATTTGACGATGTCGGACAATATAGAAGGTTGTTTGAAAAACTTATATATATCTTACTGTTACTCGACCAGACTTCACATATGTCATCGGAGTAGTTAGTCAATTTATGCATGCTCCTCGGCAACCACATTGGGAAGCTGTCTCTCGCATTATTCGTTACTTAAAAGGTGCATCTAGGAAAGGTTTATTGTAAAAACTTTTCCAGTCGCTTACAGTAATGGAGGTCAGTGATGCTATTGGACAGGCAGTCGCAATGATAGAAGGTATACTTCTGGTTATTGTACATTCGTGGGTGGCAATCTTGTCACGTGACGTTGTAATAAGCAGAATGTTATGACTCATTTTAGTGCAGAGGTCGAGTACCGTACGATGGCTCATACAACTTCTGAGATGATGTGGTCAACTCTGTTCTTTAGGAAATGGGGATTATGATTCCCATTCCGATGGAGATGTATTGTGATAACCAGTCATCAATGTTTATTGCAAGTAATCCAGTATTTTATGAACGCACAAAGCACATTGAGGTGGATTGTCATTTTGTTCATTATCTGTTGCTGAAAAAGGAGATTGTCACTCATTATGTTCGGCCAGAACAACAATTAGGAGATATTTTTACCAAACCACTTACACGTGGTCCATTTTCTGTTTTATGTAGCAAGCTAGGCATGCATGATCTATATGCTCCACGCTTGAGGGATGATGTTAGAGGTATTTTCATTATTTAGTATAATGTGCTTTAGTCCCACATCGGATAGAGTAAAAGAAGAGGCGGCCTCTCCTATATACATATGTTGTTCCATTGCTTCAATAAAGACCATTCCATTATTATTGTATTCTCCACTATGCTCATAAAAATCAAAACCAAGTTTTTGACATAAAACATGGTTTGGAGCTTCTAAACTGAGTCTCAAATACGACTATGTTTGGAAACTTAATTACTTAACAATTGATTTGAAAGTTCCTAAAAAATTTGGGATCATATTACATATGTATTTGTATCATTATAGAAATAATTCAGCAAACTCATCAAGATGTATACAGAATAGAAAGAAGAACAAATGCCTTTCAGAAAAAAAACATCCTGACACTAGTATATCTAGTATATAGTACTGGGGCGGTGGATTGGTATGGGAATTTGGTGTAGGAATTAGATTAAGTATGCTTTAGGAAATCTTAAGATATGGGTGCCGAGCAAAGATTTTCCTAGTGTTCATCTACTTGGATGATGTAAATAAAAATGGCTCTCATCTTTCAACCTAATTTATTTATTATATATTTTTTCTTTCTTTCTTTTATATTTACATTATCCTTTATAGTTATATTATTATTTATCTACTTTTTATTTATTTATCAATATTCATTCATTTTATACCCCATTATCATTAGGAAATTTATATCCTTTATTTATAACTCTGTTATCATTATATATATATTTATTTATTGTTTTATAATTATTTCCTATTTATTGACAACTATGTTTATTATTAATTATTTAATTAATCTAGTCTTCTACTATATAATGCAGCTTGGAAACAGTTCAAAAGCGAGTCGTCCAAGTCGTATTTATATCATCAACCAGTTTTTTTAAAAAATAAATTCTTATAAATGTTACCGTGTGTATATCTTTCACCCTTATTAAAAATATTAGAACTAAAAAAAAATTCTTTTTTAAATATCTCTAGTATATATAAAATGAATACAAACAACAAGCGTGCAAAGGAAAACAGTTGAAAAGATGGCATCATACATTTGTGTGGAGAAAGTGTGAAGTCCTGTAGCCCAGCTTCTAGGAATGCCGGAACCGAAAACGTTTGTCTATGAACTACTTCTCAATCACACTATCTTCATGATATATGCACGTTAATTTGGAGACATCCAAACTGAGCTAGAAATGACATAGATTTTGCTTTGGATTCTGGTCAGAATATCTTCCTGTAACTTTACAACCTCCGAACTAATATTACACTTTTAGGGTTCTGAAGTTGCACTACCCAATTTGAATGCTTTTCTTCCATGTATAAATCCATGTACCGTACAAAGCTAAGGAGACGCTCCAAGAAAAAAGTTGCCCATGTTCTTCTTTTGAGCAATACAAAGGTCATTGTGAAAAAGAGAGACAAAAGCGGAAGGAAAAAAGAAAAGAAAAGAAAGAAAGTAAAAGCTAAAGAAAAGAAAAAAAAACCCTCAGAACTTTAAATGGAGAGAAAAGAAAGAAAGAAAGAAAGAAAGAGAAAGAGAGGTCCCAATCTCGACAAACATATTAGTCCCTCTCATTACAACAATTTGTACATGCGAACCCTGGTTTTGGAAGAAGATGGAATTGTCTGGTCAATTATCATCTGCGTGTTGTATAATGACGCAGCATGATTACGGAACGAGCTTACCTTCGTACTTGACAATGACCAAGTCAATCGGTAATGACGATAACTGGACTACCGTTGCTTGGTGAGAGCGAAGCGGTACTGCAAAAACTCCGATGGATGACCTTATGAGGGGTCCGCATGAAGGTTGTTTGAAAATCTCAAGTGAGGGACTTTCAAATCCACGGAAAAACGAGTCCACAACTAATAAAAAGTGAGAACAAATCTCAGAACTTAAAGAAAAATTGTATTGATTAAAAGTTTTTCAACAATTGCATACAAATGGTGCCTATTTATAGGACTTTTATGATAACATAATCTTAATCAAAATCAAATTCTAATAATAATCAAATAAAGATAGAACCTATCCTAATAAGAGATAGATTCAAAATAAGGGTCCTAATAAAATAGGATTCTCAAAAACTCATAAAGTTAAAAAGAAGAAGAAGAAGAAGAAATTCTATAAGGATTTGAACAGGCAACATTAATTTTGGACCTCCACTTGCAGGAGATCTCAAAATAGCAATCATATCATATTTGTAGAGAGCTTCTTCTGCTTAGAGTGCAAGGTTATCACATGAGCACCTACTAATTCTTTAATCTTGTCTTTGAGGATATATCATCTTATCAGATGATGGATTATTCAGTGATATTGTTATGCTCTATTCCCAGAATATTACAAGTCAAGTACGTAACTAACATCCAAGGCTACACATCAAACAAGTATATATGTATCTATATTGCGATTGATGTCTGTAAATTTCCAGGATACAATTATGGACAAAGCTAAACCATTAATAAACAGAGAATAATTTACATCTATAAATATAAACCACCCATATTTACATCTCACAAGTCTAGTTTATGTCTCAAAATATAACATAAAAAAAGGATTATACAGCTTCATAACATAAAACTGCTGCTTTACCCTTAGTCTGCATTACTCCTGATCAAACTCATCCACGCTTTATAGAGGCATCTTCTTCTCTTCGGCCAAGCCTTCATCTAGCGAACAAATACTAAGTCATCAAAGACATGTAAGTTCTCGGTTCAAGTACGATAAAATAAATGAATTAAAGTAGTATATGATTGAAAAATCATAATTTGCTACTCCAATAGGGATATAAAGAAAACCTAAGGACGTATTTTAGTGTTAACTCAAAAATAAGACTCTATTGTGATACTTATTCTAATGATTCATTAGTGTCCAAATTATTCTTATAGCCTAACACTCGGTACCACAATCACAATACAAATTTTTCTAAATGATGATGCAATTTGGAGAACAGTTTATGGATCTCAAACTTGACTAGTTTTTCAGTAATAATCATATTACCCAGGATCAGACTATTGCATTATTGGCATGATGCTTAGTGTCCGACCCTCTTCATACTGAGAAAATATGAGACATATCATTTAATACAAAATATATATTTTGATTAAAATAGGTACATACAAGTATAGTATATGAAAAGTGAGATAAGCACTCACACCCTCCTCGCAAGGCCTGTCGAACGAGAAATAAAATAACTAATCATCTTTTGTTGTTTATATTGCAAAGCTTTCATACCGTATAATCCATTTTATTCTTTCCAACCCAATACTCGATTCTACAATCATAAATAATTTTTAATTCTATTATCTTATTATATATGCCTTTAATGGATCAAGTAAGTATCTCGATCCGTGTACCGTAGATATGAATATAAGATTACCATTCAATAGAAAATTTCCATCCATTAGAATAACACATGTATGAATCTCTATACATATAAATATCATTTAATAAGAGAATATAGCTCAACATGATATTATATCAAATGAAACGAGACATGATATGTATATCTATACATGTAGCAAGTGTCATGTAGAACTAGGATACATCTTAGCATGATATTCGTATACCGAAACAAGATAGGTAAACTTGTATTACATATTTGTTATGCTTGCATGTTCGTGTATCTGTATCCTACGAGTCCAATACTTAGACGGGTTGACTCCAAAAAATATTCAATGTTATCGAGAGTCTGTTTCTAACAAATAAATGACTAAGCTAGGTTATAATATGATCAGAAATTAAAACTTGGACATCTTCCTAAATTCTTAGAATTATAGGCAGAGTCTCATTTATATTTTGAGCTCCAACAATTTTACACATAGTATATCCGGAGCAACTCTTCGTAGAATTTGCCTAGGTTAACACCCCTTCGGTGGAACAACTGACACCAGCACATGCAATTATAATCATGTAGAAAATGCATAAGTATTAAGAAGAAATAAATTCTTTTTACCTTGCTTACTTAGCAATAACTATTGATCTTGCTAGACTTGTTCTTACGAACCAATAAAACACGTTAGTTAGAAATATGTAGAGTTCGAAATGAACTTAACAACTGGATAATACTTGAACCAATGATACATTCACATATGCAAGAATATATACTATTGGAATTATCCAATAATTAGGGATAACACATATAAAATTAATTATGTTGTGCTATCTAAGTAATTAAGCCAAATTAAAATGGTCTATTTGAAAAATTGGCTTAAGTGTATAATTGTCATGGAAATAATGTGTAGATATCGGAGATAAATCTCATTTGATGAGAGGCCAAATTAGAAATATATATCTAACACTTAGAATATATATTTTATTAGGGGTTATGGTCCCAACTTATACGAACACAAAAAGCTCTTGTGCATTCCCAACAACAAAGAGAGAAATAAAGAATACATCTTTGTTATTAAGGGTCGTAGAAAGTTGGAAGATCAAATCAAATAAAAGGACGATCGATACAAGATCCATTAAGCTAAGCAATGGATTTAGGTACGCTTCTGCAATTATTTATCATCTTTATCTCATGATCAACGGGTAAAATTTTAACAAGTGGTATCAGAGCCTCCATGTTTGATTTATGAGATCAAAGTTTCAGAATTAATCAATATTGTTTGTTGTTGTTTAGGAACCCTAGATCGTTAGATCTAATTTAATTTGGTTGAGATTATTCAATCAAAAATTTTATGATCCAGCGAACATCTATATAAATCGCCTATTGAGTCTATAAAATTAATCTTGAGAAAAATATTATTTTCATGGAGCAACCATTAGGATCGCTGGAGGTAAATTTCAAGTGATTTTTTAAGCCATTAAGCAACAAAAGTAACAAATCTAGGATTTTGTAGTAGTTGGATTGAGTTTTACATGCACATAATTATTTTTTTTGATGTAATCTATTGACGTGTATATATTCAATAGATTATTTTTTTGATGTAATCTTCATGGGTTATTTGATGTAATCTATTGATGCATATATTCAATAGAATATGTTAATACAATATGCTTATTATGTTTACTTTATTTGATATACTTTGTTGATGTATATATCTTCAATAGATTAATTTTTGTATTTTTCATGGATTATTTGATGTAATCATTTGATGAATATATTCAGTAGAATATGTTGATGTAATTTGTTGACTTATGATTATTTGATTTGAGTTATAATCTTGTAAATATGCATGTACATAAATTGATTAGTTAGTCTATATTTAACATTTTGGCGCTTCTTTATAACTAGTAATAGTTGTCTAACATTCTAACTAGAAATAAGATGTCGCCAAAGTGACTCTCTTGCGTAGATAGTTTATAAGGGATGTCGGATGTTGTGTGTGTACATTCATGCGAGTATTAGCCGCCTAAAGTAAGGTTAATACTTGGCCGAATTGCAGACATATCTGTGATGATAAATGTGAGACAATTGTAAAGTTCATATGTGAATAATAACTCGATCCAAAGATAGACTTATTATTTGACATGAGTGATTGTCAACGTTTGATTATTACCAAGAATACCACTTACAATTGATATTACTGTCAAAAAACTTGATATTAGCGATGTGCTAGGTATCTTGAGATGTGGTTTACCATTATTTAAATTTATTTGACTATATTTTAATTTTTGCTTATTAATTAGAGCATTTTTTTTGTTCAATTTTTTCAGCTAGTGTTGCTATAATATCTGCTAATCCGAAGTCAATTCCCATGATAAACGGGACAAACATCAAAGACTGGAAAGTGAACATTTATATTATTCTTAACTGCATGGATATAGACATTGTACGAAGGATTGAGCGTCCCACTACTCCTAAGGAAGGCAGTTCCTCTGCTGACAAAGCGAACTTTGAGAAGTAAAAACGCTCAAACCGCTTGAGTTCGATAATCATAAAGTACGGCATTCCAGAGGCCTTCAGGGGTACAATATATGATGAGGTTACCACTGCAAACAATTTTTTGTTGAAATCGATAAACGATTTACAAAGAAAGATAAGGCAGAAATAAGCACACTTTTGTTGTGCTTGATTACCATGAAGTATAAGGGCAAAGGTAAGATAAGGGAGTACATCATGGAGATGTCACATATTGCTTCAAAATTTAAGGCACTTAAGCTCCACCTGTCAGATGACTTGCTCGTGTATTTGGTATTGCTCTCACTTTCTATACATTACAATCAATTTATGGTCAGTTACAACTGTTAAAAGGAGAAATGGACTCTAAATGAGCTCATTTCATACTATGTACAAGAAGAGCATATATTGAAGCGAGATAAGACTGAAAGTGCTAATTTAGCTACCACCCCTAAAGACAAGTATAAGGGCACTAAACAAAAGAATACAAAAGTTGCTAAGGGTCCAGCGTAAAAGAAACAAACTGAAGTTAATAGTTATTTCTTTTGTGGCAAGTCAGGACACGTAAAGAAGGAATGTACAAAGTACCACTCATGGTATGTAAAGAAAGGATTGTCTGAGCTACCGAAAGTCAATTCCCATGATAAACGGGACAAACATCAAAGACTAGAAAGAGAACATTTATATTATTCTCAGCTGCATGGATCTAGACCTTGCATGTAGGATTGAACGTCCCACTACTCCTAAGGAAGACAGTTCCGCTGCTGACAGAGCAAACTTTGAGAAGTAGGAATGCTCAAACCGCATGAGTTCGATAACCATAAAGTACGACATTCCAGAGGCCTTCAGGGGTACAATATATGATGAGGTTACCATTGCAAACAATTTCTTGTTGAAATCGATAAACGATTTACAAAGAATGATAAGGCAGAAATAAGCACACTTTTGTTGCGCTTGATTACCATGAAGTATTTAAGGGCAAGGTAAGATAAGGGAGTACATCATGGAGATGTCACATATTGCTTCAAAATTTAAGGCACTTAAGCTCGAACTGTCAGATGACTTGCTCGTGTATTTGGTATTGCTCTTACTTCCTACACATTACAATCAATTTATGGTCAATTACAACTGTAAAAAGGAGAAATGGACTCTAAATAAGCTCATTTCATACTGTGTACAAGAAGAACAGATATTAAAACGAGATAAGACTAGAAGTGCTAATTTAGCTACCACCACTAAAGAAAAGTATAAGGGCACTAAACGAAAGAATACAAAAGTTGCTAAGGGTCCAGCGTAAAAGAAACAAACTGAAGTTAATAGTTATTCTTTTGTGGCAAGCCAGGACACGTAAAGAAGGAATGTACAAAGTACCACTCATGGCATGTAAAGAAAGGATTGTCTGAGCTTCTCAATCACACTATCTTCATGATATATGCACGTTAGTTTGGAGACATCTAACTGAGCTAGAAATGACATAGATTTTGCTTTGGATTCTGGTCAAAATATCTTTCTATAACTTTACAACCTCTAAACTAATATTACACTTTTAGGGTTCTGAAATTGCACTACCCAATTTGAATGCTTTTCTTCCATATATAAATCCATGTACCGTACAAAGATAAGGAGACACTCCAAGAAAGAAGTTGCCCATGTGCTTCTTTTGATCAATACAAAGGTCATTGTGAAAAAGAGAGACAAAAGTGGAAGGAAAAAAAGTTGAAATCGATAAACGAAAGAATACAAAAGTTGCTAAGGGTCCAGCATAAAAGAAACAAACTGAAGTTAATGGTTATTTTTTTGTGGCAAGCCAGGACACATAAAGAAGGAATGTACAAAGTACCACTCATGACGTGTAAAGAAAGGATTGTCTGAGCTACCGAAAGTCGATTGCTGGTGAAAGACACATCTATGTGGTTGGTGGCAAGTCGGTAGAAGTGGAAGCAAGGACATTTTTAGGTTATTAATTATTATTGGATTTGATAGACAATTTTTGTAAATTTTATTGTACCGTCTTTTAGATATAATTTAGTTTCAGTTTTATTGGATAAATCTAATTATCATTGTTCATTTGGAAACAATAAAGTTTGATCTCTCTTTAAATTCAAAATATTGTTGGTAATTTTTTAATTTTATGATAACATATATTCTCTTGAAACTATTGCACCATATAAAGAAACCTTGCATGTGGAACCGCATAGTACTAAATAAATATAAAGATTTTTTTGAGGAGAACTGCTTTATTTTTGAGGATGTTGAGTTTTGGGGGAGAAATAAAAATCAACGACATTAATTATCTTTGAGAAAGAATCAATTTTGATTCCTAGTATCCCCTTTTGACAATGTGCAAGTTTCTATACCTGTCAATGATCAATAAGTGTATTTGAAACCTCAATAAGACAATGTCAAATTAGCTCTACGTCGATGTTGAGCTACCTCTACAAGTTGATGTTGAGCTACCTCAACAAGACAACATAGCGGCACCTTCATTAAAGATGAGGTAATTCTTTCTGAGGAACAAATTCAACAACCTCAAGAACTAGTGCTATTAAGATGGTCCACGTAAGAAAGGAGAAATACAATTTCAGATAATTTTGTCATATTTCTCTAAGAACGTGAGGAAGACTGTGGAATACTAGAAGATGATCCAATCAACTTCCGTCAGGCTACAGAAAGTTCTAACTCTCAAAAGTGGATTGAGACAATGGATGTTAAAATGACATGTCTATCAAATGGATGTCAAAATGATGTTTCTCAATGGTAACATTGACAAAATAATTTATATGGTGTTTTCAGAAAACTTTGTGTTGGGAGATCCAAAGAATATTGTTTGCAAACTGATAAAATCTATTCATGGACTAAGCAAGCTTCTCGTCAATGGTACTACAAATTTTACCAAGTGGTTACCTCATTTGGTTTTGTGATAGACACTGTTAAAAATTGTGTGTATCCTAAGTTTAGTGGGAGTAGATAGTTCCTAGCTTTGTATATCGATTAAAGTACTTAATACAAATCAGGTGACACATGTCGCTAAAGGAGACAAGTTCAATCTTAATTAGTGCCCTAAGAATAGCCTTCAAACTAAAAAAATACAATAGATTCCATGTTCATCAGCTGTATGGAGTTTAATATATGCTTAAGTATGTACGCGTTTGGATATTGCCTACATAGTTGGGATGTTAAGCAGACATTTAAGCAAACCTGGGTTGGATCATTGGATAGCATCCAAACGAGATACTTAGGCAATTTATAGAGAAAAAAAAGATTATATGCTCTTTATAGGAGATCGAAAAATTTGGAGATCATAAGGTATTCCTACTCTGACTTTCCTAGATACCAAGACAACAAGAAATCCACATCAGGTTATGTTTACATGTTGACTAGTGAAGATATATCTTGGAAGAGTGTCAAACAGACACTTGTAGCATCATTCACCATATCAGTAGAGTTTACAACATGTTGTGAGGCATTCAATCAATAAATATGGTTGCAGAATTTTGTCACAAGGCTGCGCCTACATGAGGGTGTTGAAAGACCACTCAAATTATTGTATGATAATAAATCACCAGTACTGTATTCTAATAACAACATGAGCTCGAAAGTCGAAGTATATTGACATAAAGTTCCTAATTGTGAAGGAAAGAATTCAGAATGGTCAAGTGTCCATATAGCACATTAGGACAAACTCCATATTAGCGGATCCGCTCACAATACTGTTATCACCCAATGCTTTCAAGAGCACACTGCTCATATGGGTGTTATCTTATTTGAATATACGGCAATATAGTGGGAGTTTGTATCCTATGTAATTTTGGTGCTATATATTTGGACATGGACACATTTACGTATTTAAGTATTTGAGATATTTTTCTGGTCAGATATAGAAAATTAAGTTTATTATGTTTTATTATGTTAAAGTATTGATTTCGCAAAAGTAAAGGAGGAACAGTTGGAATTAATAGACATGTGTTGATCATATTGCAGGTAATTTCTATGCTACGCATCCATGATTGATCTATGTCGTTTAGCAATATTGGTATATGTAACCATTAATGGCTTGGTTACGCTAAATGTGATGAAGTCCGCTTTGATCCTATTGGTATATATTAATAGACGAGATTGTCTTGATATACCCTAAGGTTAAGATAGCAATTTTTGAGCTCATAAAGTTAACACAATTATAAGGTTACATATGTGGTCCAGTAGAAGATTGTTGAAATCATCCAATAATTAGGGGGCCACACATGTAAAATTAATTTTTTTTGTGCTATCTAAATAATTAAGCCAAATTCGTTACTGATACGTAAATCAGGTACGACTTAACATATATATATATATATATATATATATATATATATATATATATATATATATATATATATATATATATATATATATATATATATATTAAAACCAAATATCCGTGGACAAAAGTTCTCGGGCTAGAGCCACCCATCTAGCACTTGGCCCGGGACATGGCCACTGCCACCCAGCCGCTCCTATGGGGGATCGATCTCGCGACCTCACACCCCGGTGGCAACGGTCTTACCGTTACACTAACGTGCCGTTGGCAACATATATATATATATATATATATATATATATATATATATATATATATATATATATATTTAACATGCTTCCTTCTTAGTCTAGGCTTGCAAGGAATCACATGTAAACATGCAAGTATAAATAGAATTTAATCTATTACTTGCATAATCATAATAATCTTCAAACTTCACAAAATATGAAAGAATGGTCTTGACAAATAAATATATTTCATTAAATTAGTTTTTTATGAACAGGCGAATAAATAAATGTTCCTATTGAATAAGTAGAAGCATTTATGTGTAACAGTGTTTGTGTAGTATCAATTGTGTCCTTGTTGCCATAACAGGTATCATAATGTCTTTTTAAAGTTTCGGCTATTTTTTTTCCCATTTAAAGAGTTTTTTTTGGCATTTATAACATTGTGCAGCTTTAGGTGTTTGTTTCTATGTATTGAGATCTAACATTTCCTCTCCCATCTATCATTCGTGACACATATTTTAGTAAAACTATAATTCCAAATAATTGATTTTTCTCTACTTGGAATATGAAACTATACTTTGATTTTCGAGAGGTGATGTTTGTGTTTGTGTTTGTTCATTTTCTACAATAATTATTATTAAAATATCATAGCAATAATCGTAAAGTATTAAAGTTTTGGTTAGAATAAGTAGCAACATTAGGATTCACACGTTATTTTTTAATTAAAAATAATCAATTTATTATAGCAAAATAACAACTTATATTTTATAATAAAAAAATTTAAATACTTAATTCTTAACTTGATTTTCTATAAAGCCGGAGGTAGAAGGGTTGTAGCTTGATGGGGGTAGATCAAGTTGAAGCTTCTAAATTCTAGTTCTTTGAATCCTTATGATTCACTACAAAAATGTGTCATATTAGCGACGGAATTTAGCGATTCCGTTAATAAACGTCGCTAATATTTTATCTTAGCGACGTACACCGACGCCTAGCCGCGCAAACTTAGTTTTGGAAATAAATTCGACACTAAACGTCGGTGTATGTCGCTAATATGGCGTCGTTTAGCGACGTAATGTAACCCACGTCGCCGTATGCTTTTTTTAGCGACGTCTAGCGACGTAACTTAGATACGTCGCTAATATTTTAACTTAGGTCAGCACGAAATTTCTTTTCGCCTCATTTAGTGTATTCTCTCTCTCTCTCTCTCTCTCTCTCTCTCTCTCGACATATCTCGACGACCGACCCCCCGCCGTCGACCTCCCCCGCCGTATTCCCTCCATCTTTCATGCTCGATGATCCCCCACTGACGACCGAAGCCCCCCTCTCTCTGTCTCTCCGTCGACGACCGACCCCTCTCTCCCCCGCCGATGACCCCCTCTCCCCCGCCGACGACCCCGACCCCCTCTCCTCTCTCAGGTAAACCCTAAACCCTAAATCCATAAATTTTGGACACTAACACTGCTATGACACGACACAGACACAGACACTGTTGCTGACACGATGACACATTCACTGTATTTTATATATTTATACGATGACACTTATGCTAGGTTTAATATTTATATATGTATTTTATATTATAAATTATAATGATAATGTCTTTCATGTGTTATTGAGGGTAGTAACATAGTGTATTGAGAGTATCCAACGTGTATCATAGGGAGAAGCTTGTGTATATCTCTAGTGCACACCAAGTATTCGGTGAAATGTTATAAAAATTGTATTGTGCACTTAGGCAATGTGTGATTTCAATTGGTGATTGTCATTTGGAGATCGATTTATCTATAGTTGGTATCCTATTGAGAATATATTGTGTTTCATTGATACCAATTGGTATTGGCAATGAAGTGAATGTGTATCCTATGCGTTAACATATGTTGTGTGTGCTTATATATAATAGTGTATACATATATATAGATAGATAGGTTTATGTGTGTAGAGGAGTATGGCTACTAGTGTAGTATTGAGCACAATCCACGTTAGTATTGATGTGTGTATATATGCATATATACACGTTAGTGTTGTGCTAGTATATATAAGTGTGAGTGTGTGTATTTATTGAAGTGTACTAGGTCTGTAGGTAAGTGTTAGCTAGGTTTCGCCAAGTATTTCATGGTAATGGCTAGCTTGGACACTCCGAGGTCAAGTTTTCCTTGTGGGCTCACAAGGAACACATGACGACAGAGATATCATTATCTCTTATGTTAAGTGTCTGTGTTAGTCTGAAATCAAGAGTGTATAGAGTATCCTAGAAATAGAAAGATTTCGATTATTGGTTGGACGAGCCAGAATCCTTTGACGGAGAAGCCTCCGTTAACGGATTTTGGCTCGTCCCACCACCAATCAAAACTTTTTACTTCTGATACTGATACCGATACTGTGAACCTTGGATATCATATGATGCGGAATAGGAGGCTAAGAGAGTCGAATGAGAAGAAAGAAAGTAGAGGGGGCCCAGATAGGGGGCCTTCTTGTGAACATGTGTCTATGCATCCATTTGGAATATACTCGAATTGTGTATCTATCTTTGAAGAATTATTATCAAATGGATATGAATTACTATCTGCGGTAGGACGAGCCAGAATCCTTTGATTGTTGGTGGGACGAGCCAGAATCCTTTGATTGTCTATGTATCAAGAGTGTATAGAGTATCCTAGAAGTAAAATAATTTCGATTGTTGGTGGCGCGAGCTAGAATCCGTTGACGTAGAAGCCTCCATCAACGAATTTTGGTTCGTCCCACCACCAATCAAAAACTTTTTACTTCTGATACTGATACCGATACTGTGGATATGAATTACTGTGGATATACTCGATATGAATTACTATGGATATATCGATACTTTTTACTTTTGATACCGATACTGTGGATATACTCGAATAATGTCTATCTATCTTTGCAGAATTATTGTCAAATTAATGGTTATGAATTACTATCTGCGGCATCGTTCGTGGATATACAACCGTCATCCTGATGATATGTACAGTGTGCGGGATGAATTCATAGAAAGTGTACAGCAGTTCCTGCAGTTCGCCAAGGCGCTCCCTCAGTACATGGACGATACCAAAATTAAGTGTCCGTGTGTGAAATATCGCAACTTGAAATATAATCCAAAAGTGGAAGTCACATATCATTTATACTCGAAGGGTTTCACATCGAATTACTATCAGTGGATCGCGCATGGAGAACTTGTGTCTTTAGCATCGGAGTCAGAGCCTTATGTGGATATCCACAACCATGCTGCTTAAGACGATGGGTGGATGAACATGGTTTTTGATGCGACAGGGCCTAGTTTCTATCCGGACAATTATGATGCAGCTAGGAGGCACCGAACGTCGATGCTACAAAGTTTATGGAGTTGCTGGAGAATGCAATGACTCTATTATATCCTGGTTGTGATGATCATTCACCGTTGGAAGTGGTTACAAGATTGTTGAGCATCAAGTCCGATTTTAACATGTCGCAAGAATGCTACAATCGAGTGATGGAGTTGATTATAGAGATCTTGCCAGCGGGTGGTAAGTTACCTAAAGACTTCTACCGGTCTAAGAGGATGGTGAGATCGCTCTGGATGGGATACGAAAAAAATGATTCTTGTCGCAACGGGTGCATGCTGTACTACAAAGATAACGAGGACGCAGATGTATAAAAATTTTATGGTGCTGATCGCTATAAGAAAACTAGTACATGGAGGTCTACTGGTGCAAGAAGGCCGACCGATTTAATGCACTACTTGCCTTTAACGCCGTGGTTGCAGAGATTATTTATGGTGAAAGAGACTGCCGAAAATATGAGTTGGCACAGGCGAGAACAGATTGAAAGAGTATTGGATTACCCATCCGATGGATAAGCATGGAAGAACTTTGATCGAGTATATCCCGATTTTGCTTCAGATCCGCGTAATGTAAGGTTGGGGCTATCTTCTGACTGTTTTACTCCTTTTGGTCTTTCGGGATCCCAGTATTCGTGTTGGCCTGTGATTGTCACTCCGTACAACCTACCACCTTGGATGTGCATGAAGACTCAGTACATGTTTCTAACCGTTATCATTCTTGGTCCTAACAATCCCAAGAGGAACATTGATGTGTACTTACAGCCGTTGATAGATGAGTTGAATCAGTTATGGAAAGTAGGCGCCAACACGTATGATGTTTCCAGGAAGCAAAATTTTTAGATGAGGGCAACCCTTATGTGGACCATCAACGACTTTTCGGCCTATGGAATGTTATCTGGATGGGGCAGTCATGGCCGTCTCTCATGTCCATATTATATGGACCGTACTAAGGCTTTCCATTTGAAACACGGAAGAAAATCGTGCTTCTTTGATTTTCATCGACAATTTCTGCCGAAAGATCATCCGTTCAGAAGGAACAAGAATGCGTTCCGTGCTATCATTGTGGAGAAGGGTGATCCACCACCAAGGTGGTGCGGAGACACGATATGGGAGGAGGTCAGAGATTTTCTAAGTGCTATCGAAGATCCTATAACGGGGTACAAGTGTGAAGGATTTGGTCGAGATTATAACTGGACGAAGAGGAGCATATTCTGGGACCTGCCATATTGGAGTACCAATCTAATTAGACATAATCTTGATGTCATGTATATTGAGAAGAATGTGTTTGATAACATAATTAATACTGTGATAGGGAAAAAAAAGAAAGACAATCCCAAGGCCAGGTTGGACTTACAAGAAATATACAAACGCCATGCGTTGCATTTGATAGAGAAGAATGGGAAAGAGTTCCTGCCAAAGTCATTTTTTTTACTGGATAAGGAGGACAAAGTGAGACTTTGTTGGTAGGTCCAGGGTCTAAATTTTTTAGGTGGATACGTGTCGAATCTGAGAAGATGCGTCGATCCGAAGGAGAACAAACTGACGGGTATGAAGAGCCACGACTGCCACGTATTCAAGGAGAGGTTAATTCCGATTGCATTTCGAAAATTCTTACCACAGGGAGTTTGGGATCCATTGACCGAGCTTAGCATATTCTTAAGGGATCTTTGTTCTAAGAAATTGCTCGTCGACCGTCTAGAAAAGCATGAGAATGACATTATGGTAACACTGTACAAGCTGGAAAAAGTGTTCCCTCTTGGATTCTTCGACTCTATGGAGCATTTGCCAATTCATCTTTCCTATGAGGCACATGTTGGTGGACCTATCGAATATCGATTGATGTACACATTTGAGCGACACCTAAACTACCTAAAAAGAAAGATAAAAAATAAGGCACGGGTCGAGGGTTCTATTTGTGAAGCCTATGTTCTCGATGAGATTACAAATTTCTGTTCGATGTATTTCAAGCCTCATATTGCAAATAATAGAACGAGAGCTCCCAGAAACGACAACGGAGCTCAGGATTTTAATGATACAATACTGAAGGTTTTCAGTGCTACAGGAAAGCCATCGGGTAAAATAAAGAGGAGATATCTGAACGTTGACGAACTAAGGGCTGCTCAGGTGTATGTATTACTCAACTGCGACGAGTATGAAGTGGAGAAGCTCGAGGGGTAAGTAATTAATACAGGGTAAGTCATTTTAATAGTATTGTTTTCAGCATATTTAATGATGTTTTGTTGTTTTTAGCACATTTTATGATGAAGTGAGGTTGAGTAGGCCACACATAACAGAAGAAGAACTATAACAAAAAATGAGGCATTATTTTCCTTCCTAGTTGAGTGTATATGTAAGGAGGACTCTGTAATTACCTTTTTGTATCTGCACTTGAGAATGAACTTAATTTCTTATGTTGTGTAGGTCGATCGTCCACACGCAAGGCTTAAGAATGAGTCTATTAGAACTCTAGCCAAGGGACCAATTTATGCCGTAAAAATTTGGCCAAGCTACTGTGTGAATGGATTTAGGTTCAAGTCGATAACTTGTCCGATCAGAGGCAACTTACTAGATCTCGATTCCACCAAAAACAGTCGTTTGTGTATCAGATCTTCGAACTACAAAGATGTTGACGCGGGTAACGATTTCTATGGCATCCTATGGAAGATTGTGGAGTTGACATTTAGTTATGGAATAGAGCCTACTAAGATTGTATTATTCATGTGTGATTGGTTCGATCCGATCAAAGATCAAGGTTGGAAAATAGACAAGCATGGTGTTGTGCACATAAACTATCGGCGCCGATATCTGGCCTATGAACCATTTGTCCTATCAAGTCAGGCTCAGCTCGTGTACTTTACAAGTTATCCTAAACGGAGAACAACAAGGTTGGACTGATGGACAGTATGCAAGACCAAAGCTAGAAATACCTTTGAGGTTGACGATATAGCTTATTAAGAGGATGAACTACCTCTTGTAACAAATATTGTAGAAGTAGACACAATGGAAGTTCCTTATTACACAACTAATTGTGTAGAAGAGATAGAATTATCCGAAGAGGAAGATGTAGATGAAAGTGAAGATGAGGAGGAAGAAGAAGAAGATGACGAGCTAAACGAAGAAGATGGATTTTCAGAAGAGGATTAAATTTGTGTATTTTCAGAAGATGAATACTTTAGTGACACTTTTGTGTCTCCTCCTACTTTTGTGACTATGTTGTTTTTCATAAATATGTGATGCTTTTTATATAAATATGTGATTCTTTTCATATAAATCTGTGATGTTTTTTATATAAATATGTATTTGTTTTATCATCATATGTTATTATCAGGTATGGCAGGTAGACCAGGACGACGCGGAGGTAGATATGTTAGACAGTCTGTGCCTCGGCCGGGAGCAAATTTAGATTTCGTACCCTCATCTCCGAGTACCCCATTGTACCATATTGTTCCCGGTCCATCGATGGTGTAGGGCATGACGGCGCAGGGCGTTGCTCGTCCTGGGATGAGCAGTTCCAGGAGGTTCGCGACTATGACCAGTACTGATCCCTCGTCCAACATTACTCCAGCCGACGACCCCATGGGGAGAGACGAGCATATGGAGGACGTCGATCAGACTGATCCTGGTGAGGCTTCGCATATGGTGGACGTCGACGACGACCCTCCATGCGCGCCTCGGGACGAGACGCATATGGAGATTTGGACGGACGGGCCTACGAAGCAAGTTAATTAGTTAATATATATAAATTATAATATGTACATATATATTCATGAATTTATTTTTTTATAGATATCGGCCTCCTGCAGTTCAGAGATAGCTGGGTTATTTCTGAGGCAGAACTATGGTGGGCCTTGGATTAACAACTCAGATGCTCTCAAAGATAGGAAGGCCTTTTGGTTGGCCCACTTCAAGGTAAAAAAAATATAAATATGTTTATTTTTAATTTCAATAATTATTTGTGTATATTATATAACTCGCTCTATTTTACTTCTTGTAGAGGACCGATTTCTATCCACCATACTGGACGACAAAAATCGAGTCCCAGTTTTCTGTCATCGCCGGCAAGTTCATCCGTGATGCGATCCACGACCAGAAGTCTCGTGATCTCTCCGAAAAATCGATCCATGGTTGGATCACGCCTGAGCAGTAGACTACGATAAAGGCGAGATTCGGTGAGCCCAGGTACCAAGGACGGTCCGAAAAGGCTAAGGTGGTGCGGTCGAGCGCAAGTAAGTGGTGTGGTGGCTCAATTCCTATGACGGAGCATTTCCGTCGTCTAGTACATTTCTTTAAATGCATTATTTGAAATGTAGTTGGATAAAATATTTAATATTAATAATAAACAATATATTCTAACAGGTAAAAAAGGGTGAGAACGCCAACATGGTGACCATCTTCCTGGTCACCCATCGGAGGCCGGTGAGTTTATCGATGAGAGGGCCACGCAGACATATGTACGTTCTATTCCTCACCCTTTAATTCACTATAATTTGAAACACATTGTCATGACTCGATCCCAAATTGTTGGGTCAAATCGGATCATGCCCAGCCTGCACCGTTGTGAGACGACGGCAGTAAGCTGTTTCTATATGCAGGTAATCTCAACAACAATTATATTTATCACAACTTTAATATTATGAACATTTAAAACTTTTGTTCAATTATTGAAAGTACAACTGAAAATGAAATACTAAAATAAAAAGTCTGCAATTCTAACATAGAAAAAAAAATGAAAATCAACTAGCTAAATGGCCGGCTCATCGGCCTCGGGATCAGCGTCTTCTAAGTGAGACTCTGGAAGCGCCGCAGGGTACAGCACAGGATCATAATAGCTATCGAACAATAGCTCAGCATTATCAATATTACCTATGGGGGGATCCAGTCAGGAAAGGAGCAAAGTACAATTATATATATATATCTAACAGTTCAAATAGTAATAGAAATTTGTAATTTTAAACAGTTTGAAATACTTGAACCATATTTTTCAGCAATTTTTTCAGCAATTCAATATTTGAAAACAGTGTGATTTGAATAGGTAATGTATATGACCAGCTTGGGTTGTACAATAGCATCCTAGCGATGCGATACGGCTTATCCCCATGTGTAAGAGGGGTAAGCTCGCACAATTATGCAATATGAAGGTATTGGTCATAAGCACTACACTACTCCCCCAATATCCCACAATCAATATTTGAACTCTGGGAGAGAGTTCGTGTAGCAATGTGGTTTAAGCATGCAAGATAACAATTACTAATTAAATTGCGAGATAACATAACCGTACTTGTCTTTGCTATTGACTGGATTGAGATGTCGGTACCGGAGAGGAAGTCAGTTACGTCCTCGAATTCCTACAGTTGAGAATCCTGACTTAGAATCATAGATAAGCCATTTCTAAGTGTGCTAGTTACAATCTCTAAAAGTAGGTCCTAGTCCAGTTTTAAGTTGTTTAACGAATATACTACCGGATCACGTTTTTCGTCGCGAGCTACAATCAATATCAATTAGCGAAGTAAAAGTCAATTTAACCTTTATTGGGAAAATAGAATTTTCATGTTAATTAGCAAAACTTTGTATTTTTTTTAGTAACATATATATATATATATATATATATATATATATATATATATATATATATATATATATATATATATATATATTTTTATATATATATATATATATATATAAAATTAGGTTTTTCTTTAAATGAGAAAATTGTGAATTTTTGTTAACTTACAAACTTGTAATTTTTTTACCATTTACTTAATTTGAGAAAACTTATTAATCTTTTATACCAAAATAAATATCCTTTTTAATATTTTACGCGTCCAACGACAAAACCAACAAACCAGAAAATAACCAAAAAGCTATGCTACACAATACAAGGTCACAGAAAATAAATAGAAAACTGAGCTTATGCCCTTACAACTTATTACATAAATTAATTAAATAATAAAAAGCTACTGGTGAGCTCTGAACGTCGGGAAGCGGTCCATTCAGGAGGCACGAATGCCCTGTACTCGAAATACGAAAATACTCAGTACAAGTTCTAAATAATTAAATTATAAAAGTATGAATAGGGTAAGTCTCAGACTTGGTCATACAAAACTCATGTTGCTGGCTAACGCCTCAACGTACAGGAAGTCCTGTAGCATTTGTGTTTCGCCGAGGCTCATCCGACCGATATGATCGTCGCCTAAGGGAATACCGAAACTCACAGAATCCAAAACTTAAACCAATCTAAAACCATTTTCATAAACCGTTTGCAAAGATCGGGATTTGGAAATAGATTTTGTTATCAAAAATAATATTTTGAAAACTTATAAGAAAAATTGGGCAGCACCACCTCTGTGATTAGGACAACCTAGCAACGATGCGGTACCGTACCACATCCGACCAGTCGATCCCAAACCAGGGAGAACACAAAATCACAACACAAAGATAATATCCAATTTTAAAGAATAATAAGCCACAAGCAAAAGTAAAATATCCCAACCAAAGAAATACTCAGAACAAATGAAAAAATATTAGCCAAGCATACCAACTACAGAACTAATCCGAGCCGAACTCGGAAAAAGTATCCCTACGCAACAATATCAAATACCGATCCCCGAAACAGGGTCGAGACCGCGTAATCATCGATACGTATACGCGACACACCAATGGAAGGGACACGAAAATATACCTCGGGTGCTCGGCTAGAGCTCTCAGATGAAAAATAGGGAAAAAGTCGAATCCGTGCGGACTCGGAATGGTCCAGAAGCACACGGTCGTGGACACAAGTCACAGGACACGGATCGGGGACGTTGTAAAGGGCGGACAACAGGAAGCGCTAACGTGGGGCCACGGAACAGCAGATCGGTAAGGCGGAGACGGGAGGCGGCCGTGAGGGGTCGCCGGCTCAGGTGCGTAGGGGTCGCCGGGCTCGGGCGGAGGGGGCGCTGGCCTGGGCGGCTTGGGTCGGGGCTGACAGCGCCGGAGGTCACCGAGGGGGCACGGCCGGGGTCGTCGGGAGGGGTGCGGGTTAGGGCTAGGGCTTGGGGATGGGTTTGGCTGAGAGGGATGATGGTGAGGGAGAGGGGAAAGGGGTTTTATAGGGGTGAGGGGCTGGAGGTTACGGGAAGGGGAGGAGACGCGACAGTTTCGGCAGAAAAGGGGTGATGGCGGCGGCGGTTACGGGAAGGTCGGGGGTCTTCGGCTCGGATGCGTGAACGGAAAGGGAAGGAAACGGGTCGGATGAGAGTGAAATAGTTATTCTGGAAAAGAAAAGAAAGTAAAGGAATTTTCTTAAAAGGAAATATGGTATATGTATAAATAATAACTAAATGACTTAAAGATTTGTTTCGAGAACCGAGATTGGGTTCGAATTCGGACACGGGTTCGGGACGGGTCAAGCCAAACAATCAAAAATTCAATGAATAATTTTTAAAATATGATTTTCCTAAACTGACAAATAATAATAATAATAATAATAATAATAATAATAATAATAATAATAATAATAAACTGACCCAACTAATTAGCAAACAAAATCCAACAGTTAAATTAATAAATTCGAATTTTACGGATTTTACACACATGGAAATAGATATCTATATAGACGTTAGCAAACACTTAGACGTTAGCAAATGAAGTACCAGCCCCTGTATCTGCTGCCGCACTAGCAGCAGCCTCTTCTTGTAGTCTAACAAACCCAGCCTAGAAAAGTCCCAGCCGCCTACAGCTCCATCACCGGACGAGCTCTGGATCAACGTTGTTGGTGGTCTGTCGAAGGGTACGTACTACGGTACGGGATCCTACGGTGCCTATTTGGCTTCAGAGTCATCCAGGGCCCCCTCTGTCACTGCGCACTCCCCAGCTTCGCAGACGTCGTCACGAGCTCAGGAGATTGGTCATCAGTTTGTTGAGCTGCGTGACGAGTTGCTTAAGAGGATTTCTGAGCAGCCCTGATCCGTGCCGCAGAGCGACAATCCGATCGACGATCATCGGACGGATTGATGTGCTCGAGCGCAGTATTCAGGATCTCCGGACTTTGCTGGAGACTACAGCTGGCAGCTTGCAGACGATGGCCGAGTCTACGAAGCGCAGACAGATCGACCTGGAGGCATCGCGCAGGACCATGTCCGCCTTACTTTTGCAGATGCATGCGTCTATTGAGGATAGTTCTCAGAGGATGGTGCGTACCCTTTCTGCACATGCTGAGCGACTGCGCGAGCTGGAGCATATACGCCCTCCTGGTATGTCAGTATCGATGGCACCGACTCCAGACGTTGTACTGCCTCCTCCTCTTTCATCATCGACGGCGCCGACTCCAGGCATTGGACTGCCTCCTCCTGCCCCTGTGGTGCAGCTTACACAGCAGCAGTATGAGTACATGTTATCTTAGATGCGCAACAGCGCTCCTCCGGATCCGTAGTAGTGATCCAGTAGTGTTTTTCTTATCATCTTTGTATGTATAGGCCCTATGGGCATGGGTACACTTAGCTCATGTCTATTTGACTCCTTTTCATATCATTTATATTTGACTCTACACGATATTTACTTTGTTGGACATGTACTTAGTTCTTTGTATGTGTTTCTGATACGTGTCTGTGTTTACAATGTATGTGTGTGATGTGTGGTGTCATTTATTTCTGTGTGATTTGTTTACAATGTATGTGTGTGATATGTGTATGTGTGTGAAATGTAGTTTTGGAACTATTGACATTTGTGTGCAGGATTTTAGAAACTGTATTTTATTTTTTTATTTTTCTGCAACATTAGCGACGTTCTACAACAGATAGCGACGCTCAGCGACGGGAAAATACGTCGCCAACGTGTATCGAGACGTCGCTATTTCTGTATCGCAGACGTCGCTAAAATGAAAATAACGTCGCTATTTTATCGCTGGCGTCGCTATATTGAACCATACCATGTCATCACAGGCGACGTTATTGCGTCGCTATATACGTCGCCGATTTTTACGTTCTGCGACGTGTTAGTGACGTTTCGTAAATACGTCACTAATTATAAATCTGCGATGAACAGCGACGAATTTTTAATCTGCGACCATGTTTACGGCGACCTGTTAATTACGTCGCTGATTTACTTTAGCGACGTACCAAATGTGATTAGCGACGTCATCGGGCGTCGCTAAACTGACATATTTTGGTAGTGATTGTTTTGGCACTCCAGTCTCAAGAAAAATAATTAATTCATCGAAGAGAGCAAAAGATCAATTGAAAGTATTAGAGGGATGAAATTTTGTTGTGATAAATTTGGACGAATTAATTCCTTTTTAATATAATTGTTATAGGAATATATTATTTTTAGTAAAATAACCAAAATATTTCTAATTTAACGTTACGAACAACCAAATTATGGGAATGTTCTAGTAGAAATCTCTCTTAAAAGAACAACTTCTATATCCTTGTAATTTGGCTGTTGGGGGATATTTGAGCAAATTGCTCCCTGAAAGACTAAATAACAGTTATTGCAAAGAGGAGGTAAAATGATAAAATATTCCCAAATGATGGATTGTAGGGGTGGTGGAACCGGCGGAGGTGGACGAACGAGGCCTGAACGCATCCGTTGAATGTGTAGAGCCTCAATACCTGGAGGAAAAAAAAAAACGACTTCACTAGGTCAGACGATTTGGTCGGTCTGAGTCGGACCCAGGTCTTGAATTGACCAAAAAAAAAGTAGACTAGGCAAGGTCGGTGCTTGGGTTTGACCTGGCCGATTTACGGCCCGCTCGGCCATGTTGCACCACGATGAAATTCGTACAATAGTGGAAAGTTGTTATTGATGAAAACTTGATTCTTTAAATGAAGAATTAGGACTCCAAGTTTTTTTACTTTCAAAAGCTTCCGAAATTCTCTAGACAGTAAAAAAAAAAATGAGGGAGGAGCTTGAAATTTAAATGAACCAAAAAAAGAGAACAAAACTTCCTAGGGCTGGACAAGGGTCGGGTCGGGTCCAATTTAATGGACTCGGACCGTACCATTAGTTGGCAGGGTGGGATCGGATGGCCGGGTCCAATAAGTATTGGAACCGGACCTGACTCGACCCAATCGAACTGGTCCGAACCAGATCAACCCGCGAGTCCAATGGGTCCAAAAAGTTATTTTTGTCCAGAAACAATAATAATAAACATTTACATATGTTATCTATAAGAACAAAACAATTCTAATGTCTTCCCAAATTTCTATAATTTGTTTACTAAACAATAACATGTTTTATTATCTACAGACTACAATAACAAAAAATTTCAGAAATTGATTAGAAATTTTACATACTCCTAGAAACGGGTCAGACCGGGACCGTTTATTTTGAAAATAGGACCCGCAGATAGGGATGGCAACTTCTCCCGAACCCGACGGGGACTCGACTTTTTTTTCCCGATGGGGACGGGTTTGGGGATATAGAAACGGGGATGGGGACGGGAATGAGGATTATACAAAATCCCCTATCGTATTCGGGGCGGGGTATGGGTATTGTACTCCCCGCCCCGATAAATCTCCGACCCCGATTACTTATACTTATATGTGCAACACATTTGTATGAGTTTATGATCTATCTAGTACTAGATATAATTTTTATTAAATCAATGTTTTATCAACATGTCTTGCAATTTTTTTTTTTGGAATGAAATAGTTTATACTATACAGAAAAAAATTATTAACAGGGAGGCAGACGGGGACAAAAAAATTCACTCCCAAAAGTGTTAATGGGACGGGTTGCGGGGACGGGAGACGGGGATGAGGATAAAAATTTAAATCCGACCTGTCACGACCCGCACCCTCTACAAGGGCACGTGACGCGACAACGCCCAGCCCTCACCGGAAAAACGGCGTGGAACGCTGTGTATTTTCTAGTCTGACAACAGTTTATATATATAACAAAACCTGTCGAGAATATAGTCAACTCCGAACGGAGGACAAGTAATGAATATATATAATGCTCAATCACAACTCTAAGACGAAAAGTAAAGACTGAAAGATAAAGACAACAAGACGATAAAATATAACCTGTCAAGTCCAGATACAAATAATATACAAGTCCAGTCTCTAAATACAGTCCAATATAATACAGTCTCAAAAAGTAGCTGGGAACAAAGTCCAGTACAAAGACCTACTCTAAACTATACAAGTGGTATGGTCTCGTCAGGCGGAGCTACGCCCTGCGGGACCAAGTCTAGGCCCACTACGTCGTCCGGACCGTAGTAGGTACTGCAATCTCCCTCGTCGAAATCTGTAATATTTTATCAACAGTCCAGTCAGGATGGAACGAGTACATATATCTCATAACAGATCTCAAGATAGAATAAAAGCTATAAGACTGTAAATAGAGCATATACAATGAATCATGGAGTGTACATGTATGTATCATGGCATGGTAAGCTGTAAAGCTAGAGCTAGAACAAGAAGAATAGAACGGGATCATGGCATGTACACAAATCAAGGCAAGCTATATATCCAATGTGTGTGAGTAGTAGTTTCAGCTTGTGATCGGCTTGGGTACCTGTCAAGAATCGGCCTGGCAAGTCATATGTACGGTATATGACTCACACTGTTCGGGAATGCGGGATGGATCTGATCACAGGCCTACGCTACTACTCCTCCTACCCCAACTGGTAGAATGGATCCAAACAGGACACGTCACTGCACGAGATTCTAATGAGAAGGTAGCTAGCCTTCTCTAGAATCAGTGACCATATATCGAGCAAGAGCTACAAGGGTGCTTGCACAATATATCCCAACCTAAGAAGGAGAAAACATCTCTCGTCGGGATCCAAGAATACCAATCCGTGAGAACCATGTGTCGGGAATAAGCATATCAACACTAAGTACATGAATCATAACAGTTATCATAAATTGGGAATAAGTATCAGAGAATGTACTCGCCTGTAAGATGATAAAATACGTCGACTGGATCAACTGCAGTGTCTCGAGGACCTATAAAGAACAAGACGTATCAATACTAAGTTTAGGAAGTAAAGTTAAATCAAATTAAATCCTATTCAGTCACTCTAGGTCAAGACATGTCTAGTCGGGTCAATCTTGGTCATGGGGGAACATTAGAAGTCAAACCGGATCAATCTAGGTCAAAAACTGACTTACCGTTGACTTTTGGTCAACGGGTCAACTCTGGTCAACTCTAGGTCAACTCTAGGTCAACCCTAGGTCACTGGTGACTAATAGTTGACTTTTAGTCAACTGTCCAAGTTGAATGGAATTTGGAACCAAATTGGGTAAAGTGTTGACCCATAGTTGACTTTTAGTCCAAAAAGTCAACCGTGGTCAACCGGGTCCAAGACTAGGTTTAGACAGCTAATCCTACTCATTACCAACCTATACAACCCATATCCAAGTCCATCTTGGACTTGGAAACTCAAATCTTGGCCAGGGGCCAATTCTCTATTTTACCCCTTTTAAGGATAAAATTCTACCCTCGGCGATAACCCCGTTAGCCTACCTACGCTAGTTATTTTGACCCGATCTCCCTAGGGTAGTAGGGTACTATCCTATAGGTTCGTTATCTACCATAATACCTAAGTAAAGTAGACGTCTAGTCCACCTTACGGCCCGTTGCAGATATCTCGAAGATTTCGAGATACGCACTGACACGGCGCGATACCGGCGCCCTATGACCCCGATTTCCACCCGGGAGCTTACCCGCAAAATCTAAATCACGTACCCTAGGCCCATGTCAAGTTTCATCGCGATCCGATGCTCCGGGCTCAAATTCGCCCTCTAACTCGATTCTACCAAAATCCTCCTTTTAGTCCCATTCTAATTCTCCTCTTAACTTCTCTAATTCTAGTTCTTCTTCTCTCAACTTCTCTAATCTTCTTCTTCTTACTCCTCCTTCCTATTCTTCTTAAATTTCCTAACTTCTCTAGTTTCCCTCTTCTCTAATTCTTCTCAACTTCCTATTCTAACTTTTCTAAACTTCTCCTATCTAACCATCCATTTATCTATCTATACATACATATATATACATATATATCTACCTACATATATACATATATATATATACCTACGTACTAGGGGGGGGGGGGGGGGGTTTAGGGTGTATAGGGGGGTGAATTGGGGGGGGGGGAGCTGCCAAGGGCAGCCCCTACTGCTGCCACTACTACTGCTAGCTGCTGCTGCTGCTGCTGCTGCTTAGCTCCTGCAGCTGCTGCTCTCTCCTCCCTCTAACTCCTACTTCTTTCCTTCACTCCTCCCATCTCTCTTATATATATATACCTATATATATACCTATCTATATATCTATCTATCTATATATACATATATAACCTTATATCTAATCCTCTCCTCCCATCTATATATATATATATACACATACACCTCTACATATATACACACACACACGTATACATATTATATATACATACATATATATATACATATACAAATACACATATACCTATATATATATATACATACACAACCACACACACACCACCACTCACAACCACACCACCACTCTCTACACACACACACACAAATACATACATACATATAACACCCTACATATATATATCTATACATACACATATATATATATATATATATATATATATATATATATATATATATATATATATATATATATATATATATATATATATATATACACCATATAAAAACCCCTAAATTAACACTAACTAAATTCTAGAGAGAAACCTACAAATAGTGGGGGCAAAGTGTAGAGAATTCAATTCTCTACACTTAATGTAAATAACTTAATTGAAAAGGAGTAATAAATGGAGGTTTTAATGGCATACCTAATGGAGTTTGGAGAGAGAGAGCTTGGAGAGAGAATTTGAGAAAGAGAGAGAGAGATGACTTTGTGGAGAAGACAAAGGGGGGGACCTCCAAGTCATGGCCGGCCACTTCCCCTTGGGCTATTGGGTTGGGATCCAATAGCCCACAACCCATTAATCCAAGTTTGGTTTTAATTGAATTCGGGTTGGTTCGGTTCAACTCGGTTTGATTCTAAACGATTAATTAAGTCTCTAGATTGACTAATTAAGCCATAGAAAATAGGGTTTATGGTTTCTAACCTAATCATGATGGTATGTGGGCTAAGGCCAGCTAGTATGGGGGTCCCACTAGGGTCCAGGCTACCCGGGTCTCCAAATTGGGTCCGAATTGGATAAAATTCAAACCGACTCAAATAAATTCTTAAAAATCATATAAAATCAAATAAAATTTCTAAAATATTTTAAAACTTGAAAATGACGAAAATACCCCTAATTTGAAAAAACTGGGGGTGACAAATCTACACTCCTTAAAAAATTTCGTCCTCGAAATTGAATGAGGGCTAACACAGCAATCATGAACAGAACAATGAAGAGAAGAAAGAAATTTACTTCAAGGCTCGAAGAGATATGGGAATCGCTCCCGCATGTCGTCCTCTCTCTCCCAGGTGGACTCACCTGGAGATTGGTGTCTTCATGCAACGCGAACCAAGGGAATGACCTGGTTCCGGAGCACCTTCTCTCTTCGGTCCAAGATCTCGACCGGCTTCTCTGGGTAGCTGAGTGTCGGTCCCACTACGATCTCCGAGTGGTCTAAGACGTGACTGGGATCTGCCACGTACCGTCTCAGCTGCGACACGTGGAACACACTGTGCACTCCCTCTAGTGCAGGCGGTAACTCCAGTCGGTAAGCCACTGCACCGACCCTGCCCAGGATACGGTATGGTCCGATATATCGTGGACTAAGCTTCCCGCCGCCACTAAAATGAATCGTGCCACGCGTCGGAGAAATCCGCAGAAAGACAAGATCATCAACCTAGAACAAAACACAAGACTTAGAGCTTGATCTAAAACAATCACAATCAGACTCAAATACTAGAAAAATCTAAACTATACCTCAAACTCCAATGGCCTCCGGTGGCTATCGGCCCAATGCCGCTGCCTATCCTGCGCCACCCGAAGTCTATCTCTGATAACCCTGACCTTCTCTGCAGCATCTACCACCATCTCTGGGCCAAGCAAAACCCTCTCACCGACATCATCCCAAGACAAGGGAGTACGGCACCTCCGTCCGTATAGAGCCTCGAAAGGTGACATCTCTATACTGGCTTGGTAGCTGTTGTTGTAAGCAAACTCTACCAATTGAAGGTGGTCCTCCCAAGATCCCCCGAAGTCCAAGACACAGGTACGCAGCATATCCTCGAGGGTCTGAATCGTCCTCTCCGACTGCCCGTCTGTCTGGGGGTGATATGCTGTACTGAACTTGAGCGATGTGCCCAAGCTAAGCTGCAAACTCCGCCAGAAGTGGGAAGTGAATCGGATGTCCCGATCCGAGACTATACTCACTGGCACCCCGTGCAATCGGACTATCTGTCGCACGTACATCTCGGCCAACCTCTCCGTTGACAAACCCACTTTGAAAGGCAAAAAGTGGGCCGATTTGGTCAATCGATCAACAATGACCCAAATCGCATCCTTCCCTCCTGGAGAGCGCGGAAGCCCAGATACAAAGTCCATAGTGATATGCTCCCACTTCCACTCAGGAATGGGTAGTGGCTGGAGCAATCCACCGGGTCTCTGCCTCCCGGCCTTCACCTGCTGGCACACCAAACATCTCGACACGAACCGAGCCACCTCACGTTTCATGCCATACCACCAAACATGCTGTCTCAAGTCTCTATACATCTTGTTGGCTCCGGGATGCATAAAGTACTGAGAACGGTGCGCCTCCTGAAGAACCTCCTCCCGAAGTCCTCCGCTCGGCACGCACAATCTGGTACCATGCCTCAACGACCCATCCCCTGCTAAAGAGAACTCCTCCAACAGTCCTATCTGGACCTGCTCCCTGATGACCCTCAGAGCCTCATCCTCAAACTGAGCTGCCCTGACTCTGTCCATCAGCTCTGACTGCACCTGCAGACCCCACATCTGCGCCTCGAACCCAGGAACTATCACCTCTATGCCCAAGCTCTCCAGATCTGCCAGAAGGTGACGATCCATCGTCAAACACATAGCCACGGAATATCTGCTCAAGGCATCCGCGACCACGTTGGCCTTCCCCGGATGGTACTGCAAGGATATATCAAAATCCTTCATCAGCTCTAACCATCGCCTCTGTCTCATATTCAGCTCCTTCTGGGTAAACACGTACTTCAAGCTCTTGTGATCTGTATAGATCTCAACTCGCTCTCCGTACAAATAGTGTTTCCACAGCTTTAAAGCAAAGATGACCGCTGCCAGCTCCAGATCGTGGGTAGGGTAATTCCTCTCATGAGGACGTAACTGCCTGGATGCATAGGCAATTACCTTCCCGTGCTGCTGAAGCACACAACCCAAACCCCGTCCTGAAGCATCACTGTAGATCGTATAACCACCAGATCCAGATGGCAGCGTCAAGATAGGAGCTATAGTCAACCTCGCCTTCAGCTCCTCGAAGGCGGCCTGGCACTCATCGGACCAAACAAACTCCTCGTCCTTCCTGGTAAGGCGGGTCATCGGCTGGGCAATCCTGGAAAAGTCCTGTACGAACCTCCGGTAGTAACCTGCCAGACCCAGAAAACTCCGAACCTCTGCTACTGAGCTCGACGTCGACCAGGACTCCACTGCAGAAATCTTCTTCGGATCCACTGAAATCCCCTCGCCAGAGACAACATGGCCTAGGAACTCCACGCGATCCAAGAAGAACTCGTACTTGGACAGCTTCCCATACAACTGCTCCCTCCTGAGAGTGTCTAACACAATCCTCAGGTGCTCCTCGTGCTCCTCTGGTGTCTTCGAGTAGATGAGAATGTCATCAATGAAGACCACCACGAACTTGTCAAGGTACTGGTAAAATACCTTGTTCATCAAGTTCATGAATACCGCCGGAGCGTTGGTCAACCCAAACGGCATGACGGTATACTCATACTGGCCATAGCGAGTCCGAAAGGCAGTCTTCGAAATGTCATCCCGCTTCACCTTCAGCTGATGGTACCCGGTACGCAAGTCGATCTTCGAGAACACCCTCGCGCCGCTCAATTGGTCGAACAAGTCATCAATCCTCGGCAGAGGATACTTGTTCTTGATGGTAAGGTTGTTGAGCGCCCTGTAATCAATACGCAGACGTACCGTACCATCCTTCTTGGGGACGAAAAGAACTGGCGCGCCCTAAGGTGAAGAACTAGATCGAATAAAGCCCTTGTCCTCCAGCTCGTCGACCTGCTTCTTCAGCTCTGCTAACTCGCTGTTGTTGATTCTATAGACGTGCTGGGAGATAGGCTCAGCACCCGGCACTAGATCTATAGAAAACTCAACATCACGATCTGGCGGCATCCCGGGCAACTCCTCGGGAAAACATTTAAGAACTCAGCAATGAGTGGATGTGGCAACACCGGCCCCGCCAACAACGCTCCGCAGAATCCATCTCCCTGCTCCACAGCACCCCTAGTGAACTCATACTCCGGCTCTCCCGGCAGCCTAAATAGAATCCTGCCCCCTCTGCAGTCGATGCTAGCGTGGTGCGTGCTCAACCAATCCATACCGAGTACCACATCGTAACTCGGAAGTGGCATTACGAGCAGACACGCACTCAGCTCCCGGCCTCTCAAAGAAACTCTCCGCCCCTTGCAAACATTATTAACTAGGATGATGCCATTCCCAGTCATAATCTTGCAAGTCCTACCCAGATATTCAGCAATAATATTGTGCCTAAGAGCAAAAGAAACAGACACAAAACTGTGCGTAGCACCAGAATCAAATAAGGCCAAGGCTGGAAAAGAATCGAGCAGAATAGAACCTGCGACAACATCTGCAATAGGCTCCACCTCCTCGGCTGCAAGAGTAAAGGCTCTACCCTGACCACCCCTCTGCTGGCGGTGCTGAACAAACTGCTGTTGCTGAGTCGGAAGCGGACCTCTCTGCTGAACTACCGGCACACTAGCTGGTGCCCTCTGAACGGGTGCCCTCTGAGCTGCTCCAGCTGCACGGGAGTTCTTGGGACACTCCCGCATCTGATGCCCAGTGGCACCACAAAAGATACATAGCCCCAGTCTCCTCCTACAGAACTCGAAGAGATGACCGGGCTTCTTGTAGAAGTGGCACGGTGGATCATCCTGCCCTGGACGCTGCTGACTCCTCTGGACAGACGCTCTGGCCTGCCCCTGCTGCTGGTGATGCTGGAACGACTGGTGCTAAAGCTGAGGGCGCTTAGCAGGCCCTGCGCTGCTACCGGCCCCAGAAAATACATCTCGATCCCTCTTCGGCTTCAAGCCCAACTCCCTCTCCACCTTCCGAGCCTCTGCGTAAACCTCCGCATATGTCGCGTAGAAGGAAGGGATCAGGATCTTGATATCCCATGCCAACCCCTCCCGGAAACGCTCAGCTCAGATCACCGGGTCACTCACCATGTACTCGGCGTATCGGCCCAGCCGGCCGAACTCCGCCGCATACTCCTCTACGGTCATGCTGCCCTGCTGCAGATTCTGGAACTGCCGCACCAAGCCAATCTTGTCCGTAGGAGAAAAGAACTTCTCTCTGAACAGGGCCCTGAACTCGGCCCAAGTATGGCCCTCTCCTGCAAGAGCCGGCTCATTCCGGAACCATTTCCGGGCAATATCTAACAACTGCAACCCAACCGCCTCGACCCTCAGGTCAGCTGCCAGGCGGCAGGCCCCCATCTGGCGCTCGATATCCTCGAGCCAGTCATCAGCATAGATAATGCCCTCAGTCCCCTTGAAATCCCTCGGACCAAGCTTCTTGAAAGCCTGGATATCCCCGATCTTCGGCTGCTGCTGCTGAACCTCCCTCTGTGGAGCCTGACGCTCCACTACCGCCATAGCCAATCTATGTGTATCCTCCATGCCCTGGTTCATGGCATCTGTCTGCCTCAACTGAGCCTCGTGCTGAGCCCGCTGGGACTCGAGCACCTGGTGGAAGAACGCTAGCATCTGCCCCATGTCTGTGGGCAGAGGAGGCAATGGAGGAATAGCTCCCATCATCACCGGAGGAGTCCCCTGCTGAGGAGGAAGAATACCCTCGAAAGCTCCCACTGTAGCCCCTGGCACTACGGGAAGAGCACCCGTAATGGCCCCAGGGACGGTCATCGAGGTAGCTGGAGGAGTACCTCCGAGAGCCCCAACAGAAGTCCCATCAGCCGGGGAAGTGACCAGAGCCTGTCCGCCAGAGGTGGCAGACCTCTCCGTCTCCCCGTGCTCCTCGCCAAGAGAATAAGTCATCAATATCCTGGAGACAAATTGAGAAGAAGATATCAATATGGCACATGAAGGCAATATCAAAGGAGGACAGCTAGAAAGCAGTAAATCAATATCAAAGACGGTAAGCACGATAAGCAAGGAAAGATCCTACTGTGATTGAGCACCCTTAGCCTACTACTTCCTATGGGTAACACAGGCTCGTAGTCAACACTCTAAGACGAGTGCCGCCACGACATCGCACTAATTGCGACTTCAGGACCTGCGTGGGCCACCACTAAAACGTGTCACGACCCGCACCCTCTACAAGGGCACGTGACGCGACAACGCCCAGCCCTCACCGGAAAAACGGCGTGGAACGCTGTGTATTTTCTAGTCTGACAACAGTTTATATATATAACAAAACCTGTCGAGAATATAGTCAACTCCGAACGGAGGACAAGCAATGAATATATATAATGCTCAATCACAACTCTAAGACGAAAAGTAAAGACTGAAAGATAAAGACAACAAGACGATAAAATATAACCTGTCAAGTCCAGATACAAATAATATACAAGTCCAGTCTCTAAATACAGTCCAATATAATACAGTCTCAAAAAGTAGCTGGGAACAAAGTCCAGTACAAAGACCTACTCTAAACTATACAAGTGGTATGGTCTCGTCAGGCGGAGCTACGCCCTGCGGGACCAAGTCTAGGCCCACTACGTCGTCCGGACCGTAGTAGGTACTGCAATCTCCCTCGTCGAAATCTGTAATATTTTATCAGCAGTCCAGTCAGGATGGAACGAGTACATATATCTCATAACAGATCTCAAGATAGAATAAAAGCTATAAGACTGTAAATAGAGCATATACAATGAATCATGGAGTGTACATGTATGTATCATGGCATGGTAAGCTGTAAAGCTAGAGCTAGAACAAGAAGAATAGAACGGGATCATGGCATGTACACAAATCAAGGCAAGCTATATATCCAATGTGTGTGAGTAGTAGTTTCAGCTTGTGATCGGCTTGGGTACCTGTCAAGAATCGGCCTGGCAAGTCATATGTGCGGTATATGACTCACACTGTTCGGGAATGCGGGATGGATCTGATCACAGGCCTATGCTACTACTCCCCCTACCCCAACTGGTAGAATGGATCCAAACAGGACACGTCACTGCACGGGATTCTAATGAGAAGGTAGCTAGCCTTCTCTAGAATCAGTGACCATATATCGAGCAAGAGCTACAAGGGTGCTTGCACAATATATCCCAACCTAAGAAGGAGAAAACATCTCTCGTCGGGATCCAAGAATACCAATCCGTGAGAACCATGTGTCGGGAATAAGCATATCAACACTAAGTACATGAATCATAACAGTTATCATAAATTGGGAATAAGTATCAGAGAATGTACTCGCCTGTAAGATGATAAAATACGTCGACTGGCTCAACTGCAGTGTCTCGAGGACCTATAAAGAACAAGACGTATCAATACTAAGTTTAGGAAGTAAAGTTAAATCAAATTAAATCCTATTCAGTCACTCTAGGTCAAGACATGTCTAGTCGGGTCAATCTTGGTCATGGGGGAACATTAGAAGTCAAACCGGATCAATCTAGGTCAAAAACTGACTTACTGTTGACTTTTGGTCAACGGGTCAACTCTGGTCAACTCTAGGTCAACTCTAGGTCAACCCTAGGTCACTGGTGACTAATAGTTGACTTTTAGTCAACTGTCCAAGTTGAATGGAATTTGGAACCAAATTGGGTAAAGTGTTGACCCATAGTTGACTTTTAGTCCAAAAAGTCAACCGTGGTCAACCGGGTCCAAGACTAGGTTTAGACAGCTAATCCTACTCATTACCAACCTATACAACCCATATCCAAGTCCATCTTGGACTTGGAAACTCAAATCTTGGCCATGGGCCAATTCCCTATTTTACCCTTTTTAAGGGTAAAATTCTACCCTCGGCGATAACCCCGTTAGCCTACCTACGCTAGTTATTTTGACCCGATCTCCCTAGGGTAGTAGGGTACTATCCTATAGGTTCGTTATCTACCATAATACCTAAGTAAAGTAGACGTCTAGTCCACCTTACGGCCCGTTGCAGATATCTCGAAGATTTCGAGATACGCACTGACACGGCACGATACCGGCGCCCTATGACCCCGATTTCCACCCGGGAGCTTACCCGCAAAATCTAAATCACGTACCCTAGGCCCATGTCAAGTTTCATCGCGATCCGATGCTCCGGGCTCAAATTCGCCCTCTAACTCGATTCTACCAAAAATCCTCCTTTTAGTCCCATTCTAATTCTCCTCTTAACTTCTCTAATTCTAGTTCTTCTTCTCTCAACTTCTCTAATCTTCTTCTTCTTACTCCTCCTTCCTATTCTTCTTAAATTTCCTAACTTCTCTAGTTTCCCTCTTCTCTAATTCTTCTCAACTTCCTATTCTAACTTTTCTAAACTTCTCCTATCTAACCATCCATTTATCTATCTATACATACATATATATACATATATATCTACCTACATATATACATATATATATACCTACGTACTAGGGGGGTTTAGGGTGTATAGGGGGGTGAATTGGGGGGGGGGGGGAGCTGCCAAGGGCAGCCCCTACTGCTGCCACTGCTACTGCTAGCTGCTGCTGCAGCTAGCCTGCTGCTGCTTCTGCTGCTTAGCTCTGCTGCTGCTGCTGCTTAGCTCCTGCAGCTGCTGCTCTCTCCTCCCTCTAACTCCTACTTCTTCCCTTCACTCCTCCCATCTCTCTTATATATATATACCTATATATATACCTATCTATATATCTATCTATCTATATATATACATATATTACCTTATATCTAATCCCCTCCTCCCATCTATATATATATATATATACACATACACCTCTACATATATACACACACACACACACGTATACATATTATATATACATACATATATATATACATATACAAATACACATATACCTATATATATATATATACATACACAACCACACACACACCACCACTCACAACCACACCACCACTCTCATCCTCTTCCCACCACTCTCTACACACACACACACACAAATACATACATACATATAACACCCTACATATATATATATCTATACATACACATATATATACATATATATATATATATATATATATATATATATATATATATATATATATACCATATAAAAACCCCTAAATTAACACTAACTAAATTCTAGAGAGAAACCTACAAATAGTGGGGGCAAAGTGTAGAGTATATATATATATATATATATATATATATATATATATATATGTATATATATATATACATATATATATACATATATATATATATATATATATATACATATATATATATATATATATATACATATATATATATATATATATATATATATATATATATATATATATATATATACCATATAAAAACCCCTAAATTAACACTAACTAAATTCTAGAGAGAAACCTACAAATAGTGGGGGCAAAGTGTAGAGAATTCAATTCTCTACACTTAATGTAAATAACTTAATTGAAAAGGAGTAATAAATGGAGGTTTTAATGGCATACCTAATGGAGTTTGGAGAGAGAGAGAGCTTGGAGAGAGAATTTGAGAAAGAGAGAGAGAGATGACTTTGTGGAGAAGACAAAGGGGGGGGGGGGACCTCCAAGTCATGGCCGGCCACTTCCCCTTGGGCTATTGGGTTGGGATCCAATAGCCCACAACCCATTAATCCAAGTTTGGTTTTAATTGAATTCGGGTTGGTTCGGTTCAACTCGGTTTGATTCTAAACGATTAATTAAGTCTCTAGATTGACTAATTAAGCCATGGAAAATAGGGTTTATGGTTTCTAACCTAATCATGATGGTATGTGGGCTAAGCCAAGCTAGTATGGGGGTCCCACTAGGGTCCAGGCTATCCGGGTCTCCAAATTGGGTCCGAATTGGATAAAATTCAAACAGACTCAAATAAATTCCTAAAAATCATATAAAATCAAATAAAATTCCTAAAATATTTTAAAACTTAAAAATGACGAAAATACCCCTAATTTAAAAAAACTGGGGGTGACACGACCGGGGATGGGGACGGAGATAGGGATTCGAATACTACTCGGGGACGGGGATGGAGGGTATGATCTCCGCCCCCGACCCGCCCCATTGCCATCCCTACCTGCAGGCCCGTCCTGATCCGTCCCATTTAAATTTCTAATTTTAGGAATCAGCTTGTTTGGACATTTTACGTTTCGGACGAGTTGGCACCGCTGCCCAGTCCTAGCGCCCTAGAACTTCCTCTCCAGAATGTTGGAAACGCGATATAACCCGAACCGAGATTGGCCCATGAGGTAGACTATTGAATTGGACCTATATGCCTTAAGAAAATTCTCATGTATATTCTTAACCAATTCAATTATCTATACCTCTTGATCACACATCCTTTTCGAGATGGGACTAAATTACAACACCATTGTCTCTTCATTTGAGTGTTCAACCGTTTTCGAGATATAATCCAACATAGAATCTGCCTAAAAGTATAATTAAGCGGGTCGGACATATTAGTAGAAGGGAGAATTTATGGAATGCCCAAAAACTAAAAAAGTTTTATGTAAAACCCACCGCTAAAAAAACTTTCATCGCGTGCCCAGAATTAGAGAAACTTATCCAAAGCGGGTTCCAAATGACCCTTTTGCCCTTCCTTTTAATTTATTGAAAACACCCACGAAACTGCTCTTAAAAAAATGTTTCGATACTTCATCTTCTTCCATACGCTGCTCACTTTCGAATCTAGGTTTTCTCCTCAAAAATCTTCAAAAACTCGTCGGAAAATTTCGGAAAGACCGAGACAAACGGCAAAAGTGCTAAAACGGAGGTCCAAACATCATTTTTTTACGATTCTAAAATTTTGGAAGGCCGTCTGACGGAGAAGTGGTTACTTTCAGTCTCCTCGACGATACGCTCATTTTGCGACAAACGGGACCTCGTTTCGACCTCCCAGTCAAAAGTTATGGCCCTCCAAAGTTTCAGCTAACCATAAAATGCAAGAGAATGGCCATTCTCCGTGTTAGAACACAAAAAATGTTAATTTCGCATGAGGGTGGTCATTCTCCGTGTTAGTAACACGGAGAATGGCATTCTCCGTCTTAATTTAAACGGAGAATGACCATTCTCCGTGTTAGTAACACGGAGAATGACATTCTCCGTCTTAATTTACACGGAGAATGGTCATTCTCCGTGCTAAATTACACGGAGAATGACCATTCTCCGTCATAATTTAGACGGAGAATGGCCATTCTCCGTCTTAATTTATACGGAGAATGCCATTCTCCGTGTAATTTAGCACGGAAAATGCCATTCTCCGTGTAATTTAGCACGGAGAATTGTCAAGAATGACCATTCTCCGTGTTAGAAACACGGAGAATGCCATTCTCTGTATTAAATAAAACGGAGAATGACATTCTCCATGTTAAACAAAACGAAGAATGACCATTCTCCGTATAATTTAGCACGGAGAATGGTCATTCCAGTGTTAAAACGCAGGAGAATGGACATTCTCCGTCATTTTTTACAACGGAGAATGGTCATTCTCCGTCTTTTTCGACACGGAGAATGGTCATTCTCCATGATATTAACACGGAGAATGACCAATCTCGTGTTAACATGGAGGAGAATGGTCATTCTCCGTATTAAAAAAGACGGAGAATGACCATTCTCCGTGTTAAAACCATGGAGAATAGCTATTCTCCGTACTAAAATGACGAAGAATGGCCATTCTTCGTCACTTTACCACGGAGAATGGCATTCTCCGTGTTAAAACCCATAGAAAATTGTCATTCTCCGTGGTTTTTAACACGGAGAATGCCATTCTCCGTGGTTTTTAAAACGGAGAATAGTCATTCTCCGTCATTTTAGCACGGAGAATGGTCATTCTCCGTGGTTTTAACACGGAGAATATTTTTTTTAGAAAAATTTTGTCAGAAATAAAGAGTTTCGTTCTTCTTTCAAAACGATGATAATCCTTATAGAAAAGAAGAAGAAAGATCTTCTCTCCACAATTGACTAATCGTCGGAAAACTTCAAATGTCTCCACGATGAAGATGATGGTGATGATGATGACGAGCGATGATCTGAGTTCGACTGAAGAAAAGCACACCGAACTACGAACGATCTTTGCGATCTCTGCTGAAGATGAGAGCAATGGAATTCAGATTTCCCGTGAAGAAGAAGAAGACGAAAATCGCAATCCAGATCTGAGTTTTTTGAATTCAAATACATATAGATGACCAATTCGCGCGGAGGGGTAGTTTCGGTATTATAAAAATAGCAGTTTTCAGCGGGTGGCATCTAAAAGGGAATCTTGAAATATTTAACATGAAAATACTTAATTTTGGATATTTCATAAAACTCATCCAGCGGGTGGGCATTTCATAAAAGTCTACCCTGAAATTGGGTTTCTCAGCAATTTCCAGTTAATAGAATGCCCTGTGGATGAAGTTAAAAATCACCATTGCAATTGCATATTGTTGTTGTTAATAAATTTCCTTACTGGTTATCAAAAAAAAAAAAAAAAAAAAAGAAAAAAAAATTCCTTACTTAGGAATCTGAAACCTAAAGACATTTATTAGAGCATCTCCAACCCTATTGTCTTGTTTTGTGTTATGAATCTTATGTGACATGAGATACAAGACAATGTCTTTTCTATGTGGCAAGATGACATTTACACAAGACAATGAGATAAAAATGTGTTCTCCAATGCAAAAGTTTGAGAAGACAATAAAATTACTTTTTTTTTTCAACTTCCAAGACAACTTTTTCACTTCTTCTTTTATATATATATATATATATATATATATATATATATATATATATATATAATACATATTTACTCATAATAGATGATGTGGACATAAAGTCATTGTGAAGTGTATTGTCTAGATCTAGACAACCAACTTCACATTCTTCTTGTCATATTATTGCCATGTCAACTTCACAATTTATTTTATATTTGTATTAAAAAAATATGCTTGTCATTCCTACGTGGCAACCATTTTTTTCAAACTCACAATAAGATTGGACATGCTCAGTAAACAGGGCATACCAACCGACCGACGAAGATTTTGGACAGCATGCGGACAAAAGAGGGTTTCCGATGCCTACCTCAAAATTCGTCCTTATTCCCCCCGGAAAACCCGGTATTGTTCGGCATTTATCAGGGTCTTTGTCTGAACGAGTACAAGAGAATGTCACATACAGACGCATGAAATTTTGTGCAATTAATCAAATCACATTTACGAATTACGTATGTCGGAGAAAACTTTGATACCGAAGGGGGTATCAAAGTTTTGATACCCCCTATGTATGACATGTGGGTCCCCTCCCTCTTCGTAAAATGTGTAAACATATATATATACATAAATATTGAGGGGGCCCCACTTGTCATACATAGGGGGTATCAAAACTTTGATACCCCCTTCGGTATCAAAGTTTTACTCTGCATTCGAACGTCGGGTTCGGCATTCTATATTCGTATACTTGCATGTTAGTATTACTTTTCCGAGATCTACGTAGTGCTATTGATGGAAGTTAATTTATAAACAATTACTCAGTTAGAAATAACGAGCCGATGGCAGAGGAATTCTTAGACCATCTCCAATGGTGATTTCTAAAATTGAGTTCTTATTCTACTTGACATTGTACTTTAAGGAGATTTCTATCCTAGTTGGAAGAGTTTCTACATAGAAATTGTACATATACAAAAAATGCTCTCCAATGGTTCTCCATTTCTATCCTATGTGTCAAATAGTAAAAGGACTAATTTAATGATGTGGGACCCAACAATAATTGTCATGAGAGATAGGAGAATTTCTATGAGAGTTTCTACATGTAGAAACCCTCCTAGAAAGTTTCCATCCTACATCATTGCCACCTAGGATAGAAATGGTGATAGAAACTACCATTGGGAGAAATTTTTTCTAAAATGGATTTCTTCCATAGAAATAGGGAAGATAGAAACCCCCATTGGAGATGGTCTTATATGCTTAATAAACGAGCAAACGCCGATGGCCAATGGCCCAATGTGTATTATTACATGGAGACTAGAGAGACTGCCAATTGTTCTAGTCCATCACATGGGGAGACTGCCAATTGCAGGGCGGATCCTTGTTAGCAATCACCCGAATAAAATGCGTATTATATGCGAATTTTTTCGTATCTTACATAAACGTATAATACTTACATACGTTTGAAAAATTCGGACTTGTACGCGACTTTAAGCCTGTGTAGTTTTAAACACATACTGTACGAATTTTTAAAACATTCGGCCAAAAAAACTTGACTGAGAAACCCAAAAGTTTTCACTTTCTTGACTCTTACTGCTATTAAATATTAAGACTGGCACAATTATCAAAAGAAAAGAAGAAAAAATCTCACAGCTGTAACCAAAAAAAGAAACCTAAGAATCTTTGCACATGTTGCTTGCAACAATCAAAGAAAAACCTTTTGGTTTTCCATCATACTTTCACTTTATTTTATTTATATAATGTTCTCCAACCTCATCTTATTCTCACACTAAACCCTTGTTTATGAAGGAGTAGAGGTGGGTGGGCCATATATATATGCCGAATTTTTAGTGCCGAATTTGTTCATATGAAACGTACTAAACACGAATTAAATCTAATCCGAATATTTTGTTAAATCTAATCCGAATTTTTAGTGCCGAATTTTTCGTTAGACGATTTTTTGACCGAATTTTTTACCGTATTTTACTTATATTGTGCCGATTTATACTCGTACTTTTGTCGTCCCGAATTTTTTCCGTTTGCCGAATTTCTAACAAGGGGGCGGATAAATTTCTCCCATGACATGCATGCTACTCGACCCAACCAACGACGAGACGAAGGCATAGTACTCCTCCTTGAACTTGGCCCAGGGCCTCGTCGAAGTCCCTCCCGCACCGAGAACCGATCGAACGCGTGGGCGAGCACCTTCAGTTGACCCTTCCTAGACATAGCCGACGTCGACGAAAACTCTCCATTTCGAGAACACTCATGCTCCTTCGAACTTCTTCCGATATTGAAACCCTATAAATGGACAGAATTTGGGACGGGATCCCGAGAGGGCCAGAGCACCCATGCTCCTTCTTCTTCTTCTTCTTCTTCTTCTTCTTTCGCTTCTGGTGCCCTTTTGTGGAGGAGAATAAAGATGAGGAGAAAATTTTGTTTTCAATGAGAAAGAATTTTGTGAAGGAAAAAAAGTTAGCTAAGATTGGAAATTTCGTGAACGTACAGGGGGAAAGAATTTTGTGAAAAAAAGTACGGAATAAGTCCAGGATTGGAAAATTTTCATAAATGCGTTTTCCAGCACATGCACATGTCATAAAATATATGGTGTCATTCTGCGACACACAAGCACATATCGTCAAATATATGGTATCGTTCTGCGACGTGTCGCGATATGTAGGGTTTTTTTGGCGAAATTGATACTTTTTGTTTCCCGCTAGTAATTTTTTTCTGGATTTCGTGACATAGTAGAACTCATGCCACCAATATATCTAAAAGATTAGCTTTTGGAGAGATAAAAGACCCTATGACGCTAGTATATGTTGCTAAAAGTACAATTCCTTGTAGTGAAAGAGTTGAAGATTTAAGGTTGATAATTGTGATAGTGATTGGCAATGGAGTGTTGATGATTCTAGAAGTACTTCTAGCTACGCTTTTCATATTAGCTCGGGTGCAATATCATAGGCATCCAAGAAACAAAAAAAATCGTTGCTCTTTCTGCAGCTGAAGCAAATTATGTTTCTTTGGTATTAGCATCTTGTCAAGCGTTATGGATTAGATGGATCTTAGATGAGCTCAAGCATAGACAAGTTGAAGGTAAAATACTATTTTATGATAATTCTTTGTTCGCCATCGAAAAAGAATGTGACAAAGGTTTTTTTTTTATTAAAACTTTTGTATTTCGCTTACAAACAGAATAGTGTACAATATAGGACTTAGATGTAGTCCTTTGAGTACACTTTTGTTTTTATCCGGGAACTATGTTGATGGAGCGAGTGGTAATGCGTTGACTCCGTTGACGATCTGAAGGCGATCTTGAATTCTCTGAAGGTCTGGGTTGTTCTGGATGCCAGGAACTGTGTTGATGGAGCGAGTGGTAATGTGTTGACTCCGTTGACGATCTGGCGATGATCTTGAATTCTCTGAAGGTTTTGGTTGCTCTGGATGCCGGAGCGTGTTGAGGGGAAGAAGATGCGAAGTGTCTCTCCTGCTCTCTAGATATGATCTATGGATATATCTCCGTGTATATATCTCTATCTGTGGATATCTGGGCCCCCCTTTTCTGTTGAAGGAATGGTCCTTCTATTTATAGGAAGCAGGCTGAGCTGCCTCTGCACGCATATGTAGGATGCATTTGGATGTGGGAACGCCACGTGGCTGATACTGGCAGAGGCGCATGGATGATGCACCTCTGTAGTGCCTCATCCCGCTCAATCAATCGAAGGAATAGGAACGCCGACGGCGTTCGAACTTAGCCTTACAACGGCTGCTCAGAGACGTCGCTCGGTCGAGACGACCGCTCGCTCAGGTGGGGTAGTTTCGGTGAACTCGCCTCATTGTTGCCTTCACATAATAAATCGCACGTTTTCAACTTGCACAAGTAGGCTTGATAATAAAAGAGACGAATTAACATAGATAAGGGAATAATCCAGACGGGTCGAATTGAGTTAGAATTTGGAAAGGTCCAACGATCGTCTTAGAGTTGGTGAACGCGTGCTTTGAAAATGACACTCGGTCCTTCGTCACGTGGCTTGGGCAAAAAAAAGTTGGTATTCGCCATAAGCTAAGAGTTAGCCGAATTCATAGGCATCGCCCACAGAAATACTTCATAAAGTATGCACGGTCTCATCGCCCAAGGCGTGGCATAGCCTCTGCTCGCCCGACGGGTTAAGTTATATTGCACGGCTTGTGGCATAAGTCTAGGCACCCCAAATAGCTTGGTTGTTCAAAGTCGAACGCGTGCATGACACGTTCCCACGACGCAAGGCTTAACGCAGCCTTTGCTCGTCAAGTTGTTACAATATAAGTTAGGCAAGTTACGTTAAGCTATCAGGAGTAGTAGCAGACACGGCCCTATGAGTTCTATGGCTGGCTATAACCACATAGTCTCACGATTGTAAGGCCCGTCATATAGAGTATGATTTGGGCAGTGGTGTCACATAGAGTTTCAAATTGGTTCAAGACACGATGGCACGGACTTAGTATTTTAAGGTACGGACCACGGTTGATTTATTGAGTTTGGAAAGTGCTTTAATAGTTTGTTGTTGAGTTGAGTGAAATGATAGGGCAAGAAAGAAGAATGCTCGCGACTGGGTCATCGAGGCAAGAAAGAAGAATGCTCGCAACTGGATCGTCGAGGCAAGAAAGAGGAATGCTCGCGACTGAGTCGCCGAGGCAAGGTCTTAGATGTGAGAAGTGTTGAACTTAGCCCTGAAAGAGATGGTAACGCTAGAAGTAGATTGACTATGTGAGACGTCAGTTGAGTCGAGCCTTGCATGGTCATGGACAACTTGTCGACAAGGTAGAGTTTTCCCGTACGGTAACCCGTGGCGCCACGGGACCGATACGGCCTAAGGAAACAAAAATGGCTCTGGAAGTTTAAAATAGTTGCGCCTGGGGCAAAGTATTCGGTGGACGCTCATTAGGGCTAGCTACCCGAACCGGTCCATCCTATACTCAGCTAAAAGGGAGTCCACAATGGCTCTGGGAGTCAGTGACCAAGTTCATATAGATGAGTCGGTACGGGTGGCAATTCGCGTGTATGCCTTTGGATTGAGTTGAGTTGTTGAATGTGTGTACAGTTAGAACACAAACGTTTGGGCCTAAGAATGGCTACGACATAGGTAACATGCTTTGGCACGAGATGTGGCATCGAGTCTCAGGTGTTGATATGTGAGCTGCAAAAGTTGGGTTTGAGTTGTTCGAGTTTAAGTCTGGAATCACCGCAAGGCAAGTTGGTTAAGTGACACTAAGTTCACAAGTCTCGATAGGGTCAGTTGATGATCAAGATAGCAAGGGCCGCGAGGCGACGATATGGTTAAGTCTCACTGAGTTACGAGGCACGGCCTCAGCAAGGGTTTGTAGCACGGTCACACGGAAATGGAGTCTATCGTATAGTTGCGTCTCTAATTTTGGGCCGTAAGGCAAACACGAATTGATAGGTTAACGTTGTTAGCACGAGAAGGGTCTAGAGGCAAAGTATGAGTTAACATCGTTGTTGCAAGCATGGAATGGTCTAAAGACACAAAATAGGCCAAGGCGTCGGTCATAAAACTGATCCTAAGGCAAGAGTAGAAAGACAATCATAAAGGGGGACTATGTTGCACAAAAGTAAATCAAACGTGTTGGTTTTGTATGGGTGGGCGAGGAGCTCATTCCACCAGTACAGTTGAGTACTGACACCCATATAGTTTACATGTGCAGGCACAGGTAGAAGCTCGTGGCGTGAAGCTCGCTTGGATGCGTCGAGGCACGGAGTTCCTTGGAAATTCGAAGCGTGCGGCCGCATGGAGTCAAGACTTATACAGGACATAATGTATGAACGTCGCCTTCCGAAGCTTCCGCAGGTTCAAGACTTGTATTGAGAGATGAGAGAGAGCTGAGTGACATGTAATGTGAGAAGAGTGAGCTTGAGTGACTTGTAATCTTGGCCTTGCACCCCATTGTAACCTTTGTTTCAATATCAATAAAGATCTTCTTTGAATAACTTACTTTTTGTTCTAATTTTTGCTGCTATTCTTCAATGTCTCTGTATGGGACTTCTGTGCGACGACCCCGTCGCAGCCACTGAAATCGGCCGTTATGGAACCCTCCTTGCACGAGCGCAACCTAGTCTCGTACGGCATCATGCCTTAGCGAGGACGATCGCTCCTACGGGAGTGGGGCGTGACAACCTCGAATCTGTTTAAACTGCTGCTTGGGCTGCGATGGAGCTGACACGTGACAGTTGCGAAGATTCGGTTGTTGCTGAGATGTTGGGTGGTTAGCACCCATTCGTAAGCAAAACTGAGTCAAATGATACGTGGCACGTGTTCATGGCTCAAAGATCTCGGATTTAGGGAAGAGTAATCTGTCTTGATGTGCCTAGGATCGGGCGCATGGAGAGGACTGAGTTGCTGTCTTTAGGGATCAGGAGCGAGTCCGGGCGCATGACTTTTGAGGCACAAGTAGGATTTCTCATCAGGATGCGCCAAGGATCAGACGCATGGGTTGACTTGGTCTATGACTTTCAAAGGTCACATACAAGTCTGGGTGCATGGCTGTTGAGGCACATGCAGAGCTTTTAGGGCGCATGGCTGTGGAAGCGCATACAGAGACTTGACTTCTATCTTGAGATCAAGAGTAAGTTTGGGGGGCACATGGCTTTCGAGGCGCATACAGTCTTCTGGGCTCATGGCTGCGAGGCGCATACGAATGAACGATCGGCCACGTGGTAAGGACAGCTGCAGCCGACCAAAAGTGTAATGATGGTGCTGATGTCAGCGACTCTTTATTTTCTGCAAAGGTCGGCTGATTGGGCAGCTCTTGCCGCCTTTTGTCACTCAGCATTAAATCTTAATGATGACAAGTTTTGAAAGGGGCACATCATTTAATTTCGATCTGGGGGCATGGGTCTATATCCCACTGGACGCATCAGTAGGGGACGCATGATGTCGACGGCACATCTGCCATGTGTCGCATCCTCTTTGGCCCATCTGTTGAGTTATTCTAGGCATTAATGGCTGCCTTGTTTTTAGCAGAATACGAAGAGACAAGTTCATTGCCATAAATGCAAATTTATTACACGAAAGTTGGAGAGCCTTCTACTTGGTGCACGGCTGTGGGCTGCCCGATTTTTATAAATAGCCGCATGAAGGGTAGCTATTTTCCATTCTTCACTTGTCTTTCCAAAATGGAGATGAAATCGGCTGGCCCCCTGCTTTGGCAAACCGCCGAACTCGTTATTCGAAGCAGCTTTGACGACGAGCTCCTTCTGAAGGTGAAGATGCGCCGAGTTAGTTCTTTCGCCATCGGCCCTGTTTTCGTACAAGCCTATGAAAGTGCCTGTTACATCCAAATATCGGGATCGTCGTGGCCCGACCCAGGCTGAAGGTGCCTGTTGCATCCAAAGATCGGGGCGGTCGAGCTCCATCTTTTGTTATGCTGGAAGAGCCGCAGGTCAGGACTGCTAGAGTGCCCGTATGCCGACGAAGAAGTGATTCGCTCTGACTGTGCACGGGAATACGCCTACGCTGAGATGTTGGAATGATGCATCTGGCTATAGTTTTTAGGATTTTCTTCTTCTGTTGTAAAAGAATTCTCCTTTGTAAAGAGTTTAGACATGTAATAGACTTTCATATGAAATAAAAGCCTAGTTTGTTTATGTCTTATACTCTTTGTTTGTGTTCTGCTGCGCCGAGTACTCTTGTCTATTCTGGCGCATATCAGTGAGGGGCGCATGAGAATTTATGTCTCCTAGGGACTCTGGCCTGAAATTTCATGCTTCTACAAGACCCCCTTCAAGGTTTCCAAAATTTTTTGCTAAGTTTTTGGAATACTTTGAACAAGAAGCATGAGTAGCTATCTTGGGCGCATATCCTCCTCTGAGCGCATGACTTTTAAACGCATGCCCTTGTGAGGGCGCATGCAGTGGGAGCGTATGCTGTTAGGGCGCATGCTGTTCTCGAGAAGAGAGAACGCCTCGAACTTTGGAAAGATTACTAAAATTGTTTTTAGAAGATTTGCAGCCGTCAGTTTTACGAGACTCGAAGCGTTTGCTGACGTCACGCCTTATCGGTTTACGTGCGTGATCGGGCCTATAAATAGGCGGCTGAAGGAGAGAGGGGGTCTTTCCTTCTTCTTCTTAAAACAGCCTTTGTCTTCTTCTTCAGAGCTTTCCCTCATTTTTCTTCGTTAGAGAGATGGCTCCCAAGACTCCCCGAGACGGTGCTGGCTGAGGCAAGGGCAAGGGCAAGGAACCGGTGGAGGTCGACCCGGAGGACACCCCCGTCGTCATGGCGACGCACGTCGACATATGGTCGGAAGTGATCGGTGGGTACTCTCTTGCCTTGGTGTCTTCGCTCCATTGAGTTACTATTAGGGACGTGTGGATGTGACTAAGATGAGTCGCATCCCCATTGACACGCCTAGGATTCCCATTGTTGACGCGCATGGACTTTGTCCTGATGATGCGCCGAAGCTTCTTCTACTGACGCATATGGACTTAGGTTCTGATGATGCACCGAAGCTCCTTTCTGCTGATGCACATAGACTTAGGTCCTGATGATGCGCCGAAGCTTCTCTTTAGTGTGCCTGGATATTGATCATGTACATTTTTTATGAGACTCCATCTGTGCGCATGGGTTTCGACCCAGTTGATGCGCCAGATTATTGATGCGCCTTAGATGCTCATTTTGAGCTTCTAAGTCTTTTGCTGACTTTTCTTTAATCCTGTTGCAGTATCCAATCCGAAGGCAGAGGCTGTCACGAAGGAGGAGATATGTACTCCTCTCATTAAATAAGAGCCAGTAACCACTAAGAAGGAAGTGATACCAATGGTCGAAGTCAAGGAAGAATCGGTAACCATCAGGGAAGAGATTACTCCCAAGATCGAAGTTTTCGTTTAGGAGGAGCCGCTGCCAGAGGGTAGTAGCACCGAGAGTTCTGACCCTCCTGCTCCTACCGAGGACCTTATTCAGATAGAGCCTTCATATGCAAAATGGCTGAGGGAATGGTACATGCCTCAACGCAACTATGATCCCCGGCTGTGAGGATTCGTAGATTGCCTTACAATCGTCGTTTCCGGGAATCTGAATAAAGTCAATGTCCCTATTTTGTCTTAGTGTTTCTGAGATCTGAAGATGTAGTTTGTGTTTTGTTTCTTTTTGATGTCGATATAATCCTTTACTTCCTGCTTAAATGAAGAAATGAAGAACCTTTTGCTTTCGTTCATTCTTGTGATGAATCCATGATTTTTGGTGGACCTATTATCTTTTGTGCACCTTGGTTTCTAGGTACAGATAATAAGTTACTCATGGAGGACATTGACACATTCACTCAGAGGTAATATGGACGTGGTGAATATGGGATAATTTTACTAGGAATTTTGTGTAGACTTATCATCCTTGGAGTACCTTGGTGTTAGGTACGGATAATAAGTTGAGAGAGAGGACCGACATATTTACTCAGAGATAATGTGGACATGATAAATATGGGGCTAAATGGTAGAGTTTTCCTACTCAGAGGTGATATGGACGTGGTAGGAGTGAACTCTGTAGGGATTTATAGAACAACTTAGAGGTGATATGGACGTGGATGTTCTATGGTTGATGTGCAACAACTCGGAGATCGTTGTACGGGATGTTTACTCAGAGGTAATGTGGACATGGTAAACATAGTAACAAGCATGATCTTATGTAGTGTAAAATCCTGCTTAATAGGGTGTAGAGAAGCAACTCAGTGGTGATATGGACATGGTTTTTATTCTACTGGGAATGCAACGGAACAGCTGGGTTCCAGAAGCACATATTTGTCAAGGAAAGGGGTGTGAACCTGGTTTTTTCAAGTTCACGAAGTTCTCTCTTCTGGGGAGAGGGTAGTACATTTTCGACGGGTGTCAAGAATAGTACTTCTTCAGGAACTTGCCGTTGATGGGCATCATGAACAAGTCTCCCTTAGGTTGAGCGAGACGGTAAGCACCGTTTGAGTATACCGTCTCTATGATGAAGGGTCCTTCCCACTTGGGTTCGAACTCTCCCGGTGTCTTGTGAGTCATCACCATCGGTCTTCTGACTGCCAGAACCAAGTCACCTTCTTGAAAAGTCCTCTGTTTGACCCTTTTGTTGAAAGCCTGTGAGATGCGGGCTTGGTAAAGTTCGATGCGCTATTGAGCCAAGAGGCATTTTTCGTCCAACGCTTCCAACTCTTGCAGACGGCGACGTTGATTATCTTCTTACGTCAACTGATTCATGATCGCCACTCGAAATGAGGGTATTTGGATTTCTAGCGGCAATACTGCTTCGCTTCCATAGACTAAGAAGAACGGTGTGTTGCCTGTCGGGGTCCGTACCGTTGTGCGATAGGCCCAAAGGCATTCACTGAGCTTCTCATCCCAGTCGCGCTTGTTGGATGACATGACCTTTTTGAGTAGCTTGACGATGGTTTTATTAAAAGCTTCAGCCAATCCATTTGCTGCCGGATTGTAGGCGGTTGATGCCACATTCTGAATACGATTCTTGTCGCAGAATCTACTAAATGCATGGCTGATGAATTATGGACCATTGTCGTGGATGATCCTCCGGGGTACCCCAAAACGGTAGATGATGTGATGCTTGATGAAACTGATCATCTTTAAACTTTTCACTTATGTCATTGGCATAGCTTCTGCCCACTTAGAGAAGTAGTCAATGATTGCTAGGATAAAACGGTGTCCCGTGGATGAGGGAGGGGTGATAGGTTCCACTATGTCCATGCCCCAGGCTTCGAATGGCCAGGAGGCGACCGTAGGATATAGAGGCTCTAACGGCCTGTGGATAAAGTCGGCATATAGCTGGCAAGCACGACATTTCTTTGCATACTCAACATCATCAGCCATCATGGTGGGCCACTAATAGCCCATACGTCATATTCGGTCCTATAGCTTAGGACCTAGTTGATGAGCTCCGCATGTTCCGTCGTGAGCTTCTCGAAGGACTTCATCAGCTTCTTTATTTGATAGACATCGGAGGAGAAATCCATCGTAGGATCGTCGGTACAACATTTTAGTGGCCGTATCGTAATAGAACCGGAGGGAACGCCTTCTGACTGAGACTGCCTCTTCCGGGTCTTCTGGAAGGATTCCATAGATAGTAAATTCGATGAACGAGAATCTCCAGTCTCTAACGTGAATACCGGTATCTGTAGCCATGGCATGAGTTTTCTGCATACACAAATTGTTTTTGGGACAAGCCAAATCTCGACCCACCACTGTAATAAAGTGTTGAGTCCCGACTGGTGCAGCCAATGAGGCTGCGAGACCAGCCAGAGCGTTAGCTTCCAAGTTTTGTAGCCGAGGTATGTGTTCTATGAAGAACTCAGCGAAAGTTGAGATAATGTCCAACATTGCTTTGTGATAGGGGACGAGGTCTTCATGGCGGACCTCGTATTGCCCTCGGACTTGATTGACGACGAGTTTGAGTCACCGTAAGATTCGAGGTAATCTACCCCTAACTGCTTTGCCAACTGGAGTCCCACAATGAGGGCATTGTACTCCGCAACGTTGTTGGAGCACGGCTCCTAAAGAGAGTAGGCACGTTGGGTGACCAGCTTGTCGGAGGAGATCAGGACTAACCCCACTCCTGCGATGATCTGGCCTTTGGGGTCTGTTCTTGAAGTACCGTCGAAAAACATCCGTCAAACGGGGTTCCCTTTGGTGATGTTCGATTCTTGAACTTCATCTGGAATGTCTTCATAGAGTCTGGACGATTCCGAAATTGGGTGCACGGCTAGGAAATCGGCCAGTGCTTGGCCCTTAACAGTCTTTTGCGGGACGAATACCATGTCATATGGTGTCAATAGTATCGCCCAAGCAGCCAATCGGGAGTTTAGTGCCCCCGATTTTGTCATGAGGGCTCTGAGTGGATTGACTCGGGAGATGAAATGAATTGTCTATCCCAAGACATAATGGCGAGTCTTCTGGATGGCAAACACCAGAGCTAGGTATTCTTTTTCGACGGAATTGTACTAGTGTTCGGCCCCGACCACTGTCCTGCTTAGGTAGTAGATAGACTGCTCATGGCCCGCTCCATTGTTCAGGGCCAACAAAGCGCCAAAGGAATGGTCTATTGCACGGACGTAGAGCAGGAATGGTTTTCCTGCGACGGGTGCCACCAGAACTGGAGGACTCGTTCGATAAGCTTTGATGTCGTCGAAAGCTTTCTGACATCAAGACATAGGAGACTCCCTTCTTCATGAGCTTGGTGAAGGGTTGGCATTTCCCGAGAAGGTTTGCAATAAGCCTTCGGATGTATGCGAGACGTCCTTGTAGGCCTCGAAGTTCTCTAAGGTTCTTCGGAGGATCCATGTCAAGGATGGCTTTCGTCTTCTCGGGATCGACGTGAATGCCCTTTGCAGTGATAATGAAGCCCAAAAATTTTCTACTAGAAATCCCAAGGAAGGATTTAGCGGGGTTCATCTTAAGCTGATGCGCCCTCATGAGATAGAAGACTGTCTTCAGGTCTTGTAGGTGATCACCCCGAAGACGGCGTTTGATGACGATATCGTCAACGTAGCACTCGACTATTTTACGGAGATGCTGACGGAAGATGGTTCTCATTGCTCGTTGGTATGTGGCACTTGCATTCTTCAAGCCAAAGGACATTACTGTGTAGCAGTAAACCCCCTTCGGAGTCCTGAACGACGTGTGTCTTTCGTCGTCTGGAAACATCTTTATCTAGTTGTAGCCCGAGTACCCGTCCATGAAGGACATGCGCTCGAAACCACATGTGTTGTCGATCATTACGTCAATGATCGGGAACAGAAACTCGTCCTTCGGGCAAGCTAAGTTGATGTCCCGGAAGTCAATGCAGCCCCTGATCTTCCCGTTCTTTTTAGTGACAGAAACGATGTTAGCCACCCATTTCGGATGTTGCTCATCGCGAATGAACCCGCTGTTTAGGAGCTTATGTACTTCTTTGTCGATAGCGTCCATGATGTTGGGACGGAAGCGTCGCTGTTGCTGCTTAACGGGCTTAGCATCAGATAAGATATTAAGCCTGTGCATTATGACTTATGGATCGAGGTCCGGTATGTCTTTGTAGCTCCAGGCGAAGACGTCGATGTGTTCTTTGACCAGTTGGACAAAGGATTCTCGGTCCTCCCTAGCCAAACTCTTGCTGATGAAGATAGGTTTGGAAGAAGACCCATCCCTGAGATCGATTTGCTCGACTTCATCTTCAGTAGAGAATTCCTATAGTTCAAAGCGAGATTCCCATTGCGCACCAAGGTGTTGAGCCCAGGGTTCTTCTTAGAAGAACTTTATTGCCTGGTCGTCGTCTTCATCTTCTGAAGGATGTACGGATTTCATGTTGGCTGACAGCACTTTCCTGAAGATTGGGCCGATGCTAGTGTCAGAGTCCGAAGTAGAAGCTTCAGATGAGTGAGAATGTGTGACATCCTCTGCTTCTGAACTCTTCGGGGTTGTCGGAGGCGTGACGTAGCCCACCCCCCGTTGAGTACGGTGGTAATAGTCCTACGACTTTCCTTTTGGGTTGTAATCCATCTTTTGGATGAGATATTTGGCTCGATCTTTGTACCGGTAAATTTGCATTCTGTCGGTGTCGAGTTCTGGTTCTGCCGGTGGAAGGTCTTGATGACGCTCTACTTTGTCGAAGATGATAGGCCTCTCATCCTGGTTCCGAAGCTGGACTATGTAACAGACTCCTTGGTACGGGATAACTCAATTTACATGATTTACAGTCGTTATTTGTGTTTGCAACGACTGCAGGGCATTATCTAAAGTATACATTGCATTCCAGTGTGTAAGACTAGAATAATTGAAAGACACCCTTTTATTGATAAAATATGAGATCTTTTTCCGAGGGATTACATCATCAAGGGATGGTGCATCCACATTGGCGGATATATACTCCTCCAGCTCTTCGTCAGTGAGAACTGGAGTAGTCTTTGGCAGTTTAGGAGAGTCCATCAGGAGCTTTACCCGTGCTGGCTCTTGGGTCTGTGATGAGAAAGACGCTGGGGCCTTTTCCTGTGGACTCGCGGTGAGAGGTGCCGACGACTGAGGAGGTCTGCCTTTAAGCCGCACCTTGAGGGGTGCCTCAGCTGTTGTCCCGGCGGCTGCTGCCTTTCCCCGTAGTTCGTCTACGAGAGGAGCTACCACTTGAGGAGGTTTCTGTAACCCCACATTCCATAAAATTTATAATATAGTATTTCTTTTTTTTATTATTGTCATGGATGATGATTTCTGAACTTTTACTTAATTTCAAATACTTGATGATGTAAATTGGGTTTTAATTTTAAATTTATTTATTCTAGCCTGGCCTATTTCCTTAAGCCCAATTCTTCTCTTTAAAGGCTAAGCCTTAGCAGCTTGTAGAGAGTTTCAAATCTTTTTATTTGATTTCGATTCTTTTCTTCATTCCTCTGTTCGAATTGTTGAAGAAGGGTGGAGAATCAAATTTCAAAAAGTTGTTGTAACTGTCAGAGAGGTGGAGAATTTCAATCCTTCCCGCTCAAATTTCTTCCCTCTTTCAATTGTGAATCTCTCCAACCCTATTTAAGCTAGGATTTTCTTTAATCCATCAGAGCAAATTGCGAGGAGGTGCTATTCAATTTCTCTTGGTTCTTCTTGCTGCAACCAAACTTTGGAGGTTAGCTAAGCAAACGACGATGAGGTTCTTCATCATGACGAGTTAGGCGTAGCAACTAGTCCAATCAAACGACGGCGAGTGGATCTTCGACGACTTCGGCGAGTTGCAAACATTCATGTGAGTTTTGAATTCTGGACTCGATCTATTCCTTTGATTGTTCTTCTTTGGACCGAATTTCGAGTATGTTTCGATGATGATTCGAGATTAGACAAATTCGTTTCGAGAATCCTCCTTCAAATTCTTGGTCGGTTCAACTCAGTTTATGTGCGATCATTGAAGAGGTGAGGATTGCTTGCTGATCTCGTGTTTGTGTTAGTACGTTCTGTTATTGATGTTCTTTATTTTGTGATATCAATTTTGTAGATCATTTTGAAGATTTGTGGTTTGGATTAGTTCAATTAAATCACTCTAACTGTCAAATGGCCATCAGTGAGTATTCTTTCAATTTTCCTGATACCTGAGTTGAATGAAAAGTTGCTGAGCTTGAGTTCTCTTGAACGATTCGATTGTGATCATTATTTGCAGTAGAAGCTATTGATCTGTGAGAGCGTGTCCAGTTCGTGAATTGTGTCAGCAGTGTATCAGATCATACACTCTCAGGTAAATTCTAAGATCTCTCCTATGGAAGTTGAAGATGATGCATAATTAGGTTTTTACTCTATTTCAGCAGATGTTAGAAATTATTAAGTTGTTTGAGTATCTGTAATTCATAACTTAGATGTTGATTGACCACATGAGAAATTAGTTTAGTAGTTTCTTCTATCTCTGATTCTGTTTAGAAGGATTCTTCTATACTTAGGTTGGTCTTAGATACCTGTGTTATCTTAGCCTTGCTTGAGTCATGTCAAACCTGAGCTATGGAGTGACAAGCTAAGTGTAGGATCACCTGGGTTATACCATAAGTGTCTGCATGATTTTGTTAAGGTCTGTTTTAACCTGACCTTACCTGGGATCGGGACATCCTTGTCTTTACTCAATTTGAGATAATGGAAGACTTAAGTTCATTTTAGTCGAGAATAGAGTTTCCTTTGATGCTTAGTTGGTAGCAAGCTTAACTTAGGGACTGGTTGCATCTGGAATCAGAAGTATGTTCTGTGATGAGTAAGCGTTGGAAACCATGAGGTTCAAACATTGAATAAGTTAACTGTCTTTGTGAGTTTACTTTGTTTTACCCCACCATATCAAATCTTCCATTCAAATTCTATTTGCAAATGTTGAATCTATGATAAGACTAACAGTTCCTGTTGAACCTTTAGTAATAGCAGTAAGTCACTAAGTTATTTGTTATTAATCTTACCTGTTTATTTCAGTCAGTTATCCTTTATAGTTGATGTTAGGATAACTGAGTATGCAGGTGGTTTTTAGAGAGCTGACAACTAGCTAGATAGTATTGTAGGTTCAGCCCTCCTTATGTTTGTTCAGGTGATTGCAGTAGGTCAGGAGAGGGATAACTGTTTGAGAACTGTTTTAGTAGACACTGCTGGTTGTTCAGGCTGATTAGCCTTCAATTTAAGTTTTGGTGTTCAATTTTGGAATTGGGGGAGTGTAGTATGTTATTTGATAAAGCTAAGTTGGAAGGCTTGTGTCAAACCTTTTCCATTTCAATCTTGCATTTCATACAGTTTAGTAGAGTGACAGTAAGTTTTTGAGGATCACTGAGTAGTTCTACCTGCTGTTTGAAACAGAGATATAAGAGGGCTGTGGTTTCAGTTTCTAAACATTTGGTACTTCCTTTTTGTTCCCTGTAGAAGGTGTTAGGAGATACCTTAAGGGTTAAACCTGTGAATTAGAGTTGACTATTTGATTGTGAGGTTAAAGGGTGAGTTTTGACTATTAGTATGGACTGTATAAATACATACTAGTACTTAGATAACAGTCCCCATCTACCCTCTTGTATTTTTGTGTCACAATTAGCAAGCTCTATATTTAAATGGTATGGCAGTAGTATAGTGGTTAAGTTGCCAGTGCTAAGATATCTCATGAGTTCTTAATAGTAGTCATGTTACCTTGTTAGCTAACTTAAATTATCTTTCTATCAAATAAGAAGTTAAGTAAGATCAGATTATTAGGATTTAATTATAAACTCAAGTTTACTTTCCTTCTAAAATAAACTAGACTCTAGGTAATAAAGGGAAGGTTTGTGTTGGAACATAATTACTCTCATTTGTAAACAGGCTAGTCTAGAATAGAGTTTTAATTAATCAAATTGTGCCTAATAACAGGAGGATATCCAAATCTTCTACCCACACTTGATCACCCTGAGCAAGGCAAGTATACTCCTCGAATTTTCTCATTTACTTTATGTTTTGTGCATCTATTTCATGCTTGTACCTTCCTGTTGGACACGATATTACACGATTTTGTCTTATGTCTTGTTCCATGAGTTTTCTTGTGTCTGAAAGGAGAATTACTACAGATGTGTGATCACACCCGAGTTATAATTTATGTTAATAGCTTAGGCCTCGTACTGTGCACGCGGGCCCTAAGCCGTACCTTCATGCCTGTGCCATGTTCCATGTTCTACCCAAGCCGATCACACACTCTATGTATTTTGATATATTGCACATGTCAGGTTCCTTGTACATTTCATGTTCCCTGTATTTATTTTTCAGTATTCATGTTCTTATTTCTCGTACTTTATATTTCATGTTCTCCTATACTCATTTCCATATCATAATATTCTTGCTCATTTCCTTGGATATACTTAGCTCCGCTCCTGACTGGATATGTTGCAGGTGAGATGGAGGCTATTTGTGATACTTACTACGAGTAGGAGCCTGTAGTTACGTTGGATCTAGCTGGTGCTGCTCTGGACCTAGTGACTGAGGAGGCCTAGTACCTTTCCTTTAGTATTTCATATCTTCATTGTATTAGAGACATCAGATACCTTTACATTGTTGGATAAATGTAATAATGCATAGTTTGTACTTTGATTCTGGGATTCGATTATATAGATGTTGTGGTTTATATTCATTCATATCTGGACTTGTAGTTCCCTAGAGATTGGTACAGATTACTTCATCGTGTCTAACGACGAAGGCTGGGCGTGTCCGACTTGTGTCCGATTATTCGGGAGTGGGTCGTGACATATTTTCAGTGATGGCCCATGCATGTCCTTCCTAATGGTACCTAGGTATAAGTGTACTATTGGGGGACTTGTTTAAACTAGGAAAACTTGATCACAACATAGGAAAAATCGAGAATAAGGGTATGTCAAGTACATCAGGTACATTGATATTATAAAAACACTTGTTATTTTTAGGTTTAGGGTTTTAGCAATCAACGAAGTTTTTTTTTCTATTACAGGATGGTCGCCACGAGGAGGACCGCGCATCAGCACGGAGTTGCAGGATCCTCAGATCAGTCTGCATCAGATGTTCCGGTAGAGCAGTTTCCGCCACCGCCTCCTATCTTTCCTTCGCTGCCCTCGACGATGATGTTCGATGGCGCCCAGTGATGGCCATGTTCTAGCAGTTCAAGAAGGCTCAGAACCATCAGGCCGTATAATTCCGAACGACAGTCATGGATGCACTCAGGACCCGAGAGCCGGTATCACCAGCACCGGTAGCACCTCCAGCACCAGCAGCACCGATACTGGAGACTGTCAGAGACTACCAGAACCTCTGTCCGATGGATTTCTGGGGCCATGAGGGGATAGTATATGCGGATGAGTGGTGGAAAATGCCGAGCGAACGCTGAAGATGGCGAGAATTCCAGATGACCTGAAGGTGAAAGTTACGAGCTTGCGACTTTTTGATCTTGCCAGAGCCTGGTATCGAGAGGATCCTCAGTTAGCTGCGCCCAAGATTCTCTGGACAGACTTTAAAACTCTATTCAAAGAGAAGTTCTTTTCAGACATAGAGCGAGACGAGCTTCAGATGCAGTTCGAGACACTGCAGCAGGGGAACATGACGGTGGCAGAGTACACATCGGAGTTCATCCGACTCAGCAGGTTCGTAGAGGACCTAGTCGACACACCAGAGGAGAGGGTTTGGAGGTTCAAGAAGGTCCTTACCAGAGAGTTGCGGCAGGCAGTGGCGATCATCCAGGCGACGACTTATTCGAGCATTCTCAAGATTTCTCAGGCTGTGGAGAAGGAGATGGACCCGAAGCTCAAGAGGGACAGGGACATCGGCAGTAGCAGTTATCAGACACTGGCAAAGAGGGCTCAGATTCAGATGAGGCCACCACAGCTGGCAGCACTTCAGTATCGTCCTGCCAGAGCTCCAGCAGTTCAACATCAGAGACATCAGGGGATCACTTGCATATACTGTCATCGGCCAGGACACCACATTGAGGTCTGTCGTAAGAGGCTCGGACTCTGCTTATTCTGCGGATCAGACGCTCATCAGACGCTCATCAGATGAGAGACTGCCAGCAGGACACAACCAAACTAGCAGGAGGACCCCGAGGAGCTGGAGGACCACTACCTATACCCCCCTAGAGCACTACCTGCTGCACCCCAGAGAGGACTAGCTCTACCACCTCAGCAACAGCGATTTGTATAGCAACAGCAGCAGCAGAGAGGAGGACCACAGCAGGAACGTGCTTACGTCATGGCCGTAGTTGAGGAGGATGAGGCAGCTCCAGATGTTATTACAGATTCTATTCTCTTATATTCGTTTACTGCCATAGCACTGTTTGATTCTGGAGCCACACATAGCTTTGTATTATATGAGTTTCTGCATAGACACGGCTTTACACCAGAGACCACTAGGAAGAACTGTCGAATTATGATAGGAGAAGGAGTAGTGCCAGTTAGTAAGATTATTGATTGCCCTATTACTATAGCTGTGAGGGAGCGTAGAGCCCGATACCTAGTGATGCTATTGCCTGGATTTGACGTAGTCCTCGGCATTGACTGGATGGGTGAGCAGTTTGCTATAATAGACTGCCATGAAGGAAAGGTTACTTTCAGCCCGCCTGGAGTTCTGCCGTTCGAGGTCAGAAGACAGATCGCAGAGAGGCTAGAGGGAGTCTACTTCGGAGCAGTTGCAAAAGACCAGGAGTTGCCGCATCTACTGATTACAGAGTTTCTCGACGTCTTTCCCAAGGAGTTGCCAGGATTTCCGCCAGATCGAGATGTGGAGTTCACCATCGACTTAGTGCCTGGATCAGCGTCGAAGTCCCTACATTTCTACAAGATCAATCCGAAGGAAACTGCAGAGTTGAAGTCCCAGATTGATGAGTTGGAAGGCAAGGGTTTTATTCGGTCCAGTGCTTCACCCTGGGGAGCACCGGTTCTCTTTGTGCCAAAGAAGGATGGGACTGTTAGAATGTGCGTCGATTATCGTACACTCAATAACATTACCATCAAGAATAAATATCCGTTGCCGCGAATAGATGAGCTGTTTGATCAGCTTAGTGGAGCTAAGGTCTTCTCGAAGATTGACCTTCGGTCGGGTATCATCAGATGAAGGTTCGGGAGCAGGATATTCCGAAGTCAGCTTTCAATACTCGCTATGGCCAGTATGAATTCTTGGTGATGCCGTTCGGACTCACCAATTCTCCAGCTGTGTTTATGAACCTTATGAATAAGGTCTTCCATAAGTATCTGGACAAGTTTGAAGTAGTCTTCATTGACAACATTTTGATCTATTCGAAGACTGAGGAAGAGCATGTAGAGCATCTATGGATTGTTTTGGAGATTCTACGGAAGGAGATGCTATACGGGAAGCTCTCGAAGTGCGAGTTCTTCTTGGACAAAGTAGAGTTTTTGGACCATGTAGTGACTGAAGAGGGGATTTTTGTAGATCCCAAGAAGATTAAAGCTGTGGAAGAATGGGCACCTCCCAAGTCGGTAGTTGAGATTTGTAGTTTCCTGGGACTAGGAGGATACTACCGAAATTTCGTAAAAGATTTTGCCAAGATTGCAGAGCCAATGACGAAGCTTACGCGGAAGGACGAGGCGTTCATGTGGAGTGATGCCTGTCAGTCAGCATTTAAAGAATTGAAGAGAAGACTCACTACAGTGCCAGTTTTAGCTTTGCCATCAGGATCTGGAGGGTTCATCATCTACAACGACGCATTAGGGAAGGGCTTGGGATGTGTGCTTGAGCATAATAAGAAGGTTATTGCTTATGCTTCTAGAAAGTTGAGGCCCCATGAGAAGAATTATCCTACTCATGACTTGGAGCTTACAGAAGTTATTTTTGCCTTGAAACTATGGAAGCACTATTTGTATGGAGAGAGAGTGGACATCTTTACGGACCATAAAAGTATGAAGTATATTTTCATTCAGATGTAACTGAACATGAAGCAGCGAAGATGGTTGGAACTCATGAAGGATTTCGACATCAATCTGTAATACCATCCTGGAAAGGCGAATGTGGTAGTAGTGCTCTCAGTCGATATCCTGTTGCCATGTTCTCACTATAGACCGACATCTTCTTGAGGATCTTGAGAGTCTTGGGATCGAGATCATTCTTCCGGGAGTTCATGGACAGCTGATGCACATACAGATACAGTCGGGACTGATAGAGAAGATCAAGGAAGCCCAGTTTCTAGATGAGAGGCTCCGATGTCTCAGAGGTCAGGCAGAGGCAGGATTGCTTGACGATTTCACCATTGCAGAGGATGGATCCCTAAGGCACGAAAACCAGTTGTGTGTGTCCAAGGATTTACGGGAGGAGACTATGTAGGAGGCCCACCAGTCGCAATATTCTATTCATCCTGGATCTACCAAGATGTATAAGGATCTGCGGGAGTATGTGTGGAGGTATGGAATGAAACGAGAAGTTGCCAGATTCGTTTTTAGATGCCTTGTGTGCCAGTAAGTCAAGGCGGAGCGCCAAAGACCAGCGGAATACTCCAGCCTTTACCTATTCTGGAATGGAAGTGGGAACACATAGCCATTGACTTCGTCTCTGGTTTACCACGTACGCCCGGTGGGAAGGAAACTATTTGGGTTATTGTGGACAGACTGACAAAATCTGCTTACTTCATTCCGTTTAAGATAGGGCTGTCGACCGAGAAGCTTGCAGACCTCTACATGAGTCAGATCGTGCGGATTCATGGAGTGCCAGTGAGTATCATTTCAGACGGAGACAACCGCTTCATATCACACTTCTGGAAGAGTCTACAGCTGAGCTTGGGTTCAAAGTTAAAATTCAGCACCGCCTATCATCAACAGACAGACGAGCAGTCCGAGAGGACCATCCAGACATTGAAGGACATGATGCGGGTTTGCGCACTCAACTTTGGCGGTTCATTGGATGATCACTTGCATCATGTAAAGTTTGCCTATAACAACAGTTATCAGGCTAGCATCGAGATAACACCGTTCGAGGCATTATATGGAAGAAGATGTCGCACACCTTTATCTTGGGACGACGTGGGCGAGAGGGTACTTTGCTTGGGCCAGAGATGGTGGTAGATTCGGCCGAGAAGGTTCGATTGATCAGAGAGCGTCTCAGAGTTGCACAGGATCGGCAGAAGCACTGGGCGGACAGCAGCAGACGGCCACTGGCATTTGCAGTTGGAGACAGAGTGTTCTTGAAGATCTCGCCGACTAGATGCACCATTCATTTTGGCAGAGGCAGGAATCTTAGCCCCAGATACATCGGGCCCTTCCGGCTAGCTTGGAGGGAGTACACGACGTTGTTCACTTATCCCAGCTTCGACGCTATATTTCAGATCCGAGTTATGTGGTGGACTACTCAGAGCTAGAGGTAGGCCCGAGCTTGACCTATGAGGAGCAGCTAGTGGAGATCCTTGATCGGAGGGAGAAGCAATTGCGAAATCAAACCATACCACTTGTTCGAGTCATGTGGAGACACCACTCTCCTGAAGAGTCCACATGGGAGCACGAGTACGAGATGCGGGAGCGCTATCCCAGTCTGTTTGCTTGATTGTATTGTTTTTAAATTCTTAAATAAATGCCTTGTGTTGGCCAATCATTGCGATTTGGTTAATCTTTCTTTCTCAATTCAATTTCGAGGACAAAATTTTTTTAGGGTGGGAAGATTTGTAATCCCACATTCCAGAAAATTTATAATATAGTATTTCTTTTATTTTTTATTATTTATTGTCTGGTGAGGGATAACTGTTTAAGAGTATTTTAGAAGATACTGCTGGTTGTTCAGGCTGATTAGCCTTCAATTTAAGTTTTGGTGTTCAATTTTGGAATTGGGGGAGTGTAGTATGTTATTTGATAAAGCTAAGTTGGAAGGTTGAGTAAGGAAGTTGTGTCAAACCATTTCCATTTCAATCTTGCATTTCATACAATTTAGTAGAATGATAGTAAGTTTTTGAGGATCACTGAGTAGTCCTACCTGCTGTTCGAAACAGAGATATAAGAGGGCTGTGTTTTCAGTTTCTAAACAGTTGGTACTTCCTTTCAGTTCCCTGTAGAAGCTGTTAGGAGATACTTTAAGGGTTAAACCTATGAATTAGAGTTGACTATTTGATTGGGAGGTTAAAGGGTGTAAATACATACTAGTACTTAGATAACAGTCCCCATCTACCCTCTTTTATTTTTGTGTCACAGTTAGCAAGCTCTGTATTTAAATGGTATGGCACTGGTATAGTGGTTAAGTTGCCAGTGCTAAGATATCTCATGAGTTATTAATAGTAGTCATGTTACCTTGTTACCTAACTTAAATTATCTTTCTATCAAATAAGAAGTTAAGTAAGATCAGATTATTAGGATTTAATTATAAACTCAAGTTTACTTTCCTTCTAAAACAAATTAGACCCTAGGTAATAAAGGGAAAGTTTGTGTTGGAACATAATTACTCTCATTTGTAAATAGGCTAGTTTAGAATAGAGTTTTAATTAATCAAATTGTGCCTAATAACATGAGGATATCCAAATCTTCTACCTACACTTGATCACCCTGAGCAAGGCAAGTATAATCCTCGAATTTGCTCATTTACTTCATGTTTTGCACATCTATTTCACGCTTGTACCTTCCTGTTGGACACAATATTACACGATCTTGTCTTGTGTCTTGTTCCATGAGTTTGCTTGTGTTTGGAAGGGAAAATACTATAGATGTGTGATCACACCCGAGTTATAATTCATGTTAATAGCTTAGGCCTCGCATTGTGCATGCGGGCCCTAAGCCGTACCTTCATGCATGTGCCATGTTCCATGGTCTACCCAAGCCGATCACACACTCTGATGTATTTCGATATATTGCATATGTCAGGTTCCTTGTACATTTTATGTTCAGGCTTCATTTTATGTTCTCTGTATTTACTTTTCAGTATTCATGTTCTTATTTCCCGTACTTTATATTTCATGTTCTCCTGTACTCATTTCCTTATCATGATATTCTTGTTCATTTCCTTGGATATACTTAGTTTCGCTCCTGACTGGATATATTCAGGTGAGATGGAGGCTATTTATGATACTTACTACGGGCAGGAGCCTGGAGTTACCTTAGAGCTAGCTGGTGTTGCTCTGGACCTAGAGGCTGAGGAGGCCTAGTATATTTCCTTTAGTATTTCATATCTTCATTGTATTAGAGACATCAGATACCTTTACATTGCTGGATAAATATAATAATACATCGTTTTTACTTTGATTCTTGGATTCGATTATATAGATGTTGTGGTTTATATTCATTTATATCTGGACTTGTAGTTCCCTAGATTTTGGTATAACTTACTTCATCGTGTATAACGACGAAGGCTGGGCGTGTCCGACTCGTGTCCGATTATTCGGGAGCGGGTCGTGACAGTTTTCCCTTAAGTCTTACCTTCAAGGGGGCTTCAGTGGACACTCCGTCTAGGGAAGTTGGTGCCTTTTCGCAAGTTTAGCCACCATAGGAGGCGATGTTTGAGGTGGCTTCCCTTTGAGTCGCACTTTCAGGGGAGCCTCGATTATCATTTCTGCCTCCAAATCAGTTTTGGCTTCAGCTTCATCGTCGGCGTCGTTGGCTTCATCTTCGAGATGAATTGACTTGTATAGGTCTGCGTCAGTGAAGAAGGCTTCAATCCCTCTGAAGATATCGACATCAGCGAACTCCGTTTGGATAATGTCGTTGGTGGATACGTACTTCATACATTGATGGTGAGTGGATGGCACCACTATGTACTCGTGTAGCCACGGACGCCCTAATAGAATGTTGTAGTTGACGTCCGCATCCACAACATAACAAGTTACCTTGGTCTGGAGATCACTGATATGACATTTGAGCTGAATCTTCCCCGACAGCTCACTTTTGCTGACATTGAAGCCACTGATTGTAGTATGGGACGCCGTCAGACAATGCATCGGGATCCCCAGTATCTAGAGCAGAGTTCAGAGAATGATGCTGAGAGAAGACCCATGGTCGATCTGCATTCGATCCACCCTGATGGCCCTAACATATCCTGTGTAATACAGCGGTCTGTTGTGCCTGTTGTTCTTGAGCAGCATATCCTGTTGAGTGAATATGATGCTGGAGATGATTTCCCACATACTATGGCAGTGTGGACATAATGTTGGATCGTCTTCAGGCTGTTTGACCTGATTGATGAAAGTCTCAGCGTCCTTCAGGGCTTCGCAGAGAGCCTCCCGAGTGTCTTTGGATAGACGAGGAGTTCGAACAGGGACAGCCGAGCTAGGGTACTGGCAAGTTGTTCCAGTATGTCGAAGTTGTGGGATTTGGCTAACCCTGATGCGTTGTCTCTTCGTAGAGGCCTGTCGAAGCGAGCCTCTTTCTGCTTCTATTTGTCAGCTGCTGGAGGTTGGAAATGACCCTCTCCTGGAGCGGTCGAGGAGGTGACGGAAGGTGCCACTTCGACAGGAGCCTACTATGGTTGAGCATTCTACTGTGAACATGTTTGTACAGGAAGTACCTCCTCAGGAGAGGTAGTCACCATTTGGCAAGACTTGATCTTCTTGCCTTTGGCCTTGGAGGTAGAACGTACCCCCGGCTGAGTAAGTTCCGGAGCAAGATCTGGATGAACCCACATGATCTCTTCCCGAGGTGTGGTGAGTGGAATCAGTCCACGCGTGTTGTCACGAGCTGGCGGAAGGTTGACCACCTCCATTGTCGCCTTTGGAATAGGGACAACACCATCTCGAGCTGTGGTAGGCGACAAGGTGCCGAACTAGAGTGACACCATATTGGCCGAGACTGTATTCTCCTCGTAATCGACTGAGAGGACATTCGCATTAATCATGCGCTATATGTAGTCTTTGAGGATGTAGTAGTCTTGAGTTGGATGTTCAACGAACCGATGGTAGTGACAGTACCTCGGGTCGTCGACTCTGTCCACCTCATCAGGACACTTTGGATCAGGCAACTTGATTTTGTCGCTCTGCTTCAGGATATCGAAGAGCTGTAAGGTATCCTTACCATTGAAGGAGTAGACCATCTTTGGTCTCGGTGCAGGTGGAGGCTTCTGAGATGGGCCATGCATACTTTTTGAAGTATTGACAGTCAATGCCTGCTTCCCTTTTTCCTTACGCCTACTGTTGCTGGTAGTAGGCCGCTTCGCTTTGTCATCAAAGACGAGAAAGTTAACCCCCAGAAGGCGAGCATTACGTGCCTTCTTTTCAGCGGCTTCGGCCCCGATGATAAATGAACTCCAATCGGGTGGCTGGGTGGAGTCGAACCAGAGCTTGATTAAAGGAGTCATGTTCAAGATGCAGGCATCGATCAGTGCATGTTCTGGCATACCCGGAGGCAACCTTAAGCATGCTTGTCGGAAACGTTCGATGAAGGCTCGAATAGTCTCCTTCTCTGTTGTAAAAGAATTCTTCTTTCAAAAGAGTTTAGACATGTAATAGACTTTGATATGAAATAAAAGCCTAGTTTCTTGATGTCTTATACTCTTTGTTTGTGTTTTGCTGCGCCGAGTACTCTTGTCTGTTCTGGCGCATATCAGTGTGGGGTGCATGAGAATTTATGGCGCATAGGGACTCTGGCCTGAAATTTCTTGCTTCTACATTCTTCAACTATTTCTCTTACCAAGAATTATGTTTTTCGTGGAAAAAGTAAATACATTAGGATCAATTTCCATTCCATTCATGATTTGGTAAAAAAAAGGAGAGATTTATGTCAGGTATTACACGATAGAAGATCAACTTGCTTTTATTTTTTAAAGGGCTAATTATAGTTTAGACCCTGGATTTTATATCAGCTTAGAAGTTAAACCCTTACTTGTCTTATTAGAAAGTTTAAACCCTGAATTTTTATTATTTGTTTCTTTATTTTTTCATTATACCCTCCCTAGTCTAAATATGAAGGTTTCATTGTTAAGCATAGAAGAAAGGGTATAATGGAAAATAAAATAAATAATAAAAATCTAGGGTATAAATTTTTTAATTGGACAAATCAGAGCTTAAACTAAGCTGGTATAATTAAAATCCAGAGTCTAAACTCTAATTAGCCCTTTTATAAAAGCTTTGAAGAATGATTTATTTTTCAAAAATATGGAAGAATAACTCAACATGGTAATGATCTAGCTTAAGGGAGGTTGCTGGAAATGCAACCTAGACACTTGTTATTAATTTAGACCTTTGGTTTCTCAAGATAACTTACAAACCCTTAAACATCCCAAGTGATGCATGTAACGTCCCAGGGAATGAATGTTTACTTATGATGCATATATTGTATGTATTGTACTAAATTCGGATTAGTCACTAGGCCCTATATAAAGACCATATAAGGCCATCTCCAATGGGGGTTTCTATCTTCCCTATTTTATGGAAGAAATCCATTTTAGAAAAAAATTTCTTCCAATGGTGGTTTCTATCATTATTTCTATCCTAGGTGGCAATGATGTAGGATAAAAAATTTCTATGAGGGTTTCTACATGTAGAAACTCTCATAGAAATTCTCCATCTCTCATGATAATTATTATTCGGCCCCATACCATTAAATTGGTCCTTTTATTTTGTGACACCTAGGATAGAAATAGAGAACCATTGGAGAGTAGTTTTTTGTGTGTATAATTTCTATGTAGAAACTCTTCCAACTATTATAGAAATCTTCTTAAAGTACAATACCAAGTAGGATAGAAACTCAATTTTAGAAATCACCATTGGAGATGGCCTAACACTACTAAAGTACAGCAAATTGGCGACGGAGGATAAGCGACGGGTCGTATCCGTCGGCCATAGCGACGGTCTCGCGACTACCTTATGACTGGCTACCGTCAGAAAGCAATGAAATTTTTTTTAGTTTTTTTGCGTCAAAATAAGTCGCACGTCCGTCGCTAATTTGACGAAGCTTTAGCGACAGATTTGTGTCCGTCGCTAATATGTCGCACATTGTGGCGGCAAAATCTGAAATAAATGGCGCGCTAAATTAGCGTCTATGTGACGACGGACGTTCCGTCGGTAATCTAGTGGGTATTTAGCGGCTACCTACCGACGGATATATCCGTCGGTAATCCGTCGCTAAATACTGTAATCTAACTTAAATTGAACCGACGGGGGGGGGGGGGGGGGGGGCGAGGGAATTTTTTATTCTCCCCAAAAAACTCTCTCTCTTCCCCCTCTTTCTCTCTCTCTCTCTCCGGTGAGCTAGCGGGTACCCCATTTTCCGGCAAAGCTCTCTCCGACGAGATATCGCTCTCTCAGGTATGCTCTCTCTCTCCCCCCCTCTCTCTCTCACTCTATGTTTAGGGTTTCAGGTTGGTGGGGGGGTGGGTCGGCTATCGCTCGGGCCGACGGGGTGGGGGAGAGGGAGTGGGGGGGAGGTTGTTGAGGGCGGAGGGCAGGGTAGGGTTTTGGGTTTCGGGTGGGGGGTGGGCCTGCTGTCGCGTGGGGGGGGGGGGGGGGGCGGCTGTCGCGGGGGCCGGCGGTGATGGGGGAGTATATATATATATATATATATAGCCCTCTCTAACTGTAGGTATGTCTCATTACCTACATTAGCTCCCAACCTCACACACACACACACACCATGATATGAACAAAGGCCAATTGGCTACTGCTCTGCTACAGGCCAAATTGGCCAAAACCAAAAGCTCTCAAGAGCACTCATACAAATATAAACCCAGTGGCCAACACATTCTAGGCAAACACACACACACACACCATGATATGAACAGCGGCCAATTGGCTACTGCTCTGCTACAGGCCAAATTGGCCAAAACCAGAAGCTCTCAAGAGCACTCATACTAATATAAACCCAGTGGCCAACACATTCTAGGCAAACCCAAGCCATGGCCAAGTGCTGCTAGTGCAACTTCTGCTGCTACTACTAAGCAACCTATGCTGCAATGCAAATGCATCCTGCCACTAGAGGGCCAAACCTTTCTCGCTGCGGTGCAGTGCTTGTACTGCCTACAACACCCTTTCTGGTCCTAATAGGACCTGACCAAGAGGCCCCGCCACGAGGTTAGCAAGGTGCTGCCTGCCTACTGTAGGTCAACCACACTTACTTGCCACTGGGTGGCTCAACAGGAGTGAATCCCCTGTCCCCAATTCCTGTAGTGGTGGCCAAGCCACCTGCAGTACACCCAAAGCTCAAGGACCATGCCCTCTCACTCGAACACAGGCCATTGGCCAAGTCCTGGTTACCCTTGCATAAATGTAACAGCCTAAAGGACCTTACATAAACCTTATCTGCAGTAGGGAGTACCTCCTTTCAACTGAACACTGGGTTCCCTCTAAACACACTAAGACACTCCTCTAACCTACTGATACAGGGACACTCACTGACACTTGACAGTAAGCCCACTGTCCCCAATACTAACTCAGAACAGTTAACTCACCTAAACACTGATACATTCACTATAGTTCACACGTTTTTTACTCTTACTGATCAGTCATAGAAAATGAAGTTTCCTGAACACTCAAAGATACTAACTGACACTCTAACACAACACTCATACAACTGATCACTAACTCTGATACTTGGATTACTGACCTCTCTAACTCATGTATCCTAATTGCTAATAAAATACTAACTCATAATACACCCTCATTTTATTGATCCGAAGATACCAACATAAGACACTCATACAACTGAACACTCAAAACAGTACCCATGTCCTCACTGATTGTAGGACTGACACCAACTAATATCCCTTCTCTTCATGACAGTAGCCCCATTCTCTCTTCATTTCTCTATTTTCGAATAGCTCACCCAAATACAAAGGGACTCACTCATAAAACGCTCACACTCTTAACACACACACTCTCATCCTCTGAACACTCACCTTACTAATTGATACCTTATACTTAGACACACACAAATCTAATGCATTGATACATACTCATGTATCCTAACTGATTTTACTGATACAGTGACTTACCTGACTGATGCAGTCCTATGGCCAAGTGACTAAAGCCAATGCCAAGGCCATGTGCCAAGGCACTCCCCACATGCCCTGCACTCCTTACTGCCTGGCCCAATTTGCCACTGCTGTGGCCAATATGCAAATGTAGTAGCTTGCATTGCCTGTCCTGGCCTGAAGCCAACCCCGAGCCACTTACATTTGCCTGCAATCAAGGCCTAAGGCCTAAGCCAAACATTCCCCATCTCCCTACTCAGTTCTGATCTCAGAACTAAACCCTCTGTACTTCCTCCAGGTCATGACGCCGGCTGTGCTGGTTCCCCCCTCCTCTTCCTGCCCACTTCTTTTTCCCCGACTCTACACTTGAGCTGGATATCATATATGGCTGAGAGAGTCAAATAAGTAGAAGGGAAGTAGGGAGAAGCAGATGGGTCCAGAGCCATGGTGGAGTAGAGGAGAAGGCTCCCAAGACTCTCCGAGGTGGATATCATATGTGGCTGAAAATTTTGATAAACTTTTTATTTTTTTATAATTTGAGTAAATTTCTTTACCCTATTTGAAAATTCTGTTGTCAGAGAGATGGCTCCCAAGACTCCCCGAGGTGGTGCTGCTAGCCGAGGAAGGGGCCGAGGCAAGGAACCCTTGGAGGTCGACACGGAGGAAGTCCCCGTCGTCAAACAAGAGCCGGTGACTGTTAAGGAGGAGGTGTTACCAAAGGTCGAGGTCAAGGAAGAACCGATGACCATCAGGCAAGAGATTGCTCCCAAGGTTGAAGTTAAGGAGGAGCCACTGTCAGAGAGTAGTAGCATCGGGACCGACCCTCCTGTCCCTACAGAAGACCTCAACCAGATTGAGCCTTCGTATGCAAAGTGGCTGATAGAATGGTACATGCCTCAACGCAACTATGATCCCTGGCTGTGAGGATTCATCGTCTGACTTGCGGTCTTTTCTGAGGCATTGTGTTGGATTGTTTATGTTTGGATATTTTACAAAGTGGCTGATAGAATGATACATGCCTCAATGCAACCAGATTAAGCCTTCGTATTTGTATTGGGTTGTTTATGTTTGGATATTTTGCTATGTATGTTGGGATAGTGTGTTGGATATTGTGTTAGATATTTTGTTGGTCATTGTGTTGGATATTTTTTGTGTATGTTGTGATATATTGGATGTTTGGAGATATTGTGTTGGCAATATAGATATTTGTTGGATATATTGGATGTCGGATATGTTATATTTGTGTATGGTAGATGCTGAATATGTTATATTACAGGGAATAGTCTCTTTTCTGCAATTTTTCAAAAATATTTCAGTTAGCGACGGATTACCGACGGGTTGCCGACGGACTGTTGCAGGTATCGACGGATTACCGACGGGTTGCCGACTGACTTTTGCAGGTAGCGACGGTTTCATGACGGATAGTCCGTCGGCCTGTTTCTGGAAAAATTTTGCGACGGAATGGTGACGGATGTTCCATCGCTCATATTCTAGAAATATGGAAGATTTCCAGAAGGGTGGCGGCGTATTATCCGTCGCTCTTCCGCCGCTAATCCGTCGAGGTTAGCGACACTTTGAGCGACGGATATTGCGTATCAGAAACCCTCGGATACACGGTTAGCGACTATTTAGCGACAAATTGTCTGTCGCTAATTTTATGAATGTATTGAAAATTTAAACTGTCGTAGTTGACGGGAAGTCGTCAGTTAGCCGTCGCTAAAAGTTTTTATTTTACCAACGAAAATCCGTCGCTAATTAGTCGCAGAGCGGCGGACTAGCGACGAGCTAGTTTTAGCGACGAGGTTATTCCCGACGGATTTTTTTAGCCCATATCCGTCGGTAATGGGAATTACCGACGGATAGTGCCGTCGCTAAAACCTTGTATTTTAGTAGTGTAAGGAGTTGTTTTCATCAAAAAAAATCAATGAATTTCATTCCCACTTCATAGTATATCTTTTGAGTATCATTTGTAGTATTTTGGCATCAAGAGAACACGTCCCTCCCTAGTTTATATTTGAAGGTATCATTGTTAAGCATGGAAGAAAGGGTACAATGGAAAATAAAATAAATAATAAAAATGTAGGGTCTAAAATTTTCAATTGGACAAATCAGAACTTAAATTCTAAGCTTGTATAAAATCTAGGGTCTAAACTCCAATTACCCCTTTTATAAAAGGCCTTGAAGTATGATTTTTTTTTTCTTTCAAAAATATGAAAGAAAAACTCAACATGGTGATGGTCTAGCTCAATGGAGGTTGTTGGAAATGTAACCTAGACTCTTATTATTAAATTAGACCTTTGGTTTCTCAAGATAAGTTATAAACTCTTAAACATCCCAAGTGATGCATGTAACATCCCAACAAGCACCATGAATCTTCACTTTCTTCTCTACCTATTACCTTCACCCTCAACACATATATATATAGTTGACAAACCCTATGTTAGGTCATAGGAATTCCTAAAACAGGAAACCCTATAGTAGAAACCCTATTACTAAAATAATGGACTCTATTTTAGGTAATAGAAAATTCTAAAATAATCTGACATTAATTATAGACGTCCAAATCAAATCAAATCAAATTTAATACAGATTTCCAAATCGCTTCAAATAAAATATTTGACCATATTTAGTTTCCACAAATATGTTGTAACCAAATCTAGACTGGACTCAACATACTCCCTCGCCAGTCTGATGAGAGGTGTTGACGCCATGGCTCCTCAATTAGACTCCACGCCTATCACCCCTCGATAGAGTTCCTGCTCCCCTATGTCATTGATCTCCGATCCATGCACGAGCTACTTTGCATCTTCCATCGTCTCCAGTACCTCGACCGTCACGCTGATACTAGCTCTCATGTGTAGCACTTCCTGCACCACTGAGATCCTATCGACATCAATAACACAGCCAAAACCGAAGTTCCTGATGATCAGCCTCACTAAAAGTCTTGGCTATCTGTCTCTGACTTTCATCTTCTACCGGAATTTACTACTGTTTCTTCGAGCTTCTTTACTCTTAGATGGCGCAACCAAGTGGACAATACAGTCTTCCGACCTTCATACTCATTAACTTTCTTACCTCGTGTTCGACACTGAAGTTCCCCTGTACACATGCTTCCTCGAACCGAACAACATGCACTATGCACGTCGTCGATGACCCACAGCTCTTCCTGGACTGTGTGAATGGAAACGCGGTGCCAGTCTCAGATTGAATTTCTTGCACACCTTAATCTCCTCTCTGGTTCCGAACTGCTGAAACCAATATCATTCCGTGAAGCTTTGGCACACCGCCTATAACCAAAATCAGATCCATGGAACAACCTCCTCCTAGAGACCGACCAAATGTCATGGGACTGACCCATAATCTTCAACTCATCACCATTCGTCTCTTTGTCTCAACGAACCGAATCCTCTGTATCCCTCAAATTATCTAGAAGACCTCCCAAGACAAGATCCCGACGATCCACAAACACATGTCGATTACCCCTCGAGCATTCATCCGATGTATGTGGCCTTCATGCACACCTCAATGGCTTAAGCTTGTACGAGCCACAACATATACTTCTCGAGTCAGCTATTAGGAACCCTTCGTAAGATTTCGATCTTTGTCCTGAAGCAAATTGCGACAACCATCATCCGCTAGCATCTCTACTTAAACCAAGTTGTAGTGCAAACATGGTACATGTCGCATCCCCTTAAGAACGAGCTTCATGCCAAGCTCCATTGTCAAATGCACATAACCAATGCCCACAACTTCAACCGTCTCTTTGTCGCCCATCTTTGTACGTCCAAACCTACCGTCTCGGTATGACATGAGGATCGTCATATGTGGAGTGACGTGATACAATGCCCTCGTATCAATGACCCAATCACCACCATGCCACAAGGTTCTTCAGCATCGATTGCTGCGATGATGATATCTCCAAATGTCGTGAGGTCCTTCTGATTATCCTTGCCTTTATCCTTTCCAGCATTGAGCTTCATGCAATTTCTCTTAATATGACCCCAATTTGGTCATAGTAATACCAGCCTTTCTTGCAGTCCAAATTACAAGATCTCAAGAACTTCTCCCATTCCTTACCTGTGACTTAAGTCTTCTCTTCCCGTATGAAGCTACTATAGAGGACTCCTACGACAATTTGACTTTCCTATGTCGGAACTCCTCGTTCAATAAACTAATTTTGACTTCCTCTACCGTGATAACTCCATCAGGTATAAGGTTTCTCTCCGACACTACCACCAATGTCTCCCATGTCATGCCCCGGTTCCACAAATCGATTATCCTTCTATGGGCGTGATGTCGTGCGACCTAAGTTGCACCCGCACAAGGCCAATACCAAAATGTTCGATTGAGCAACTAAATACAAAGTTGCAAAAAATGTCCAAAGTAGAAATGTTGAATATATACAAGTTATGCAAAAGAAGCACTTCATTGATAATGAAACAAAATGTTAAAACGACTCAAAGTCGAAGTTACAATCACTCAATCACTCTCTCTATCTCTCTCTTTCATTTACAATAGATCTTGCCCTTGTGCTTACAACTTGAAGAAGAATACAATAGAGACATCTATACATTATATCTCGTATAAGTAAAAAATTCAACGCTACAGTACACCTCGAAACGCCAAGAAACTCTATGCTTCAGCGCGTCCAAGCGAGCTTCATACTGAGCGAGTTGCAACCTGAAACCTACAAGCTAGTGGCGTATCAGTACATAAAATTAACTGGTGGGGAGGCCTCCCGCTCACCCTTACAAAACCAACATGTTATTTTAGTTTGTAACACGATATTTATTGGTCTTTCAAATCTTATCTTGGGATCAGTTCAGGGCATATACTATAACAACCTACTCGTGTCTCTAAACAATAGCTGTGCCACACACAAAATGAACCTATCGTATACTTACCTTTCAGTCTTTCATGTTTCAACACAAACAACACATGCAATTATATCATAAAGACTCAGTGCCATGCTATCGAACCATAGTCTCACATATTGCACCGTAATACGGGACTATGCATAAGCCAAATCTTTGGCTTAAAAGCTACATTGTGTGTCGTGCATATACTTTCTGACTCAATCTAACGACATGCACATAGATTTCCTCAAGCACATCGACTCAATCTATATGAATGTCACTAGCATAACAAGCTATGTACGGACCATATGGGTTAGATGGTACGATTTCGCGTGCAAGGTGCTATCTCTACCAATGTTTTAAAAACCGGACCGATGGTCGAACCGAAATTTTTTGGTATAGGTCGGACCGAGGTTCAACCGGGGTTCAAATAGACTTGGTTTGTTTTAGTTCAATTAGTTAAGAAATCCATATTTACTTCTTGGTTTAGTTTGGTTTGGTCCTTATTATGTTGGTTTGGTTTAATTTTATAACTATAAGGTCGATCAAAACCAAACAAAGATTCAAATGGTCCAAATTTCACATGATAATTTCTTTAAAATTTAAAAAAAATTGGTCGGTTCAATTGTGAACTAGTTCGGCCGGTTCACTGGTTGAACCCGATTTGGCCAAAAAAATTGACTCTTCTTTAAAAGATTCGATTTTAGTCGAACCGGACCGATTTTCTGGCATAAACTAGTTGGACCCGGTCCAACCGCCGCTCCGGTCCAATTATTACAACATTAATGTCTACTGAAGTTCCTAAAATACCCTTATTTCGACACACCCTTCAGGCATGTCGCACACCCCTGAAGGTCTCACAATAGTTTTTTCCTAGGTCGAATCGATCATAATGCCCCAGCAATCGTCCGAGGAACTCAAACCTTGTGCATAAGTTCCAATGTCTATTTAAGACTCGACTCAACTTATTATACTTCTGAACTGTTCCTTATCTTTTATTTCCATAATTCTACGTAGCTTCCAAAACCAGGGACTACTTAGGCGACTAACGGTCCCAAGAACGTTCCATATTTTTATACTTTTTATCAAAACTCAGGAATAACTATTTGATAGCCCTCCTGCTTAACTTGAACAAAGTTGTTTTCTATGCGGTACCTCAAATCATGTCAAACAAGATTTGAACCCGTGGGAACATGTATGCTATGATAAGCATTGAGATCGTCGGAACATATTTACTACGACAAGCCGCAAAATTGTGGGAACAAATAGATTATGACAACAAGTCGATTGTCTATGGCAGCATAAGAAAATTGTACTTTGTCCAAGTCGTGGGATCGAAAGACCTAGTGTCAATTTGGAAACACGCCGTGAAGCACTATCTAGGCAACAAGTTTGATATTTCCATATTCTACATAAATCTGATACAGAATTGAATTATTTTCTTAGCTATGTGGGTTCATCTATTTTATTATCATGCAAAAAACCTATTGACTTAAAACAAGCACAACATCCATTTTATTAATTGTGAAGGCAAGGCAGAGACGAGTACATCAAACCGCAAACTTCAATGAAGAGTTGTCTAAACTGAGTGAGACTCCGAGTAAGTTGCTGCATAACCAAGTCAGAACGTCGTTGCGTCTATTAATTATCATATTGAATTTAGTGGGACGGGGTACTATGTCCTAGCATTCTGGTAGAGAACACAAAAGCAGAAGGGCCTGAACTTGTCATCAATCACCATCTTCATCACAGACAGCTGATTGATGATCCCTTGAATCTCGTTCAGATGTTGAGCAACCAAGGCAACCTCCTTGTACTTCGAGTTGAATAATTGGTGAATAAAAACTGTCTTATTGCCAGCCATCTTCCTTTCGTACAATGAATGTAGCTTCTTCTATAATGCTTTTGTAGAACTCTCTATGAAGATGTGATGAAACACTGAATTATATGGCCATTTGCGAATGAATCCAACGGTTTTACGATCCGATCGCCTATAGTCATCAATAGACTTGTCCGATGGCTTGGCCTTGTCGCCCTCTAACGGATCATCCAAATTCTTGCACCAGAGTAGGACCACCATCCTTAGTTTTTGAATTTCCTAGTTCTCTCTTGTGAGGATGATCATATGTGTATTCATCCACTACCAAAATATGTCTATTTAGCGACGGCCACATCCGTCGTCCATCCGTCGGGAATTTGTATTAGCGACCGATCACTGACGGATCTTGGCCAAAATAATCCGTCGGCAATCAGCTCGTCGCTAATAATGATCCGTCGCTAAGTAGTCGTCAAGCGACGGAATAGCGACGGCTTTTCCACTTCACAATACGAAGTATTAGCGACGACATTCTGACGGGCTTTCGTCCATTTCAGGTATTAAATACTGAACTGTGTAGAAACTAGCGACGTAATGGTCCGTCGGTAAACCGTCGTAATAGCGTATCAGAGTGTATCGTTCCGTTGCTATGCAGTCGACCGCCGTCGCTAACAAAGGCGATGGAATACTGACGGATTATCCGTCGACCATTTTCTGAAAATGCTTGGTATTTCCAGAACCATGGTGACGGATGAGTCGTCGCCATTGCGTCGCTCATCCGTCGACGAAGCGACGGACTAGTGACGGATAATCCGTCGCCATGGTTCTGGAAATGTGATGCATTTCCAGAACCTTGGCGACGGATGTGCCGCCGCTATTCCGTCGTACTATGTATTTCCAGGACCTTGGCGACGGTATCCGACGCGAACCTGTCGATCACCCATCGCTAACTGGAAATACTTTCAAATCTCCAGGTAGCAACGGATATTCCGTCGAAAGGTAGTCGGAAACTAGAAATATCCGTTGCTACGCGGTCACTAGTCCATCGCTAACTGAGATTTTTTTGAAAAAAAAAATGCAGAGCTTTCCCTGTTCACACAAATATGCATAAACCAAACAATCACATAGACCAAACAATCAGAAAAATGTACACCAATTATCCAACAATCACATAGACGAAATATATAATGCACACCAATATAAAATTATCACAAATATTTTGAAATTCCCACAAATATTCCAACATTCCCACAAATATTCCAAATTTTCTTAATTACAATACTTTAAGGAGAAGGAGGAGTTCGATTTCCCGGTGGTGGTAATCCCTGCTGCGACCGACGAATATACTGCTCCAGTAGGTACGGCGGCAAGTCGTCGTAGATACCGCTCGGAAGTCGACATAGCTGCTCTGGCAACATAAGATCAAGGAGTGCCGTCACAGTCGGAGTCGGTACCAGAGGGGGAGCAGGGTTGAAAGAAAGATAACGCACGGAAGAAGGACCGACAGCAGCACCAGCAGAAGACGGACCGACACCAGCACCAGCAGAAGACGGACCGACACTAGCAGCAGACGGACCAGCAGCAGCAGACGGAGGCGGAAAGTACGAGAAAATTTGCTCCCGCAAGGACGATACCGCCTTGTGCAGCTGCGTAAGCTGCGACCTAACATCATCATCTGCCGGGGCCGCAGAAGGAGGCAGTGTCGGTGGAAATCTTTGAGTCGTCATGTGCAACGGCCCTAGGGAGCCGACTCCGTACAGGAGCCCTTTCTTAAAGTCGCCGACGGTATCTACGAACAAGTCGTTGCGAGTGGCCCAAGAAGAGGGCGTCCGGGCGGGCGTCGTTTTACCGACATCCTCGGTGTCAGTTAACTGAGCCCGACTAAGGGCCTCACGATACGCAGCCTATCAAATGAATGTGTTTATATTATAACATTTACCTAAGTTGTAATCTAAATCCTATGGTTCACTAAGTTAAGTGTGAATCCTAAGTTTACCTAAGTTATAGTCCGAATACTTTTAATTCTAACATAAATCTCATAAACATAAGTACCTACATCAGTCTCCTTGGCCCTCTCGTCGACGAAGCTCCCGTCCTTCCATCTTTTGTGCGTATGCTGGAACACGTCGTGCATGGTGACCGATTCTGGCGCCCTTCCCTCCTTCATCGCTCGTTGGGCCTGCATACGAAATTTTCGTAGAACTTAATTAACTCCGTATATTAATAATACCAAATTCGATAGTGAAATAAATTTACGGTATCTCACCAGATCTGCAAGCGTCGCTGCATGGGGCCTTGATCCACCAGTATGAAGCCCCGCGGCCTGTCGGTTTGCCTTCGACTTCTCTGATTTCTCCTTGTAAGCAGGAGTATTCATCATATCTAAGAGGTCCTCATAATACTCCTGCCGGATCCAATTCGGCCTCGTATGCCCTATTTTCAGGTCATGAATCATATCCCATATCTTCTTCGAGGCAGCGCTTCTGTAGGTCCTGTGAATCGTATCCTCGCGATGGGAGGGCCACCAGTACGTCGTCTAACATATAAATTCAATTATCACGTAATTTAAAAAATGGTTGATCAAAGATCAACTAATAATTAACCAGAAGATATAGATATATACCCTCAACTCGTCGAGCCAGACGTACTTCAAGTTTGGGGGCACCGACGAAAAGTTGAGGTAGGCACCATGGAAGTTAGCCCTGATAGTTTCTCCAAGAGCCCTGGCAACATTAAACGGAAAAAAACCTACAAAGAAGAAACGACTGGATTATTAACTTGAATAAATGAAAGAAATTTAATAAATTATCTTAAATTTACTTACGAAGTCCCCGCGGGCCATAGCTCTCGTCGGAACTCGCCTCTCGGCCTCTCTGGTACCGTCAGAGGATTCGCGGGTCCGCGCATGTACTCCCCAGTAATCGAATGGAACCGAGTATGGGGGTACTCCGGGGCCCACTGTGCAGTTACTAGGGGATCCACTGGTGGATCCGCTGGGGGGTCCGCTGGTGGGTCCGATAGCGGAACGGATCCGCTAGCAGATCCAGACTCATGCCTCGATGAAGTAGTCGATCGACGGCGGGATGCGTCTGTGCCCGGGGTACTCTTCGGGTCGGGCTCGCTGGATGGGGTCACATCTCGGGAAGATTGAATATGACCACGACCACCAGCACCATTACGACCACGACCACCACCACCGCCAGCACCAGCACCACGACCACCACCAGCACCATGACCACGGCCGGCCATCATGACCTGTAAATAGAACACATAAACATAATTAACAATATAAAAGTGTAAATGAATATAAAATTCTAAACTAAAATATACATACCACCAGTAGGGAGACGAGTGCCGCCGCGACGAAAAAGACTAGGAGTGCCATCTGCAATAAGTAAATAATCGAACGAAAAAACATTAATTTACGTAATTGGAAGTATTTTTAATATACAACAATATTTAACCTAATCATCGTCTTCGTTCTCATCCTCGGCCTCGTCTTCATCATCATCCTTCTCCTCATCCTCATCCTCATCCTTATCTTCATCGTCGATTTCATCTGTATCCTCATCCCCATCAAATTTGTCTTCTTCTTCCTCCTCATCTTCTTCTTCTTCTTCTTCTGCCTCAATATTTGGAACAAGACGCCTCTTTCTCCCCTGGTTGACAGCTAAGTCTTGTGTATCAACCTCTTTCTCCCCTCTATTTTCCTCAACAACATCTTCAACATCCATTGTATCCGAGTGTTGTCCCAATTATTAGGACTTTTCGATCTTGTCCTCTTGGTATGCTGGGTCTCCAACGTTGAATGTATTTCTAGATTTAATCTTGCATACTGCCCACCATTCAAATCGATCTCTTTCTATAAATACGTGGCAGTCATGACTCTTCATTCCCGTTAGCTTGCGTTCATTGAGATCAACGCATCTAGACAAATTCCACACATAGCCGTCGGAAAATCTTGAAGTAGATACCCACTTGCAGATTATTAATCTATCTTTCTTGCTCAATGTGTATTGTGCTATCGGCTTAGTTATTTGTCCACCAGCTCCCATTTGTATTAAGTTCAGATAAGGACGCTTGCATATCTCGGCAATGTCTTGTCATGCTTTTGGATTGTCATTCATCTTTCCTTTAATATCCATGACGGTATTGAAGACATTTTCGAACACATTCTTTTCGATATGTATAACATCAAGATTATGTCTTATAAGATTATCTTTCCAATAAGGCAAGTCCCAGAATATACTACGTTTGGACCAGTTTTGGATTTGTCCGAACCCATCGACACAATTGTTCGATGGATCTTCCATTACAGTGGGCAAGTCCTTTACATCTTCCCAAATATCGTATCCCAACTATCTGGCAGGCGGATGAGAAAATTCTTGTTTTCCAGCTCTGAACGCGTCCTTGTTCTTTCTCCAAGGATGACTCGCGGGCAGAAATTGACGATGACAATCAAAGAAAGAAGTTTTTCCTCCATGCTTAAGGCGGAACGCCTTACTATTTTGTATGCATATCGGACAAGACATGGTGCCGTGAGTACTCCATCCCGACAGCATACCGTATGCGGGAAAATTATTAATTATCCACATCAGTGAAGCTCTCATCTGAAAGTTCTATTTCCTGAAAATATCATAGGTCGTGACGCCGATCTCCCACAGCTGTTTCAGCTCATCCACCAACGGCTGTAAATATATATCGATATTCTTCGTCAGATTTTTGGGACCCAGTATGATAGCTGTCAAGAACATATAAGGAGTCTTCATACACATCCATGGTGGCAGATTGTAAGGGGTCAGAATGACCGGCCAGCAGGAGTATTGAGATTCCGACTGCCCGAAAGGGGCGAAGCTATCAGAACATAGCCCCATGCGTACATTTATAGGCTCTGCAGCAAAATCTGGATGACAAAAATCAAAATATTTCTACGCCTCTCCATCCGAAGGATGTGACAATTCTCCATCGTCCTTTGTGCGTTCTTCGTTGTGCCACGTCATGTGTTCTGCTGTATTCTGAAACATATACATCCTCTGCAAGCGCTTCGTGATCGACAAGTAATGCATATACTTGTAAGGACGTCATTTTCTAGTTGACTTTTCTTTTCCCATGACTGGCTTGTAACGATCCGCATTACAGAAACTGTAACTTTCTATATCCTCGTTCTCCTTGTAGTACAACATGCATCCGTTGCGACAACAATCTATCTTGTCGTACCCCAGTCCCAGTTGCCGGACCATCCTCTTCGACTTGTAGAAGTTTTTTGGAAGCTCTTTTGATTCCTTCGGTAACACCTCCTTCATTAGTTGTGTAATCCGATCATAGCAAGTTTGTGGCAAGTTAAAATCGGACTTTATGTTCAACAACCAAATCGTCACTGACAGTACGGAATGTGGCTCACAACCAGGATATAAAAAAGCTTCAACATCCTGAAACATATCATAGAACTCCTTCGCCTCGGGATTAGGATCCTTCGGATCAAAATTAGGCCCTGCCGTGCACGTCGTACACCATATCTCGTACAAGGTTCTGCACGTCTCCATAATCAACAGAGCATTCGTCGTCATCGACGACAAAATCCGCTGCAGCATTATCATCAAAAACATAAGTAGCAGCATTCGCAACCTGTCTTTCCGCATATAGTTCACCTTGCGATGACCACAGGCCGTAATCACGTACGAAACCCTTACGGGTCAAATGATCTCTTACACTCACCACTTCTTCGTAACGTCTATTGCGACAATTACGACATGGACACTTAATTTTGTTACCGTCCATAAACTGAGCTTTGCTCATGGCATACTTAAGAAATACTTCCACGCCTGCCAGAAAATCGTCACTCACACCTATTCTGCTCTCGTGTTGTCGTTTGTACATCCATATACGATCAACGAAATAACGATCCATCATAGATTGGATGTGAAAATCTGTATAGTAAGACAAACTAAACAGAATTAGTATATAATCATGTAACTGGTAGATCCGCTGGTATTCTAGCTCGAGAAGAGAAAAATCTAAGTACAGTTGTTACTAATAGTTCGATACCGATAGTTCGATACTGATACCGATACTGATAGTCCGATACCGATAGTGCGATACCGATAGTTCGATACCGATACCGATAGTCCGATAGTCTGATAGTCCGCTAGCGATACCGATAGTTCGATACCGATACCGATAGTCCGATAGTTCGATACCGATACCGATACCGATACCGATAGTCCGATACCGATTCTTCGATAGTCCACTAAGTCGAAATGATTCCTCTTAAGCGTCGAGCATGTTATACACGGTTCAACTTGACGAGTCAGTAAATATTTTTGTGGTGTTGTATGCTTGCGGCAGCAAATCAACTTTTAGAGTCATTATAGGTCAATCAATCAAACTGAGTCAATCTATCTATTTCTAAATTGCAAGAGTCCACTTCTAGGATATGGGAGCTATATCCTAAATATCTAGGCTAAAATTAACTTGGTTAGGATACTAGAGTGTCCTTACTATCTAGCAAGCACTACCTTAGTCTAGTTACACTAGCATGACCTATATTTCCTACCATGCCTACACTCACACATTACACCCCAAGCCGTCCTGCATGCTAATAGGCATGGTAGGCCTGCCTTTATTTCTCACTCTCTAAAGCACACATACACATATGTATATCACAGTTAGATGTATAGATATATACATCTATATAGAAGCACACAACTGATACACTCTAAGGGTCAGTTTTCTAGGAAAAACTTCACTTCTTCAGTGACTTTGGTGAAGCGAATGTCCCAAGGATATTCTTAACAAAGAAGGCAGATGAAGAACTCGCACTGTCCTTGACACAGTGAACATATACACTATGAACCCAAACTCCATAGTCACATTTACTAATCCAAATACCACCAAACTAATGGATAACACCCAATATGGATAACACATTATTTAGCCAATATATAAACTCAGATGAATTTGAGAAGCAAAGCCCCCCGTCGCCCCCGACCAAAGTCCGCCGCCCCCGCCCCAAGCCCGCCGCCCAGCCCGCCGCCCAAAGCCCGCCGCCCCAAGTCCGCCGCCCAGCCCCCGATGCCCCCGCCCCAAGCCCGCCCCCAACCCCCGACGCCCCCGCCTCAAGCCCGCCGCCCCCCGCAGCCCCGCCACCCATAACCCCCCGTGCACCGCCGCCCCCCGCCACCCAGCCCCCGACGCCGCCGCCCCAAGCCCGCCGCCCCCGCTGGCCCCTACGATACCGCGAGAGAGAGATCGAGAGAGGGAGAGAGAGAGAGAGGGGGGATTACCATCGGGAGAGAGAGAGGGGATGACGTCGACGTCGATCACCGAAGTCGTGGAAGAGAGAGAGAGAGAGGAGAGAGAGTGAATTTGGGGGAAATATGAAAAGTTCCCCCCGTCGTTTTAATTTAAGTCTGGAACGTATATTTAGCGACGGACTAGCGACGGATTTTTATCCGTCGACCGTTAGTCGCTCTTTTTGATGCTTGCCGACGGAATATCCGTCGCTACGTAGTCGAAGAACTATCCCGCCAATTCTCCCCATAATTTTCGTCAAATAATCGACTGCATTGCGACGGATAAATATCCGTCGCTATATCTCCGACGCCCTAGCGACGGATGAGCGACCTTTTCTCCCCCTAAAAATAAAATAAAAAATATAACGGCTTGTCGTCGGTACTCCGTCGGCTAGTTGCCACAAAGCCGTCGCTATCGCCGACGGACAATATCCGTCGCTAATGTTCCGTCGCTAATTTACTGTATTTTGGTAGTGCTCTTCTCCTAATTAGATATGGTTGCAGCTTCCTTTCGTGAAATTGATAGTTCCGATACCAAATGATGATATCAGATCATAACAAATGAACCTCGCTCTGATATCAGATGTTGGGATCAGACACGCCCTGCAAGCTCTCTGATACCAGATGTTGGGATCAGACACGTCCCATAAGTGCTCTAATACCATGAGTCCGAAACGTGACCACAATAAAAATTAAGCCAACCCTTCTGCGATAACCAATCCTCGTCTAACAAACGCTAAGCATAGATAAAGATAACGTATATGGTCGATGACTACGTCACTGTACAAATCTCAATCTATATAACTTAGTTGAAATTACAAGATTGACAAAAGCTAATGGTGAACCCTTTGTCCTAATAGGTTCAACCCCCTCACCATACTCAAGAAAAAAAGACAGAGACTACAACTTGAAATCACTTATCCTACCCATAGCAATCTTCCTGAACGAAGGCGACGACTTCTAGATCAGATCTCCTCTTTTTTCTATCTTGGTTGGCGAGCCCTAAGAGAAATTTACAATTTTTTTAGATCTCCTATGGAGAAGCACCCTGAATCTCCACCTTGTGCTCTACATATTGCCTCCACCCTCAACACATATATATAGTTAAGAAACCCTATGTTAGGTCGTAGGAATTCGTAAAATATGAAACCCTAAAATAGGAAACCATATTACTAAAATCAGAGACTTGGGTAATAGGAAATCCTAAAATTGTCCAACATTAATTATGGACGTCTAAATCTTATCAAATCTAATATTTAATCAGATTTAGGTCCCACAAATATATTGTTACCAAATCTAGACCGAACTCAACACTATCCTCCTTCAATGAAGAGTTGTCTCGACTGAGTGAGACTCCGAGCAAGTTGCTGCATAACCAAGTCAGAACGTCGTTGTGTCTATTAATTATCATGTTGAATTTAGCGGGACGGGGTACTACGTCCTAGCATTCCGGTAGAGAACTCAAAAGCAGAAGGGCCTGAACTTATCGTCAATCACCATCTTCATCACAGACAGCTGATTGGTGATCCCTTGAATCTCATTCAGATGTTGGGCCACCAAGACAACCTCCTTGTACTTTGAGTTGACTAATTAACGAATAAAAAATATGTTATTGCCAGCCATATTCCTTTCGTACAACGAATGTAGCTTCTTCCATAATGCTTTTGTAGAATTCTCTATTAAGATGTGATAAAATACTGAATTGTATGGCCATCGGCGAATGAATCCAACGGTTTTATGATCCAATCGCCTCTAGCCATCAATAGACTTGTCTGATGGCTTGGTCTTGTCGTCCTCTAACAGATCATCCAAATTCTTGCACTAGAGTAGGTTCTCCATCCTTAGTTTCAGAATCGCCTAGTTCTCTCTTATGAGGATGATCATATGTGTATTCATCTGCTCCTAATTAGATATGGTTGCACATTCCTTTCGTGAAATTGATAGTTCCGATACCAAATGATGGTATCAGATCATAACAAACGAACCTCGCTCTGATATCAGATGTTGGGATCAGACACGTCCTGCAAGCTCTCTGATACCAGATGTTGGGGTCGGACACGTCCCATAAGCGCTTTGATATCATGAGTCCGAAACGTGACCGCAATGAAAATTAAGCCAACCCATCTGAGATAACCAATCCTTGTCTAACGAACACCAAGCAAAGATAAAGACAACGTATATGGTCGGTGACTACGTCATTAGACAAATCTCAACCTATACAACTCAGTTGAAATTACAAGATTGACAAAAGCTAATGTTGAACCCTTTGTCCTAATAGATTCAACCCCCACACCACACTCAAGGAAAAAAAAAGACAGAGACTACAACTTGAAATCACTTATCCTACCCGTAGCAATCTTCCTAAACGAAGGCGACGACTTCTAGATCAGATCTTCTCTTTTTTCTGTCTTGGATGGCGAGCCCTAAGCGACTAAGAGAAAAGTACAATTTTTTTAGATCTCCTATGGAGAAGTACCCTGAATCTCCACCTTGTGCTCTACCTATTGCCTCCACCCTCAACACATATATATAGTTAAGAAATCCTGTTAGGTCATAGGAATTCCTAAAATATGAAACCCTAAAATAGAAAACCATATTACTAAAATAAGAGACATGGGTAATAGGAAATCCTAAAATTGTCCAACATTAATCATGGACGTCTAAATCGTATCAAATCTAACATATATTTAATCAGATTTAGGTCCCACAAATATGTTATTACCAAATCTAGACCGGACTCAACACTATCCTCCTCCATTCCAACCACCCCTCCGCCCTCTTCTTTGGGCCCCAACCACCCTACACACACACACACCAATAGTTGGTTCGGAGCCTATTCTTATAGGAAAAGACTTTGGATAACTATAATGATGTTGTTGATGATGATGATAATGATTCATCACAATGATATTAACTATTGTTGTGTTGCATCTTAAAGGCTTTGGGTTGACAATTTGATCACTAAAGTTCATATTCCATCCTTGATGATCAGGAAGGACGACAATGTATGTAGATAACGTGTGTCTACGGTAGATGCTCCTATATATATAGCGTTACCATTAACAACGTTGTTCCTAACTCTAACCCTAATTGTATACATAGCTAGCTTTAACACTCATAAGACACTGCTTTTAGTTTCTGATAACACTGGCACCATCTTTTCTACCCCCACTTTACAAAAAAACAAAAGCAAAGAAGAAAGCAAGGAGGAAGAAAAAGAAAAGAAAAAACTAAAGAAAAAGAAAGAAAGAAAAAAAAAACAATAGTAAATAAAGTATGGTGTTGAAAAAGAAGGAAAGCAAGACAAAAGCCTTCCCACCCCATGTACCCAGTTTCCTCCAAACAGGGCCTCTCCTTTCTTTCTTCTGAACCACATCTAAAGAAGCAAAAGAAGTACCACAAGAAAGAAGAAGAGCTGAATTAAGGAGAGAGAGAGAGAAGAGAGAGAAAATCAACATGAATAGAGGAGCTTTGCAGAGCTCCCCAGTTCACCAAATGGCAGGGGGAAGCCCTATCTGGTGGGACTTGAACAACATGTCGAGTCCTCTCTTTCCAACCTCTTCCCAGTCCACAGCTTCCTCTTCCTCTTCTTCCTCGGTCATTCCTCACTGCACACAGCCATACAGTACTCTTCAAGCCGCAGCAACTTGTAATTGGCATGACAGCCAAGAATTGCCAGAGTCATGGAGCCAGCTCTTGCTGTACTGACCTATCATTCTCCAAGTCTTATGACCTGATAATTGAGCAGATGATTTTTTTTTTTCTCTTTTCAAATTTACTGTTGTTTATAAATATTTGACACCTCTAGTTCCATCTCAATTAGCCTATCAATTTTATCACCTAAATTTTCTTTAAAAATGTCTATGCTTAATTTAAAAAAAAATATTGATATACTTTTATATATATCATGCAGGGGGGGCTTGGTAGAGGAGGAGGAGAGATGTAGCTATACTAGTTTGATCCAGGCTAAGAGGATGGAGACCTGGGAGGATCACCAGGTGTCGTACCCGACCGCGAGTTCGCGTATGGTTAACGTAGAGAACGAGTTGTCTGCCGATAGAGCTGGGTTTCTGTATGGGCTAGGGAAGCATGAGGCTTCAGCAATGGCATCTTCATGGAGCCAGATCCTACCAAATTCCTCCCCTAGGTCCTGTGTCACAACAAGCTTCAACAGTACTAGCAGCAGCATGCTGGACTTCTCAAGGAACACAGCCACCGAAAGAAAACATCGCCAACTGGATCATTCATCTGAGGTTAGTCCATCCATAAATACCGAAAACTTCTATATAAGTTTAATTTTGAAAGTTCCAGAAAAGATTCTTGTACTAGAATATGTACAATTGTAATTGTTTCATGTTCTAATTTATCTCTATTATGATCTATATCTTTTTTTTAGTTAATCTATTTTTTGTTTGTTTTATTTGCTTCCTCAAGTGCAACAGTACTCCAACAGGTTCACCATACAAAAAGGCTAGGGTTCAAGCCGCCTCAGCACAATCAACTTTAAAGGTATATTTGTATATATATATATATATATATATATATATATATATATATATATATATATATATATATATATATATATATATATGTGTGTGTGATTTATTTCTTTCATGGTTCTTGATTGATCATGCATGATCATTAGCTACAACAAGAAGCCCTAAAATATTTGGAAATTGATTGGATGATAATTTGTTTGGTCAGGTGAGGAAGGAGAAGTTAGGGGATAGGGTCACAGCTCTTCATCAGTTGGTTTCCCCTTTTGGAAAGGTGTGCACATTTCCAGTGTATATATACAAACAGCCTTTTTAGATATATAGGATGAGAATGGGAACAGTATTCATATATATACGTACAGTATTCTTGAACCAAAATATACTGTAGTACATATTGCTCGATCCCCTCTCTTGTTTTGCTTTGCTTTTGGTGCTCCTGCTCAAATAAAGACGAGCCTGACGTTGGTTTTCTTTTGCAGACTGACACTGCGTCAGTACTGTTAGAAGCCATTGGCTACATTAGATTCCTGCAGAGTCAAATCGAGGTCCAATCTCTCTCTCTCTCTCTCTCTCTCTCTCTCTCTCTCTCTCTCTCTCTACTGTTTCTGCTTTTTCCTGGTGAACTGAAATTTGAAGTACTGTTTGAGAGTGCACGCAGTAAAAAGCTACTCTTCTGCCTTCACTGATGCATTGCTAACAGCAGTGCTGTTTTATTCAGCATCTTTTGGCTTTTGGTGTGTTGTAATGTCATGTGTTTCAGAAATTATTCTCTTCTTCTTCAGCAGATCACTGACTAATTAAATTCCCTTTCTTTCATGTAATTAGGCTCTCAGCTCCCCATACTTGGTCACTGCAGGCTCAGGGAATAATAATAATAATAATAATATCAGTCATTCTTCTGTAAGTTATACTCTCTCTCTCTCTCTCTCTCATGCATAGTCACACCTGTCAAGCAAACTCTTACTTGTGAATAGCTAGGAACAGGTCGGGCCCTGGGTAAGCCGGACAATACTTAGGACTTGGGCAACCCTTCTCTGCTATGGCAACCCTCCAGACTCAGCATGATCCCAACATAGATCAGGGTGACGGATGACCATCAGGACCAGCTGACCAAAATGGTTAAGGGCCAACCAAAATTAGCTCCAGGATAGGGCAACCAAACCCTCCGAGCCTGTCCTAAGTAGGAAATTATTATGTTAGTAGGAACCTTTCATAGCAGAATAAAGTTGGTTTAGCACCTCATTCCATCAAGATAAAAAGCAGATGCCAATGGTTTAAAGTTTAGGCCATTTAAACCTGTTAGCTAGCCCTTTTTATCCTGTTGTCTAATATTGGATTAGCTCAACAAAAAGTGCTGATTTAGTAATGTAAGGAATGCCCTTCCAGAAGACATAAATTTTGCTACTATATTGCACAAACACGACAAAAATTATATATATATCCGTATCGGTATTCGTATAACATATGCAACTACCTCTATACCTTTTTTTTTTGAAATTGTCGGTTCCCCCTATCCATATACGTGCAATGTAGGATTTTCACATGTAAAAGTAAAACCTGATATTTGTATATTACATCTTACGTGTAAACAAGGTTCAGAAAGGATAGGTTGGGATGGACTGGGATAAGCAGGAATGTGGATTGACTCATATAAAGAAAGTGTATAAAAATATAAAAACGTAAACAAAAAAATTGGGGTGGGTTGAAGCCCGCCCCAGACCAAGGGTGGTTCCGCTCTGGCTTAGAAACACAAGTTTGGACTAGATGCATGTTTAAAATATAGCTTGGTCTAACCATGTGGGACGCCAGGACGGTTTGGTAACATGCAAAAATAACTACAGGGCTAATTTGCAACTAATATCTTCAATTTTTTTCACTTTGCAAGTTATTATCCTATATCATTGTACGTAAACTACAGGGCCGGCCCTAAGGTGATGGGGGACCGAGACGAAACTTCTAAAATTGGCCTCCATACTTAATTTAAAAAATAGAGTATAAATAAAACAAAATTTTGTTATAGTCAAGATTTGAACCAAGGACCTTTTAAACATAAGTCTAGCATTATAACCACAACACCACAATACTTTTTGTTAAAAAAGGGCACATGATACATACTAGTTCTATTGTAGATACTTCCATGTTAGTGTCCCCTTTCGTCAGGGGGCCTTGGGCCGTCGTCCGACCTGCCCTGGGCCAGGGCCGCCCCTGGTAAACTATTATAATTAACAACTAAATATTCTTGAATTTTCACCATTTTCGATTTGCTACTCTGTCTTTTGTAAGGTAGAGTCAAGGGGGGAATTAAGTTGTGGACTGGCACCCCCAATATATATATATTTTTCTTATATAATTTTTTTTTTCATGCAAGTTAGCCCACACCTAGCCTACCCTAACATACCTGCATCCCACCTCAGTTCGATTTTTTTTTCCGCCTTGGGTAAAGTATAATTAAGATATAGGTGTAACTAGATGCAAATTGGGACAAAACTTTGTCAATATTTAATTGTTAGTTATAATATTTCACGCTAGCAAATTCGTAACCTATATAGTTTAAGCTAGCAACTAGCAAATTGGTGAAGTTTCAGAATACTCGGTTATAAATTGGCCATACATATAAACCTAAATGGTTATTGTCAGTCACCCAAAGTGTTATTGGTTTGATGCATGGGAATATTGGTGTTTTCAGGTGCAAGGGGAGAGAAGTTGTATATTTCCAGACGACCCTGGCCAGGTGTGCTTCATTGGATCCTATGGCTACTAGAAACCCTTTACTCAGTGCTTAATTTATTCGTGTAACCGGAAAGTAGTATGATCAAATATTGAACTTTACAGGCTTTAATTCTACCTTTAAATACCAATAAAAGCATATCTGTAGGAAATCTTTCAACCTTTTAGTTGGTATAATTAGCATCATACTGATTTCATTATGTTTTATTTCCTTGGACAGCTGTTGAACGATAATTCAACGAAGCCAAGAGGACCACCAGGCCAGGTATATATAATGGAGTTTTTGTTGTAATTAAGTCTTAATCTGTTGATAAATATCTCTACTAGTACTACTTACTAATGTACACGAGCATAAAAAAATATTGGCAAAAAAATTAAATATGAATTGATTATAAAAATGTCATTCCTAGATCAAGCAATCAAAGAAAATGAGTCCCACCTTAAAAACTTGATTTAGAGTTACTTAGTTATAAATATATCATATTAGGTACATGGGCGGATGCAATTATCAGTTGGGGTGGGCTGGAGCCCATCCCAAATAAAATACTTTACATTTTTTTCTATATAAATTTTTGTTTTGAATTTCTTTTTTACATGGGTTAGTCTAGTTCTAGCCCATCCAAATATATGGCAGCCCACCCTAGTTATAATTTCTGGATCCGCCCCTGATTAGGTAGTTAAATGCTTGGTTAAGTTTTTTTTTGAAGTAATTAGTGGAGTATTTAGGTAGTTATTTAGTTATCTTATTTTCTTTTTTTTAATTCATTTAAGTGATGATATACATACGACTTAGACGGCTCATTGTTGAGTCGTTTCTAAGTCGCATTATAATAGTAGATATAATTGGAAACGGCCCAAAATTGAGTCGTCCAAGCAAGTTGTAAATCCTCCACTATTTAACTAAAAAAATGAAGAAAGTAGTAACTCTAAAATCAACTTTCTTTTTTTCTTTTGCATAACTGAAAACCTTCTCTTTTATTCACACACATGCATACAAAATTATAATTAAAATATATACAAATCTATAGCAACTTATAATTAAAATATAAACATATATATAACAAATTTTAATATTTAAACTAAAATTTCAACCATAACAGAAAAAAAAAAATTAATTTATTTTACGTGTAGCACACGTGAATATACAAGCATAAAATACGGTAGGTGGTTTACGCGAGTATATAATATGTTACTTATTGTGACACTGAAATTATGATGAGTTTTTTGTTTTTTTTTTCCTTTGCTTATATTGTTGGTAACTTGATCAGGATGGTGATGATGAGCAAACTAAGGACTTGAGGAGTAGAGGGTTATGTCTGGTTCCTGTGTCCTTCATTATGCACGTCGGCAACGACAATGCTGCTGACTACTGGGCTCCAACTTTCGGTGGGGGCTACCGGTAGGTGCGTGAAGGCCATACACGCATGAGCAGTCGCTCGACTTCAATCTTTATTAGGCTGTTTGCTAAAGATGCTGGGCGCTTAATTAGTTGACCTTTGTAATTAGGTCAGTACATATAGTGTGCTTATAATGTAGGATGGGCAGAGCTAGCTCACTTATTGAGTTGTATGTCCATGATTATAGCAATTATTTCAAATCTACCAATGTAGTAAGTATATATTGCTATGATTCCCTACCTCTTTTTTGGATCAGCGATAGCATTGAATCATCTCCTTTAGGCGTATATATATGTAATTTTATGCAAATAGTTCTGCAGTACGTATTACAGTAAGCTCCCACTACTAGCTTTTTAATCCTTCGTGCCTATATAACTTTTATGTTTTAATCGAGTTTTGAAGAAATTATTTTTTGTTCTCTCATTAGTGCAAAGTTGTCAGTTATTGATTGTTCCCAGTTTCAGATCCAGACTTTCGGCCTTGAGGCCTAGATAGCTTAGTTTTCTTAATTATCTGAAATTATAAGCAGAAATGTCGGGAATGAAATTCTCCTTTACTAATTAGTTTTATACGATCTCAAGATTTTTATACCACGACTAAATTTTGAATTTGCCAAGAGTTCAAAAAATATTTATAGAGTTTATGAGGCAGTGATGCACTTCCCACAAAGAAATGCATAGAGAAATTTACATGAGCATGGAATATTGTACATGTATCTAGAGAATCTACAACGCTTTGAACTGCCTAGTCATCAGGGAAAAACTTTGATACAGTAGAAGGTATCAAAGTTTTGATCCTTGTTAGCAATTCGGCAAACGGGAAAAATTCGGAACGGCAAAATACGAGCATAAATCGGCACCATAGAAATAAAATTTGCTCAAAAATTTGGTCAAACATTCGTCTAACGGAAAATATTCGGATTAGATTTAATTCGTATTTAGTACGTTTCATATGAACAAATTCGGCAATAAAATTCGGCATATATATATATATATATATATATATATATATATATATATATATATATATATATATATATATATATATGCCGAATTTTATTGCCGAATTTGTTCACATGAAACGTACTAAATACGAATTAATATATATATATATATATATATATATATATATATATATATATATATATATATATATATATATATGGGTCGTTCTACAATACATCCACTGGAAATGGATGTATCGATACATCCGAAACCTGGACCGTTGGATGTTGATCCAATGGTTCGGATTGAATAATAGTGTAGAAACATCATTTAATGATGATTTAGACTTTTGACCTGTTGGTAACTTGCTTTAGCAGATCATTCTTCACTTTAATTTTTTCAATGAACACCCTAAATTAACTCATATTTACTCTCTCAAAAGTCCATCCAATTTAAGAATCGGTCCGGATCGCGTCGAACGTCGTCGAGCCCTCCTAGAACAACGAGGAGTACCAGCTGCGCCGAGAAGAATCGGTCCGCTTCGCGTCGGACGTCGTCGAAACCTCCTCGAACAAGAAGAAGTACCAGCGGCGCCGCTCTAATTTTACTGTCCATGCCATTGTCAGAAATCTTATTTTTTATCTAATAATTTTATATTTTGTTAATAAAGCTACATGTCACGGTGGTGGTGGTGAACTGAGAAAACCTGCTTCTGAGGTCGGGCGGATCATCTGCTCACTTATTTAAAAAAAAAAATCTGTATTGATCGGGCGAAATATTTTTTACTTTTCTAATGATAATTTTTTCGAGGAGAATAATTTATTTGGACGGTGAATGGCCATTCTCTTTGCTTTTAACACGGAGGATGGCCATTCTCTTTGCTTTTAACACGGCGAATAGACGGAGAATAGCCATTCTCTTTGCTTTTCACACGGCGAATGGACGGAGAATGGCCGTTCTCTTTGCTTTTAACACGGAGAATGGCCATTCTCAAGGAGAATGGCCATTCTCCGTTCCTTTAACATGGAGAATGGCCATTCTCCGTTCTTTGAAAATGGAGAATGGACACTCTGTGCTTTTAACAAAGTATGGTACATTTAGGACTGGAAATGTTCAAGTATCTCATATTTTTTTCACCAAATATTTACAGTATTTGTAATATCATTTACCATAGTACATTCATTTAATATTAAATCATTTTCAAGATAATTCGAATATCATTTTATCAGGCTTCCACTGTATGGCTGAACAAAATTTCTTGCGAATGTTTGAATATAATTAACCTACTATCAAAGAGAATTTTTCTTACATTACATTATGCATTACACTGGCATCGACTTCATACTGATGGCATCGATGTACTGATGGCAATAACAAAGGATGAACAGGCAGGATTACAATTATGTTTCCTCAAAAACAAGGGATGAACAGGCAGGATTACAATTTTAATAACAAGGGATGAAAAGGCACTGGCATCGAATTCATACTGATGGCATCGATGTAATAATTTTTTACAAAAAGCAAAACACATTACAATCAAATAAAGTTTCAGTGATCCCAGGAATGCATCCTAATGAGGCCACCTGTAAACCCTAGCAATGCACCCAGGACTCATGAAATCTGTGATGGGCATCTGCAAATCAAAGGAATACACCAAAATATCAATATCATCTATGAAGGCCAACTGCCAACCAAATAAACGCTTCAACCAAAAAATCATAATCAAATTAAGAATACTTCATTCCAAGTCCAATAAACTGCATAATTCACGTTACAGTAATCTGCATAATTCACGTTACAGTAATCTGCCCAATCCACGTTACAGTAATCTGCCCAATCCACGTTAGTAATTCAACATAGAACCTGCATAATTCACAATACAATAATCCAAATAAATATCAGACCTACTCTAAATTCAAGACCATATTACATTTTTAAAACAAATTACGAACTATGCACTTAGTACAAGCGAAAAGTTTAGTCTTACAATATTTCAAACACAAATTTTAGTTTGTCCGCCATGACCAACAAATATTCAGAACCATATTACAAGTCAAATATTACATCCAAATTGAAATAAGAGACATTCAAAACTCAAAAGATGAATCTTCATAGCCGTCTCCATCTTCTTCTTCTTGTTTCTTTTTCTTTTTTTTCTACTTCTTCTTTCCCAAAATATCCTTCACCTACGCCTTGAGGGACGGATTAAGAAAAATTATAGTCAGTATTGACTCACTTTATATGTAGAAATGACATCCAAAAACATAAATAGAAGTATCAAAGTGATGGCTAGCATTAAAGTGTCAATGTGCACAGTGTGTATTTTTACATAAGAGTTTGGGCTAGCCCCATTTACCTTCTTCACGAGGGAAGGAAAATCTTATTCTTGGTCAGCAAATTCAACCTCTATCTGGTTAATCTTTTTCAGAATCAATTTCTGGTTGTCGGATATAGTCTTCATCTCTTTGAAGATATTCTCAAAGTTTGCAGCAACAAAATTGTATAGGTCATCAACCCTGTCCTTAGTATTTTTGATTCCATAAGTTGATGGTTTTCCAGTTGTTGATGGTTTGCTTGCAGCTGCTGCCCGTTTTTCAAACATTCGAGTGAAGGTTAGTTTTCTCATGGGACCTTTGTTTTTAATATAAATATCCCCTGCTAAACTTGGGACAGAATGTTTATTAGCCATCGAGCATACAAATCCTCCGAAAGGGAGAGCTGTCCTTGCAGTTGGTTTTCCCACGAGATGCATCATTCTACTGAACATGTAGGAACCTATATCCATCCTTTTTTTTCTTTCCCATATAATAAAGAAATTTTACTCTCTCGGGATGGATGGAAAACTCATGTCCAGTAGGGTTGAGTGTTTGAGATACGTAGGCATGCAACAATTTATACAAAGTTGATAATTGATCTTTGTATACATTTTGAGGGGTCTTGGCACCCATCGAAACACCTGTAATTTCATGAATTGCATCCGTCATAGAAACATTATCAATATCTTTCATATCAAACTCAGGAACTGGATCAAATCCATAAAATTCGTTGATGACAGTAGCATTTACCCTAATCAGTTTCCCTCTCAGAAACACCAGTGGTTGATCCTCTTCTTTTTCTTTAATTTCAGCCGGAAGATTTGAGTAAAATTCTCTTACTATTGTTTGGAAGATTTTTTCAAGACAGGATTTGTTCAGTTTCTCCAATTGATAGAATTTCAATATATCCAGGAAAGCTTCGTCTTCGACATCATCCATCTTAATTGATCTTTCAGGCATAACAGACTTTTTCTTGAAATATTTAATGTAAATCTTCTTAGTTTTTGAGTCTTTAAATTTTTTTACCTCCTCTCCAACCTGGGACTTATTTGATGATTGCTCTTCCTCTTCATTTTCCTCTTCTGATGAGGATTCAAAATCCACAGAGTACGCTGATGACTCTGTATCCGTTGCCACCTTAGCCTTCGCTTGAGTACGCCTTCGATCTTCATAAGTTGAGTCTTCCGACGACTCTGTATCGAAGATAGATTTTTCGGTCTTTGTCGAGCAATGAGTATTTTTAGCCTTTTTTGCACGTGGCTTGCTGCCGCCTCCGCCTTCATCGTCGCTACCGCCGCCGCTACCGCTGTCGCTGCTTCCGCCGCTGCCCTTTCGGCCTCTGCCCTAGCGACCATAATCTTGGTTTTCGCCGCCCTTGCAAGTTCTGCCCTTCGGGCCTGTATCGCATCCCTTTGTGGATTTTTCCCCTTCGACGACGGTCGTTGTTTCTTCGACGGCATTTTGATTAGAAGAGGGTTTGGGAGTGGGTTTGGGAGAAGGAAGAGGGTTTGAGAGAAGTAGAGGAAAAATTCGACCGTCTTATGTGACCTTGGGAAGTAGAAAAAATTAGAATAGTTTTGAGTTTTAAATTAATTTATTACTATTATTACTAGTATAAGACGGTCGAATTTATTACTATTAAATTAAAAAAACTACTTTCCAAAATTAAATTTATTACTATTATTACTAGTATATATCCATGTGAAATCACTACATAAAGCATTGGGATTTTGAGACCCTAATTTTAAAAACTACTTTCCAAAATTAAATTTATTACTATTATTGCTAGTATATATCCACGTGTTCCGTATAAATTATTGAAAAATTTGGCAGAAAAAATTTGGTGGAAACATGTTTATTTAAAAAAATTTGACAACATATTTAAGAATGTGAAGTTTAATCTCAATATTTCCATGTTTCGAATATTTGATTAAATTTTTGAAAATAAGAAGACTATGTACTCGAAAAGAGTAAAATTGAAACACTCAAAGTTGTCCTCTATTTTACTTTGTAATCAAATTTAAGATGGATCTGACGGCAAAATTAACGCTGGCAGCATAATCAATTCTATGACGTAACAAGTCATTGATGGGGATATCATCGCTGATATATGGATTTGACGTAACAAGATTTTTTAATTATAAAGAGCAATGTTATAGTTAGCAAATGGGTATAAGTTGTCAGAAGGTTGTAAAAGTTTGATTGTAGCCGAAGATAAATTGAGTTAACAAAATATTATATTTTATTAAATCCCAGCTTCGTCGCCGGAACATTCTCCGGAGAAGTATACAAGAGGAGGACAAAAAACTGTAAAAAATGAAAAAAAAAAAAAAGTCTAGCCCTCACTGGCCTCGCGGAGGATCTTCGCAAAGTCCTGCAGGGTGCGCACACCCGCCCTATGGCACAGGCGGCAAAACGCTTCCCTTTTCTCCAGAGAATCCCGTTCCTCCGGAGTGATCGGCAACAGGTCAAAGTTGGGCGCCGGATGAAGAGGTCGAGCGATGACCTCCAGTGACAACCCGCAGGAGGTCAGGAAGTCCGCAGCCTCTGCCAGCCAGTCATGGGCCGGAGGCGGCGCAGAGGGTGCTCCATGCGGAGAGGCTCGGCGACGACAGGAAGAAGACTCTGGCAATGGTTTCCAACCAGATGATCTTTTTGGAGCCATATTAAATATGCAACCTACTCAGATGAATGGGGACCCCTATGTATATATACACGTTCCAAACCGACTCTTCCTATTCCTTATTGGAAGTTGGGGATATACACTCTTACAACCTTCATCCATTGCTGACATGTGGGCCATGGCCCACATGTCAGCAATGGGTGAAGGTTGTAAAAGTGTATATAGGATGGATTTTTGTGTTAGTTGCAGGCTTAGTTGGTTGTGCTGTTTGGCTTTTACATGGAAGGCCTAGGTTTGAGTCTGGTGTTTGGGTTCTGTAGAATTTTTCTATTGTTAACATTTTTTGGGTACTAATATGCTTTTTAACTTAGTTTGGAACAATTTTTGGGACTGTTAATGGCCATTCTCCGTTCCTCTAACACGGAGAATGGTACATCTAGGACGGAGAATTGTACATTTAGGACGGCGAATGGTACATTTAGGACGGAGAATGGTAAATGTAGGACGGAGAATGATACATGTAGGACGGAAAATGGTCCATATAGGACGGAGAATGGTACATTTAGGACGGAAGTAGGACGGAGAATGATACATGTAGGACGGAGAATGGTACATATAAGACGGAGAATGGTACATTTAGGACTGTTCTGTAGGGTTGTGAATTTTAAATAGTTTGGCTGTTTAGGTTTGTTTTGAATCTATATAAATTGGTTTTGAAGGCTCGTGAAGATGAATTAGTTTGGCTGTTTGGCTGTTAATTGCCATTCTCCGTTCCTCTAACACGGAGAATGGTACATTTTGGACGGAGAATTGTACATTTAGGACGGCTAATGGTACATTTAAGACGGAGAATGGTAAATGTAGGACGGAGAATGATACATGTAGGACGGAGAATGGTCAATATAGGACGGAGAATGGTACATTTAGGACGGAGAATGGTACATAAAAGACGGAGAATGGTACATTTAGGACTGTTCCGTAGGGTTGTAAATTTTAAATAGTTTGGCTGTTTAGTTTTGTTTTGAATTTATATAAATTGGTTTTGAAGGCTCGTGAAGATGAATTAGTTTGGTTGTTTGGCTGTGTAAATAGATTTTAGAGGGTTGTGAAAAAGAAACCAATATTTTCGTATCGATCACCATTAATTATGGTGAATGGCACTGATACCACTAATATGAGTAGAATTTGCACCGTCAGAATTTATTTTGAATAAGGTAAAATCTGTGTTGGGAAATGGCGAAATCTCTTGGATATGATTATACTGAGATGTTGTATTAATGAAAAAATCTGTGTTGGAAAATGTCAAAATCTCAGAAGTGAGCCGTCTTAGGCGTCATTATATCACAGTCCATTTTATTTATAAAAAAATAATCATGTAAAAAATTAGTATTGACAAAAGTAAAATTTGCTCAAAATGGAGAATCGAACTCATAAAAAATACCTTGTATGTAGACTAGTGAAAAATATATATAAAGAAATGCATGTATGCATGCATGCATGCTAATGTTTTCACCATTCACCCTAGGAATGATAGAAGATATCTAAATCATTATACCACTCGTACACAGGTTCTCCTGGTACTGGGATTACATTATCAAAGGGTTTTTTAAACGTCTGTATTGAATAACAAATTTTCCAGAGTTCGTCGTCGAAGATCACGTTGAAGCACCCACGTATCTCGAGCAGGCGAAGACCCTTGCAGTTGCATATGATAGATCACAACGTGTCTCCATTGAACATGTCGAATCCCATACGTAGGTGCTCGAGACGAGGCATCGAATCTGCCACGGCCTTTCCCTCCGCCTCGTTTTTCGTGTCAAGCACGAACATGTTCCTGAGTATGAAATCCGGAGGGGGCATGTTCCTACTCAGCTTGACCAGACCGCGGCAATAATTTTTGGCAAAAATTATTCCAGTCGACGTGATGTAGAGGCAGTAGCTAATGTCGAGTTCTTCCAGCACAGGGAGAAACTCTAAGTGTCTCACGAAAGTTTCATCACTCACGTCGCACTTTGGAATGTGCAGCACCCTTAGAAATTTCCCACTGTATTATAAAAATGGGAAAACATCAATAGAAATTAACAAAAGTATATGTAAAATTTTGTAATAGAAAAAATAAAGTATTAGAATAAGTCCAAATAAAATTTTGCACTGGCCTTAAACATGCAAAAGAGAAGGCTGCTTCGTCGAGCTTGTACGCGGAGAGGGACCCTAGATGTCCCTCACTGCGAGCCACGAGCTTCATTACGGTCAAACTAATCTCAGCGGTTTGCTGGGTCATCCGGCACCACTGTACCAAGTCGACGTTAGACCAATAGTCTAAGGGACCGTTGAGCACCTTCCACCACGAACGGCAAACTGGGGCCACGTTGCACATTACCTCATCCGCCAGCATCCCCGACAGTACCAGTATCATCGAGAGAATCTCGGTAGGGATGACGGCCCATCCGCTGCAGTTGATCTTCCTCCTCTCCATTGCGACTGTTCTTCTTCTTCTTTCCTTTGTTTCTTTCTAGTCGGATGGGTTCTCTTCTTTGGAAAAGGCTATTTAACCCCTCATTTACGCGGGTGTATGTAACCCGCTCGTGGAGGGGTGCGACCGTACAAGTCACGAATCTATTAGGAAATAACGGTAATGCCACTGTATTAATATTAGCAATTAGTCGTTTGGGCTCCCAACATATTTGGGTGATGCCATCTCCCATTATGTGGCATCTGACATGGCAGATGACATAACAGCTGACATGGCAAATTTTAACCCCAAAAATTAATTACCCAAATTTTTTTAATGTTAATGTTAATGTCAATATTAATATTAATGTTAATGCTAATGCTAATGTTAATGTTAATATTAATGTTAATATTAATCAATGTTAATTTAATATTAAATTATTTATTTACTATTAATGTTCATTTTAATATTAATTTTATTGTTAAATTTTGCCATGTCAGCTGTCATGTTAGCAACCATGTCATATGCCACATAATGGAAGATGGTATCGTCCAAATTTTTTGGGAGCAAATAGCATTTTCGTAATATTAGTTTTAATTATATTGTAAATTTTAAATTAACAGAAAAGCCAATGTAGATTTAATATTAATGCTACTGTAAAAAAATTTCGATCATACCTCGATACTTACGTTTGTCAACCGAGTTACCGTCTTCATCATTATCAAGTTTTCACCCGAATTATCGTCATCGCTGGGACGTGATGTCGTACGAACCTAGAGTTGCGCTCGTGCAAGGCAAGATAACAGATTCACAATAGTGTTTATAGCTCAAATTGATAACATAAGCAGCAGAAGGAAAACGTAGTATACAACAAGAATCTCTTTTATTGATAATGAACTGAAGGTTACAATGGCTCTGAATAGCCCAACTCATCATGCCAATTGGCTACAACGCTCATGATCTCTCTAGCTCACAAAGGAGTACATTATTCCATACATTATGCCTCTTTATAGCCAACAAGTAGTCTTCGGCTGAACATCTCCATGTCGCAAGTCCGAACGCCAATGCGGTAGCTCCTCTTGAACGCTAAGGACTCCATGCATCTGGACGTCCAAGCCGAGCCCCACCTCGAGTCGAATATATCCTGAACTTGTCCACCACCGTATCCCTGTGGCAGATACAGTTAGACGTAATCTTAACATAAATATTGTGATCGTGCTCATCTATGTCCCATTTCGCCTAGCCTACAAGGTTAGAACTTTACATAAGAAATCATATCATTTCACTCAACCAACCAACCGTAAACTTAAACATATGCATAAGGGTGGCAGGCCCTGCGCCTGCACCCAGCGCTAATCTCAGCCCACCGGCCCTATCTATATGAAGGTCATGGTGTTTCTGTCACGACCCGCACCCTGATTAGGGGCACGAGTACGTGGTTACGTCCAGCCTACGCCGCAGCTTCGGCGGTAGAACGCTGTCTAGGTCATCTATAAATACTATAACTAAATAGATAAATGTACCTGTACAGTATATACACTCCTAATGGAGGTGACATAGCAATACAGTCTCAATCATAAATGTAAAACTAAGGTAGATAGTATGAAAAAGAAAATACGAATGATGAGAACATGAAATAAGTCCAAGATCCACACAAGACCAGAGCTATACACAAACAACCCAGAGAATCACATAATATATAAAAACTACTATAGTCTAAAAAGTACTAGCTAGCTCGTAGGCCAGGCAAACCTAACTAAGCTACACTACTCAGGGTGAGCAAAGTCTAGTAGCTCTACTAATAAGCCACAGTCCGGGTCTACTCCTTCAGACTCGACCCCATAATAGGTCGGGCAATCAGTCACACGAGACAATTGTAATATGTCAACGGTATCCTGTCAGAAAAATGAGCAAGTACAAACACCAACAGCAGTTCCATATGAATTGACAAATACTATAAGAGACATTATAATGAAATACAAGACAAAGATATAGGCGACTTGGAAACCATTTGAAGCCGAGTTACAACCCTTGGACCAAACAAGGACCGGGGTTGTAACCCTGAACTCTAGCCGTGTACAAGAGGCAGAGCACCGTGCAATGACCATGGTCTGTCATCACGCAATGACCATGGATGGTTCGTACCGTAATGCATCTTTGGCATCCTTATGTATAAGACTATGATCGCTTCGATACGGGTTGCTAGCCCAATATCCGAAGGATCCCAAACTTACTGATATCATAGCTTATCACAACACTTGATGGTCGCAACCCGTCCTAATGATGTGCACCATAAATACCATACATAATTCCCTCCTTTGAACTACTCGGTTGAATTAAGATGATGTGCACCATAAATACCATACATAAATACCTACACTGGACGATCGTAACAATATCATAGCTTATTGAGTATATTATATTGACATTGCTTGTCCTCCATTCGGAGTTGACCGTTCTCGACAGGTTTTGATATTATAACTGTTGTTAGATAGTAGAACTAGACAGCGTTCTACGTCGTTTCTGCGGTGTAGGCTGGGACGCTGTCACGTTATGGAATGGCTTCTCTGGAACCATCCTGGACGTATAGCTTTGTTAATCGGGGTCCTTTCAACGCAAGTAGCTAGCTCCGATGCAAGTCCCCGCTAAACCTGTGCTGATCGAGGAAACTACGTTGTCGACAAGTTGTCCATAACCGTGCGAAGACATATTTTCCTTTTAGTTATTAAGACATAGCCTACATTATCTTTGAAAACTCAATCCCTTTCCCGTGTTTGTGCCCTTGTATTTATCCTTTCATTCGCAACAACATTATCGATTTACCTAGGAAGGGGGTCGAGAAGAGGAGGGTCAGCCACTCATGGTGTTTCTATCACGACCCGCACCCGGAGTAAGGGCATGAGTGCGTGACAGCGTCCCAGCCTACACCGCAGAAACGACGTAGAACGTTGTCTAGTTCTACTATCTAACAAAAGTTAGATATTACAACCTGTCGAGAATCAAGGGTCGTCGTCTAACCCAGCTATGGCAGTCTATTCTTGTGTATTGCTCGTTCAACTAATCCATTCCTAGGCCAAGGGACCGATTCGGCCCGCAGCAAAATGGTCGTCGTCTAACCCAGCTATAGTCCGTGATGTCTTGACATTGCCAGTAGCCTTCACACCCTTTCACTGCTTAACAAATGCACGTGACACGGGACGGTGCTTGCTATACTTCGATAGCCCAACAAAACTCTTTTCTAATGTGTTCGTGCAACGACTTGACAAGCAAAGGCTACGTCAAGCCTAGCTACGACTTAAACTACGGGACAAGCGAATGTTAGTATTAATTGTAGTTTCAATTACATTTTAAATAAAAAAGAATACAATTTTAACTTTAACTAGTTTGAAGTAAATGTTAAATCCAAAACTAATTTTAATTTTAGTAGTCATATTAGTTTCAATAATATTGTAAATGTTTAAATTAACATGAATGCCACGGTATTAGAAACCTAGCTAGCTGATATCATGTTGCTCGGGGCTCGGTTAGTGTTCGTCTAAACTCGTACGTGCGAACTAGTTATTAGTAATGATAACCAAAAATTGAATTTTAAGTTTAAAATCTAGTCGAGCTCGATCCTTCCTCTTTATCCCATCTCCCACACTCTCTTTCTCTCTCTCTCTCTCGGGTTCTCTCTCACATGTTGTATTCCTTAACACAACAGGTCCCGTAGCATTAAATGCTCTGCATGCGTTATTCTACACAATTTAATAATAAACACTGATACCATATTTTTAGAAGAGCAAAGGTTGTCTTGGAAGTCGTAAAAAATTACTTTATATTGTCTTCTCAATACTTCTTTGCATTGGAGATGACTTTTTAAACTTATTATCATTTGTGAATATAGCCGCCTATGCAAGTTATTGTCTTCTGCCTCATGCCACATAGGATACACAGTACATAACAAGACAATAGGGTTTCGTAGCATTAAATGCTGCTGCATGTGTTATCCTACAAAAGAGGGCCACGTGGAGATTGCTGTTGCATGCTTCCTCATGCGTTATTAGCTCCACATTTTAATAATACATGTACCCAGAAGACGAGAAAGTTGTTTTGTTGGAAGTTGTTTCCTTAAAATTATGCTTGCTCCTAGAATCACTCAAGATTTTTCATGAGCCATCAAAAGAGGGCCACGTGGCGGAGTTACAATGAAGACGAAAAGGTTGTGTTGTTGCCTTGCTGGAAGTTGTTTCTTCCTGAATAATAATTTTTGTACCTCCAAATTGCACTTTCAAACTGTCCATCCTTACGTGGCAGCTGACGTGATATGTTGATCTGACAGCTGACGTGACAATTTTTTTTAAAATAAAACTAAAAATAAAAATTAACATTAAAGTTAATATTCCATATTAACATTAACATTAATATTAATATTATCGTTAACATTAACAATAATATTAATATTAACATTAACCTTAACATTAATATTAACATAAATTAATATTAACATTAAAATAACATTGATATTAACGTTAAATTATTATGGAGAAAATTGGGTAGTTAACTTTTTAGATTAAAATTTGCCATGTCATCAGTCATGTCAGATGACACACTATTAATTTAGAAAATGCTAAGAAGCTCATTTATTTAACATGCCACATCAGATGGGAGGGCTATATATAGAGGGTCAATTTGGAGGTACGATAATATCATTACTCTTTCTTGTTGTATTATTTCTTGTCCTTCGTTTCTTCTGCTGGTTTCTAACACACTCTATTTTCTTCAATGTCGACGTCACATGGAGAAAGTGATCGTCGTGTGGAAGATTTAGTCGATGAAGAAAGCCTCCTTTCAAGAGGACTGTCAGATGATTTGGATGATGAGCAAAGTTTGGAAGATGTTAGCTTAGGAGACAGTAAAGAACAAGATGAAGACATCAACTCAAACAACGAAATGTTATTTCGCATCACCCTTTCTAATAGATTTAAGAAATGCATTATATTTTTACATCTATTTCTCATGTTTATTTTGTTTTATTCTGTTCTTAGGGACGACGATAAATCTCCATTGGATTTCGATGCAGCGACGATAAAAAAAATATTGCAATCTGCCAACATTAATAAAGATCCAACCATGCTCTTAGAAGAAGATATTGTTGGCCTACAGTTCAACTCTATTGAAGAAGCAGGGACATTCTACCGGATTTATTCAAAAGCATATGGTTTCAGTATTAGAAAGAACGAGGTAAAGAAAAACAAATCTGGTATGGTGACTATCCGTAGTTGGTGTTGTTCGAATGCGGGATTCAGACACAAGAAATACAAGGAAGCTCCAAACAGGGTTCGTGAGCCCAGAAGTGAAAGCAGAAGTGGTTGTAAAGCAATTTTTCGTATTGGGTACACCCATAAAACAAAGATATGGTCCGTCAAAAAAATTTATGTACATCACAACCATAACCTGGCGAATAATTATGAATCAGCTTTTTTGAGATCCTATCGTAATATAACACCCGCAGAGCTGGAAGAAATTAAGATTATGAAGCAATCAGGGATGGAGACTGGAGAGATATGAAATTTACTTGTCCAGAAGAAGGGTGGCTGGGATAATGTTGGATGGACGAGAAAGAATTTATACAACGCTCTAACTCAAGATAGTAGAGCACTCGACGATGTTCATGCTTCGACAATATTTACATTTCTTCAATCAAAGAAGAACAGTGACCCAGATTTCTTCTACGACTACAAGGTAGACGAAGATTCCAGATTGACCCATCTCTTTTGGGCTGACGGTTCTTGTCGATTCGATTACGAATTATTTGGAGATTCACTAGCATTCGATTCTACATATAAAACAAATAGAAGTCAAATGCCGTTGGTGGTTCTAGTGGGTACAAACAATCATACGATGACTTGTATGTTTGGGTTTGCAATGATCCATAATGAGACTGCGGAGACTTATTCTTGGGTTCTGGAAAAATTTCTAGAGTGTATGAATGGCAAATTACCAGTGACAGTTCTCACGGATGGTTGCAGATCCATGAATAAAGCAATTGAGGATTTAATGCCCAGCATAGTTCATCGAACGTGCTCATGGCATATCCTTAACAATGCTGCCAAACATGTACACCGAGAGGGTTTTCACAATAAAATGAGTCTTCTGATTAAAAGGTACATAGCACACTTGCTACTTTACTTTGAAGTATGTTGTTGTTACAATATCACAACTTTAGTTAATGTCCATGTTTTCTAAACAAGTACTATTCAGTCGAAGAATTTGAAAACCGTTGGCAGCAGATGGTAACAGATTATAATTTAGAAAACAATGAGTGGACCACTGCATTGTACAAAACGAGGGAGCGATGGACGGACACATTCCTACGTGGTAATTATTTTGGCGGTTCTACTGCAGCAAATAGATGTGAATCTATGAACGTATTTCTGAAAAGGTTTTTGAATGAGAAGCTGCCACTTTGGAAGGCCCTTCAAAATTGTGACCACGGTTTGGCGGCCTTACATTACGGCCAGATGGGTAAGCATGTCAATGATAAATTCTCAACACCAGTTGTGAATCAAACTAGTATGGCCGTAATAGAAGGTAAATTTGCCGCAATTTACACTAAAACGGTGTTTATAGATGTAAGGAAGGAAATCACACGTTCTGATGCATATACTGTTCCCCATCATCACATCGTAAGAGAGGCAGAAGTTTCCACTGTCCAAAAGTATTTGTCGCCAAACAGTGTCAACCGGAAGGTTACATTTCATCCGGCCGACAACATCATAAAATGTGAATGCATGTGGATGGAGACCAAGGGGATTCCTTGTAGGCATATTTTTTCAGCAATGAAGAGATTGCAAATTGGAGATATTCCAAAGAACTTGATAAAATCTCGTTGGCTCAAGGATTGCAAAGAGAGTTATCTCTCCGGACCTGGCTCAGAAAGAAGATTCATCCACCCAGACATTATTGAGAGCAGAAGGTATGGTTCTATTAATGAACAATGTAATCTGTTTACATACTATTGTAAGAAATCAAGCAAAATTCAAGAGAGGGAAACGGAGTTGATGTCGTCTGTTCTGATGGAGTTGAAAGAAATTGTGACCGATATTGGCAAAGAAGAACAAATGGTAGCTGATGCAGTTCATGGGATGCATGAATCTTTAAAAGAGCCAAATCCGGTGGCAACAAAAGGAAGGCCTTCTCAAGGGAAATCAAGCCAGCCTACAGAAAGTCATTCTATCCTGAAGCCTAGAGTATGTAGATTTTGTAAAAAATCGGGTCACGATTATCGTAATTGTAAAGTACGAAAGCGAAATAGTGACAATGAGCAAATGGAATAAAATGAAGCAAAATAGTGACAATGAGCAAATATGTTCTCCGTGCAGTTCAAAACGGAGAATAACATTCTCCGTTTCAAATGACACAGTGAATTTCTTTCTCCGTTTCAAATTTAAACGGAGAATGAACATTCTAATGTGTTTTTAACACTGGGAATCTTATTCTCCGTTTCAAAATAAACGAAGAATATCGTTCTCCGTTCCAAATTAAACGGCGAATATCATTCTCCGTTTTAAATTAAAACGGAGAATGAACATTCTAATGTGTTTTTAACACTGGGAATGCTATTCTCCGTGTAATTCAAAACGGAGAATGCTATTCTCCGTTTAATAAAATACGGAGAATGCTATTGTGGTGTCGTGGTTACAATGCTAGACTTGTATTCAAGAGGTCATTGGTTCAAATCTTGACTATAACAAAATTTTGTTTTATTTATACTTTTTTTGTAAGTTATGTATGGGGCCCATTTAAAAGGGAAAAAACTTTGATACAGGAGCCTATGTATGACATATGGGCCATCTCAAAATTTATGTGTATATATATATGTTTACACGTTTTACAAAGCAAGAGGGGACCACATGTCATACATAGGGGTATCAAAACTTTGAAAAGAGTTTTGTTAGAAAAGAGATTTGTGGGCCCTATTAAAATTTATGTATATATATATATGTGTACACATTTTATAAAGCAGGAAGGGCCCACATGTCATACATAGGGGGTATCAAAACTTTGATACTCCCTACTGTATCAAGAAAAAAACTTTGATACAGTAGGGGGTATCAAAGTTGGCAGAATTCGAAGGGGCAGATTCATTGGTATTAATGGCATATAAATGGCCGTAGTTGGAAGAGTTTGTTCTAGTCTTACTTAGCTTTAATTGAGAAGGGGCAGATGCATTGGTATTGATAGAAATTAATTGAATTGAATTCGAAGAGGCTGCCTTTTTGGCGCATGAGTCCGAGTTGTTCCATGCCTATAAATGGCAGTAGTGTAGAGAGAGTTTGTTCTCGTCTCACTTAGCTTTTCTTATGGAGATGGACTCTACCGATCCCCCGCCTTGGCAAGACTCTTTCCTCTTGGTTGTCGATCTCCTCGTTCGAAGAAGCTTTGGTGGTGAAGTCCTTCAGAAGACTGAGATGTGCCTGGGTTTGGATTTATTGCCAACCCACGCTCTGTCGAAGCGCCCGTACGTTGATTGGCTCGGACTATGTACGGTGTTCTTTTGCCGCCAGGAGTTCATTTCTTCAACATGTTCCATTGGTCCGACGATGCACGGTGGTGAAGTCCTTCAGAAGACTGAGATGTGCATGGGTTTGGAGTTTATTATCATTCTACGCTCTATCGAAGCGCCAGCCAGGAGTCTATTTCTTCAACATGTTCCTTGTTGAAGAAGGATGGCTTTGCACGGTGCTCTGCCTCAAGGAATTCCTTGAGGCAGTGAGTTCCTTTGCCTCAGTGAGTTCCTTTGCTCGAAGGATTCACGATGAAGTAACTTGCCTCAAGGAGTCATCCAACGGTTCCTATGCTCTGACGATGCACGATGAATACCACGTGGACACGAACTAAAAGACGACAGAGAACAACACTCCTCACAGATGAAGCTTTCAATTGAATTCCTTGAGGCAAATCACTTCATCGTGCATCGTCAGAGCAATGGAACTCCCTGAACAAAGGAACTCCGTGCATAGTCAGAGCAATGGAACTCCATGAACAAAAGAACTCTGTGCATAGTCAGAGCGAATCAAAGTGCGAACGCTCCGACAGAGTGTGGGTTTGGATTTATTGCGCTCGCACTTTGATTCGCTCTGACTATGCATGGAGTTCCTTTGTTCATGGAGTTCCATTGCTCTGACTATGCACGGAGTTCCTTTGTTCAGGGAGTTCCATTGCTCTGACGATGCACGATGAAGTGATTTGCCTCAAGGAATCCAATTGAAAGCTTCAACTGTGAGGAGTGTTGTTCTCTGTCGTCTTTTAGTTCGTGTTCGCGTGGTAGATGGTATTCATCGTGCATCGTCAGAGCATAGGAACCGTAGGATGACTCCTTGAGGCAAGTCACTTTATCGTGCATCCTCCGAGCAAAGGAACTCACTGAGGCAAAGGAACTCACTGCCTCAAGGAATTCCTTTGTCTGAAGGAGTTCTATTGCTCTGCGATGCCCGTACGCAGCTGACATTCAACTTTTTTCTTGATAGTAGGATTTTATGTAGTATTTCAGACTTTCATAATGTAAATTTAACTCAAAAAGTCAAAGTTTTCGTGGTTTTCACAATGTAAATGTAACTCAAAAAGGATTTTATTATAAAAGACAGCAGAGCAGACATTATAAAAGACAGAAGTTCTCTTGAAATCTAATTCTTAGCCCATACCAACCTCATCATTGTAGTCTTCTTAGCCCATACCAACCTCGTCATATTTTCATCAAGCTCATCTTCATTCTCCTTTTCAAACTAAACGGAGAATAACATTCTACGTTTCGAAAGACACGGAGAACGTCATTCTCCGTTTAAATAAAAACGACGAATGAACATTTTAATGTGTTTATTATCCGTTTCAAGACAGACGTAGAATATTATTATCCGTTCCGAAATAAACGGTGAATAGAATCCTCAAACGATTTAATTTAAACGGGAAAGTTATTCTCCGTTTCAAGTAAACGGAGAATTCCATTCTCCGTTCCAGATAAAACAGAGAATATAATCCGAAGGGGCAGATTCATTAGTAATAAATTGCATATAAATGGAAGAATTTATTGATATTAATGGCATATAAATGGCAGATTCTTTGGTATTAATGACAATAAAAGTGACTGCCACTTGGCGCATGAGTTCGAGTTGTTAAATTTTGCCAATAAATGGCAGAAGTTGGGAGACCTTATTATAAAAATGACTGCCCTTTTGGCGCATGAGTTCAAGTTGTTTCATATGTAAATAAAAGTCAAACTTTTCGTGGTTTTGACAATGTAAATGTAATTCAAAAATGATTATATTATAAAAGCAGAGCTTATAAAAGACAGAAGTTCCTTGCCCAATTACATCATAATTACATTGTTGTTTTACAATGTCATTGCTAGGTTCGTTTTACATATTTGCTTGAAAACAACTCCTTAGCCCATGACAACCTCATCGTTGTAATCTTCTGGTGAGTTTCATTGTCATTTCCTCTCGGTACTTCGAAGGGAGGAGTCGTCAACATATTCATATAATACGTCGTGTACAAGAGGCAGTTGGGTGCCCGTTGTTGTGGGCAATTTAGAGAACAATTCAGCACTTTGCTCTCATACTCCTTCTTCGCCGAGCATCTCTCCCTCATCATATCAACTTTTCTTCTGACGATAGGCTCTAAGGTTTTCTTCATTAATTCTGCATCCACCTTGCACGTATCATACGTGGTTAGCCTCAAGGAGTTGTAGTGTGTCCAGTCATAGGAGATAAAGTTGAATGTGAGCAAAGTATAGTATTTGATGGATGCATTAAAGAGTGGGATGAATAGCAACTCTATGTCGTCCTCCAAACCCATGACGAAGTCTACTAAATCTGTTTGGATGTCTTCAAAGGCACCGAGTTTTACGTTTTCTTCATTGGCACGTTTAACGGTGGTCTGTTTCCCAAAAACAATACATAATATCATGAGTAATTGTTTTCTGTCATTTTTTATCGGTTTACACATGAATATGGATTTTTCTGTTTGAATTCTTACCAATGTGTTGGCCGTCATGAATGCAGACCACTTATGTGATTGAGGTGCCAGCTTTTTTTTTGGATCAATGGCACCTCCTTCGAACTAGACGGGGCACACCTTTTACTGCCTTGAATTTCTCTCAGCTTCCTTATTATGTCCAGTATGCTAGCCTCCATGTCGTCATAGTTGAGTATGTCTTGCATGTCTACTGCCGACAGCTGGACTGAAACTCCATTTTCACCCTTTTTCGAATAAAATTCGTATACCATATCACTGCACATAAATTTAGTTTAGATTAAATTAATAAATATAGATTCTCATTACATAATTGTGAAAAAAGTCTAGAAAAAATGAACGAAAAAAAGGGTTCAGAATACATACTTTGGAGAATTCTTTCTAGGAATTACGATGTCGATGTATTGTTTCTTCAGCTCTTCATCCGTATATTTCCAAAGTAAGAGTTCATCGCATTCCCTTAGTATGACATGGTTCTTCTTTAATTCAGCCATTTTGGCGTCTTCTCGGGATTTCGGAGTGGCATTAACCTTCCACTTTTTATTAGCCTCTCCAACTGTATTGCTTTTTATTAACCTCTTTTCCCCCGATCCTCCTCTTCTTCTGACTTCTCTTGGAGCAGCAAGTTCAGCAGCTGCTTGAAACTCCTCACTCTGAAGTACTACAACCATGGCTTCGAGATCTTTAATTTTCCCATCCTTTTCATTGGCTTCAATATTAAACGATTCAACTTTATTTTGAAGCTCCCTTTTCTCCTCAACGAGCCTTTCATTTGTTTCTCTGAGTTGTTTGGTTGTTCGCACTGAAATAAAATAAACAGTAATGAAATGTATGATGTGAACCTAACACGGATAATGACATTCTCCGTGTAATATAATACGGAGAATAGAATTCTCCGTTTGGAATTACACGGAGAATAACCTTTCCAGTATCGAAATGATATGGAATAGCAATTATCCGTTTCAAATAACACGGAGAATGACTATTCTCCGTGTTATAGTACACGGAGAATAGTCATTCTCCTGGAAGATTACAAATCAGAAATTTGAAATAGAAAAGATTTTACCTTCTGCATGTAGATCTGATTTAAGAACAAAATTTTGTTTTCTCAAATCCTCCAATTCATGCACAGAGCCCTCCATCACAACGTTGACAGCACGTTGTTGTGCTTCTTGTGCCTCGAGCTCTTTCAGCTTTTCTTTGAGTTTCTCATTCTCAAGGTTGGTTGCACGTAACTGTGCTCGTTGTGCCTCCATCTCTTTTAAATTTTCTTTGAGTTCTTCATTCTGCGCAAGAATATCAGAATGATGTCTTCTCAAATCCTCCAGTTCATGCACAGAGCCCTCCATCACAACGTTGACTGCACGTTGTTGCTCTTCTTCTGCCTCGAGCTTTTTCAGCTTTTCTTTGAGTATGGCATTCTCAAAGTTGGCTGCACGTAACTGCGCTCCTTGTGCCTCCATCTCTTTCAACTTTTCTTTGAGTTCTTCATTCTGCGCAAGAATATCAGAATGATGTCTTCTCAAATCCTCCAATTCCTTTGCTGAGTCGTCCATCACAGCGCCCATTTCATGATACTGTGGTATCCGTTGTTCATCAAAATTATCCCCTCCTGCTTCTTGGTGTTCTTCCTCTCCCTCTTTTTCAACTTCTTCTATAGGTGGCTCATCTTCTTTGTGCCCTTCTTCTTCCCCAACAGGTATAACCAGATCTTTCAATATCATCTTGGATCTCATTTTGTTGTGATATTCGGCCTTGAGAAAGTTTGAGATTTTGTACCCATTCCATGTAAAACATCTTAGGTAATCAGGAATTGGGGCGAACTTTCTTTCCACAAATTTACTATGTTCTACAAACCAATAAAGGAAGTATATTGTGCAACCTTCCAATTTGTTGAAAGCCATTGAGTAATTCCCCTGTTCAGTTTTGCTTCTACTCCTTTTTATGCTATCCATTACATATGCCAGGATTAACCTTGGCCAGCATATACTGTTGATGACGCCCACACTGTCTACCAAGGCCAAGAATCTGTACGGCAAATTTGAACCGCTAGACTTTGTGAAGAATACTGTTTGGCACAAGTGGAAGATTATTAGCTTGGCCAAATCATCTGGATTAACAGCGTTATCTCCACCACGAAGTCGTCGTAACAATTCAAAGAACTTGTCTCTCACTTCCTTATTCGTGACTTCTGAGTGTTTGCCCTTAGTATTAGCCAGCAATCTTGTGAAATGATCTCTACATAGGCTCAATGATGCTGGTGGTGTGGGCTGCTGTTGTTTTTCCTTTATCAATATTCTGTAAGAAACATCATCAACGCTTTCTTCATTCAGCGGTAGACCGAATATGACTGCCATATCCTTGACGCTTGGCGCGATTTTAACAGTGGTGCTCAATTCAAAGCACCCGACGCCATCTTCTTCTTCTGTGTAACTTGCAATTAAATTCTCAAGCCCTTCCGTTACCTTGGCCACTTCGGAGACGTGGACTCTGTTTTGGTAGAAAATCTTGACAAAATTCCAGAAATCGGTATTCTTCAAGGAACCAATAACTGGCTCAGGTAAACGGCCAACATCTCGATTGACCTCCTCCATAAGATTTAGCATTGGCTTGAAGGTAGAACGGAAAAGTCTTGAATCCTTATTCCTGACAGATTTTCTTTCAGCAAAACAAAAAAAACAAAAAATTAGGTCGGAGAATGGCCATTCTTATGGATTTTAACACTGGGAACGGCATTCTCCGTTTCAAGTTAGACGGAGAATTCCATTCTCCGTTCCAAATTAAACGGCGAATAGAATTTAACATTCAAATGCGTTTTATGACGGAGAATGTCATTTTCCTTGTAATATATACAGAATTTGCGAACATAAAATCAAAGTTATACCTTCTATTTGTACTTCTTCTTGCACTTCTTTTTGTTTAGCAGCTTTTTCCTTTTTCCTTTGTGCAACTTTCTTAGAATAGGGTTTCCGTTGTTCTCCGTCTATCGCTTTTGGATTTTCTGTAACTGGTGCATCTTCTCTAATTGGTGATGCTACCGGTGATGATTCTGCCGCTGATGCCGACATGGTGTGAATATTGTGAATGGGGAGGAAGGTTTGAAGATTTTGGAGGAGAATGACCTAGGTTTGAGTACAGAGTGGATTATGGAAGAAGAGGAAGCTCCGAAACGGTTTTCTTTTTTCCTTTTCTTTTTTTAATAAAAGGGTTCGGGGGTGTTTTGAATTAATTAGAAGGACAAAAATGTCATTCGATGGATGGACAAAAGATTCCTTTCTGCTTAATTATATTAATTTGAAGGACAGAAATGATTCTGCTTAATCAAAAAGAATTGAAGCCATTTGGTAAAAATGTCATTATAACTCAACAAAACAAATGAACATAATACATTAGGGGTTTCCATACATTAGATATAAAAGAAGAAGAAAAAAAATCATCGTCTTCCATATTCAATCAGATTGGACTTCTTTTTTAGCTCTTCATTGTGCTCTGAAGTTGTAATCCATTCAGCAACTTTGCGTCTTTCCTTTTCCGCATCAAACTGCATATAACAAACATAACATCAAAAATATTGCTCTAAAAAGTTGAAGTTTTTGACGACATATTTTTATACTTACATCGATAAAACGGTAGTCCAGGCTACATCGATCTTTCATGAATGCAATTACAAAAATTCCACAATCAACTAAATTGTCTTGGCGAGGAACATAAGAAGGACGTTTTATTGTAAAAGTAGAAAAGCTGAACCTAGCATCTCTCAGCTTCAAAATCTCTTCTTCGAGAAAAATATCCAAATTTGAAAGCTACAATTACTAGAATACAATATGTATTAGTATACCGCGTATCTTGTACCCAATTCATAAAAATTGATGAATATGAGCTTACTATTTCTTTTATAACTGTTCTGCTTTGAATCGGATCATCTTTAGATGCATGTGAGTTCCAAATTTCAACAGTCCTTTTTTTTAACCAGAACTCTTGCAAGAGTATAGTGTTCGCCCAAATGAATGGGTATGTATATCTGAATCAGGATAATTAGGTAAAACAAATTAGTAAATTTTCAAAAAATTAGGATTAATAATTAAACATAAATACATTAATACCTCTTTACAAGTTGTAATGACCTGAATTCGTGATACGTATTTAGAGTACGTATGCGTATTTTGGACCCATATTTTATTTTAGTCATGATTAGTTATCTTGGTTTATTTTGCATTGGCTTCGAGTAGGGCACATTTCCAGCCCACTGTCATGTGGGGCACTCTCGATTGTCACTTTAATGATTGAACTCTATTGTCTTGCACTCTCTCTCGATTGTCACTTTAATGATTGAACTCTATTGTCTTGCACTCTCTCTCGATTGTCACTTTAATGATTGAACGCTATTGTCTTGCACTCTCTCTCGATTGTCACTTTAATGATTGAACTCTCTGGATTGTCACTATAATGATTGCCTGGATAACCTGGGTAGCTGCAGGGCCTGTGACTACTTGGAGCATCTCATTGCATCTTGCTAGTAACTAGGATTGTGATAACCCTAGTTAGTTAATGTAGAAAGCCGTAGGCAATGATTGGCCGTGATTGATTGGATGGAGTCTAGTCCAGTATAGTATTGTCTAGAAGTGATCGATTGCAAGATTGTACCAGCATGATTGAATGATTGTCACTCCATATTGTCACTATAATACTTGAACACTATTGTCACTCCAGGTTGTACTATCCTGATTGTACCCTTCATTGTCACTTTCATCATTGTCTTCTTTTCATATATATTGTCCAGCTATATTTTATTTAACATGATGCTTCTCTTAATTATTTTCTCTGATTGGGACAAGTGTATTGGTAGTGCGCGAACCCCAATCTGTGTTACTTATTGTTTTCTTACATGTTGAATGCTAATGATTTGCTGGTTTTAGTCCTTAAGTGAAGCCTCCTTTGTGGCACTTGCTCTTTCTGGGGTCTGACCTAGCTGGTTTTGTATGGCCAGATACCGGAGCAGCACCAAAGGATCTACCGGATTTCCAGCCAGATGGTGGCCACTAGGCGGAACCTTGGCAACGAGTGGGTTTCTTTTTGTTCTCCCACTGTAATATTGTAAATTATTCTTTTGAGGCGTTTAGCCGACGAGCAAGTGTTAGCTCGATTGTACTTACTTACTGTCTGCCTACGGGCTGTAACATGATTGACAAGCCCCGGGGGTTGATCATGTATGACTGAACTCTTGCTAGTCCTTATATTTTGTACGACTAGCTTCATGATCATCTGATATATAATATTTGGGACGTCTTATATTTATGTATTTGATGCTCTGACATCTTGTGATTATTACTAGTTGGTTGAGATTGAGACAATAGGCTATTTTATGACCTTAAGAGACTGATGGATTGTAGTGAAACCCTCACATATCTAGACAGCCGTGACCGTATAGCGACGTGGATTCCATTCCGTTATACGTAGCTGGCTATGTCTGCCCCCGCTCTCCAGTATTCTGGTTCTGGGGCGTGACATGGTTTAAGTGGTGGCCCATACAGGTCTTGTCAATCAAGATATGTGGGGGTTTACCAGATAGATGTCTCAATCTGTACTCGCCTTTGATCTCCACTCGTATTTTTATATCTCCTTGATCCCTGACTTGATAACATGCTTGCATCATTGTTCTATCCTGGTCCTTCCTTAATATCCCTGATGTCATTGCTTCAGTGATATCGTTCATGTTGATCAGCCGAAAGGAGCCCAGCCGGCAGCCCAGCAACAGCAAGAAGATCAAGATCAGTCCTCAGCAGCAGCCTCCCGAGCCGTGCCTCCTGGAGAACCAGTACCACCAGTTCAGCCCGTTCAGCCTGCAGAGCCGGATAATGGTACCTTGATAGGTCTCATCAGGACCTTGATAGCTTCCCAGGATCGTCGAGGAGACGCCTTGCACCAGGCAGTGGTAGATGCTTTGACCAGAGGCGGTCATCCAGGGAACAGTGCGGTCAACAGTTTCAAGCGCCTGAACCCTCCATTCTTCGATGGCAGCGAGGATGCCATTGCTGCCGATGCTTGGCTACAAGATACAGAGGTGATTCTTGAAGCCGCGAAGACTCCAGAGAACGAGAAGGTGGCTGTGGTGCGTCTACAGTTATTGGATCTAGCCCGCAGTTGGTGGGCCGCATAAGCAGTGGGATTGGCAGCACCTGTCCTCTGGGCAGTGTTCAGCGAAAAGTTCCAGACCAAGTATTATGATACAGTGGCTCGATATGACTTGCAGACCAGGTTCAGTAATCTTAAGCAGATGGGGAGGACGGTCGACGGTTATGCGGCCGAGTTTTCCAGACTCAGTCGGTTTGCTCCTACCTTGGTGGCAACCGAGTTCGACAGAGCACAAAGGTTCCAGCAGGGACTTCACCTAGAGATTATATTGGCAGTGGAACAGTTAGAGCATCAGACCTATGATGCGGTGTTGCGAGCAGCAAGGAGGCACGAGTATACCACCCAGAGAATAGTGGACAGGACCGGAGGTCGGAAGCGGTCCCATAGTCAGATGAACCAGTCTTCGGCACCACCTCCAGCAGCTAGGACTTTAACTATTGGAGCTCCGAGGCGAGCAGCTTCAGTTACGTCGGACCAGCACTCAACCCCGACGTACTCTCCGCAGAAACAGAAGCAAGCGCAGTCTTCCGCCGTGGGCTGTTCTTATTGTGGAAAGCCTGGACACGTGGTAGCAGAGTGTCGCAAGGCGTTGGGATTGTATTTATTGTGTGGAGCACCGGACCATAGGGTGGGGTCCTGCCCATTCAGAGTCGATTCAGCATCAACACTATCTAGTCCCTCGGTTAGGGGACCAGCACCAGCACCAGTACCAGCTCCAGTTCACCAGCAACAGCAGTTTCCGTTCCCGAGGCCATTGCCGACTCAGGCCCAGACTTTCCAGCAACAGAACCCGCGACAGTTTGCCTTAGCCCAGGCTCAGGTTCAGAATCGACCGAGAGGTATATGTGTCCTCTCATCTTGCTTTTCTACCGTTATTATGCGGGGTGCATGACATATTTCATGTATCCTGATTGTGACGGAACATCCCGGATCCGAGCCATATCCTAGATCATTCGAAAGGGTTGGTACCAATAACCGTAACTTTTCGTATGAGGAGAGGCCCGTGTCCATGTTTGACCAAAGAGAGAGACCTCAAGCGCAAGACTATCAGTTTAGTCCGTATTGCTTAGAGTCATCCCTCTTTGGGAGAGTCAAACTTGGGAGCATGAGGATGATATCTGATTAGGTCATCCCGGCTGGTTTGACTCGTAAGGTGTAATATCTTCCTTATGCCTTACGTTTCGAATCCTTGCTTGCATGAATGATTGTATGATTGATTGGTAGCGTAGATTGCCTATGATAGAATAGCTTTCCCTTACATCTCTAGCCTCTTGATTAAATTTCGAGGACGAAATTCTTTTAAGGTGGGTAGGATGTAATGACCTGAATTAGTGATACGTATTTAGAGTACATATGCGTATTTTGGACCCATATTTTATTTTAGTCATGATTAGTTATCTTGGTTTATTTTGCATTGGCTTGGTTTTATTGGCATGGATAGTTCAATTGGTTTTAATGGTTCATGGGTTTATCTTGGATTAGTGAGGCTGGGTTATTTCATGGTTCATTTGGTTTAAATTGCTAGAGAGAGAGTTTATTGACCTTGACTTGGTTCACCTTGGTTTATTTTGGTTTGGTCTATTTTGGTTTAACATGGAGAACCCTACCCTATTATAAATATCAACTTCTCTCTCTCTCCTTATTATTTTCTTCATCTTCTTCCTCAAGCTTCTTCCTCTCCACCACCACCACCCACCTAGGCAAGTGCATCTTGCTATCACTTGAGGGCTACATTTTATTTGTCTATTAGTTTTATTAGCTCATTTTGAGCAACATTAGAACTTGGATTTTCTCCATTTGGAGCTTAGAATTTTGTAGATCTAGGTTTAAAGTATTTTCGGATTTTGGTGGATTTGATATAGGAAACTTGTTCATTTTTATGTTTTGATTGTTCCATGTTGAAGAGAATTGAATTTTACACAATTTAGACCCTTGCAAAGTTGGATTTGGACTTGTTTTGACCTAGTTGTGGTCCTTGGAATTTCTGAGTTCCATGGCTTTTCTCTCGGTTTGGGGAAGAAGACCCCTGTTCCCGAGCGCAATCCAGCCCAGCGCTCTTTAGCACTGGCGCAAACCAGTTAGCCCAGCACTCTTTAGTGCTGGCGCAATCTAGCCTCGCGCAGCTCATTTGGCGCAATCCAGCCAGCGCAGCTCGCCCTGGCGCAATACATTCTCTGCGCAATCCGGTGTGTGCGCAATCCAGTGTGTGCGCAATCCGATCCCTGCGCAACCCAACTCAGCGCGGCTCAGCTCTTGCGCAGTTCAACTTCTGCACAATCTGACCTAGCGCAATCCATTTCCCTGCGCGCTTGACCCAGCGCAGTCCAGCCCCTGCGCGATCCAACTCTCGCGCAGTTCATCCCTTGCGCACTCTAACCCCTGCGCAATCTATTGTCCATGTTGATTTTGTTTTAATCCTCTAGGCTTGGCTTCTCTTCTATGGATTGGAGTTTTGAGATCTTGTTTCACATGACACGACTGCTTGACCCAACACGACCTGGCACGATTTTTGATGAATTGCTTATGACTAATATGGTTTCTGATTTTTGTGATTTATGATCCGGGTACTTTCTGATCTTCTTGATAGTGACCCGATGGGATGCACACTTGACTTGTAACCGGTGATTCATATTAGTCCTGTATATGGATATTTTATTAGATATTTTACGCCCATTTTATATCCTTACGCCTTTTGTCATGAACTTGATAATCACGAATTTATTTAATATGTTTGGAATGATAACTTGACATGATTGGCTTGACATGATAGACTTGATGATGACCCGTAGTGGTGCGCTCTCGACCAGTAACCTGACATGACATGATAGTGGCCCGTCGTGGCGCACTCCTGACTAGTATACTTGACCGGATAACCTGACATGTTATATCTCGATAAGCCGTTGCGGCGGCTACTTGACATGACATGACCTGTATAATGACTTGACACCGTGGGCGATTGTGCTTGTATAAATGAACCAGTCTTGTCTCGCAACATTTCTAGGGCATGGACCCCTGAGTACCACGGTCAGGGGTACATATTGAAATAAACTAAGGTTAATAACTAGAATAATCTACTAGTCATGAAGAGATGTTCCCTAGTTACAGGCGACCCCGTTATTCCGGCCGCAAATGTTTGGACTTGTAGCCTGCCGACGAGTAGGGCACATTTCCAGCCCACTGTCATGTGGGGCACTCTCGATTGTCACTTTAATGATTGAACTCTATTGTCTTGCACTCTCTCTCGATTGTCACTTTAATGATTGAACTCTATTGTCTTGCACTCTCTCTCGATTGTCACTTTAATGATTGAACTCTATTGTCTTGCACTCTCTCTCGATTGTCACTTTAATGATTAAACTCTATTGTCTTGCACTCTCTCTCGATTGTTACTTTAATGATTGAACTCTCTGGATTGTCACTCTAATGATTGCCTGGATAACCTGGGTAGCTGCAGGGCCTGTGACTACTTGGAGCATCTCATTGTATCTTGCTAGTAACTAGGATTGTGATAACCCTAGTTAGTTAATGTAGAAAGCCGTAGGCAATGATTGGCCGTGATTGATTGGATGGAGTCTAGTCCAGTATAGTATTGTCTAGAAGTGATCGATTGCAAGATTGTACCAGCATGATTGAATGATTGTCACTCCAGATTGTCACTATAATGCTTGAACACTATTGTCACTCCAGGTTGTACTATCCTGATTGTACCCTTCATTGTCACTTTCATCATTGTCTTCTTTTCATATATATTGTCCAGCTATATTTTATTTAACATGATGCTTCTCTTAATTATTTTCTCTGATTGGGACAAGTGCATTGGTAGTGCGCGAACCCCAATCTGTGTTACTTATTGTTTTCTTACATGTTGAATGCTAATGATTTGCTGGTTTTAGTCCTTAAGTGAAGCCTCCTTTGTGGCACTTGCTCTTTCTGGGGTCTGACCCAGCTGGTTTTGTATGGCCAGATACCGGAGCAGCACCAAAGGATCTACCGAATTTCCAGCCAGATGGTGGCCACTAGGCGGAACCTTGGCAACGAGTGGATTTCTTTTTGTTCTCCCACTGTAATATTGTAAATTATTCTTTTGAGGCGTTTAGCCGAGGAGCAAGTGTTAGCTCGATTGTACTTACTTACTGTCTGCCTACGGGCTGTAACATGATTGACAAGTCCCGGGGGTTGATCATGTATGACTGAACTCTTGCTAGTCCTTACATTTTGTACGACTAGCTTCATGATCATCTGATATGTAATATTTGGGATGCCTTATATTTATGTATTTGATGCTCTGACATCTTGTGATTATTACTAGTTGGTTGAGATTGAGACAATAGGCTATTTTATGACCTTAAGAGACTGATGGATTGTAGTGAAACCCTCACATATCTAGACAGCCGTGACCGTATAGCGGCGTGGATTCCATTCCGTTATACGTAGCTGGCTATGTCTGCCCCCGCTCTCCAGTATTCGGGTTCTGGGGCGTGACACAAGTGCTTAAAGATCCCATGTAATCCTGAAAATATTTAAACTTCTTCCATAATTCATGAGGCTTTTTGACGGATGGAGGTAACGTGGCTTTCTACATACACATCAATTAATACATTACGAAGGACAAACAAACGAGAAAATTGTTAATGCATATGCATTGAAGAATAAAATGCTCACTCACCGACATCCTTATTGGTAAAAACCATACATTAGCTTTATTGGAGGTTCTTTTCCGTTCCTCCGCGGTGAGAAGAGCAGAGACAATACCTACAATCTGAATAAATCATTAAAAATGTCAGCGATGGAATCGAAGTAAACATAGATGGCATCTAAGAAGAAATATACTATCTATACATACCCCATTGGTAATTTTCGTTAAAGGAGCTAAGGTCTTCATCTCCCACCGAGACACATAGATTTTGTTGCAAGATGATATTATTTCTCTAAGAAAAGAAACGAATAAATTAGGAGAAAAAAACTATTGGAATTAAATCAAAACTCATATTACTTACTTGTCAGGTCTATCATCTGCAAAAATATAGTCGTAATATCTCGAAGAAACACTAGTACAATTGCTAGGCTTCGAGGTTGAACCTCTTATTAAATTTTTGGATGGTGTGACCGGATGTAAATTTCTACGCATTCTTTTAGAAGGACTGCTAAAGTCAGTTTCTTCTTCTTCTATAGCGTCCAATGCGAGAAATCGGTCCAATGCTTTACTACGAGACTGTAGCTCCACGTCCTCCTCTTCGGAAGAAGATACAACGGAAACCACCTTCACATTATTAAATGCTCCAGATGAAGATGCCTCCTTCAAAGCTGGAGATTCTTCAATCTTCTCCAAACGCCGAGATAACTTCATTTGTTCAATTTTTATCTTTGCAACATCAGCTGAAATCGTCGACAGATGTTCTTCAATCTTGCACAACAAACGCGGAATGAAAGTTTTATTTGGATTTGGCATCCAATCTTCTACGTCTTCTACATTTCCTCCCACACGAGTAGACATCTTGAGAACAAGAAAACTATTGTATTTCAGAAAACTATTCTATGTATTTCAGAATGAATAATAGTACTATGAAACAAGAAAACTATTGTATATATAGCAAGAGAGAAGTACAAAAAGTGAGGAAGATGGAAAGACAAATAAATTTCGAGACTAGCAAACAATCTACTAGCCGTTTGATTAAGGAGGGCTCGAGGAAGATTCTACTAGCCGTTTGATTGAGGAGGGCTCGAGGAAGATTCTACTATCCGTTTGAAAATTACAAAAGGTTATCGTGATCAACTTCAATTAAGAAACTCTATAAGAGGTTTAATTCCGCTTGATTGAGGAACTCGACGAAGTCCGCCGCGAACCGGAACTTCTTCTTCTTTTCTTCTTCATCTCCGTTTCTCCTTCCACCACCACCATGCCGTGTAGATTTATAACAAAAATATTAAATTGTTAGATGAAACAAAAAAAACTAATTACGGAAAGATTACTAAATCAAAATCAAACAGAACACATATTCATAGAAAACATGAGATTAAAGATGAAAGTGTCATAGAAGCAACACCACAATTTTACAACAACTAAGCAGACTCTGCTAAGCAATAACTAAAATTAGGGATTGTATCCTCCTTGGATTTAATTTACAGAAAGAAGAGATTTGAGAGAACGAGCTTTTGTCGGCTTCCTAAATGTACCATTCTCTGTCCTAAATATACCATTCTCCGTCCATTCGCCGTATTAAAAGCAAAGAGAATGGCCATTCTCCGTGTTAAAAGCAAAGAGAATGGCCATTCTCCGTCCATTCGCCGTATTCACCGTCCATTTGCCGTATTAAACGCAAAGAGAATGGCCATTCGCCGTATTCTCCGTCCATTCTCCGTCCTAAATGTACCATTCTCCGTCCATTCGTCGTATTCACCGTCCATTCGCCATATTAAAAGCAAAGAGAATGGCCATTCTCCGTCCATTCGCCGTATTCACCGTCCATTCGCCATATTAAAAGCAAAGAGAATGGCCATTCGCCGTATTCTCCGTCCTAAATGTACCATTCTCCGTCCTAAATGTACCATTCTCCGTCCTAAATGTACCATTCTTCGTCTGTTCGTCGTATTAAAAGCAAAGAGAATGGTCATTCTCCGTGTTAAAAGCAAAGAGAATGGTCATTCTCCGTGTTAAAAGCAAAGAGAATGGCCATTCTCTGTCCAAAAAAATATTCTCCTCGAAAATATTATCTTTAGAAAAGTTAAAAAATAATCCGCCCGACCTCAGAAGCAGGTTTCCTCAGTTCACCACCACCACCATGACATGTAGCTTTATTAACAAAATATTAAATTGTTAAATGAAAATTAAAATTTCAGACAATGGCATGGGCAGTAAAATTAGAGCGGCGCCGCTGGTACTTCTTCTTGTTCGAGGAGGCCTCGACGACGTCCGATGCGAAGCGGACCGATTCTTCTCGGTGCAGCTGGTACTCCTCGTTGTTCTAGGGGTACTCGACGACGTTCGACGCGATCCGAACCATTTCTTATTTCCTTCTTCATCTCCGTTTCTCTTTCCACCACCACCAGCACCACCACGACTACCATGGCCTGTAACCAAAAAAAAAAGGTTCAGATTAAATTGGATGGACTTTTGAGAGAGTAAATATGAGTTAATTTAGGGTGTTCATTGAAAAAATTAAAGTGAAGAATGACCTGCTAAAGCAAGTTACCAACAGGTCAAAAGTCTAAATCAGCATTAAATGATGTCTCCTGTATTATTTTATCTGAATTAAACCTGAACCGTTGGATTAACATCCAACGGTCCAGATTTCGGATGTATCGATACATCCATTTCCAGCGGATGTATTGTAGAATTTTCCTATATATATATATATATATATATATATATATATATATATATATATATATATATATATATATATATATATATGTATAAACTTTTTGTAACCAGGGGAATAAAACAAGTACCACGGTTGGTAATGCATTGTAAATATATCTATTGTCATACAACCTAAATGTCCAAAAATCTATATTTCCACTAGAGGAATAAAACTTGTGAAGTCAAATGAATAAAAGAAGGTTCACAGTAAAAACAAGTCCATATTATCACCCAAACTAGTGGATAACCCGTGCCATAATGGCACAGACACGAACCCGGCCTTCTCGACGTAGGCGTGCAGGCACCTGGCCAGCGTCAGGGAGTTCCGGACGGAGACGCAGCCTCCGAACCCGGCCTTCTTGACGTAGGTGTGCATGCACCGGGCCAGCGCCAGGGACCCGAGCCCGGCGGAGGCGGACACGGCAAAGACCACGGTGGCGACGTTCAGGACAACGTGGGGCCTCATTGGAGGCGAAGACGCGCAGCGCCGTCGCGGGACGTCCAAGGGCGGCGAGGCCCGAGACGGCTGCGGTCTAGGAGACGACGTCCCTGTACGGCATTCCGTCGAACACCCGCAGGGCATGGTTGGCGGAGCCGCGTCGGGAGTAGGCGGTGAGCAGGACGGTCTGCACGAAGGGGTCAGACCAGAATCCGAGGAGGAGGCCGTGTGCGTGGAGCGACCTGGTGGCGGCGGCAGCGATGGTGGTGTTGAACAAGAAAGAAAAGGCGTGGGAGTCGGGAGGGACGCGACGGCGGAGCATTTGGGAGTAGATGGAGAGTGGTCGACGGAGATGGCGATGGCGGTGTTGAAGGAGAAGGGGTGGGGTTGGTCATGGAGGAGAAGAGGGAGGCAGCGAAGGATGGGTCGGTGTCGGCGGCGCGGTGGAGGAGGCTGCTTGCGATGAAGGGGTTGCGGAAGAGGCCGACGACGACGGTGTGGACGAGGATGGAGCGGAGGCGGCGGAGGGAGGGGCGGTGCAAGAGGAGCTGGAGGCGGGGGTGCCGTTGGAACAACCGGTTGCTCCACACCCAACATGGGACCTCCTTCTCCCTTATAGAGAGAGGGACAATTTAGTCCTTTCGTCATCGTTGAACCAAAGCACATGGGTGGGACCAAAAATTTACTGTACTTTATATTATAGATGTCAATAAAACAACCAGGTTCATTGTGAGAAGAGAAAGAGATTGGGGGAATATTATATAAAGAAAAGAAAGTAAAGGTGAAATGGAAAGTTGGAAACCAAAGTGTTTTTGCTTTGGTGGGTGTAATTGCAACATGCAGGAGCATACTGGCTGCTGGAAGACTCTTGGGTTTTCTTTGGTTATTGTGTGAGACTACTTCTTTTTTGCTTTTGATATTTTTTTTAAAAATTGTGCCATCTTAAATAGCAGCAAGAGACTCCAGCTGCATCCAAGGGACCAAAAGACTGTTGGGTTTTGTCTTTTGGGTTTTTTTCGGTCATATTTTTTGGCCGAATTTTTCATAAATTCGTATAGTGAGCGTTTAAAACTCTAGGGCCTTAAAATTCGCATACAAAAATGAATTTTTTAAAAATACGTAAATATTATACGTTTATGTAAGATACGGAAAAATTTGCGTATAATACGCGTTTTATTCGGGTGATTGCTAACAAGGATTTTGATACCCCTATGTATGACAGGTGGGCCCTCTCCCTCTTCGTAAAACATGTACACACACACACACACACACATATATATATATATATATATATATATATATATATATATATATATATATATAAATTTTGAGGGGCTCCACCTGTCATACATAGGGGGTATCAAAACTTTGATACCCCCTACTATATCAAAGTTTTTCCCCTAGTCATCGTGCCCTTTACATCATATATATTCAATGTTATGAATCAGACCATACTTGTTGTAGATACTCCTCTAAGATGCGGTTGTTGCGCTCTCGCCACACATGTCACACTGATGATGCCAATCTGATATGGGCTTCATAAAACCATTGGGTAACATGTCTACGCTGATCACTGATCTCCTCTATGATATCATTTATCCTACTATTCCCTTGTCCGACAACCTGAACCTCCTCTGATGCTGCCAGACCTCCTGCGTGAGTGGGCAATTGAAGAATAGGTGCTCCCCCGTCTCATTATCTTGTCGGCATAAGTGGTATGCATGTCCTCCAGTGTGAACGCCAAATTTGCTCAACCAGTCTAGTGTAAGAAGTCTTCCCATGGTCATTTTGTACATGCATAGCTGAATCTTCCGTGCCAAACCTTTTGCCCAGAAGAATTCGAATCTATGAGTTCGAGGATGGACAATCCTGCACCGATCATATGCAAGCCGATGGTCAAAGTCCCCACTTTGAGATCTGACCCACCGCCAAGCATCCTCTGTAGCATTACCATCAATCTGCACCTCGTTGATTTCTTCCCTGAACCTCATTTGTAGCAGCCGTGAGATCCAGTCTCCACTGCCCTTGATGAATAATTTTGCTCACCTTCTCTCCTTGTTGCATCACACCATACGTGTCCCGACCGATCTTTTCTACCAGGCCCTGGTGGCCGATCCAAGGATCTAGCCATAAGTTGGTACTACTCCCATCCCTCATTACCCGAGTCATAGCCTTTTTGACGGTGCTTCGATATTGCAGAATGGTCATGAACACAACCGAGTCGTTATTGTTCATGTGCCTCACCCATATGTTGGCACCAGCTAAGTATTTCTGCGCCATCCACCGGGCCCACAAGGAGTCATTGGATTAAGAAATTCCAAGTCAGCCTCATGCCGGCCACATCCCGGAGTGCCCGAAGAGAAGGAAGACCCACTCCACCTTCCTCCCGTAGTTGGCAAAGTGTCTCCCATCCAATGGTGTGGATGCCCCCGCGCCAAATAAAATTTGCACATATTTTTTATATCCTCCTGATAGTGGCCATCGGATGCATGACAGCCTGTAACCAATATAAGACAATGGCATTGATGATCGAATGGACAAGTTCGATGCGGCCTCTGAACGAAAAAGTCTGGGCATGCCACCCTTCTACTTGCCGCTAAGTATACTCCACGAGGCACTGGTAGACGGTATCCCTAGCATAGTTCAAAGAAAGGGGTATGCCGAGATACTTAACCGTTAGCTCCCCCCGATTTATTCCAAGCGTCTGAGCCTTCTCTTCCTTGTCCGGGCACCGAGCATTAAAGTAGACTCTGCTTTGTCTTTATTCAGCTGCAATCCCGAATAACTGCCAAATACCTCCATAATCCGAACCAGCTCTGCCAATCCCCCCGCAGTTGGTTTTATAAATACCAACAAATCGTCCACTTATATGAGGTGAGATATGTGCGGTCGCACTTTTCCTGTAGGATTTTGATTCTCCCATTGTAAACATCAACATCTATAAGACATGTGAAGTACTCGATCACCAGCGTAAAAAGGTACAGGGACAGCAGGTCCCCGGCCGTAAACCTCTATTGCTGCTCAGGAACCCAGTTCTTTCAATATATATATATATATATATATATATATATATTTATATATATATATATATATATATATATATATATATATATTATAATAATAATAATAATGTTACAAACTCCTAAGGCATACAAAATCGGCCCGAAGAACACAATCCCAACCCGAAGCCCGCACTTATATCGCACCCGCATCGCATTGCACCGCATCTCCAATCAACCTGCACTCTGATTGCACTCACATTAATTCCTCCATGAAAAATTAAATGTGCTTCCTCCATTGCTCGAACCTGCAACCTCTGAGGAGTATGCATCACTCTAACCACTTGAGCTAGAGGTCCTTGAAAATATATATATATATATATATATATATATATATATATATATATATATATATATATATATATATATAAATATTGGGGATGTAGCTCAGATAGTAGAGCGCTCGCTTAGCATGCTATAGGTACGAGGATCGATATCCTGCATCTCCATTAATTTGTTTTCTTTTAAAATATTCTAAATTTGGACCTGGCCGACCGCGAGTGCGACCTAGTTCGAGAGGTAGGGGCTCTCTGCATCGCCGAGGAAATAAAAATGGCGAAGCGTACAAAGTGTTCCTAGTTGAAGGTGGGAGACAATTGCACAAAATTATTTTACGACGTCGTCCTGGCCCGTCAAACGCGCAATACCATTCACAAGCTCATCGGAACTAATGGCGAGGATGTTACAGCTCAGATGAACATCGATCGAAGCGTAGGCGGTAAGATATTATTCCTCTTTATATAATCAAGAAGGATGTTTATCTGTGTTTCCTAATATTTTATGCAAGAAACTTGTCACGAACGCAGAAAATAAGGTGTTACTTGGCCAAATTACAAGAGAGGAGGTGACAGAGATCATCAACATGGCAGATCCGAATAAGGCTCCTGGCCTAGATGGATTTGGAAGCAAGTTTTACAAACTTCACTGGAATGCTCTAAAGGAACCGGTGACTGAAATGATTAACGCTTTCTTCATACATGGGCGATTACCGCGGGAGCTGAATCACACATTCCTAACACTAATACCTAAAAAGAAGGGGGGCACATCCCTCGAGGATTTCAGGCCTATCTCTTGTTGTAATTATCTTTACAAGATAATTACTCACCATATGTGTCGATGGATGGAGAAGGTGATGCAAAAGCTGATATCAAACAACCAGGCTGCTTTTATCAAAGGGCGATCAATTACAGAGCACATATTGGGGCACGAACTGGTGCGAGAATTCAACAGGCCCGGAGCAGCCAGAGCATGTATTAAATTGGACCTTCGGAAGGCGTACGACACTGTCGACAGGGACTTCCTCTGCCATATCTTGGTGTCCATGGCATTTGACAGGACCTGGATAGCATGCATCTGTGAATGCATAACGATGACATCTTTCTTCGTTCTTGTCAAAGGACAAACACATGGTTACTTTAGAAGCAAACAGGGTCTTCGCCAAGGTTGTCCCCTCTCTCTATACTTATTTACCATAGTTAATACTTGACATGCTTGATGGATTTGGTTATTTTTCATAAAAAGATAGACCCTTTTTTTTGACAAATACATCCTCATGTGACTCATCTCATTTATGCGGATGACCTACAAGTTTTTCTGAGGCCAACGGTACCAGGTCTTGACGCTCTATCAGATATTATTAAGGAATTTGGAAAGCTTTTGGGGCTACAGCCTTACAAAGATAAGAGGACGGTATACTTTAGCAAAAGCTGTCCGGATAAGGAAGAACGTGCAGCTATTCTGGGCATTAACAAAGGGGAACTACCGATGAAATATCTAGGTATCCCTCTATCGATCAGTTATGCGAGTGCGATCGACTGCAATAGCATTGTGGAGTTTGCTCAGAAGTAGATGGAGGGTTGGCAGGCCAAGAATCTTTCATTTGGATGCAGAATCGAGCTGGTCCGCTCGATTATGGTTTCCATTACGATCTTTTGGCTTCAATCGATCATGCTTTCCATAGCTATCATTGAGAAATTGGAAAAAATATGTGCCACCTTTATCTGGAGGGGTGGCATACATATGATTGCTTGCCAGGATCTATGTCACCCGAGAGAAAAAGGAGGAGTTTGTCTCCGATCTATGCATACTATGCGGATGGTGGTAGGCTGGAAGTTAGTGTGGAGGTTCTTATAGGGTGACTCTGTGTGGGCTTTGTGGATGCAGATCATAAATTTGAAGAGGGGAATTTTTTGGGTGTATCAAAGCAATAACAATGAGTCAGTCTTATTTAAATACCTATTGAAGCTCATAACGGCAATCTATCAGAGATTGGAGAGGGTCCTTAAGGAAGGCCAGGGTATAGATCTTTGGCTTGACCATGGCTACAACACAAAGGTCTACTAAGTTGGGTCGGGGGACGTGCCTCGCAAGAAGCATACAAAGACATCAAGGTGGCGAGCATCATAGACCAGGGAGCTTGGTCAGTCTCGGGACACAGGTATGCGAGCAGTTTTAGATCTCTCATTCAGCAAATTCGGATATATCATAGTCTATCGGAAGATGCTCGGACATGAAAGGGCTCCGCCAATAGAGAATTTGCAACCAAAGTGGCACATAATCAGGCTCGGGGGACACACGACAAATGGGAGGCAGCAGAGGTGGTTTGGTGCAAGGGAAGTGTATGAAAAATGCAGCTCTGTCTTTACAAGCCTCTAAAGAAAAAATTACTTACCATGGATAGACTCGCTAGGTTGGGAGTCCAAATCAACAGTACGCAATGCGTCCTATGTAGGCAGGTCGCAGAAACTACCAGCCACATGTTCTTCGAGTGCGATGTCTCGTCGCGAAAACTACAAGTACAGACAACTCAACGGTTTGGAACTGAAGATGTGTTGGAATATATTTCCAAAGGAAAAAAAGAATGTCTTGCAGTGGTATACTGAGGCTAGACTCAGGTTGGCTGCTATAGTTTGGCACGTATGGCGGGAGAGAAATGCCTGTATATTCGAGGCCACTTATACAACTGAAAGAGGTCTAATGTACAATAGAGACCATGATGTTACATGTATAAGGTTACCAAGGGGCCACCCTGAATGGCTGATTGTATTTCGTTTCTCTGAATAAAATTACCATTTCCAATATATATATATATATATATATATATATATATATATAAAGATGGAAGGAGCGGCGATCATGGGCGATCTAGGGTTAGGGGCAGAAGCACCGGCCTAGAATCCGGGTGAACTCCGTCCAGAGGAGGCCAATGATGATTATCGGTGCTGGAAGGCCTAACAGATAGAGGCGGCTGGACAATGGTTCGAAGAAGGCGAAGTATTAGAGCGGCGACGTGGTCACGGAAGGAAGCGGCCGGGAATATCAGATCTCGTTCGACAGGAGAGACTGGAAGAGGCCCTAGAGCCGCGAACGGAGGAAGACGAATTAGGGTTCCTACGGGTTCTGGACCGCCTATCATCAGGGATAATAGGCCGATGGAGAAGGGTCGGAGGGCTACTTCTGTACCCCAAGCACGTGGTATCCTGACGAACAAAAGGATATACAACTCTGGTGATCGATGAGCCACTATGGCGGAGAAAGGTAAGCAGCTGATGGCGGAGAAGGTGATTAGTAAATCATGGGCGGACTGCTGCCGGTCCACTGCAACTGCGATCAACGGACACATGCAATTCGTCCATCCGTTAAAGAGTACTACTGGGGAGAGAGCTATTTTCACATATGAAGATCTTGCTGAGACGGCTGAGTATTGGTGCAACACGGTGGTCCTATATGTATTAGGTAATAAGCCATTTTACGGACAAATTTGCGCGTATGCCAATCGCGTGTGGTGACCTAAAGGGACTATAGAGTTCTTCTCGAGATAGAATGGGTTCTACTACGTCCGGTTCACAATGAAGGAAGATATGGATAGAGTGCTTCACGGAGGGCCATGGACTTTTGATGGTCGTTTAATTATCATGAAAGCATGGACACAAGAACATCGTTGCGAGAAAGAGGTCCTAGCCTGTACTCGGTTTCAATCTGGATCCGGTTCCCTGAACTCCCAATAAATTACTGGAGTATCGGTATGCTAACTAAGTTAGCTAGCATGGTGGGTAATCCCATCAAAGCGGATGAAGCGACGGCATACAAGATTAGATTGGGATACGCACGTGTTTTTGTCAAAATTTTGGCGGATAAAGTATTACCACAATATGTGGAATATGAAGTCCCGTCGGGCGAGGTGTATAGACAACGAGTTGAGTATGAATGGGTTCCTCCTACGTGTCTAACGTGCCATTGTTTCGGACACTCATCCAAGGAATGTCAGATGGCCGCGGAGGACCAAAACCTGAATTCTGTAGGGGTGGATACAACGGTACCTGATGGTGAGCAGCACAACCAAGGAATGGATATTGAGGCCGATTCTTCCCTAGATAAGATGTCAACTTCATATATAATGGTTAGCAATGATATGAATATCAGAGAAGATAACAGAGTTGCTACTAGCAGGTGTTTGGTTTTCCAGTCGCAGAGTACGCCGAGCCACAATCCATTCAGAGGAGTAACTGCAAAGCAGGGAGAGATGGTGGCCTCTGCCCGTGGAGGACCGCGACGCCACGGACTACGAGGAAGTGCTCACAAGGGAGGACCGGTGTTAGAAAGACAGTATGGTACTCCAAGTCAAAAAAGGCTCGCAACGTCTACACAGGAGGATGTGGGACTCTCTACTTATGATGGCATTGGCAATATGAGGCGTTATGTTTGGACAACCCCAGATGGAAGGAAGTTCACCCGAAGTTAGCGGCCATGAGATAGGAGGATGCTCTCGACTTGAGGGAAAGTACAGAGGTACAGGTAGAGACTGTTGACACCCCGGTCGACAGCATCGAGAGACTTAACAGAGAGCCTGAAGTGAACCCATGACGTTGATCTCATGGAACGTCCGCGGGGTCTGCTCTATTGGTAGATGGAGGGAATGCTGTGATGTGTTAAGAAGGGAGCAATGCTCTATAGTTGCGCTTTTGGAGACAAAAATAAAATCTCCACAGATGTTAGCTCGAAGAACCACGTCGCCGTGGCAGCATATTCACAACTTACACATATGCAACATGGCTCGCATTTGGATACGGTGGGATGGGAGTTGTTGGGATACTCAAGAGGTACACATGTCAGAACAACTTATCGTTCTTCTATTTACAAATAAAGGTGGCCTCTCTTTCCTGTTGGATGCCGCCTATGGACATAACGATAGGCGTCGTCGAGAGACTCTATGGCTGGACATTATTCGCTACAGCATTCTGGCCGATAATGTTTACCACGCCCCGTTGATTGTCATGGGCGATTATAATGCTCTCTTATATCAAAATGAAAAGATTGGTGGCAGAAGAGTTCTTGAACCGATTCTCCAAGATTTCCAGCAGTGCCTTCTTGAATCTGGCTTGCAGACACTGGATAGGACTGGGCACATGTGGACGTGGCATAACAAGGCTACCAGGGAACGGGTTGCTTGTCAATTGGACCGTGCTTTGGTTAATCACTCTTGGATTGACAAGTTCCCTCTGATACAGGCAGAAGGTCTCCCTGCAGGGACTAGCGACCACAGCCCGATTTGCATCCGCTTGTTGGATCGCTCTAACCCTCGTAAGCGGCCGTTTCAGTTTAATAACAAGTGGCCATTAATGGATGGGTATGAAAGGGTGGTTCAACGTGGTTTGAATCACCAAGTGGCTGGAAATCTCAAATCATACTCATTATTCGGTTGAAGGCTGTCAAAACCGAGTTGAAGTCCTGGTTGAAATCAAACCCGCCTAGACAAGTTGATATTGAAGAACAACGGTTGCGGGATATTCAGGTCATGCTGCAGGCTGACATTATGAATCCTATATTGGCGGAAGAGGAGAGGAGACTGGGGAGCATGGTGCGCCTACTTCGCCTTCAAGAACAGATTGATCTTGCTCAGAGGGGTAAATGTTCTTGGCTTCGTGAGGGAGACAAAAACTCTAAATTTTTCTATGATATTGTTCGATCCAGACAGCACCACAATCATATTGGTAAGTTGATTGCACCTGATGGAAAGTTGGCTATTACTCCCTTCGAGATACATGAGACGGCTACCAGGTATTACTCAGATCTATTTAATCAATCTGATTATCTAACGGAATTTCCTGAGTTAATATGCAAAAGAATAGGTACGTCTGTAGGCAATCGCACCCTCATGGGTCCGGTGACCATGGAAGAAGTTGAAGCAATTATTATGCGGGCTGATCCGAACAAGACTCCGGGCCCTGATGCCTTTGTAAGTAAATTTTATAAGGTGCACTGGCCGGAGCTGAAGTAACAGGTCCTTGAAGTTGTCCGAGATTTTTTCAGTACGGGGAGTCTTCTGCGCGAGCTCAACCACACCTTCCTCGTTCTTATCCCGAAGAAAGAGGGAGCTTCCCTACTTGCAGACTTTCGCCCTATTTCATGTTGCAATTACTTATATAAAGTGATTACTCACCTGATGTGTAAAAGCATGGAAGGTATAATGCAGGAGTTGATTTTCCCTAACCAAGCTGCGTTCATAAAAGGGAGGGACATTGCGGAGAATAATTTACTAGCACATGAGCTCATTCGGGATTTCAACAAGGTGGGCTGTAACAAATCATATTCAAAATTGGATCTACGGAAGGCATATGACACGATAAATCGAGACTTTATATGTCAGATTATGCTGGAGATGGGATTCGAAAAGATATGGTTGATCGGGTTTGTGAATGCATTACGACTCCGACTTTCTCCGTCCTCCTGGATGGTCATCCGTATGGTTTTATCAAGAGCAACAGAGGAATTCGTGTCACGCCCCGCTCCCGTAGGAGCGATCGTCCTCGCTAAGGCGTGATGCCGCACGAGCCTAGATTGCGCTCGTGCAAGGCGGGTTCCATAACGGCCGATTACCGCGGCTGCGACGGGGTCGTCGCACAGAAGTCCCGTGCAGAGACATTGATTTATGGCAGCGAAATTAGAACCAAACACATGAACACAAGTCATTCAAAAGAATCTCTTTATTGATATTGAATACAAGATTACATTTGTGGGCGCAAGGCCAAATTACAATGTCTCTCGTGCTCACTTTTCTCTCATTTACAAGTCACTCTGCTCTCTCTCATCTCTCGATACAATACTTGAATCCAGCGGAAGCTTCGGAAGGCGATGTCCATATATTATGTCCTGTATAAGTCTTCAGATCATGCAGCCGTACGCTTCGACTCGCCAAGGAACTCCGTGCCTCGACGCATCCAAGCGAGCTCCGCACCACGAGCTTCTACCTGTGCCTGCACATGAAACACTGTGTGGGTGTCAGTACCACTGTACTGGTAGAGTGAGCTCCTCGCCCACCCATACAAAACCAACACGTTTCATTTACTTTGTGCAACATAAACCCTTTTTACGATTGTCTTTCTATTCTTGCCTTAGGATCAGTTTTAGGACCGGCGCCTTAGCGCAACTTGTGTATCGGAACCATCTCGTGCTTGTAATGTCAACGTTAACTCATACTTGTCACTAGACCACTCCTCGTGCCAACAACGTTAACCTATCAAGTCGTGTTCGCCTTACGGCCATAATCAGAGACGCAAATACACGAAGGACTCCATTTCCTTGCCTCTAGACCTTTCTCGTGCTAGCATTGTCGACGCACTAGCTTATACTTATCTTTCGTGCCAAACTCTGGGACGTAACGACTCGGTCGTGCCATACTCGATTCGTGCTTCAATATTACCGAGGCAGTGCCTCTTCGCTTAGTCTCGCCTACACTTGTGTTGTGACAACGCGACCGTGTCTCATATTTCGAGGCCGTGCCCAACAACTCAACGTAACTTCACACAACTTGCCCTACGGCCCTTTTTGTCTTAACTCGCAACAGCTCAAGCCTAACTCATGCAACTCTATGCCAACAACTCAACACTCGATGCCACATCTTGTGCCGAAGCACGCTGCATTCGCTGTAGCCAAATCTTAGGCTCAGACATTGTGTCTTTTTAACTCATACATATTCAACTCAATCCAAAGGCACCTACGCGGATTGCCGCCCGTGCTGACACATCTATATGAATGGTCACTGGCCTAACCAGCCATTTTGGACGTGGCCTGGCAAACGGGACCCTTGTACCGCCGGTTGCGATCCTTGCTGCAAGTCCCCGTATTACCAATCGCCTTTCCAGCGTTGCCTATTACCCAGCTCGGCTACAACCAGTTTCTTCCTTGGCCGAGTCGGTCCCGTGGCCCCGGGTTGCCGCTCGAAGAAACCTTTCCCCTTGTCGACAAGTCGTCCATGACCACGCGCCTACGCTAACTTCTAGACTTAACGTAATGCAAGGTCTTATTATTATCACAGTTCCTTTGTTTTATTCTTTCCACTTTTCGTACTTCCTTTGCAGAGCCCCTAACCAGGGTTGCCTCGGCGACTGAACCACAGTCCCGACATATTTCCTCTCGGCGACTAACCATCGCTTAGACTTAATGTTCTTTGAACTCAGGGAACGGCTACTGCATAGCCTTCCAACTTAACTTGAACATAACGTGTTTCCTTAAGTATCAACCGACCGTGGATAACTTTCCACTGAACCAACCGTGGCTCGTGCCTCTAAACCGACTCGTGTTCTACGCAACGCTATCGCCCAAGTCATATTTTATATGATGGGCCTTGGGGTCGTGGGGCTATTTATCTTGACAACCGCAGAATGAGCGGGACAGCACGTTGAATAACTTAGGTCGACCGGCGTAACTTTGCCTAACTCACTCAAGCCTACAACATAACCCAAGGGACGAGCAAAGGCTATGCCAAGCCTTGCGGGACAGGACCGTGCATGCTTTAGCAAGCATTTGTGCGGGCGACGCCTATGACTTAGGCTAACTCTCAGCTTTTGCACCGAAGGCCAACTTTTCTTCTCCCAAGCCACGGGACGAAGGACCGAGTGTCATTTTCAGAGCACGTCGTACACCAACTCTAAGCCGACCGTGGGACGTTTTCCTTGTTCTAACTCATTTTGACCCGTCGGGATTATTTCCTTAGCTATGTGGATGCGTAGCTTTTATTATCAAGCCTAACTTGTGCGAGTTGAAAACATGATTTATTATGTGAAGGCAAAGATGAGGAGAGTTCACCGAAACTACCCCACCTGAGCGATGTCTCCGAGCAAGCCGTTGCAAGGCTAAGTCCGAACGTCGTCGGCGTTTCGATTCCTCCGATTGACTTTGCGGGACGGGGCACTACATCATACACCACTCAGAACAAGTCTCGTCCTCGAGACTTCCCTGAAGGTAGGTCATCCTACCATTTCTATGGCCAAGACTTAATCGTACATATTTTGCCTACGCGTTCCTTCGATTCCGAGCCACGCTCGCACTATTATCAATCTTTCCTTTGACACGATTTCAAGATCTCGACACACTCCCATCTTTCAAGCCTTGCTTGAACTCGTCGTATCACTTGGCTGGATCGTGCATGCATTCCAAGCGTCCCCAGAATACCTGCATTCAGCCAAGCCGCATGATAGAAAATTTGTCATTCTCACTCGAGTCGCATCGTGCACATACCCAAGCGTCCCTGAAATATATACATGTCAGCCGAGTCTCGTGAGCAGGGTTTCCTACATTCGTGATCCACGCCATCTATCCATTCCAATCCTCAAGATCAATCCTTCCGATTGCTAACACTTGAAACATGGCGTCTCGCCTAACCGCTAGGCTATTTCATTTTAAGGCTAAGTCAATGTCAGGATTGGAATCATAGTTCCCCAACAATAATGCCAACACTGACCCCAATCCTAGGGTCAAACTAAAGTCGATCATACGGGGTCTTCTACCCAAGCTCACGTCCCTCAGGTTTCTAAACATCGAGCACGATCACCTAATTCGCATTACGGCACGCGTTGCGTATATTCGAATCCCTTCAATTCACCAATTCTAACCAATTCATGTATTCGATCACGAGATCGTCTCGCTCGACAATACGTTGCGCCCCAATCTCACGCGAGTCTGATAATCCACGGTGGTTCATGAATCACCATGCAATGCTCCCGCAGAATAATCATTCTCATCGGGGCGTAACTCTTGTTTGAGTTTAGACTCATTAATTCTCGATACGCGGATTGGACCTACTCAATCCTCAAGTTCAATCGACAAGCATACCAATTCAATCTTGAGTCTATCTTCGCGTCAAACCACAAGTCGAAGCACAAATTGTCGCACCGTGCAAGTTCGACCACTTCCGCTGTATGAATCACCATACCAGCGCTCACACAGAGTGATCGCCCTAATCGGCGTGACGCATGTGCGAGGCTGGAGTAGCGCTCGCATAAGACAAGAACGTCAACGTTGTGGTTATCGACAAAGCAAATCCAAACATTCTAGTTTTCATCTAAGCCAAGTTCGATCGTCATTCATTCAACTTAGAAAATCCTCGAGCCAAGTCTATCTTTTCCTCGACACATTTTTACTTCTCGATTATAACATCCATCGGAACAATAATATTTGCACGATCGTCATTTGCCGAGTCAGAGTAACCCGAGTTATCGCATATCGATCTTTGATACGCCTCAATACTATTGACGATATGCGTAACTTGACGATCTTCCTTGCAACCAATTTCGAGTCGTGCATTGATGCTGTCGTCCGAACTGGATATTCCTCAATTTTCTCGATACTCAAGATCAAGTTCAGTCGCTTTTCCTCAAGCTCGTTTCAAGATCGTTATTCAAAACTCAAGTCACATTTCAGTTGCATCAATCCGATATCGCACGCACGATCCTCTAAGTTTCCTCGATCAAGACCATTCATTTTTATTCATCGTTCCGAATCGTTTTCTAACTCACGTTGCACAATCACAAGTTGTCCGAACGAGATGCTCGTTCGGGACATTCGAAGTCACGACCAACTAAGCGTGACGCGTTCTAAGGCTTTGCGCGATCGCATCGCCTCGCCGACATACTCATAATCCTCAATATTCACTCGAACAATTTCCAAGACGAACCATACACCACTCGGATTCGAGCCACTCGACTAGTCGTCGACACTCATTCTTATTCTTCTCTGAACCTATCACATACACCACTCAGATTCAAGCCATACGATCTAGTCCTCAATCACATTCGCGTCATTCGCTAAGACATCCTTCAGATTCGTTCGACGAATCGCTAGCGTAATCGCTCGCGTCGTATCGACGCATTAAGTCGTTCGTACTATTTCCTCGAAATCCAAATCAATCTTTCGTGTATGCCTAAGCGTTAGTCCGATAGCGTTCCTATCGATAGACACTCTAAGTGCATCTTCGTTCCCGACCGAACGATACTTAATATCGCTCGCGACTCGTTTGTACCAAAAAGTCGAGGTACGCGACGCGAAACACAACTTAGCCAAAAGGCCGTGTGCATAGCCATTCCTGTGCGGACTATATTCCGAGTTTGCATGCTCAATTGCTAGGGTCGATATTGGACTAATTAGGCATGCACGCGACTTGCTAACATTAGCACCTGTTTTCTATCGAGTCAAGTTTGCAACGTTCGGCACAAAGGCCCTATCGACGCATTTGGCAACGGCCTACCGATGCGTTAGATTGAACGCTTGTACGAGCTTTCGAAAATATTTAGACTTATTGTATGGACATGCCGAGGGACATTTGAGAGAGAGCGCACCAACGATAACAACTTGCGAAAGCAACAGAGTTTTGCGGAAACATCGAAGTTAAAAAATTCAATCGACGGTCCAAGGATGTAAAGCCGTGCTCTGATACCATTATGTCACGCCCCGCTCCCGTAGGAGCGATCGTCGTCGCTAAGGCGTGATGCCGTACGAGCCTAGATTGCGCTCGTGCAAGGCGGGTTCCATAACGGCCGATTACCGCGGCTGCGACGGGGTCGTCGCACAGAAGTCCCGTGCAGAGACATTGATTTATGGCAGCGGAATTAGAACCAAACACATGAACACAAGTCATTCAAAAGAATCTCTTTATTGATATTGAATACAAGATTATATTTGTGGGCGCAAGGCCAAATTACAATGTCTCTCGTGCTCACTTTTCTCTCATTTATAAGTCACTCTGCTCTCTCTCATCTCTCGATACAATACTTGAATCCAACGGAAGCTTCGGAAGGCGATGTCCATACATTATGTCCTGTATAAGTCTTCAGATCACGCAGCCGTACGCTTCGACTCGCCAAGGAACTCCATGCCTCGACGCATCCAAGCGAGCTCCGCACCACGAGCTTCTACCTGTGCCTGTACATGAAACACTGTATGGGTTTCAGTACCACTGTACTGGTGGAGTGAGCTCCTCGCCCACCCATACAAAACCAACACGTTTCATTTACTTTGTGCAACATAAACCCTTTTTACGATTGTCTTTCTATTCTTGCCTTAGGATCAGTTTTAGGACCGGCGCCTTAGCGCAACTTGTGTATCGGAACCATCTCGTGCTTGCAATGTCAACGTTAACTCATACTTATCACTAGACCACTCCTCGTGCCAACAACGTTAACCTATCAAGTCGTGTTCACCTTACGGCCATAATCAGAGACGCAACTACACGAAGGACTCCATTTCCTTGCCTCTAGACCTTTCTCGTACTTGCATTGTCGACGCCACTGGCTTATACTTATCTTTCGTACCAAACACTGGGACGTAACGACTCGGTCGTGCCATACTCGATTCGTGCTTCAATATTATCGAGGCAGTGCCTCTTCGCTTAGTCTCACCTACACTTGTGTTGTGACAATGCGGCCGTGCCTCATATTTCGAGGCCTGCCCAACAACTCAACGTAACTTCACACAACTTGCCCTACGGCCCTTTTCGTCTTAACTCGCAACAGCTCAAGCCTAACTCATGCAACTCTATGCCAACAACTCAACACTCGACGCCACATCTTGTGCCGAAGCACGCCGCATTCGCTGTAGCCAAATCTTAGGCTCAGACATTGTGTCTTTTTAACTCATACATATTCAACTCAATCCAAAGACACCTACGCGGATTGCCGCCCGTGCCGACACATCTATATGAATGGTCACTGGCCTAACCAGACATTTTGGACGTAGCCTGGCAAACGGGACCCTTGCACCGCCGGTTGCGATCCTCGCTGCAAGTCCCTGTATTACCAATCGCCTTTCCAGCGTTGCCTATTACCCAGCTCGTCTACAACCAGTTTCTTCCTAGGCCGAGTCGGTCCCGTGGCCCCGGGTTGTCGCTTGAAGAAACCTTTTCCCTTGTCGATAAGTCGTCCATGACCACGTGCCTACGCTAACTTCTAGACTTAACGTAATGCAAGGTCTTATTATTATCACAGTTCCTTTGTTTTATTCTTTCCACTTTTCGTACTTCCTTTGCAGAGCCCCTAACCAGGGTTGCCTCGGCGACTGAACCACAGTCCTGACATATTTTCTCTCGGCGACTAACCATCGCTTAGACTTAACGTTCTTTGAACTCAGGGAACGGCTACTGCATAGCCTTCCAACTTAACTTGAACATAACGTGTTTCCTTAAGTATCGACCGACCGTGGATAACTTTCCACTGAACCAACCGTGGCTCGTGCCTCTAAACCGACTCGTGTTCTACGCAACGCTATCGCCCAAGTCATACTTCATATGATGGGCCTTGGGATCGTGGGGCTATTTATCTTGACAACCGCAGAATGAGCGGGACAGCACGTTGAATAACTTAGGTCGACCGGCGTAACTTTGCCTAACTCACTCAAGCCTACAACATAACCCAAGGGACGAGCAAAGGCTATGCCAAGCCTTGCGGGACAGGACCGTGCATGCTTTAGCAAGCATTTGTGCGGGCGACGCCTATGACTTAGGCTAACTCTCAGCTTTTGCACCGAAGGCCAACTTTCCTTCTCCCAAGCCACGGGACGAAGAACCGAGTGTCATTTTCAAAGCACATCGTGCACCAACTCTAAGCCGACCGTGGGACGTTTTCCATGTTCTAACTCATTTTGACCCGTCGGGATTATTCCCTTAGCTATGTGGATGCGTAGCTTTTATTATCAAGCCTAACTTATGCGAGTTGAAAACACAAATTATTATGTGAAGGCAAAGATGAGGAGAGTTCACCGAAACTACCCCACCTGAGCGATGTCTCCGAGCAAGCCGTTGCAAGGCTAAGTCCGAACGTCGTCGGCGTTTCGATTCCTCCGATTGACTTTGCGGGACGGGGCACTACAATTCGTCAAGGTGATCCCCTCTCCCCATATATATTCTCTATAGTTATGGAGTATTTTTCTTGTTTGATGGACTCTGTAGTGATTAGAAAGAAGATAACTTCGCTATACAAACATATCAAGACACATATTTTCCATCTTATTTACGCGAACGATCTCTTGGTGTTCATGACCCCTACTTGGAGAGGGATACAGGAGCTATCAGACATTCTGGAGACGTTTGGAAAATTAACGGGACTTCGCCTGAATCATGACAAAAGTACGATTTATTTCAACTCGTATTGTGATAGTCAAATTGAAAGAGCAGCAGCTTTGGGAGTTGAGCGGGGTAGCCTACCAGTCAAATATCTCGGGGTTCCGCTTTCGGTTAACTATGCTCGGGATACGGAGTGTCAGACTCTAGTAGAGTATACACAACGAAGGGTTGAGGGATGGCACGCAAGGAGTCTCTCGTTCGTCGGTCGCATCGAGCTTGTTCGTTCGGTCATCACTTCTATTATCCGATTCTGGCTCCAAGCTATAATGCTCCCTATGGCGACTATCAGACAGATCGTGAAAACCTGTGCCAATTTTATTTGGCGCGGGGGGATGCACGGGATTAGTTGGGAGACGTTATGTCGCCCAACAGAGAAAGGGGGAGTTGGATTGTATAATTTTCGGAACCTCCAAGATGTGGCAGGATCTAAACTGTCGTTGAAATTATTGACGTCCAACTCTATTTGGGTGACTATATAAGCCACCCAGTCGTCCGAGGGAGAATTCGAACCCCGCGATGGAAACTTTTGTTGTTATTTTGTAGTATTTTTGTAGCATGAGATATGCAAATTAGTAGTTGTTCAAGATGATCTTGACCTTAAATTTGTGGAACTTATAATGGTTGATGGAGAAAAGATGGCAGAGATGTCAAATGACGATCTCATAAGTCAGGAAAGTATTGGAGGAACACTATGGTCATGTATATATGTTATGCGAGAGAAGCCATCTTCGGGACTTCGCCCTACGAGAGTGGCGACCTAAAGGCGAAATTGAGTTCTTCTGCCGGTAGAATGGATATTACTTTGTCATGTTTTCTTCGAGGATCTGGATAGGACCTTAGAGGGCGGCCCATGTCTATTTGACGACAGACTGGTTGTGCTCAAGCGATGGAACTTGGACGCATGTTTTGATCATTTCTTTATGTCTAGATCCAACTACCATGGATTTTATCTCATTTATGGAGCATCTCTATGGTTATGAAGATAGCTAACATCATTGGTAACCCCTCCGAGGATGGACCATCCACGGCAAAGAGACTTTGTTTGGCATTTGCTTGTGCTTTTGTGGAGATCGAGGAAGCTACTCCCCTGTCAGGAAATGTCAAGATTCATCTTCTGAATAGGGTGAGAGTAAAACAATTTGTTGGGTATGAGTGGGTACCTCCAGTATATAAATCTTACAAGAGCTTTGGCCTTGTGTAGATCCATTATACAAATGATAGAAGAGTCAGCTCTGAGAAGGAGGGGTCTATCCATATGCAAGAGGAAGTCTAGGACAATCAGGGTGAGTTAGAAGGATTCCCTGATGTGGTTATGGAGGATGAAGTGTCATGACCTGTTCCCACTGTTTATTTTGGAAAATGAATACCTGGCCAATCTCATCCCACGTCGCAACTTCGGTGGTAGTATGTTGTCTAGACCTCAATGGCAATCACTAATCCAAATACATCACAAAATTATCTTTGTGCATTCACAACAATCATAAAATTTACAAGATCAAAATTATTATTAAATAACAATTCGAAAACAAATTCGCTAAATATTTAAATTCAAAGAACTATTTAATCTATCTACAATCTACGATCGGCCTCCAAAAGTATCTCTATCTCCAATGAAGGGTCTATAGTATAGAATAGCAAGTCACCTAAAATTGTCAACTTATCAAGTCAGGATTGGAACAAAGTACAAGTAATACAGTATAGCTGCACATTAAGGTATAGCTATAACACTAACATTAAAAGAGGCTAAGAGTGATATTTTAAGAGATTATTATCGCCATAACTAATAGTAGCAAGATATGAGGAAAAAATATTGATATGCATAACAATAACAAAATGATAATCTAGCATGCCACTCTGGCAAGAATAATAGTCCATGTAATGTGTCTTTAGAATACCAGTTTTCTGTATGTGGGTGAAATAGATATAAGTCAGTCATATGTGTGGTGCGTCATGTCCCTTTTCTGCAAGATCGAAAGTCGCTATTGGGCTTGATACCGTAAAACCTAAATTGCAACATGTACAAGGCAAGCACCAAACATGATAAATGAAAATGATCTAAACAATTAAGGTTTTTGTAGCAAAAATAAATAGGAATTCAATATACAAAAGATATACAAAATGATATTTTTATTGATAATATTGCAGCAAAAATTACAAGTGGCTCAAAGCCAAAGAACAACTCATATACAAGTACTCTCTCTTAAATATATTGAACATGCCCCAGAACTTACAACTCAAGAATAAAATACACTGATATTCCATACATTATGTCCCTTATAATACATAATATATCTTGAATGAGAAGACCCGGCTCACCAACAAACCCTTCGATGCCTCAGCAATGCCCAAGCTGCTCCCTAAACCTGCATCAATCAGGGGGAGCGGTACATGATGACTGGTGAGTGGCCTCTTGCCGATAACACCAAACCAGTACGTTCAATTAGTGAGTGCAAGAACCTTATGTGGTCTTTCTAATCTGGCCTTAGGATCAATTACATGGCCTAGCATACATGTGTCAAAAGAAATCATAAATGTGCCATTCAATAGAGTTTATCTTACATAATACTTATCATTTTTTCCTGTCATTCAATAATATCAAAACATACTATGTCAAAATATGTGTCCCTGCACAAGACATTAATTGTTACCCATCATGAGATACAAAATCATGCTAGATGTCATGTTCTCGGGCCAATATAGTAGTCCTGAAAGCAAATAACATTAGCGTGAAGCCTAACTATATAAAGGACACTAGTGACTCGCTATCTTGGGCTTCTATTGAAAGGACAATCCTTCCAGTTCGAGTAGCTAAGCCCACCGAAGGCCCCAAATCACACCACAAAGAGACTTTTCTAGCATTATCTCGTGCTTTTATGGAGATCAAGAAAACTATTCTCCTGTCGGCAAACATCAAGATTTGTCTACTGAATAGGGTAAGAGTAGTACAAGATATGTAGTATGAGTGGGTAACTCCATTATGTACGTAAATCTTGCAAGAGCTTTGGCCATGTGTAGATCCACTACACACATGAAAGAGGAGTCAGCTCAGAGAAGGATGGATCTATCCATGTGGAGGAGGAAGTCTAGGACAATCGGGGGGAGTCAGGAGGATTCCATGATGTGGCTATGGAGGATGACGTGTCATAGCCCGCTTCCACTTTTTATTTTGGAAAATGAGTATGTTGCCAAGCCTAGCCTATGCTACAACATTGGTGGTAGTACGTTTGTCTAAACCTCAATGGCAATCATCGATCCAAAACATCACAAATCATTTTTCCTCATTGACAATAATTATACAATTTATAAAATCAAAATTATAACTAAATCACAATTCGGGAACAAACCCACTAAATGTTTAAATTCAAAGAACTATCTAATCTATCTTATAATCTACGATTGGCCTCCAAAAGTGTCTCTATCTCCAACAAATTAAGGGTCCATGGTATATAATATCAAGTCATCTAAAATTGTCAAACTATCCAGTCAGGATTGGAGCAAAGTACAAGTAATATAGTAAAAATATACATTAAGATATAGCTATAACACTAACATTAAAAGAGACTAAGATTGACTTCTTAAGAGATTATTATCGCCATAACTATATGGTAGGAAGATATAAGAAATAAGATCGATATGCATGACAAAATCATAACGAGAATCAAGCATGCCACTCTAGCAAGAATAATAGTCCATGTAATGTGTCTTTAGAATACCAGTTTTTAGTATGTAGACGGGATGTATATAAGCCAGTCTTACAAGTGGTGTGTCATGCCTCTATCATGCAGGATCGAAATTCGTCACTGGACGTGATATCGTACAAGCCTAAACTGCAACTTGTGCAAGGTAAGTACCAAACACGATAAATGAAAACAATATAAACAATTAAGGTTATTATAGCAAAAATAAATAGGAATTCAATGTGGCTCAAAGATAGAAAAATGTTCTTTTTATTAATAATATTGCAGCAAAAATTACATGTGGCTTAAATCCAAAGAACAACTCACATACAAGTACTCTCTCTTAAATACATTGAACATGCCACAGAACTTACAACTCAAGAACTACACAATACACTGATGTTCCATACATTATGTCTTTTATAATATAAAATACATCTTGAATTTGAAGCACTGGCTCACCAATGAATCCTTCGATGCCTCAGCAATGCCCAAGCTGTTCCCCGCAGCTACATCAACTAGGGGGATTAGTACATGAGTACTGGTAAGTGACCTCTTGTTGACACCACCAAACCAACACGTTAAATAAATGAGTGCAAGCAACTTTATTTGGTCTTTTCTAATCATGCCTTAGGATCAATTACATGGCATATCATACATGATCTAAGAAAATCATAAACGTGTCACGCAATAGAGTTGATATTATCCAATACTTACCATTCTTCCCTATCATACAACAATATCAAAACATAATACTTAATTGTGTAAAAATCTGTGCCTCTACACAAAACATTTGTTAGCCATCATGAGATACAAAATCGTATCACGTGCCACATTCTCATGCCAAGATAGTAGGCCTGCAAGCAAACAACATTAGCATACAACCTAACTATATGAAGGGCACTGACGAATCGCTATCCTGGGCTTCTATTAAAATGTTGATCCTTCCAGTCCTGCTCGTTTGCCCCACTGAAGGCCCTGAATCACCCGGTGCTATAACACCCCTATTCCTCCTAGGTCGTCTCGATTTCGGTGCCCTAACAACCGCTCGAGCATCATGCCCATGTGCACAAGTTGTCCATGATCATATAATTGTCGTGAACAGTTAAGCTACGATATATGCATGGTACGTACAAATCTGGAACAGAACATATGCATCTCTAGTCAAATCCATGACATATCTCTTATGACATACTACATTCTCTGAGCTACTACTCGTATCATTCTTCCACCTTGTTGGGATTTTACCGTGGCGACCTAACGGTCCCAAACCTTTCCATTTTTATCTTTGATATAAATCATTATGCTCTACAGAATACATAATCTCGGTGTTATATTCCATAAGATAACAAAATAAATGAACTATACTCTATGTTATACATTCTATGACAGTACAAAATCTATGTCATAGTAGCATTATAAAATCTTAATTGATACAGTAGTACGAAAATCTAAGTCTCACAGCGAGTTAATTTCCATGTTCTAATACATAAAGTTAATAAAAAATGAGATTAACTCTCTTTATCTATCTTGGTTCTTTTATTTTGTAGCATGCAACAAAACTTATAGCATAATAATTAAACATGCAGCATTCTATTTTATTTAGTGTGAGGGTAAAGGAGTGAAGGATCATCGAAACTACCCATTTGAAGAAAGATCGATCTGTCTCAACCGAGCAGATCTCTAAATCATTTGATGTATGAAATCAAGTCCAAATACCCTTCGTGCCAGCAAACCATCTTAATGCGTCGCGTGAAGTGGGACCTTACATAATACACCATTTAGAAGAAGTTTCGTCCTCACTTATCAAAAATTAACTATAAATTACTTGAAAATATTTATTTTTTAGCTTAGTAAAGAATTGACTCACAATTATGTTTTGTTGCCATGGAAAAAATCTCATTCTCATGTCTCTTGAGCTGAGATTGTTCGTCCTGGCTAAGAAAGTTGCTAATATGTCACATGCTTCCTTTGGTGTATTTGCACGCATCTGTTATGTGTTATAGAAGCTCATCCTCAGTTATTGACAATGTGTGCATTGCCTTGCTAGCTTTGATCTTCCATTTCCTCAATGCATCATTATCACTTGGTGGTGTCATTTTACTACCTTCGACTACATCCTATAGATCATACCCAACAAGATAGCTTGACGAAGCTACAAAATTTGCTTTGATGCTTAGTAAGATCTTTTGCTTTACCAAAGTAAGCTTGGTACCCCAGACCAACCAACTTTATCATCTTAGATTGTATACCGACATAACCTTCTTGTGCCTCATCCCCCATCGCACCCGCTCTGATACCAACTCGTCAGATATCAGAGGAGAACTAGCACTCTTAGAACACTAAACAAAAAAAAATTATTGATACAAAATTTGTGTACAAGATGATACAATCTCTCAATATAACACTCACACAAGGCTATCCACTACAAAATAAGACAAATTATCAACGCCAAAAAATGGGCGCTAGGGGCATGGTCGGTGAGGGCATTGGGAGCATGGTCGACGAGGGCATTGGGAGCATGGTTGACGAGGGGTAGCTCTGTAGGCGAGGGTGTTGGGGTACGGTCAACGAGTGGGTGGCTCTGTCGACAAGGGCACTGGTGGCACGGTCCTTAAGGGGGTACTGCCTAGTGGTCGTAGAGGTGGGTGCTGGGAGCGGTCAGAGAAGGCAATACCGGGCTTAGGGTCTTGGGGGTGTAACACCCACTTTTCTAAAATAAGAGTAATTTTGAAATTTTATAATTATAATCATTTAATAATGATATTTAAACTATATTATGATTTTTGGTAATTTTAATCAATTTAAAACTATTTAAATCAATGACTTGTGATTTTGATGTTTTGCTAGTGTAACCCTAGAGACTGCATGACCAAGAGACTAACCTTGACCACGAGGACCTAACCATGTGACTAGGATGTCTAACTGCAACTTTGTAGTCTAAAGGTATTTTGGCTATTTTGACAATTTTATGAAATTGTAATTTGTATTAATTAAATATGTGCTAGTTAATTATTTGAGACTTAACCAAGAAGTTTAGCCTAAACTAGATTAGTCATGAGGATTAGATGATGATTAGAACCTTCCTACTAAGTGCCAAGATTAGCAATATCTAGATATTTTTAAGTAGGATATTTTTTTTCTTAGGATATTTGTAAAAAGAAAGCCTTAGGACTAATTGAACCAATAGGAGAACTTGAAATTGGGTGGAGAAGCCTTAGCCACTCATCCACATCTAAACCTAACCCTAAATATTCATTTTGTGGCAACCACAAATAGAAATCCCCCTCCTATAAAGTATAATATAGTAGCCCCTTGCCCCTTTTAACACCTACAAAGAAACCCTAATTTGTTCTTTCCTAAAATTCTCCCCCTTTGTCCAAATTGATCCCAAATTGAGGCTACTCTCTTGCATTAGGATTCACAACAGTAGAGGATGCTAAGGGAGGCTAGCTAGCAAGGATTTGAAGTGAATTGACCATTGCATTTGGAGAAGAACACCCTTCCTTTTTTATTTTTCATTAAGCTTTCCTCTCAATAGGTAAATGACATAAAACCTATTTAAACTTCTGTTTCTTTCCATAGATGAATTCATTTAGGATTCCCCTAGGTGTAGCCCAAGTTTGGTAGGAATTTGTGTCTATTTCGTGTCCGTATCGGACACGTATCGATATTTTTGAATACGTGTTTGGTGAAATGCCACTTAGAAATAAAAGTTAATGAATTTCAAAACTAATTACATAATTTGGTAGCCCTATATGTGGGAATTTAATTTCATGTTGACTGAGTTGATTTCTGCTCATTTTTCGTGTCCAAATTGGACGCGCACACTATGCACGAGATACTGCACAGGGGATACTATGATCCCCTGCTGCTCGAGTGTCCTAGCGGACACGACACGGCACCATCTGCCATGAAACTTCATGGACATGTGGGGGCACCCACTGACATCATGTCCATGAAGTTTTATGTGTCCTCGATCAGTGTACGCGAAAAAATCGCATGCGCACTGATCTTGCCCGTCACTATGCACACGTGAAAACGTGCCCTGATACGTACTTCGTGCGTGGACACGTAGACACGAGGACACAAATCAGGGTGTCGAACCTCAAGCCCTAGTCCCCCTTGACCCCTGTGTACGAGCACGTGGAGCCTAGCACTTCGTGTCGTGTCCTAAATTGAATGGCATGGCAGCACGATGGTTATTTCACACTGTTTCACTGTCACAATGGTATCAGTTAAATCGACACGGTTGGACACCTCGTGTCCACTTGCATGGATACGAACACCCCCCTGATACGTTCACATATGGGAGACACTCTGTACGCACTATTTTGGTTCATAACTGAGTTTGGGTTTCGAAATGATTTGAACTTTAGGTTCACTGATACTTCGAAAACTGAATTTGGGTTTTCTTGATTTGGGTTTCATGTTTTAAATTGTTTAGTTTACGAATTATCCTGTTAATTACATACTGTATACATGTGTTAGTTTATTGGGATTCGTTTGAGCTTTTGTTTTGAGTTGATTGATTCGAGTTCAAATATGGGTCTGAGACTGTCATTTATTCTGATACTCATATATAACTAAGTTGGGATGTTCCTGATTCGATTTTGAAGGAGAGTTTGATTTGGAATTCTTACATGTTAGCTGAGTTTCATGTTAAAACTGAGAATGATACCATGTTAAAACTGAGAGAAAACCTGTGAATGAATAAGGAAAATCTGAGAATGTTTATAACATTGAGAATAGTTAGTAAAAGCTGAAAATAAAAATGGTTTTGGAAAAAGTGAGATTGGATGTTAACTAGTTTTGGGATTTAATATGCAATAGGGTTTGATAGATGTACATGAAAACTGAAAACTGAGATTGGGATATATGTATATGTGTAATAGATATATATGTATATGTGTATGTGTGTGTGTGTGTCAATATATATATTTAGTTTTGTGTCTGTGTTGTAGCTGGACACTGAGACAGTGTACACACACCCTTACCCTCACTACACCCCTGACACACATCAGACACACACACATTTCACACCCCTGACTGAACACACTTACACACACAATTGTATGAAACACACCCTCTATCCCCACCACACACACACACACACACACACAGACCGCACACCTCACACCCTTCCTTCCCTTCTTTATATATATATATATATATATATATTTTATATATATATATATATATATATATATATATATATATATATATATATATATATATATATATATATATATAAATATATATATATATATAAAAAAAAATTTTACATATATATATATATATATATATATATATATATATATATATATATATATATATATATATATATATATGTATATGTAAAAAAAAAATATATATATATATATATATATATATATATATATATGTAAGAAGGGAAGGAAGGGTAATATATATATAAATATATATATATATATATATATATATATATATATATATATATATATATATATATATATATATATATATATATATATATATATATATATTTTCTTTACATATATATATATACATATATATATATAAATATATATATATATATATATATATATATATATATATATATATATATATATATATATATATATATATATATATGTAAAGAAAATATATATATATATATATATATATATATATATATATATATATATATATATATATATATATATATATATATATATATTTTTTTTTTTTTTTTTTAAAAAAAAAAAAAAAAATATATATATATATATATATATATGTGTGTGTGTGTGCGTGTGTGTGTGTGTGTGTATGTGTCTAGTATTTATATATATATATATATATATATATATATATATATATATATATATATATATATATATATATATATATATATATATATGTATATAGCTTTGTACATATTTATGTATATGTATGCAGGTAAATATACATGTATGTAATGTAAACATGTATATAATGCATGAAATGAAGTAAAAATGTATGCAAAATTGAATGTAATGTAAGAAAGTTGGTATGTATGCAATGTATGCATATATGAAGGCATATATGCATATATTAATGTATGCATGCATGAATGAATATATGTATGCATGAATGAATAATATGTATGAAGTGTAATATACATGAAGGTAATGCAATACATGAATGCAAGAATGAATAAATGCAATGCAAGAATGCATCTTAATCTAATACAAGCATGTAGGATTGAATGTGATGAATACATGTAATGTATATATATCCAAGTATGTAATACAATATAGTATGTGTATAGATGCCTTGGTGTGGTTCACATTGTTTTGCTTTGCTTGTGTCTAGCCTTGATTGCCTAGAATAACCTAGTTGACCCAGTTTGACTGTTAGAATTGACCAGGTTGACCAAGTTTGACTTGACCTATAATTGACTTGTATTGACCTAGCTTGACTAGAGTTTGACTTAGTTGACTAAGATTGACTTAGTTGACCAAACCCAGAGTTGACTAAGAGTTGACTTTGACCTAGATTGACCTAGAAATTATGTAAATATATTGTACACATCATTTATAACCCCTTGTATACATCATGACTTGTGTTGCTCTAAATAGGACTCAGATACCTCGTTTCGGACAGTGTATTCTCACAGACATTCAGATCGCAGGCGAGTACATTCTCTGATTATTTCATACTTGTCAGGACTTATATTCTTGCTCTAGATTACTTTACTTGATGCTGACACTTGTTACCATGGATTAGTACTATATGGATCTTTCATGCGATGTTATCCCCTTATAGGATACATCGGGTATTTCGTGTTCGTGTACTTTATCATGGGCATCGTGTACTCCTTGTGTTCGTGTTATTCATGTACAAATCGTGTGAAATCATATACTCTCATGTGCCCACATGATCATCTTGTACAACTATACTTCATGTGCAATAACATAACTTGACTGGATCCTTGTGTATTGATTGGGGAAGGTGAGTAGGAAATGATTATGCGCGCGATCAAATCCCCTATTGTATAAAACATTATATATGTCCATTATACCCTCACTACCAAAATAAGTCACAATGGCGACGAAATTAGCGACTCCAGATAAATACGTCGCTAATTTTTGTGATTTTAGTGACGTTTCATATTTACGTCGCTGAACGTCACTATCAGCGACGTTTGAGCGACAGGTAACGACACCAATAATGTTTTGGACAACTGATATCGCATTCAAGTCGCAAAACATCGCTGATTTTTTTATTCAGCGATGTTTAGCGATGCCGCTCTTAGAACGTCGCCAGGTTTTAATAAATAGCGACGGTTAGCGACGTCTTTAAGTGACATCGCTAAAACATTTCATATAGGGTTCTGGCCCGATCGACTTTTCATTTTTTCACCCAAAATTTTCTAATCTCCCGCTCGCGACGACCCCCTGCCCAACGACCACCCAGTCTCCTTCGCCGCTGCTCCAGCCCCGACGACCCCGACCCAACCCCAAGCTGTGTCGATAAACCCTAACCCTATCTCTCTTTTTCTGATGCGACACAGACACGACCCTTTCTGATACGACACAGACACGACCCCGACCACTCCTATGATGCGACACAGACACGACCCTTCGAATACCTGAGCTCATGTCTACGGCTGCAAATGAGCCAAGCTGTTTGCGAGCTGCTCGAAGCTCGGCTCGATAAAAGCTCGTTTGAGCTCGGTTCGTTTAGTAAACAAGCCGAGCTCAAGCCGAGGTCATGTCTAGGGCTGCAAATGAGCCAAGCTCGTTTAGGAGCTTGTTTATAAGCTCGTTTGTTTGTTGAATTCTAATTTTATGTATGTTTGTATAATGATATGGTTGTGTGCTTTATATATTTATATGTCCTTAATAATTGATATGAAGGAACTTTTTTAATTAATTTTTTATAAATAAATTGTTAAATTACAGGTACTTGAATTCAAGCGTAACTAGGTTGAAATCGAGCTCATTAAGCTTGAAATAAAGGTCAAGCTTGAAATCAAGCTTAATGAGCTTGATATGAGCTTATTGAGCTTGTTTATCAAGCTTGAATCAAGCTTGCTTATCAAGCCAAGCTCGAGCTCAAACCAAGCCAAGCTCAAGCTTAATATAAACAAGCTCAAGCCAAGCTCAAGCTCTAAAATAAAAAATTTATCAAGCTTGAGCTCGAGCTCGAACTCGATTAATTCTAGCCAAGCTCAAGCTTACAAAAGCTTGGCTCGGCTTGGCTCGTTTGCAATACCAGAGCTCATGTCCCTAGCTAAGGTATTATTACAAGTGTAAGGTTCAGGTGTTAAGTAATTATTTAGTCCCTTAAATAGCAGCCATCACATGTTCATTACTACTGTGCAGTCCACTCCTATGGTTGTAACAATTTCCATTGATGTTAGTATCAGTCGAAGGAAGAGGAATGGCTCAGGTTAGAAGTGGGTATTGGTTTAGCCCGGGTCCTGTACTGCCTATGAGGACAGTCCCTGTCATAATTGGGTATCAATCCACTTACATGAATCTGTCCTGCATACCATAGAGCATATCATGTTTCAGTCCACCCTAGGTATGTGTTCAGCCCACATGTGCCTATTACATTACCTGTCCATCTTGTTGTATAACACACTGCATATCATGTTTCAGTCCACCCTAGGTATGTGTTCAGCCCACATAACCATGTTGCAGTCCATCTCATTAGAGTTCAGTCCATGGGTACACATGAACAGGTAGGTGGAATACAGAACATGTACATTTATGTATAATATTTAACATTATCAGTTGTAATTAGGAACGATTTGCACATTAAGAAGTTTTTCCTTCTACAAACTACCCAGTTGACAAGGTGGTAACCCTACCAATTTTTCCTCCAATTTGCACATTATCACTTATGTCAAGCTCGACGATTAGCTCTGATATTCGAGTCATGAGTGGAACCATATTCCCTCCAATTTCCCCCCTTGTAAGGAAATTGATTCTCAAGTTTGTGGTTACCAAACAAAGGAAAGGAACAACTTCCCTTTCCTAGTTCCTTAAATCGGTGAACCAAACGAGGCATTAGGATAATGTGTATAGATGAGGACTAGGAAAATAAGTATAGGTAACTTCAAGATAGGAATTGTTTTACCTATGAGTATAGGTAATGGCTTTACCTAGAGTGACTAGGTAATATATAGATTTAGGAAGCCTATAGGTTTAGGTAATGGGTTGACACATGGGTATGGGAGATACCTATGTTGTAGTGTATGGGGTATTGAGTTTGGGTATTGGTTTTTACTAGAGTTAAGGATAGGCTAGTGTATAGGTAATTAGATAAATAGGCCATAGTAATGGTTTTACCTATGTGAATAGGATATTGGTGTAGGCCTTTAAAAAAAATGACAGTCACGCTGAGTTGATCAGGACAGAGTCAAAAGTCACGCTCAGTTGATCAAGACAATATTTACAAATCACGCTGAGGGACAGCTCATCATTTAACAGAGAGTCATTATGACTGACAGCACGACAGTCGAAGAATGTCTCTTCGTATGCCACGTATGCACAGAACTCGAGAGATCACAGCCGTCTATTGCGTGATTTTCGAAATCTTCTTCAGCAAGACTCAACCTTCGTCAAGTTGGCGTACTAAAAGAGTTTCTTGTCATTTAATGCGTCTGACAAAAGCAATCACTGTCAGAGATTTTGTGTCAGTCGAGGCACGCCAAATCAAGACAGCTGGCAGTCCTATCTCAAGTCTGTGTGTATTTTGAGTTTAACCTCAAGTCTGCGTTGATTCTGAAGTTTTCTTCCTCAAGCCTGCGTGGATTCTGAAGTTTTCTTCACCAAATCTGCGTGGATTCTGAAGCTTCCTGCCCCAAGTTTGCGTGGATTTTGAAGCTTTCTACACCGAGTTTGCGTGGATTTCGTCTTCAACAAGTCTGCGTGGATTTCATCAAATTGGAGTACGTGGCAGCCATGCCACTGATCTCTCGCCTGCGTGTCCTGTAACTTGCACACGACTCATGCATGATCGCCATGTGTCCAACAGTTACAGGCCACGTCCAGTAACTGCTCACAGTCTTGCGTATGTTAAATCCTGCGTGATTTTCAACTAAGCAAAGGCTGTGAAGACAGTTATCTTTTCAGTTATTTTTGACTCTATAAATAGAGTTCTTTTTCTCATTCATTGTACAGATACATAGTTATCTACTGTCAAAATTTTGAGAGCTTTTCTTCTTCGCATAGTCCAAGGGATAAAGTGATCGTCTTCTAGATCAGATTCCCACAGTTGTAATTTTCCCAGATACACAATAAATAAAGGAATTTATTTATGGAAAACAAATTGGCGACTCTGCTGGGGAAAACCATCTCCTCTTCTGAGATGGCAATAACTCAATGCGACACTTCGTCAACCGGTTCGACGAAGAAGGTGATGACGATCAAATTCGATCAACTCGCCTATGAAGAAATACAGCGGGCTAAGAGTGGTAAGCCCACTACAGCCTCCATCATCACTGCCAAGTCGAAGGGACACTCTGTCTATGTCTCTAAGAATCAGTTGGCAGCCAATGGTGAAGTCTTTGCCACAGTGTCTACTCCTAACACTGGCAAGAACTCTACTGCAAGCACGCACACTCTTGTGCGCTCGAAGATGACAGCAATCAAAGGTCACGCTGACAGTACTGGCTCCTTAGCCAAATCTGTTCCAGTGTGCAATCTCACATCCAAAAATCACGCTGACAGTACTGGCTCTTTAGCCAAATCTGTTCCAGCGTGTATTTCCAAAGTTAAAAGTCACGCTGACAGCACTGGTTCCTTAGCCAAGTCTGCTCCAGCGTGTATTTCCAAAGTTAAAAGTCACGCTGACAGCACTGGTTCCTTAGCCAAATCTGTTCCAACGTGTACTTCCAAAGTCAAAAGTCACGCTAACAGCACTGGTTCTTTAACTAAGTCTGTTTCAGCGTGTATTTCATCTAAGAAGAACAGCTCTTTAGCTATCTCTTCTTCTTTACCAAGTTCTATTAGAACTGGGGGTGGTCTTCCACACAAAGTCCCTTCGAAAAGGAATAACTCTTTAGTTGTTTCTTCTGCTCCTGTAGTTTTTACTTCAGGAACAGCTTTGACTAACACTTTTGTTAGTCAAAGAAAAGGAGATGGTCTTTTGACTACTCTTCCTTCTGGACATTCTCTGTCTCAAAACTTGAATGAGTCTAAGAAGAAACATTCCTTAGTGTTTTCTTCTATGACTTCTTCAAGTTGGGCACAGAATCTGTCCATAAAAGAGGGTCTGTTACCAACTCCTAATCAAAGGGATGGTTCAACTCTTCCTTCTCTGCAAATATCCAGATCAATGGAAGGAAAACTCCATGTTTCCAAAATTATTGTGTTACCTCCAACTGATCTAAGAACAAAACTTAACACTTCTGGTGATAAGAAATCATACCAGTTGGAAACAAGGATAAGAGATCCAGATGCAGAGTATGCAAGAAACTATGTGGCTCATATTAATCATTCTCTATATAATCAAGAGCGATCAAGACCCAAGAACAGGAAATATACTCCTCAATTTTCACAAACAGATTAACGAGAATATCTTCAACAGAAGAGAAGAAGTGATTCTGTGTCAAAGGACCATGCTGAATGTGACTTCTATCCAAGAGTCATAATTCAATGCAAATGTCAATCAATGGCTTATGAACATGTTGATCATGAATGTGACTTCCAGCCAAGAGTTACAATGCAATGCAGATGTCAAACAAAACGACAATCTGTCTTCAATCGGATTCAGTGTGAACCTATGCCTGATGAAGATGAGCATTTGTTTGCTTCTGTCAACATGACCTCTCGGGATACTGGAGGTAGAGCTGATAGTCCAGATGGAGTATATAGAAACACCAGAGCAAGAGTCTTAGCTTCTAGTCAAAGAAATTTGATCTCTGAAGATGATTCTGAATTTCTGGGAGAATCTAACTTCCCACCTCTTCCTACTGGGGGTAGTTCTCCTATAAATGACTTTGATGCACGAAGCAGTGATTCAGAGCATACAACATCCACTAATTCATCAATAATCCCTCGTACAGTCACAACATATATGGTGGATGGAAATACTGAATTGAACAATGAACCTTCCTCTTCGGTGACTCCTCAAGATCAAATGATTGCTTCTTTGGAACAGCAAATAAATTCTATGGCTGATACTATGAAATCAATGTATGAACTCATGATAGCTCAGCTACAAAATCGACAGACTGTACCAGATGCCATACCAACTGACACTGATATGAGTCCAGTACAAGTTCTTTCAGCAGTACAATCCAATACTCCTGGACCAGCTCAACCAAATCCTAGTCTCTCTGGAGCTGGGGGTAGTGCTTACAATGCTGTTCCTTCTCCCACCTATTCTCTACAAGTTACAACTCCACAATCTTCCGGAGTTGTTAATAAAGAATTGAGGAATCTCAAAACTCAATTCGAAGCATTCAAAGGTTAGGCATCAAGCAACCTTATCCGATAGAATGGAAGCAAGTATCGTATCCTCCTAAATTCAAGCCTCCTACTATCTCATTCTATGATGGAACCACTTCTCCAAGTCAGTTTATTAATCACTTTGAAGTGATGACTGATCAATTGCAACCAAGCGACGCCCTCCTTACTCGGGTGTTTATTGGATGTCTCAAGGGAACGGCTTATGAATGGTATAGAAGTCTCCCAGATGGGAGCATTACCTCATTTGCCGGTTTCAAACAGATATTTCTTGAACGGTTCTATGAAGGGCTCAATGACATGACTATGTCTGCTCTTATTAGAATCAAGCAGAAAAATAATAAAACTACAGAGGAGTACATTGAACGGTTTCGAAGAGAAGCTCTGAAAATGCCTCTTGAAACTTCTGATGCTGTCACCATCGACACATGCAAATCAAACTTGTTGCCAATCATCAGCATGTGGACAGGATCCACCCAATTCCAAGACTGGCCTTCTTTTATAGTTAGTGCCAAGGCTACAGAAATTAGTGCTGAAACCTTCAAAGGTTTAGGAGTGCAGATGACTCCCAAAGAAACAGGTCAAGGTACTACCAATAAAAACAATGTTCGCAAAGGAAAAGAAACTCTTGAAGTTAATCTTCAGAGCAAAGTTGCATCAACTGTTCAAACTTCTCCTACCTCTACAACTCAACAACCAAGAACACCTCGCCCCAAAGAAGAATACTCTTTCGATGATGACGATGTCCTTGGTATCTTTGAATGTCTGCTGAAAGGTAATAAAATACAATTACCTGAAATCAAGAAACCTGATGAAGCTGGTATGACAGATCATCCCAAATACTGCCCATATCACAGAATGTTGGGTCACATAATTCGTACATGTTATGTACTGAAAGGAAAGATCCAAGAAATGATTAAATCTGGAGCTATCTCCCTTACTCCAAAAGAGAAGACCGTCACCTCCAACGTCGTCTCTATACAATTCGGAGATTTCCCTCCTCAACTCCTTGAAAGTGGAATCATTTCTATTCCCAAGGCAACTTTAAGATAGTGAATATTCCTCCTCCACAATCTGAAGGATTAGTGCCAATCACTTTGGAAACTGGAGAAATCATGTGGATTCATCCTGATCTAGTGGCAGATTTTGAATCGCCTTCTCCTCAAAAGACTACTTCTCGAAAGTCCAAGAAGGCTGGAAAAATTAAGTCATGTCATATGACGTCTCTTGGGTCTACCTCTGACACAGAGCCAAAAGAGAAAGAAGAAGCACTTGTTAGTGCTACTCGAACAGGGAAACCTTATCTAAAGGATTATTCCAAAAATCTTGAGGATACTCCTGATATCCCTCCAGCTGATAAAGCTGCTCCTAATGTTCCTCCTGAAGAAGAATCATCCACTGCACCTGTTCCTTCAACTACCCCAGTTGAACCTATTCCTCCTAAACCCACAGCTCTGGAGAAAGGTAAACAACAGGCTCGGTTTGATAAACCAATCAAGAAGTTCCCTCCTCTTGGACTTCAGAAGCCTTATAACTTCGACATTCTAGCTCAACTTGCTAATACTCCAGCTAGAATGTCCCTCTTTGAACTTCTACGTCTTTCTAAAGAAACTCGGGAGACGTTAAGTGAAACACTTCTTCAAGCAGACTCTTGTCTTGCACAATTGAAGAAGCCAGATGCAGAACCTGCCACTTGCTTACATTGCAACAGTGTATTGAAGATTATCCTAAATATCACCTTTACACAAGACGACATGCTACTGGAGGATAATCGACATGATCGGCCTCTCTACTACACCGGTTATATCGATACGATGAAGATAGATCGTATCCTTATTGATCCAGGGTCTGCTATAAGCATAATGCCAAAGTGCCTATTGGATGAACTAAAAATCCCCCTTCACAAACTCTCCAAGACGGTTACTACTATCCTGGGATTCAATCAAAGCCGAAGCGAGCCTTTGGGAAAGATTCATCTGAAGCTTCAAATAGGCGATTTCAGATCCAAAGTCACTTTCTATGTGATTGAGATCGTGGGATCCTACAATCTTCTTCTTGGGAGGCCCTTTCTTCATGAAAATAATGTGGTGCCTTCTACTCTTCATCAGTGTTTTAAATACATTGATAGCAATGGAAGAGTACAAAAAGAAGTTGCTGACATAAATCCCTTCCATGGGGTTGAAGCTTATTTCAATGATTCCCGAATGTACAAAGAAGAGTATACAAGGGTCATACAAGCTATGGAGAAAGAGGATTCACAAAGTGAGACCTTAATAATTCCTGTTAAAGGTCGAATTACTCAGCAACAATCTCCCAAATTCTCTGGAGAAGGTTCTTTCATCATTCCGGTGAGTGGACGGATTTCTCCGTTACCTCAGTCGTTTGCTCAAGACACAATGATTATTCCTGTCAGTGGGCGTACTATAGTTCCTGTATCTTCATAGGATACTCTGCTAATTCCAGTTGGAGGGCAGATTATTCTTCCATCTCAAGCTTCAAGGGAGCTCACCTCTTCTGAGCCATTTGTTATCGATCTTAATCAAAACAAAGCTTCTTCTCATTCTTCTTCTTCCCCTTTAGTCATTGACTTGGCTAAAATCTCTAAGGCTCAGCCTTCTCCCAATGTAAATATTGCTGCTTTTACATTTAATGAAAAGTCTCCATCTTTGCAGTACGTTGATGTGTGTAATTATGTTCATAGTTATTTACATTTGTTAGATGACTTGAACACAATAACCATAGGGGTTGTACAGACTGTTCATACAGATGTATCCCTAGAACCTGTACAATCTTCATACTTTCTAGTTCCCAGCAGAAAGCCAGGAGACATTCCAATATTCTTCTACAAAGGGCCCCAAAGTCCTTCTGATTTAGAAGATGGTGACAAAAATGATGATACTGGAAGATTACAACTACGTCGCTATAGTCAGCAATCTAAAGACATCATCAAAAATATGGGCTACGACTTCAGGACTGGCCTCAACAGTGGAAAAGGAAGAAAAATGCCTGTTCGTATTCCTCCTCTGAAATATGGAAGGACTAAATGCGGATTGGGCTACATTGCTCCTACTCCTTTTATCAATATTATTCATGCAGATCCTGAGTCTGATGAAGATAAGAGATCTGATTCTTCCAGTACTACCTCTTGGGATTCCGATACGAGTATCGGCGATTTCTACTGCAACATTCTGTCTTCCAACATGGTTTCCATTGACCGTTCTGAAGAAAGTGATGAAGACGAAGAAGAGTTTGAAATCTCACCTGAATTAGAATAATGGGCCCAAAGATTAGATAATCAATGGGAGTTCCGTTTCGAACAAAAAGAACCTCCGACTGAAGACGAACTTGTTCAAATAGATGTTGGTGAAGAGGGATCTCCCAAACCAATATTCATCAGTAAAAGTCTTTCAGAAACCGATAAGCAAGACATGATCAAACTCATTCGTGACTACATCGATGTCTTCGCTTGGAGTTATGAAGATATGCCAGGACTTGATCCATAAATTGCAACTCACAAGCTCAATATCTTGCCGAATGCTAAACCGGTCAAACAACAACAGCGACGATTTCGTCCAGACATTATGGATGCAATTGAAGCTGAAGTCAATAAACTCATGACCTCCGGGTCTATTAGAGAGGAACAACATCCCGATTGGGTGGCTAACATAGTTCCTGTCCTTAAAAAGACTGGCAAGATCAGAGTATGCATAGACTTTCGCGATCTCAATGCGGCATGTCCTAAAGACGAATTCCCTCTACTAATCACTGATGTCATGATCGATAATACCTGTGGATTTGAACGGATGTCATTCATGGACGGGTATTCTGGGTACAATCAGATTAAAATGTTTCCAGACGACGAGAAACACACTTCTATCAGAACGCCGATTGGTACATACTGTTATACAGTTATGCCATTCGGTCTCAAGAATGCAGGAGCAACTTATCAACGAGCCATGAGCACTATATTCCGTGAACATCTGCAGAAAACAGTCGAATGCTACGTTGATGATATTGCAGTCAAAAGTCGACAAAAGGAGGATCATATCCAAGATTTGAAGACTATTTTTGATCTAATGCGTAAGCATCAATTAAAGATGAACCCTACTAAGTCATTTTTAGGCATCTCTAGTGGTAAATTTCTCAGCTTCGTTACCTCTAAAGGTATACACGTTGATCCCGAGAAGATCAAAGCCATCCAAGAGATGCGTCCTCCACGCACCTTAAAAGAGCTACGAGGATTTCAAGGAAGAATCGCTTATATCAGGAGATTCATTTCTAATTTATCTGGACGCTGCAGACCATTCAACAAACTTATGAAGAAAGGTGTCTCTTTTGTCTAGAATGATGAATGTCAGAAAGCATTCGATGATATAAAACAATATCTGATGAGCCCTCCAGTATTAGTACCTCCCGTTTCAGGAATTCCATTTCTCCTATATACTCGAGCAATGAGTCATTCATTGGGTGCATTACTCGCTCAAAAGAATCAAAATGGTCATGAACAAGCCATCTACTATCTCAGTCGTACTATGACCGGAGCTGAACCTCGATATTCACCGATCGAAAAAGAATGTCTAGCCTTGATGTTCGCTGTTCAAAAGACACGACATTATATCATTGGCCAGACTATTCATGTCATCTCCAGGATCAATCCTATACGGATCATGATGAAGAAACCCAGTGTTTTGAATTCTCGATTAGCTAACTGGGGAATCCTACTTGCTCAGTATGACATGCATTATATTCCTCAGAAGTCAGTCAAAGGAGAAGCTTTAGCTGATTTTCTAGCTGCTCATTCAATTCCAGAAGATTCAAAACTCTATGACGAATTTCAGATGAAGTCCTAGATTCAAACCAAATTGCTGAAGAAGATCCTACTTGGCGTCTATTCTTTGATGGAGTTTCAAGGATAGGTCCTAATGGTGATATTGTCGCTGGAGTTGGAATCGTTCTTGTATCGCCAGAAGGTCTTGCTATCCAAAGAGCTTATTCTCTCGATCAGCCGTGTTCAAACAACGTAGCTGAGTACAATGCATTACTCATTGGTCTTCAACTCGCTAAACATCTAAATATTTAACATTTGGAGGCGTACGAAGACTCTAAACTCATTGTTAATCAGATAAGGGGTACTTATAAAGTTCGCCATCAAGATCTGGTTCCTTATCATAGATCAACTATATCTATCGCTTCTTCATTTGAAGAATTCTTCATTGAACATGTTAGGCGAGCATGTAACACAGAAGCTGATGCCCTAGCTAATCTTGCGGCGGTGTTGGCTATCCCGATTAGACGACAACAAATGATTATTGTTCGCAATCGAGAATTATTTCATCTGGAAAATAATCTAACTCTAGGGCTTCCAATTGACATTGAAGAATCAACATCTCATGACGTCAACACAACAAGAGGATTTGGATTCAGTCGTAAATCTTTATCATCTTCATCTGATTCTAGCATGGAATTCATCTTCAGTAATTCGGCCGAGAATCAAAATACGGATAAAGATTGCAGACTTTCTTTCTTAGATTTTGTATTGTATGATATTCTTTCGGATGATCCGAGTGAGGCAGTATCTATCAGACGACGATCACTCAAATTCTATTACAATCATACAACAAAGACCCTATATCGTCGAGCTTATGATGGTTTACTTCTTCGATGTGTTGCCGGTGACGAGGCTCAACAAATTATTCGCGAAGCACATGATGGAATTTGTGGAGCACATCAGCCTGGACCAAAACTTCAAGACCGTATTCGACGTATGGGTTATTATTGGCCCACTATGGTATCAGACGCCATCGAATATACAAAGAAGTGTAAAGCTTGTCAAATCCATGCAGATTTTATTCATCAACCTTCGGAATTTCTACATCCGATGACAGCATCATGGCCCTTCGAAGCTTGGGGCATGGACATTATCGGCCCGATCAATCCGCCGTCATCCAAGGGTCATCGGTTTATTCTCGCAATAACCGATTACTTCTCCAAATGGGCCAAAGCCATTCCTTTGTCTGAAGTTAAGACGTCCAATGTCATCAGCTTTATTAAGTACCACGTCATCTACAGATTTGGTGTTCCTCGACGCATTATTCATGATAACGGACCACAGTTCGTCAGTCAGAAGTTTACTCGATTCTGTGACGATCACCGGATCAACAATGTGGCTTCTACTGCATATAATCCGGCAGCTAACGGATTAGCAGAAGCTTTCAACAAAACTATCATCAAACTCCTAAAGAAGTTTGTCTCTACTAACAAACGTAATTGGAGTGAGAAGCTTGGTGAATGTTTGTGGGCTTATCGCACTACAGTTCGTAATGCTACTAAAAGTACACCCTTCTCTCTGGTGTATGGTTGCGAAGCTGTTCTCCCATTAGAGATTCAAATTCCTTCTTTAAGGATAGCAATCGCTAATGAACTCATTGCTGAAAATAATGATCGTCTTCGACTTCAAGAATTAGAAGCTCTGGATGAAAAGCGATTATCTGCTCAACAGAATATTGAATTCTATCAAGCTAGAATCTCAAGAGCTTTTAATAAGAAACTCAGAGTTCGATCGTATCAAAAAGGAGAGCTTGTTCTAACAGTCAGACGTCCTATGACTATGACTCATATGAGCAAGGGCAAATTTGACGCAAAGTAGGAAGGACCCTATATTGTGAGCAGAGTTTTCTCAAATGGAGCTTATCAACTCTCAAAATTGGATGGTCGAAAAGTTTTGATGCCTATTAATGGCAAATTCCTTAAAAGTACCATGTATAAATATAAATGCTTGTAATCATCAGACAGTTTCATGTTTAGAAATAAAATCTTTATTTTATTTTAATCATGAATGATGATACATGATATTAAGGAAGATCATTCTCATCATTTTCTACATTTGGACGTGGGCCACTGCCGTCCTTCTCGAAGACGCGATCAGCAAAAGAACTGAGAACCTCTTTGCTGGAACCCACGAGGAACTTACAAGCGGCCATCCTCATGGCTTCTTCTTCTTCAGTCCATCCTAGTTCGAGCAGGAAGTCCAGAATATCCCTTGGTGGCTTGGGTGCAGACGAACCTTCGCCTGCTTCCTCCTTCTTCGATTGAACTGGATCAGCAGCGTGTTCTTCAGTACCTTTCTGAATCTTCATGGCAATTCCAGCTTTCATGGATGCTTCTTCAGACGACATTTTATGTTTGAAAAAAGAAGTGTTCATTCTTGTCAGATTTCTGCTATATTTATAGGCAGAAGTTCCTCAAATAACGAAGCGTCACATTCATCCGACGATTCACACGTTCATTAATACTTGACGGTTCAACCGTTCATTTATTACATTCATTCGACGGTTCACCCGTTCATCATTTCCTAAACGGTTCGTCCGTTCATAATCTTCTATCAATTTATTAAGTGGAGATTCGTTATTGATCACGTTTTCATAACCTCTGAATCAATTCCGAATCTACTTGCTCATTTGTCATTTTTGACCTCTGCATAGAAATCAATCTATTTTCTTTTGAGTTCCTACATATTATCACGTCCATAATACCTCTGATAATATCATATACTCTAAAACAGAAAAGAAGATTTCATTATCTATTATGTCCACGATTCATCCACAAATACAAATCTTTGAGCATAGAAGAATTATCATTTCCATTCTCATTTCACCACAAAAAGTATATTACATTTTCTTAGACTTTCTTACAAATCATAATGGAAATCTATTACAAATCTTGGATTTTCATTCTACACCACAACAATAACCTAATAGAGATCTATCTTCTTCTTTGGATCTTCTCCGTCGGACCTTCTCCGTCAGGTTCGTTATTAGTGGCAGTTCCTGACTGTCTGGGTCCCAGTCACGACCAGATCAGCAGGAATCAAACTCTGGTCTTCTCTCTCAGACGAGAGGAGAACCACAGAGTATGGCAGCCCGAAGTCGTGGTGCTGCCAATACAATTGGTGGATTGGGAGCGGCCTTTCAGAAGAGACAGGAATGTATCCAAACCTTGGGATACAATTTCTAGTTCTGCCTTGAAAGGAACTCTACTACCCGATTTCTCAGGGTAGAGCCGACTCCACCATCCAACTCTCGTGTATAAAGGCTCTTTCTACCATCTGAGGAAGACCCTTCTATCCCACGAAGAGTTCTGAGTTGTCTGATGTACGTGTCAAAAGCGTATGAACTCCCGGATGTAGGTGTCAGCAGGATATTCTCCACAGCATCTACATCACCAATGCCAGTTCTGAAGAAAATTTTCAACCGAGCTTCTGCAGAGAACAGCAAGGAAGAAGAGAATTAATCAACAGAAATGTCATTTAGCACACACTGGCTAGTCAAGCGTACATTTTTCAACAGCAACAAAAATGGTACGTGGACTTACCATCAAGTTTGGTGCTAAGGATTGGCAAACCCATGTTTGATACAGTGTACAGAAATCGAACATTAGAAAATATTGCTTTCCTGTTTGAGAATGAAATCTCCCAAAAATTTCATGCTCAGAGAAGAAGAAGAAGAATGGGAGATGAGTATCTGTGAAACTCATCTATCTATTTAAAAGACAAAGTACAAATCTATTCTTGGAAAAGATCCACGTAAATAGCGCTCATAAATTATGGAATGAGTGTCACGTGTGCTTTGGAAGACATCGCAGCATTATAAACAGTCAAAGAATGCCACTTAATATTCTTCATTAATGTACGCTGTTCAAACACAAAAGTTGTACTACATTCTTCAAGACAGGCACTGATGGCCTTACAAAAGACAAAACAAAAAGAGTGCGACATTTTCAAAAGCATAAAAGACACGCTCTATTTTGCAGAGCGGCTGAGCTTGGCGCCTAGTTCTTCTACGCTCTTGACCCCCATACGGTGTAACAGAGCCTTCAACATTTCATGCTGCTCTGCAAGGCTACGTCCATCAGAAGAAGACGAGCCATCCAAGCCAAAATAGCTCAAGAAATTCTTGGCTAATTGCATGGGATCATCTTTGAACTCGAAAACCAGAGGCTCCGGTTCTTTACCCTTAAAAGTGGGATCACCATGGGAACAAAAGCCCAACTTGCGTGCTTCTTCCTCAGCTTTCTCCTTTGGTGTCATGTTGACGTAAGATGAAGATTAAATGAATCCTCTCCCTGTTTATATAACAGAACTCGCCGGCGGTTCATATTCCACCATAAACTGGATGCAATCAGTCTCGGAAAATGAAGAGTCATCATGACATTTAATAAGTTCATTTGGATGTTTTCAAAGAACTTCGAAGTCTTTCCGACTTCCGAAAAATTTGAAGTCATCTCAGCGTGACTAAGTTCATTTTATCTTATTTTTAAAGTATTTCGAAAATTTTGAAGTCTTTTCAATTTTCGAAAACTTTGAAGGGGGTTTTGTAGGCCTTTAAAAAAAAATGACAGTCACGCTGAGTTGATCAGGACAGAGTCAAAGGTCACGCTCAGTTGATCAAGACAATATTTATAAATTACGCTGAGGGACAGCTCATCATTTAACAGAGAGTCATTATGACTGACAGTACGACAGTCGAAGAATGTCTCTTCGTATGCCACGTATGCACAGAACTCGAGAGATCACAGCCGTCTATTGCGTGATTTTCGAAATCTTCTTCAGCAAGACTCAACCTTCGTCAAGTTGGCGTACTAAAAGAGTTTCTTGTCATTTAATGCGACTGACAAAAGCAATCACTGTCAGAGATTTTGTGTCAGTCGAGTCACGCCAAATCAAGACAGCTGGCAGTCCTATCTCAAGTCTGCGTGTATTTTGAGTTTTCCCTCAAGTCTGCGTGGATTCTGAAGTTTTTTTCCTGAAGCCTGCGTGGATTCTGAAGTTTTCTTCACCAAATCTACGTGGATTCTGAAGCTTCCTGCCCCAAGTTTGCATGGATTTTGAAGCTTTCTACACCGAGTTTGCGTGGATTTCGTCTTCAACAAGTCTGCGTAGATTTTATCAAATTGGAGTACGTGGCAGCCATGCTACTGATCTCTCGCCTGCGTGTCCTGTAACTTGCACACGAATCATGCATGATCGCCATGTGTCCAACAGTTACAGGCCACGTCCAGTAACTGCTCACAGTCTTACGTATGTTAAATCCTGCATGATTTTCAACTTAGCAAAGGCTGTGAAGACAGTTATCTTTTCAGTTATTTTTGACTCTATAAATAGAGTTATTTTTCTCATTCATTGTACAGATACATAGTTATCTACTGTCAAAATTTTGAGAGCTTTTCTTCTTCGCATAGTCCAAGGGATAAAGTGATCGTCTTCTAGATCAGATTCCCACAGTTGTAATTTTCCCAGATACACAATAAATAAAAGAATTTATTTATGGAAAACAATTGGTAGGGCAAATACCTACCCAAACTTTATTCTCATATTGATCCATAATATTCACAAATACCCTAGTTACAGACATTACTATTGGTGTTATTGGACTCCTAGCTTAGCTTAGCCCATTAAGCCCTAACCCATATCTTATACTTAGTACATGATTATGCAGAGTAACTCCTCTAATATGACTCATGCAGAGTCACAGTCTTTCTACTGAAGCTAACTCATACAAATATCCATCTATCCACTTCAATATCTGCAACCTACCTCTATCCACTTCAATATCTGCAACCTAACATTCTAAACCAACTGATTTGCCAACATCTGATTCAATATGCCGCCGCGATAATCTCTGACCACCGCCCGCACAAACACGCAAAACAAAGGTTAGCAATGCAAAAAGAAGATGAGCGATAATCTCTGATCATTTAACGTAAAATATCATGTGTACATATACTGCGGAAAGTGTAGACCGCATGAACTGACAAACGAGAATTTGGGGATCAAAGTTGTAACAAGTAAAGTTGTATTTTGGATATGTTCTATTCTTGTTAAGCTCTTTGTGCGCAAAGCAAGATATAACGAATGCAGAACATCTCTCGAGTTTACGACTCTTGTATGCTCTATACTTGAGTTATGAACTCGTTATTTGTTCTGTATTCTCTATTTATAGCTTGCTTTGTGAATAAAGAGCTTGCAAGAGTTCTTTTTCCAAAGCACAACTTGACTTGTTCCAGCTTTGAGACCCTCATTTTCGTGCGTCATCAGTTCATGTCGGTCTTCACTTTCCCCAGTAACTTCCTCAAATTAACTATATCCCTCGGTTGAGCTACTATTTCAAAGCTTTGACACTTGCATATCATTCACTACCTTGATGTATCTATCTTACAGAATTATAGAGCTGTATTACTATCTGCGGAATCATACTTGGATGTACAACCGTCATCCTGATGATATGTGCGGTGTACGGGATGAATTCATAGAGGGTGTACACCAGTTCCTGCAGTTTGCTAAGGCGTTCCCTCAGTACATGGACGGTACCAAATTAAGTGTCCGTGTGTGAGATGTCGCAACTTGAAATATCATCCAGAAGTGGATGTCACGTATCATTTATACTCGAAGGATTTCACGCCGAATTACTATCAATGGAGCGAGCACGAAGAACTTGTGTCTTTAGCATCAGAGTACGAGCCTTATGTGGATGTCCACAACAACGCTCCTTACGACGATGGGTTGGTGAACATGGTTTTCGATGCGGCCGGGCCTAGTTTCGATCCGGATGATCATGATGCACCTGAGGAGGCACCGAACCCCGATGCTGCATAGTTCATAGAGTTGCTGGAGAATGCAAAGACTCCATTATATCCTGGTTGTGAGGACCATTCACCGTTGGAGGTCGTTACAAGATTGTTGAGCATCAAGTCCGATTTTAACATGTTGCAAGATTGCTACAACCGTCTTATGGAGTTGCTTATAGAAATATTGCCTGAGGGTGCAAAGTTGTCTAAAGACTTCTACCGGTCTAAGAGGATGGTTAGATCGCTCTGGATGGGATACGAAAAAATTGATGCCTGTCGCAATGGATGCATGTTGTACTACAAGGACGACAAAGATGAAGATGCCTACAGATTTTGTGGTGTCGATCGCTACAAGACATGTGGTAGAAGAAAGTCTATCGGTGCCAGGAAGCCTACCTCTTCGATGCACTACTTGCCGTTGACGTCGCGGTTGCAGCAGTTGTTTATGGTGAAGGAAACTGTAGAAAACATGAGTTGGCATAAGCGGGAACATACCGAAGGAGTGTTGGATCACCCATCTGATGGAGAAGCATGGAAGCACTTTGATCAAGAGTATCCAGATTTTGCTTCTGATCCGCGTAATGTCAGATTGGGTCTCTGCTCCGACGGTTTTACCCCATTCGGACTTTCGGGATCCCAGTATTCGTGTTGGCCTGTGATCGTCACCCCGTATAATCTACCGCCTTGGATGTGCATGAAGACTCCGTATATTTTCCTCACCGTTATTATCCCAGGTCCGAACAATCTGAAAAGAAACATCGATGTGTGTTTACAGCCGTTGATTGATGAGTTGAATCATCTGTGGGAAGTAGGTTCCAGCACGTACAATGTATCTAGAAAACAAAATTTTCAGATGCGGGCAATACTTATGTGGACCATCAATTCATGTCCGTATTGCATGGACAGCACTAAGGCTTTCTGTTTGAAACACGAAGGCAAATCGTGCTTCTTCGATTGTCATCGACAATTCCTGCCGAAGGATCATCCGTACCGGAGGAACCGGAATGCTTTTCGTGCTGGCGTTGTGGAGAAGGCTAATCCTCCGCCAAGGTGTCCCGGATACACGATATGGGAAGAGGTAAAAGATTTACCAAGAGCTATTGAGCAGCTTGCTATGGGATACAAGTGTGACGGATTTGGTCGCACTCATAACTGGACGAAGAGGAGTATATTCTGGGATCTTCCATATTGCAGCACCAATCTGATTAGACATAACCTTGATGTCATGCATATCGAGAAGAATGTGTTTGACAACATAATTAATACTGTAATGACGTAAAGGGGAAGACGAAAGACAATCCAAAGGCTAGATTGGACTTGGAAGAAATATGTAGACATCCTGCATTGTATTTGATAGAGGACGGGAATGGAAAGTTGAAGCAGCCTAAGGCAATTTTCTCACTGGAGAAGGAGGATAAAGTGAGGCTTTGTAGGTGGATTCAAGGCCTGAAATTTCTAGATGGGTATGTTTCGAACTTGAGAAGATGCATCGACCTCAAGGAGAACAAACTGACAGGTATGAAGAGCCATGATTGTCACGTATTCATGGAGCGGTTAATTCCGATTGCATTTCGGGAATTCTTACCGCATGGTTTGGGATCCATTGACGGAGCTTAGCATATTCTTCAGGGACCTTTGTTCTAAGAAATTGCTCGTTGATCGTCTAGAAAAGCAAGAGAAGGACATTGTGGTAACACTGTGCAAGCTAGAGAGGGTGTTCCCACCTGGATTCTTCGACTCTATGGAGCATTTGCCGATTCATCTTCCTACGAGGCACGTATTGGTGGACCCGTCGAATATCGATGGATGTACCCGTTCGAGCGACATTTGAATCACCTAAAAGAAAGGTGAAAATAAGGCTCGGGTCGAGGGTTCTATTTGTGAAGCCTATATTCTCGAGGAGATTACAAATTTTTGCTCCTCCTATTTTAAACCTTATGTTGCTACGAATAGAACGAGGGCTCCGAGAAACGACGACGGATATCAAGAATTTAATGATGGAATACTGAAAATATTCAATGTGTCCGGAAAGCCTTCGGGGAAAATGAAGAAGAGATATTTGAATAACAGAGAGGGCTGCTTACTTGTATGTGTTACTCAATTGCGACGAGGATGAAGTGGAGAAGCTAGAGGGTAAGTAACTCAGGATGATGAGTTTACGTCATCTCAATGATAGTATAAGCTAATATTATTGTACTAATCGGCGGTTGCTTCGTTGTTTTCTAGCACATATAATGATGAGTTGAGGCTGGTTAGACCCTACATAACAGATGAAGCATTAGAAAGAAATGAGACGTCATTTTCCTTCTTGGTTGAGCGAATATGTTAGTAGCTCGGTAATTACTGGCCTCTTCTAATGCAACTGCGCAAAAATAACTTATTATCGCTTCTTTGATATTCAGGTCGATCGTCTAATTTCACCCGAGATTGAATTAATTAGAACTCTTGCCAAGGGACCAATTACTTTTGTTAAAATATGGCCAAGTTACTGTGTCAATGGCTTTCGGTTCAAGTCGACAAATGCTCCGATCAGAGACAACTTTCTGGATCTTGATTCCACAAAAAATAGTTGTTTGTGTATCAAGTCTTCGAACTACAAAGACGTCGATCCAGGAAATGATTTTTTTGGCATCCTGCGAGAGATTGTGGAGTTGTCATATAATAATGGCAGAGAACCTGCAAAGATCGTGTTGTTCAAGTTTGAATGGTTCAATCCGATTGAAAATCAAGGTTGGAAAATTGACAAGCATGGTCTTGTGGATATAAACTACAAGCATAGATATCAAGGCTACGAACCGTTTGTCCTAGCAACTCAGGCTCAGCTCGTGTACTTCACAGCTTATCCGAGACGGGGAGCAACGAAGTCTGACTGGTGGGCAGTATGCAAGACTAAAGCTAGAGATACTTTTAATGTTGACGAAAAAGCTTACCAGGAAGACGAGCTACCTCTTGTAACCAATATTGTCGATGTGGACTCCACGTAAGTTACGCATTACACGACACATAATATAGAAGATGTAGAATTATCGAAGAGGAAGACGAAGCCGACGAAGGCGAAGATGATAGTGAAGATGAGGAGGAAGAGGAAGATGAGGTCGAGGAAGACGAACAAGATGATTATTCTGAAGATGATTGAGAGAGGTATACTTATCTGAACTTAGATGTTTCTTCTAGAATATTATCTGGACTTAGATGTTTATTGTAGAATTTATCATCATATGTTGTCTTGGTTATTATCTTGTCTTTGTTGTACTTTCATATTTCTAGTCTCTATAATTTGTTGTACTTTCATTTCTAGTCTCTATTATTTGTTGTACTTTCATTTTTAGTCTCTATTATTTGTTGTAATATCATATGCTGTTATCAGGTATGGCAGGTCGTCGCGGAGCGTTCCGAGGGGGACGACGAGGTCATGATCCTCCGGTACTTCCTACAGGTACTGCTAGAGGACGGAGTTTTCCTTCGGTACCTCCTACTGGTACCGGCTCTGGATCCTCGTCGCCGATTACTCCTCCATATTGGACAGTAGTTGGGCCTGGGACGACGTCACATGGCATATCTCTTGGGACGAGTTTCCAGGCCTGTTGAGAGTGCTCGCCGTCTAGTATTCCTGCTGCTGCTGATACGACGATGGAGACGGATGAGATAGCGGAGGCTGCACCGACGGCCGAGGCGACAGCGCCGACGGTCGACCAGCATCATGCAGATGATGCGTGCGCACCTCCGGAGGAGAGGAGGACGGAGATCTGGGCCGATGGTACAAAGTAGGTGTTGGTTTTTTATAATTTTTTTTCTTTATGTTTTATCATAAATTAACTTTTTTCATGAATATAATATGTTTGTATAGATATCGTCCCCCAGAGGTACAGAGACGTCTAGGCCACATGCTAAGGCATAATTATGGTGGTGCTTGGATTAACTACTGATGCTCCGGACGAGAGGAAGGCCTTCTGGTTTGCGCGCTTCAAGGTTAAAATATATTTGCTTTTAACATGAATCATACAATTTTTGCATATATATATAACTGATAAATATTTGGTTTGCGCTCTTCAAGGATATTTTTCTATCCATCACACCGGGCCGAGCTTATCGATGGAATATTTCCTGTCGTCGCTGCCAAGCTGATCTACGACGCTATCAATGATCAGAAGGATCGTGATCGTGCAGGAAAGCCGATCCAAGGTTGGATCACCCCTGATCAGTGGAATGCGATGAAGGCTCGATTCGACGAGCCAAGGTACAAGGAGAAGTCAAAGAAGGCCAAGGCGGCTAGGCAACATGCCTCGAAGTGGTGCGGGGGTCGATTCCGATGATGGAACATTTCCGTCGTCTGGTATGTCTTTTCTTTTAGAAATATTATTTTAATACAAAATCGATAAATTATTACTATGATAATATATTTAATTATAGGTAAGGAAGGTCGGTAACGCCGACATGGTGACCGTCTTCCTGGCCACCCATCGTCGCGACGGTGACCTTATTGACGAGAGGGCCGAGCAGACTTATGTAAGTATTACAATATGTCATCTTAATTTAATACTTCGTGTCAATTTTAATATAACTTAGTAAATATGATGCAAATAAATGTTCATGTAGTTAGTAATAATAAGTACATTAATTAAAAATTATAAATTATAGAGTACTATCCATACTTTTAGGCCGAGTATCAGAGGCTGCGGAAACGGGCGGTTGCTAGTGTTCCTGATGCAGGAGAGGCCGGTACTTCCTCGCAGCCCACTCAAGCTCCGTCGGCGGACGAGCTGTGATGACCGCCGCTGGTGGACTCCGTAGGGGTACGTACTAAGGTACAGGATCCTATGGCGCCCTAGTTACGACCCAGTCCTCTAGGGCATCTCCTGCTATTGTGCATGGTCCACAGCCGTCCCAAGAGTCTGCCCGAGTCCACCAGATGATGGAGTCTCTCCGTGACGACCTCCTACGACGGATCGAGGAGCAGTCTCAGCACCCTACGGACGATCCTGCGCTGCTAGCACTATTTGATGCGCTCGACCGCGACATTATGGACCTCATGGAGACGACTGAGGACAGAGTGCACCGTTGGAGGGTTAGAGCGTACGGTGACGGAGCTGCAGACAGGACAGGTGACCATGGCCGAGAGGCTGAGATTGGCGCAGGATTCGATGGTCCAGAGCAGTGATAGAATGTTATCTATCATGGATTCATACCACCAGCGACTTACAACGTTGGAGCGTGCTGGTCCTCCGGGTACGCCTTCATCATCGTCGACTCCGCCGCCTCTACCGCCTTCTTCTTCGACACCGACTCCACCGATGTCACTGCCTGCTCAATCGGTATCGATTTCACTTGAGGAGTATGAGTTGTTTTTATCCCTTCGTCGCTGCGGTACCCCTCCTGCACCAGATTCCTAGTAGTCCTAGTTAGGACTGTTTGTTTGTGTTTGTTTCATTCTTTGTTTGTGACTTGGATATTTGTTGGTTGTGTAGATTTGGATGTTTGGATCCTATTCTATTTGTTGGTTGTGTGTAGACTTTGTTTATTTGGTTGTACACTTTGTTATTTGGTGTAGACTTGGTTATTTGGTTGTAGACTTTGTTATTTGGTGTAGACTTGGTTATTTGGATACTTGTTGTTGTGTGATTTTTGTAGACTTGGTTATAGGGACGGAAATGTTTGGATCCTATTCTACAGTGAGAAATGGTTATAGACTTTGTTACCGATTGTTGTAGACTTGGTTATAGTGATTGTTGTAGACTTGGTTGTAGACTGTTATTCTGTGATTGTTTGGATCCTATTCTACAGTGAGAAATGGTTATCTTTTTAAACTGCAGGAAGAAATGTACATTCTGTATTTTATTTTTTTATTTTTTTATTTTTTTGCAGATTTAGCGACGTTTATCGACGTTTATCGACGTCCACCGACGGACGTTTGCGTCGGTAAACGTCGGTAAATCTGCAATATTTTCCAGGGTACCGACGTTTACCGACGTCCTTATACGTCGGAGCACGTCGGTAAACGTCGGTGCACGTGGATAATCATCCCAGGAATTACCGACATTTATTGACATTTTAAACGACGGTAAACGTCGATAAATTTCTAGGATTTTACCGACGTGTAGCGACTTTGAACACGTCGCTAAACCACCGACGACATAACGGTAATCGTCGATAAATTTACCGACGCGTAGCGACGTTATACAGGTCGCTAATCCACCCGACACGACGGTAGACGTCGGTAATATACCGACGTATATACGTCGGTACACGTCGGTACTAGCGACGTTTGGCGACGTTTTGAAGATCAGCGACCTACATTTCCGCGACTTGCCCAAAACGTCGGTAATTTCGTCGCTAAATTTTTTTAGCGACAAAATTTGTCGTTTTAGCGACATCTTTAGGCGTCGCTAAAACGACATATTCGGTAGTGCCTCGTGTATAATGGAGTCCCATTTTATTGTATAACCTAACCTGTTTACATAACCATATTGTGCTCTAAATCACTAGTCACTTACAGTTCTTACTTATCATGTATATATTTTCAGTTTACAAATATCTCTCGTTTTCATGTACATCTTCTTACAGTTCATGTATCTTACTTTTTGCATGCTTTATATTTTCTGTCATGATATGAACTGCGTGAGATGTACTGTGCTCGCTCCTGTCCTGACTGGACCTGTTGAAAATATTACAGATGATACCGAGGACTTCTACCCAACCTACTATGGAGCCCATCTAGACGACACCTGTGAGTTGGACCCACATGAGGATCCAGCTCTAGCTGAGGACGTCATCCCTACTGCTTAGACTAGATTAACTAGGCTTTATCTTATGTTCTTTATGTCATTTGTATTGACTTTAGAGTTGTATTATTTTCTGGATGGTTGTGATGTTGTGTCGTTTAGACACTTAGACTTTTGTTCGGTTTGTATGTTCTCTTTGAGATTTCATATTTATCATATCGTGTTATTTTTATCTCTAGATTTGTGATTGAGTTGTACCTTATGTGATTTGTCCTCCGTTCGGAGAGTATATCATATTGTATTTAGTTTGTGATAGTGACCTAGGACAGCGTTCTACGTCGACACTGGCGTAGGCTGGACGTACCCACTTCTCGTGTCCCTACATTGGGTGCTGGTCGTAACGGGGGTCACTGGGGTCTCGGTGGGGGGGTGCTGGGCTCAAGGAAAATTTGGCAGATAAAAACGAGTATGGGGGGTAATGCAAACTCAAATCCTATATCAAACAATTTAGCGGCATCTCAAATAGACATCGCTAACCGTAGATGATCTTTTAATATACTCAATGTAAATGTTATAACGTCACTAAACGTCGTTGTTATTAAAAAATTAGCGACGTCCAATAACTCCTAGCGGCGTCTATTTCCATAATACTAATGGTAGTTGCAAGACGTCGCGGAACGTCGCCAATAGCAACGTATTGCGGCATTGTAATGGTGTCGCTAAATTCTTATGATCTAGCGACATTTTGTTCTGACGTCGCTAATAACGTCGCTAATTGGCCAAATTATAGTAATGCTCATTAACTCACACTAGCTCCTAAATTGCTAGCTCCATGGTTTGCTTGACGGGTGCTTGGTTTTCCAAATGGGAGAAGTCGCCTCTATTTACGGGGAAAATTAAGTGATAGCAATAAAAATCTCTAGAAGTGTTGGGAGTTTGGAAGAAAGGTGGAAGAATAAAGACTTGGCTAAAAGATTTCATTATTTGGCATGACATGAAGAGAGTTTTAGAGCTATAATTAAAACTTTGGTACTTGGAAAAATCTAAATGGAAAAGAGGAAAGATGGTAAACATATTTTTAGATGGATAGAAGGCTGAGGATTATTCTAGAAGTAGGAGCAGGCGGAAAAAAAATGGCTTATTTAGTAACGTCTCATATAATAGTGGATATTATGGTTTTGGTCTCGAAAATGACCGGTGGTTTGGGTCTCCAAATTACTGTTCACGTAGGCAAATGAACAATGATTTGGAGATCCAAACCCTAACGTCGATCATTTTCGAGATCCAAATACTAATTTTAACTATTATACGAGACCCTATTACTAAATAACCCAAAACAAATTATGGCATGTATGGTCCCCGCCAACGTCTCTCGCCCTGCGAGTGGATATGCTTGGACGATGTACCTAATACAATTGACATCACGTTATAAATCTAATTCGAGTGTTTGGTTGGACAATTTTTTTAGATGTAATATAATGGCCATTACAAGCTTGATTACATTACATCACTTTCTTCTAAAGCCAATTACATTATAAAACTCATGTTATCACAACTATATTACAACTTGAAGCTTACAAAATTACTTCATGTATTATTTTTAAATTTCTTGTTAATATTATTTATTATTAATATTATATTTTATTATTTATTATTCTTTTTTAATTTATTATTTTCTCTTTATTTCTTTTTTTTGTAATTTGTATTTTCAAGTTCTTAATTTATTTTTTAAAATTTATTATTAATTTTAACTTTTATATTTAATTTTAATTTTTTATCTATTAATCTTTATATTTTTTTGGTATTATTTTTAAATTTTTATTACATTAAAAACTAAAATACATTACATGGTAAACCAGACATTTGAATAAATTAATATTTTATTACATAATTTTTTTTAATGAATTTTATTACATAATTTGATTATGTGTTCCAATCCATCATTTGATAAATTAATATTTTATTATATAATTTGATTATATGTTCCAATCCAACATAGTAATATAATTGAAATTCTATTATATTATAAACTCAAGTACATTACCATCACAATTACAATTAATAATTACAATAAAATGAAACAAACTCAACTTTAGTGTTGTCATCTCACCACTAACATCTTCGCACACGATCTTCTTCCTAAAGTTCTATACAGCTTCATTGGTTATAACGATTGACGAAATCAATTTCAACGAAACAATAAATGATGTATAAACAATGATTTATTGTGCGTCTGTATAGTAAGGTACAACGATAATGATTGATTTGCATACAATCTCAGTTTGTCAGAAAGCCGATGTGCCGAGGCTGAATAGTTCTTCACTAGACGCTTTTTTTTTTAACATATTGGAGACCAGATTGACCTTCCTGTTGTCCAGAGTACAAATAGAAATGGTCAAGTGTCCATATATGCCAAACCAACTTGTGCCCGACCCTCAATGTTGGAAAAACCGGACAGTCCGACGGTTGGACCGGATCCAACCGATTTATGCTAAAAAATTGGTTCTATCCGACTAAAATCGGATCTTTTAAAAAGCTGTTAATTTTTTGTCAAAATCGGATTCAATCGATAAACCAGCCAAACCGGTTCACAACTCACAGGCCAATTTTGATTTTTTTTTTTTTTAGAATTTTTTTAAAATAATTATCATGTGAAAACCATTTTATTTTTTGTTTGATTTTGATCGACATTATAGTTGTAAAATTAAACCAAACCAACATACTTATCACCAAACCAAACTAAACCAAGAAGTAAATATGGATATCTTGCCTATTTGAACCAAACCAAACCAAGTCTATTTGTACCCGGTTGAACCCCGGTCAGACCTGTACCAAAAAATTTCGGTTTGATTATCGGTCCGGTTTTTAAAACATTGGGCGAGGGCTCAAACCATGGACAGGCTCGACCCAGGGGTAAGCCAGACAAGACTTTGGTATCTGCTTAGGACATTCCTCTAGACTCAACTTAACCCTACAAGAGATCGGAATCACATGTGACCCTCCATAATCAGCCCACAATAAGAATCAATGAACAACCAAAATTAGTTCGGAATAGAACAACCCAGCCCTCGGGGCCGGTCGCAGAAGAAACTATAATGGTCAAACAAAGGCGTTTAGCCGAGGTGCCTGCTAAAGATACTTGTTGAAGGAAGGATCAGTCGTCTCCATCCGTTCCAATGTCTTCTTCCTGCCATAAGTATCGATCACACAGGTGCAATGGTGAGAACATATATAATTTCTTTGAGAGCACAATTAATCAGCCGGCAAACATATGTATTTCCTTACATTGGCATTATCCCTTGAACGTTTTCCGCAGCCCCATGCTAACAGCCAAGCAAGAAAGTTCATCTGGTCGAAAATTCATGATATTACCGTCTCCTTCCTCCCCTCTCTTGTTTTCCTTTCTACATTTTTTGAGGAAGCATGGAGAAAGAAGAGGCGAGCTATTATGAGGCCGCGAGCTATTATGAGGACGAGAGCGAAGAAAGTTCCGAATATACAAAGGAGGCCCCAATTATACAAGATGAGGAGAAGAAGAAGAAGAAGAAAGAAGAAGAAGGGAGGAGTCAGGACCCTTCCGTTCGTCATGGGTACGATGATACATGCATCTTTCAAATGTGTTTTACTTGTTTCAATGTATGTTTTTTTTTAGCGATGTCCGAACGTAATGCACATGACTTTATGCACACTGAGTTACATGTTTTTTGGGTCCACTGTCCTCAATTCACGTACACACACCCACGCCTCCCCCCGTGGTTTGATCCCGAGACCGTCCACCTAGCTAGAGAGATTATACCTCTCCTCGCTGGCAGTGTCGGACTTTAGATTTTTGTTGCCTGCGACGAACTCTAAAAGTGGTGCCCTCAAAAGTTATTGTTCGTATTAATTAAAAATTCATCAAATTGTTTTCTTGTTCGAGGCATGATTGCTTCTCTAGAAAATAAATTAATAAGAGATGAGAAAGGCCGAATCGATTTTACACTTCTTATAATAATAAGTAAAGGTGCCAACGGTTTTGACAAATTCAAGTTCTTGCTTTCGGAAAACCAAATAATATTAAAAAAAATAGTATATTTAATACATTTAGACATAATTTTATATAATATTTGTTATTTTTTATTAATTTGAGATAAATAATTTGTTCTTCTTATTATTAATTGCATAGAAAAAAAAAATGAAACTTATTATAAATATATCACATGACATTTCAATTTGACAATATGTAACGAAAACTATGCAATCAAATGACATTATCATAATTTTTCAACAAATAATAATAATTAAACAATCAACAATAAATATAAAAATATTTTGTTTCTCAATTTCTCTATTATTTGATTTCAATCTTAGTAGGAATAACTATGTAATCAAATTTCTAAAACATATATTTTTTAATAAGTTAGTCAACCACAAATAAAGAACTAAAGATAATCAACAATAATTTATAGAAAAATATAATAAATTATAAAGCTCACCTTATGTAAAGGGACTGATTTTAGTACACTACCAAAATAAGTGGATTTAGCGACGCCCAAAAACGTCGGAAAAACAACAAAATCCGTCGCTAATATGTATCACCGATTTACCGACGTTTAGGTTTTGTCGCCGTTTCCTTAGTCGCTGATTACAAAACGTCGCTGAACGTCGCAATTACCGACATTCAGCGACGTAACAGTACGTCGGTGAGTTATCGACGTTTATCGTCGTTCCGTCGGTATATTAGCGACGTATATGTAGTCGCTACACGTCGGTAAAGACCTGGAATATTTACCGACGTCTACCGTCGTTTCGTCGGTAATATAGCGACGTGAATTTTGTCGCTAGACGTCGGTAAAGGTCCTGTACATTTTTGCAGCTAGTGTCGGTAAACGTCGGTAAATACGTCGGAGAGCTGTACTTTTTTGCAGTTAGTCGTCGGTAAAACGTCGGAAAAAATATTATTTGCAGCTTGTCGTCGGTAAACGTCGGAACACGACGTCGCTAAACGTCAGTAAGCGTCGCTAAACGTCGCTAAAGTTGTAAAAAAATAAAAAAAATAAAACACAGATTCTTTATTACCACTCACAATTCTATAAAACACATATAGGTACACATTCAAATCCCCACTCACAATTCCAAATCACAGCGCATTCAAACCCCCACTCACAATTCCAAATCACAGATAGCTTTAATCTAAGTTAATTAACATCCAATCCAAACACAATTAACATTTATCGACGAAGGAATTAACATCCAATCCAAACAAGTCACAAGTCAATTCGATACAAACACAACTAACATCCAATACAAACATCCAATCATAAGTCACAAACATAAGATGATACAAACACAAACAAAAGTCCTAACTAGGACTACTAGTGATCTGGTGCAGGAGGGGCACCGCCGCGACGAAGGCGTAAAAACTCCTCATACTCCGCAAGTGAAATCGATACAGATGGAGCGCCAGGCTGTGACGTCGGTGGAGTCGGTGTCGAAGAAGAAGGCGGTGGAGGCGGCGGAGTCGACGACGATGAAGGCGCACCCAGAGTACCAGCATGCTCCAACGCTGTAAGTCGCTGGTTGTATGAATCCATGATAGATAACATTCTACCACTGCTCTGGACCATCGAATCCTGCGCCAATCTCACCGTCTCGGCCATGGTCACCTGTCCTCTGCAACTCCGTCACCGTGCGCTCTAACCCTCCAACGGCGCGCTCTGTCCTCTCAGTCGTCTCCCTGAGGTCTATAATGCCGCGGTCGAGCGCATCCAATCGTGCTAGCAGCGCAGGATCGTCCGTAGGATGCTGAGACTGCTGCTCGATCCGTCGTAGCAGGTCGTCACGGAGAGACTCCATCATCTGGTGGACTCGGGCAGACTCCTGGGACGGCTGTGGACCATGCACACTAGCAGGAGATGTCCTAGAGGACTGGGTCGCAACTAGGGCGCCATAGGATCCCGTACCGTAGTACGTACCCCTACGGAGGCCACCAGCGGCGGTCATCCACAGCTCGTCCGCCGACGGAGCTTGAGTGGGCTGCGAGGAAGTACCGGCCTCTCCTGCATCAGGTGCACTAGCAGCCGCCCGTTCCCGCAGCCTCGTATACTCGGCCTAGAAAGTATGGATAGTACTCTATGATTTCTAATTTCTAATTAATGTACTTATTTTTACTAACTTCATGAATATTTATTTGCATCATATTTACTAAGTTATATTAAAATGGACACGAAGTATTACATTAAGATAACGTATTGTAATACTTACATAGGTCTGCTCGGCCCTCTCGTCAATAAGGACTCCGCCCTTCCGATGGGTGGCTAGGAAGACGGTCACCATGTCGGCGTTACCGACCTTCCTTACCTGTAATTAATATATTATCTTAGTATAATTTATATGATTTGCATTAAAATAATATTTCTAAAAGAGAAAGACATACCAGACGACGGAAATATTCCGTCATCGGAATCGACCCACCGCACCACTTCGAGGCATGTTGCCTAGCCGCCTTAGCCTTCTCCGACTTCTCCTTGTACCTTGGCTCGTTGAATCGAGCCTTCATCTCATTCCACTGATCAGGGGTGATCCAACCTTTGATCGGCTTTCCGGCACGATCACGTTCCTTCTGATCATTAATAGAGTCGCGGATCAGCTTAGCAGCGACGGAAGGAAACATCCCCTCGATCTGCTCGGCCCGGTGCGGCGGATAGTAAAACATATCCTAGAACAGTACGAAACCAAATATTTATCAGTTATATATAATATGCATAAATTAATTGATTCATGTTAAAAACAAATCTATTTTAACCTTGAAGCGCGTAAACCAGAAGTTCTTCCTTTCGTCTGGAGCATCAGAGTAGTTAATCCAGGGACCACCATAATTATGCCTCAGCATATCGCCTAGGCGTCTCTGTACCCCTGGAGGACGATATCTATACATACATTATATTCATGAAAAAGTTAATTTATGATAAAAAAGAAGAAAAAAAAATCATAAACCAAAATACCTACTTTGTACCGTCGGCCCAGATCTCCGTCCTCCCCTCCTCCGGAGGTGCGCACGCATCATCTTCATGATGCTGGTCGGCCGTCGGCGCATCCTCCTCGGCCATCTGCTCATCCGTCTCCATCGTCGTATCAACATCAGGAACGCTAGACGGGGGAGCCCTCTCAACAGGTCTGGAACTACTCGTCCCAGGAGATATGCCACGTGACGTCGTCCCAACCGGCCCAGCTACTGTCCGATATGGGAGTAATCGGCGACGAGGATCCAGAGCCGTACCAATAGGAGGTACCGAAGGCAAACTCCGTCCCCTAGCAGTACCTGTAGGAAGTACCGGAGGATCCCGACCTCCTCGTGGCCCTCGCAAATGTCCGCGACGACCTGCCATACCTGATAACAGCATATGATAGTACAAGATATAATAGAGACTAAAAATATGACAGTACAACAAATAATAGAGACTAGAAATATGACAGTACAACAAATATTAGAGACTAGAAATATGACAGTACAACAAATAATAGAGAATAGAAATATGACAGTACAACAAAGATAATAACCAAGGTAACATATGATGATACATTCTACAATAAACATCTAAGTCCAGATAATATATTCTAGAAGAAACATCTAAGTCCAGATAAGTATATCTCTCTCAATCATCTTCAGAATAATCATCTTGTTCGTCTTCCTCGACCTCATCTTCCTCTTCCTCCTCATCTTCACTTTCGTCTTCACCTTCGTCGGCTTCGTCTTCCTCTTCGGATAATTCTACATCTTCTACATTATGTGTCGTGTAATGCGTAACTTCCGTGGAGTCCACATCGACAATATTGGTTACAGGAGGTAGCTCGTCCTCCTGGTAAGCTTTTTCATCAACATCAAAAGTATCTCTAGCTTTAGTCTTGCATACTGCCCACCAGTCAGACTTCGTTGCTCCCCGTCTCGGATAAGCTGTGAAATACACGAGCTGAGCCTGAGTTGCTAGGACAAACGGTTCGTAGCCTTGATATCTACGCTTGTAGTTTATATCCACAAGACCATGCTTGTCAATTTTCCAGCCTTGATTTTCAATCGGATCGAACCATTCACACTTGAACAACACGATCTTTGCAGGTTCTCTGCCATAATTATATGACAACTCCATAATCTCTCGCAAGATGCCAAAGAAATCATTTCCTGGATCGACGTCTTTGTAGTTCGAAGACTTGATACACAAACAACTGTTCTTCGTGGAATCAAGATCCAGGAAGCTGTCTCTGATCGGAGCATTTGTCGACTTGAACCGAAAGCCATTGACACAATAACTTGGCCATGTTTTAACAAAAGTAATTGGTCCCTTGGCAAGAGTTCTAATTAATTCAATCTCGGGTGAAATTAGACGATCGACCTGAATATCAAAGAAGAGATAATAAGTTATTTATTGCGCAGTTGCATTAGAAGAGGCCAGTAAATATTACCGAACTGCTTACATATTCGCTCAACCAAGAAGGAAAATGACGTCTCATTTCTTGTTCTAATGCTTCGTCTGTTAGGTAGGGTCTAACCAGCCTCAACTCATCATTATATGTGCTGGAAAACAACGAAGCATTAGAACGATTAGTACAATTATTAGCTTATACTATTACATTGAGATGACGTAAACTCATCATTCCTTACTTACCCCTCTAGCTTCTCCACTTCATCCTCGTCGCAATTGAGTAATACATACAACTGAGCAGCCCTTAGCTCTTCGTCATTCAAATATCTCTTCTTCATTTTCCCCGAAGGCTTTCCGGACGCATTGAATACTTTCAGTATTCCATCATTAAATTTTTTATATCCGTCGTCGTTTCTCGGAGCCCTCGTTCTATTCGTAGCAACATGAGGTTTGAAATAGGAGGAGCAGAAATTTGTAATCTCCTCGAGAATATAGGCTTCACAAATAGAACCCTCGACCCGAGCCTTTTTTTACCTTTCTTTTTAGGTGATTCAAATGTCGCTCGAACGGGTACATCCATCGATATTCGACGGGTCCACCAACACGTGCCTCGTAGGAAAGATGAATCGGCAAATGCTCCATAGAGTCGAAGAATCCAGGAGGAAACACCCTCTCTAGCTTGCACAGTGTTACCGCAATGTCCTTCTCTTGCTTTTCTAGACGATCAACGAGCAATTTCTTAGAACAAAGGTCCCTGAAGAATATGCTAAGCTCCGTCAATGGATCTCAAACTGTCTGCGGTAAGAATTCCCGAAATGCAATCGGAATTAACCGCTCCATGAATACGTGACAATCATGGCTCTTCATACCTGTCAGTTTGTTCTCCTTGAGGTCGACGCATCTTCTCAAGTTTGAAACATACCCATCTGAAAATTTCAGACCTTGAATCCACCTACAAAGCCTCACTTTATCCTCCTTCTCCAGTGAGAAAATTGCCTTAGGCTGCTTCAACTTCCCATTCCCGTCCTCTATCAAATGCAATGCAGGACGTCTACATATTTCTTTCAAGTCCAATCTAGCCTTAGGATTGTCTTTCGTCTTCCCTTTACGTCCATTACAGTATTAATTATGTTGTCAAACACATTCTTCTCAATATGCATGACATCAAGGTTATGTCTAATCAGATTGGTGCTCCAGTATGGCAGATCCCAGAATATACTCCTCTTCGTCCAGTTATGAGTGCGACCAAATCCGTCACACTTGTAGCCCGTAGCAGGGCTCAATAGCACTTGGTAAATCTCTAACCTCCTCCCATATCGTGGCTCCGCACCACCTTGTCGGTGGATCACCCTTCTCCACAACGCCAGCACGAAAAGCATTTGTTCCTCCGGTACGGATGATCCTTCGGCAGGAATTGTCGATGACAATCGAAGAAGCACGGTTTGCCTCCGTGTTTCAAACGGAAAGCCTTAGTGTCGTCCATGCAACACGGACATGAAAGACGACCATGCGTGCTCCATCCAGATAACATTCCATAGGCCGAAAAGTCGTTGATGGTCCACATAAGTGCTGCCCGCATCTGGAAATTTTGTTTTCTAGATACATCGTACGTGTTGGAACCTATTCCCACAGCTGATTCAACTCATCAATCAATGGCTGTAAATAAATATCGATGTTCCTTTTCGGATTGTTCGGACCTGGGATAATAACGGTGAGGAACATATATGGAGTCTTCATGCACATCCAAGGCGGTAGATTATACGGGGTGACGATCACAGGCCAACACGAATACTGGGATCCCGAAAGTCCGAATGGGGTAAAACCGTCAGAGCAGAGACCCAATCTAACATTACGCGGATCAGAAGCAAAATCTGGATACTCTCGATCAAAGTGCTTCCATGCTTCTCCATCAGATGGGTGATCCAACACTCCTTCGGTATGTTCCCGCTTATGCCAACTCATGTTTTCTGCAGTTTCCTTCACCATAAACAACCGCTGCAAACGCGGCGTCAACGGCAAGTAGTGCATCGAAGAGGTAGGCTTCCTGGCACCGACAGACTTTCCTCTACCACAGGCCTTGTAGCGATCGACACCACAAAATCTGCAGGCGTCTTCATCCTTGTCGTCTTTGTAGTACAACATGCACCCGTTGCGACAGGCATCGATTTTTTCATATCCCATCCAGAGCGATCTAACCATCCTCTTAGACCGGTAGAAGTCTTTAGGCAACTTCGCACCCTCAGGCAATATTTCTATAAGCAACTCCATAATACGGTTGTAGCAATCTTGCGACATGTTAAAATCGGACTTGATGCTCAACAATCTTGTAACCACCTCCAACGGTGAATGATCCTCACAACCAGGATATAATGGAGTCCTTGCATTCTCCAGCAACTCCATGAACTGTGCAGCATCGGGGTTCGGTGCCTCCTCAGGTGCATCATGATCATCCGGATCGAAACTAGGCCCGGCCGTGTCAAAAACCATGTTCACCAACCCATCGTCGTAAGGAGCGTTGTTGTGGACATCCACATAAGGCTCGTACTCCGATGCTAAAGACACAAGTTTTCCGTGCTCGCTCCACTGATAGTAATTCGGCGTGAAACCCTTCGAGTACAAATGATACGTGACATCCACTTCTGGATGATATTTCAAGTTGCGACATCTCACACACGGACACTTAATTTTGGTACCGTCCATGTACTGAGGGAACGCCTTGGCAAACTGCAGGAACTGGTGTACACCCTCTATGAATTCATCCCGCACACGCACATGTCATCAGGATGACGGTTGTACATCCAAGTACGATTCCGCAGATAGTAATTCAGCTCCATAATTCTGTAAGATAGATACATCAAGATAGTGAAAATCTGTATCGTAAGACAAAAAACATATAGTATATAATCATGTAACTGGTGGATCCGCTAGCTAGTAAGCCGGATGTACTTAATATCAGAGAGTATCAGATTAGTATTAGTATATAGGTTAGGTAGACCGTATCAGAGAGTATCAGATTAGTATCAGAAGAAGAGGAGGAGCAGATGGGTCCAGAGCCATGGTGGAGAAGGAGAAGTAACATGAGAGCAGTTTCCGCCATAACATCTCCTGGCTCTGCTGGCAACTGAAGTCCAGATGCTACAAAGGACGATCCTTCGCTGAAATTAACTACAACACCCATCAGTTCAAGTTCATTCCTAGATGAGTATATTCCAATGCCGTAGAGGAAGGTCAACAAACTGATGGCTTCTATGGCATTGGAATCTACTCATATAGGAATGAACTTGAACTGATGGGTGTTGTAGTCGATTTCAGCGAAGGATCGTCCTTTGTAGCATCTGGACTTCAGTTGCCAGCAGAGCCACAGGAGATGTTACGGCAGAAAACTGCTCTCATGTTACTTCTCCTCCTCCACCATAGCTCTGGACCCATCTGCTCCTCCCTTCTTCCCTTCTTCTCATTCGACTATCTCGGCCTCCTATTCGGCCTACTATTCCAATACCGATACTTTGAACCTTGATCTTAACACAAACCTATATACTGATCGATACTAATCTGCTACGTCCGATACTAAGTATATACGGTCGATACTGATAGCGATAGTCCGATACCGATAGCGATAGTCCGATACCGATAGTTCGATCGATACCGATAGTTCGATACCGATAGCGATAGTCCGATACCGATAGCGATAGTTCGATACCGATAGCGATAGTCCGATACAGATACACATGGACCTACATATATATATATCACTAGTAGCCATACTCCTCTACATACTACTCTACACTAGGATCTAGTAACCATATACTAAGTCAAAATCTAGGGTTTGACTGAATATGGGTTAACTTTCTGGTCAAACTAAGTCAAAATCTAGGTTTAATAGGGTGTGTGGTGTTCACCATGTCAAAGTTCAGTCCATCTCTGGTGGACTCAAAAATGTACAACAGGTGAGGAGAGTGTTAACCCCAGGTTTAGACATCTAACCCAAGTCAGTCTAATGAGATTCAATCTCAGATTTAACAAGTGTTTTCAGATTTACGAGAGGAAAAAGGTAAAACCCAAGTTGCCAAAAATGTATGCAAGTTTAACAGTTCATATAAATCTCAAGTTATATGCATGAAGGAAAGGAAAATCAAGTTCAGTCATGTATGCATTCTCAGGTTTCATGTTCAGTTAATCTCAGGTTAATGTTCAAAACAATCTTAGTTATACATTACATCTCAAGTTCATCTCATTTCTCAGTTATTGCATATATTCATATCATGACAGTTTTGAACATGTAAGATATGAAATAAACTTAACATCTACATAACTGTGAACAATATCTAAACAAACTAAAATCCACAAATCAATCCCAGTATTAACATTACATCACAGTCTATATTTATCATTTAATTCATCAATATAAAACTTACAGTTCAGTTGAGTAGCATAACCCATGTAATGCAAACCCAAATTGAACCCCAAAATACAAACCCATGTAATGCAAACCCAAGTTGAGTAGCATAACCCATGTAATCATATAACCACATCATTTAGTGAACCATACATTACATTAATTAACCAATTTATTATCCTATTAATCTCTGAAAATTCCCAGAACAGTGTAGGTATCATAGTTATGTAGGGAAACCCCAAACCATCAGTCCCACATGCCCCATCCGAAACCCCAAACCTAGTTTACATCTTCTTTCCCAATTTTAAAGGACTACGCCATCTCCAATGGGGGTTTACATTGATCAGAATAATATGCAAAAAAAAAAAAAAGTAATAAAAATGGCGTTAGGGTTAGGGTTTACCAAATTGACGAGGGGAAGAGGGGGTCGACGGTCTCCGGAGGACGGGGTCGGTGCTCGCGGCGGTCACGAAGGTCGGGGATAGGAGAGGGGGTCGGTGCTCGCGGCGGCCACCGACGGTCGGCCGGGGAGCTGATGGGGGGGGGAGGGGGAGGGTTGGGGAGAGGAGAGGGGTCGCCGAGGTCGGTGGGGGTCGCCGAGGGCGCGGTCGGACGGGGGTCGACGGGGTGGGGGAAGCCGGCTCGGGGTCGGGGGGGAAGGAAAATATTGGGGGGAAATAATGGGGGGAATGAAAACTCGAACCTGACCTATATTCACACTTTAGCGACGTCATATAAGAACGTCGGTACACGTCGCTAATATCATTGATATTAGCGATGAAGTAATAAATACGTCGAAAAACGTCGCTAATATCACTAATATTAGCGACGTTTACCGACTTATACGCGACGTGAGCTCTTTAAAACGCAAACGTAGTTTAAATACGTCGCAGAACGTCGCTGTCAGTCGCTAATAGTGACGTCTTGCGACGTTATAAAGAAACGTCGCTAAATTATTATTTTCCTGCGACGTTTTCTTAAAACGTCGCTAATTACGTCGGTAATATGACTTATTTTGGTAGTGGTAGGACTGTAGATCTTTTACGAACTCCAGGAACCGGTCACCTGAGTTTCCGCTATAAAAAAATAACTAGAACACATCTTTGGAGAATATATATATTAATAATTTACAAAAAAAACAAGTAGAACACACCTTCACCTTAAAAAATATATCAATAAATTATAAAACTTACAATAATTTATATTATTATATACAAAAAAAAGAGACTCATCTATGTTGTGGAGGGAAAGGGAGGGATGATTCATTTCCTTCCTTCAAAAGGAACAACCGACCCTATGTGAGACTCATGACTTGTGAGTCTCTTCAAATATTGGAAAGAAAGAAAGAAAGAAATTTCCAAAGTCTCCAAGCAGCCGGCCACATACTCTAAAAAATCTATAAAAAAAAATCTATACCTTACCTAGAAAACATTGTGAATCCGTTGGACCATTTGTTGATCTTCATTGGGTTATTTGTTGCTCTGCTCTGCAGCGAACCAATGAAGAGAACTTAGCTGGACCAGGGTCATCTACAATGGATTATATATATATATATATATATATATATATATTATATATATATATATATATATATTCTTTTTTTGCAGCGGACCAATCAAGAGAACTTAGTTGGGCCAGGGTCATCTCCATGACCGCCATGCGGCCACCCAGCCATCCCATGCCCAGGGGAGGGCTCGAACTTGGGACCTCTCCCAAGTGAGTCCCCCTCCCTAACCACTTTGGCTAGGGACCTTGGACGTATATATATATATATATATATATATATATATATATATATAATATATATATATATCTATATATATATATATATATATATATATATATATATATATATATATATAAAATTTGGTATCCTCTAAATTTTTGGGTCTGAGGCCACTGCCTCATGGGCCTCAAATTAAGTCCGGACCTGCTCGCTGGTTAGCTCAACCAGGGTTATGAATTGTCTGGTATATATCGGTATGCAAAATATGCACATGTTCTTTTAGCCTTAGGAGTTTACAATCAAATCATAGTTTACAGTATCGGCCCATACCATTTCGATAAGGCCGATATCGATACGACTTGGCATGTCCCGATTCGATACCGACCGATATCGATACTAAGTGATATCGACATCGGAAGCCTCTTTTTCAGTCAATTTGGTAAAGAAAATTGAATGAAAATGACAACTCATGAAGTGAGTAGAATCATAATAAACTTGTAAAAACATGTAAAAGAAGAAAACTTATTCATTGCAGGTTATTAACCCATCGACAAGGCCGGTGGTTACTATTTTATTTAATTCCAAAATAACTCTGAAATAATATAGAAATTATTTAAAATTAAGTTATACTATAAAAGATATGTTTAAAAAAACTTTAATAACGTATTATTCGTTTATCTATACCAAAAACATTCAATAGTCTGATCCGAAACCGTCGAAACCTCCGATCCTAATACTCATAGGAAGATACTGATTCCGATACTGATAGTGTGAACCTTGAAACAAATATATCATGAAGTCCTCTCTTATAATGTAGAATGCATGCATACTCCAAAAAACTGGACTCCTTAGTGTCGAAAGAGTAAAAGACACACCATGGTCACTCCATAATATTCTGAAAATACACCAAAATAGATGTCATATATGTATCTCATGTCCTAACTGTGAGGAGTCCTAGTCGTATCCGTGCAACATAGATCATAATACATTTCAAAAAAAGAAAGAAAAAAACTCATAATATAACATTATAGCTCTAATTTCACGCCTTCCAATTTTCTAGCAAATGAGATCTTCGAGAAGGTTGCGAGCACCGGACTTCAGGCAAACATGATCTTCTACCTCATAAGAGTGTTCCACATGACCGGTGCAACCGGTACCAATGTCATCTTCATATGGTCCGCTCTAACCAATTTCCTACCGATATTTGGTGCATTCCTGTCCGATTCCTACTTGGGTCGCTTCCCTGTTATCGCAATGGGATCGGTTATAAGCTTACTGGTAAGTACTCGCTCTATTTCATGTCAATTACTACAAATAATTCTTTCGGAACTATAAGTGGGAGTCGCGTGACACTGAGAGCATTATAATCCTATCTAACACTGTTCTTTCGGAACGAAGGGAATGGTCGTTCTCTGGCTGACCGCGGTGCTGCCAGGAGCGAGGCCGCCCACTTGCAACCTCGTACGTGGCGATTGCGAACCGGCGACAGCATCGCAGCTTGCGCTCCTGTTCTCCGCCTTAGGGCTCATGTCCATTGGAGCCGGTGGCATCCGGCCGTGCTCCCTGGCGTTCGGCGCGGACCAGCTGGAATGTTCCAACAGCCCCAACAAGGAGAAGACCCTGCAGACGTTCTTCAACTGGTACTACGCCGCGGTCGGGCTCTCGGTCGTCGTCTCGGTCACGGTCATCGTCTACATACAGGACAAGAAGGGATTTAACGTTGGGTTTGGCGTTCCGGTGGTGCTCATGATGATATCGGCTGTTACGTTCTTGTTGGGGTCTCCCCTTTATTACAGGGTAAAGGGGGACAAGAACATACTGTCGGAGTTCGGGCAGGTGGTAGCTGTGACTGTGAAGAACCGGCACCTTGCCTTGCCGCCGATGAGTAGCGAAGGGTGGTATCACAAGAAGGATTCTACCCTCAAATATCCCACAGAAAGATTGAGGTAACAAGTAAAATCATATGTTTTCTTACTTACTAGAGTGAAGATTAGGGCCAGTTTAGATTGCAGTTACCTCTCATTTTGGACTCGTTTTCTCACTAGAGTGAAGATTAGGGCCAGTTTGCACTGCAGTGACCTATCATTCTGGACTCTATTTGGTACAAAATACAAGACACAATCACATGAACATTATTAGAGAATATGATAATTAGGTAGTGTTGTCGGAACCGGACTGGGCCGGTGGTCCGACCGGATCCGACCGATTTTGTCAAAAAAAAACAGGTCCGGCCTGACATGAATCAAGTTTTTTGAAGAATCGTCGATTTTTTTCTGAACCGAATTTAACCGGTGAACCAGCCGAACCGATATATTAAGTTTTCTCAAATTTTGGAGTCTTTAAATATAGAAAAACATTCTAGACTAATCCTACAATACATCTAATTACATATTCTTCAACAGACTTTTTTTTTTTCAAACGTGAGCGTTCTGGAAATGAACGTCTAAGCAATATGATGAAATGTAACTGCAATCCAAACAAACCCTAATTTTTCTTTCATTGAAAATCATTTTTTTTTCTCCTTAATTCCTCTAGCATACAAACGTAGAAAAGTATCACTGAATAATTAAATAGCGGGTTATTTACACCAACCACCCCTATGTTTTTGGTTTATAACAAGGGGTACCCCTGATTTCAAAAAATTACACTGATCACCCCCCTTTAGAAAAATAAAATAAAATAGGGGTAGTTAGTGTTATAATTTTTTATTTTTATCTTAAAGTAGGGGTACCCCGTGTAATAAACCAAAAAAGTAGGGGTGATCAGTGTAAATAGTTTAAAAGTAGGGGTACCCCGTGTTATAAATCAAAAACATAGGGATAGTTAGTGTAAATAACCCTTAAATAGCCAAAGAGCCATATAATATGTTAAGAATCTAATAACCATAAGGTGTCATATATATATATATATATATATATATATATATATATAGTCCAACATTGAAGTTTGATAGGGCTCAAGACTCAAGCCTCAAGCTGCCACTGGATTTTATAAAAAATATTATATGTTTTTTTTTTTCCAGTTATAGAGATTTAATAATATATATATATATTAATATATATATATATATATATAATATATTATAGTCCAACATTGAAGTTTGATAGGGCTCAAGACTCAAACCTCAAGCTGCCACTGGATTTTATAAAAAATATTATATGTTTTTTTTTCCAGTTATAGAGATTTAATAATAATTTTATCAAATACATATGCTACTTTAGTGTTTAAGCCATCACCAAAGGGTGGTTCAGTTGTGGAAGTATAATAACCTAGCTAAATTGAGACTAATAAACAAACATAAATTTTTCAGATGAGGCGGATCTTTTGGCCTTCATTGTAGAATGTGCTGATAACTTGTTGTAGTATAAACTAGTAATGAAGTTCTTCAGAATCTTGTAGAAGAGCAGAGAATATAGCTTACTGGTGTTTAATCAAACCTGACAATAGTTTTATGTATTCTATTCATGGAAATTATGTTATTTTATAAATCTAATTACATTTATACATAATTAATCTAAATAGATCAGGATTTTGTTTAATATTGGAATTTGTTTAATCTATTCATGAAAATTATGTTAATACTATACACATTTTGTTCAAGTAAAATGTTGTACATATATTTATGTGTAGTTATAACTAACTTAGATGATTGTGTCAACAATATAGGATTATGAATAGTCTCCTGTAATAAACTCCTCTGTTGTATATATTGAAAGTGAAAAACTATGGGCACTTTAAAGAATACATCAATTATCTTCTCTCCATCTCCACAAACATGAATTGATCCCCAGATAGCACGCTATGATGGTGTTAATCTACAGGACCAAACCCTAAGTCAAGTCCTAGGCCCCTTCAGAAGTTAGAGAATGCTAAGGGTTTTGAACAAATAGAAAACTCTTGCAGGTTCTTGAACAGAGCATGTGTTATTCGAAACCCATCCAAGGACCTGAACCCGGACGGCTCCGCCGCGGATCCGTGGACTCTGTGCACCGTTCAGCAGGTGGAAGACTTCAAATCCGTCGTCCGTGTCCTCCCCATCTGGTCCACCGGCATCGTCACTGCCGTCGCCAACGGCCAAAGCACGTTCCCTACTTCAGGCCGCCTCGATGGACCGCCATGTCGGCTCTAGCTTCCAGGTCCCCGCGGGCTCCGTCGCCGTCTTCGCCATCATTTCCCTCGCCCTTTGGGTCGCCGTCTACGACAGGATCCTCGCACCCCGTCTCGCCAAAATTACCGGCCGCGCCCGAGGCCTCAGTCTCCAGCAACGCATGGGCATTGGACAGGTTAATTATTAACTAGCTAGCCTGCTACTACTATAACAAAACTAGAAATATGTATGGGGTTGTGCATGCAACACATTAATTTACATTACTTATAACAAAAAATTTGCTACAACGAAATTATTTCAGTATAATTGGCTAAACGAAAAAAGAATCGAGAAATTGGCTATTGAGACACGTTCCGACAACTTTAGTTGGCGAAGAATTGGATTGTGTGCTTTCCGCCGACGTCCTTGTTGGTGGAATTCTAGCTTCCATCGACATATAACCTTATTATCTCCGGTATGTATCCTCATTATCTCCGACGAGTGGTGCCTATTGTGTGTTCATTAATGTTCATTCACACTCACACCCATGTACAGAGGGGGAGAGAGTGAAACCCATCCTTGTCACATTCTATAATCTCCCATTTCTCTCATACCAGTACGTAGAGTAGAGTAGAATAGCTAGCTGCACGCGCACACATGCATTATTATAATTTGCTCTACCTAAAATTTTGCCAACTCAGTTGACGGCCAACCCAGTTGGCAGAACGTGTCTCTACAACCAACTTTTCGATTTTTTTTTTTTCTTAAAGCGTTTTGGCAGAACGTGTCTCTACAACCAACTTCTCGATTCTTTTTTTTTCTTAAAGCGTTTCAACTAATTTTACTGAAAATTATTTTGTTGTAGCAAATTTTATGTATTATAACATTTGCATTATATGATTCAAATGACACAACTCGCTACAATAATTGGTGCACTACTTCACCAATTACTATAACTTTTGTTTCAAGGGATTTTTATTTCGTAGCTGCTAAGTTGTCCGCGGTTGCGGGCGTGACCGCAAGCTGACGTGGCGGTCGACCATTGGCCCCCGGTTCAGGTGGGATACGGAGATAGCAGTGTTGGAGTCCAATTTGGATTTGATAACAACATATTTGTGAAATCCAAATCTAATTAAATATTTGATTTGATTAGATTTGGATGCTAATAATTGGTGTTGTGCTATTTTAGATATAATAGGAAATATAACCTAAAATATGATTTTCTGATCCTATATATATGGGATGAGGGTGGAGGCACAAAGCACTCCACAAAGTGAAAATTCGACGTGCTCGTTCACAAGAAAATCTAAAAAAAAAATCCAGAGGCTAACGGCCGGTTACCACAGCCGCGGTTACCAAGGGCAAAATATCATTTTCGTTTTTATTTACAGCCCCTAAGTGTTTGTCCTGTAGACTAGGATTTTCAGCAGAGACAGAGTTTTTTTTTTCTCCTGCTGAAAGAAGTCATAAAATTTTGGACATGTACAGGTTCTGTCGTGCATTTCCATGGCCATCATAGCCATAACCGAGATGGTCCGTCGCCAGAAAGCGATAGAGCAGGGGCTGGAGAACGACAAGAAAGGAGTCGTCGACATGACCGCGATGTGGCTCGTCCCGTTCCACGTGGTGTGCGGGCTGGCGGAGGTGTTCGGCATCATAGGGCAGATAGAGTTCTTCTACTCGGAGCTGCCGAAGAGCCTGGCGAGCCTGGCGGTGGGCTGATGGCGCTCTCGACGGGGTTCGGAAACCTGATGGGGAGCCTGATCGTCTCGATCATCCGGGGAGCGACCGGCAGGAACGGGAGGGTCAGCTGGGTTTCGGATGAGCTGAACAAGGGCCACCTCGACTACTACTACTGGGCGCTCGCGGCAATGTGCGGCGCGAACACGGTACTATTTCGTCTGTAGCTGCGCGTACGGGGAGGAGGGGCTGAACAAAGTCCATGCGGACGAGGTGGAGGAGACGAAGATGGCTGGGACGAAGGAGGTAGACCATACTAACGTGGGATATTCTGTTTCCGCAATGTCCCCTCTCCACGTGTTTTAAGTTTAGCTCTTGTTGTCTAGTGCAAAGTGCATTTTGAGAGCATTATACTTTGTTTATTATATGTGCTTGTTAATAAGGACTATGCTAAGTTAGAGCATCTCCAACCCTATTGTGAGTTTGAAAATAATGGTTGCCACATAGGAATGACAACCATTTTTTCCAAAAGTACTTCTCCAATGCAAATGTGAAATAAAGTGTGGAGTTGACATGGCAATGACATGGCAAAGACAATGTGAAGTTGGTTGTCTAGATCTAGACAATGCACTTCATAATGTCTTTATGTCCACATCATCATTTGTGAATAAAAATATTTATAAAAAGAAGTAGAAGAGTAAAAGTTGCCTTGGAAGTTGTAAAAAATTATTTGTATTGTCTTCTCAATACTTTTGCATTGGAGATGACTTTTTAAACTCATTGTCATTTGTGAATATAATCTTGCCACCTATACAAGACATTGTCTTGTGCCTCATGCCACATAGGATTCACAACACTTAACAAGACAATAGGGTTGGAGATGCTCTTACCCGCAGTACTGTTCTGCAGTTCTGGTCCGTTCGTTAAGTGTCGGTCTTCCATTAGAAAAAATTTGGTGGTAGGTCCGAGCTAGTAGAGGGATAGTGGGCTGCTGCCATGTGGCAGGGCGGTCACGCTCATGGTCTCCGAATTAATAATTACTGTCATGTATATGAGGTTCCCCGGAACCATGGCACTTCTAGTTTTTTTTTCTTCTTCTTTCAATTCATTCCTAGTGAATTCTGCAGTTTGTGTTTGCTAGGGATACCATGAAGTTACATAGGTACATTAGAACCCCAGTTCTAGCAGTACAGTTTGCATTATTATGTGTGTGAAAGGGAATCAAAGAGATTAAAAGACTATGGATAATGTGTTTAGTAGAAGTCAAGGATTTGATCAATAAGCTATGTTGAACCGATAGTGACAAAGACAGGATAGGAGCATTTTCAAATAGGTAAAAATAAGTAGTCATCCAGAACAGGAACACCTACTGTGGAACTTTTGATGGGGGACTCGTGGGTGTACGTGAAATATTGAACGTGCGTGATCACTTTGAATATAGCTTCTAGCTACGACAAGTTCTCTACTCGCTAGCAGAGGGGTTTTTTTTCAATATTGGCGGAGTTTATATGCTTGTTTTAATCTTTCTTCGTGTTATTGGAATAATCACATTTTTGTAATTAGGACTTACTTTGTTAATTGAGAAAAATTATTCCCACCGATTCATCTTAAAAACTTATTGTAATGATAATAATAAGCGGGTAGCACTCGAAGGGTGTAGATGAACAAAACTAAAAGGCCCTTTTGAAAAATTGGAATTATGTTATATCTAATCTTCTTCCAGGATAGCTGAATGAAATTGATATAATTTCTTCTCCATAAGTATTACTCAATTGAGCATAAAACAAGCAATATTTCATATTTGATAATAACTAATTGAGACAAATGAGAGACAGCGAAAGTAGGCATAACTAGTAGATGTCTGACAACTTTGCTTTAGATAACAGACATTGCACTCTTTTTACTAGAGTTCAATTCATCCGCTTCGCTACGCTACGCCATTGAGATAAGGCATCTTTGGCAAAGTTTCCTGATGTTGAATACCTTGATGTTTTCAATAAGCATCAAAGGGTCCGATATGCTCACCTCTATTTTCGAAGTGAACACATCCCATCTTCTTGTTTGTCTCACTTTCAACGGAGGCCTGAATTAATCACCTTGAAATATCTAACACCTAATTTGGTCTTTTTAGCTTAGGCCCAAACTTTTCTAGAAATCATCAACAAATATTACAAAATAAGAAGCATCGCGCGCCAAGTATTTTTTTAATACCTTAAATAGACAATAGACATCCGAGTGAACTAACTCATGCAACTTTGGTTTCCTTCAAGCTGGTGAAATAATGTATAGGCAACTCTAGAGGAGGGTGAATAGATTTTATGTCGATAATCACCAAATAAAAATTAACTTTATATCACCTCCACAAAATAAATATCAATATAGTAAATAAATCAGAGAGAAATGCGGAAGTAAATAAAGATCAGGAGAGCATTCGCAGACACAGCAGTTTTAACCTGGTTTTTCTCGTGGAGGACTACTCCAGGCCTGAGAATTCTAGCTCAGGATTGAAATCCACTATTTGTGAAATAGTGTACAACCACGTGCCTTTACTCAGAAGAGCATGCCAACTTCTTACAGATTCGAAGGTGGTGAAACTTGGAATTGTCCAAGTGACTTTTCTTTCACTCTTGCACACAACTTCTAGCTGATATCGCACTGAGCACCTTGGGCTAAGGAGAGTTGTAGCTTAGGAGATATGGAAGAATAAGGCTTTTGAGTAGTAGAGCTTAGAAAGCTTGAATATTTGATGGTGAGAGATAGAAAGATGATATGAAATGAGAGAAATCAAGCTCTATTTATACTACTCTGGGGAGGCAGAGTTCGGCCCGAATTCTGTCCCAAGAATTCAAATTTTTGAATGTTGGACAGCTTGTACCAAGCAGGCCCTAAAAATCAGTTCCTGGAAATCATGGGACAGATTTCGGCCCGAACTCTGTGTGGGGGCAGAGTTCGGCCCGAACCCTGCCTCCTAGGGGGCAGAATGGCCTTTAGGCCTTTGTTTGGCTTGGTTCATGAATTGGTCTGTTTGTATGGTAGAGTTTGAAGAGATATGACTGGGGATTGAGATGACACAGTGCGACTCAACGTACACATTCTCCTAGACTCAATAAATTGAAGATTAGAGACTTAGAACAAATAGGAAAACCAAGAGCCCTTTGATGACGTATTTCTTCTGATATTTGAGCAGCTTGAAGACGTCTTTTCCCTTGATATCAGTCATCCAAAGATAAACAGATCTGAAAATCTGAATACCTTTCGGGAGCTTCGCCTCCGAACCCCCGACGGGGGGCGCTGCCCCCTCGACCCCTGTCCGCTGACCAGGAACCCCCGATGCGAGGCCCCGGATAGGTCGCTAGGCGGTTCAAAGAAAGTTTTTTGTATGACGCCGTCTTTGGTCCATCATTAATTCTTCATTGCCTATGTCCTGGTTTGATCATGCTTACTGCATGTCTACAAATACATGTTAGGCCAGCAAAAAATATTGTAGTACAAAACAAGCATAGCAATATAATATAGGACAATTAGAAAAATGCTAAATTTAAGTAGCAACATGATAGTGAGTATATGAATATTAGTGACATCATTATGTTAAACTTAGTTGATTAGCCATATTCAAAAACACGATGTAATCATTAGGCCAACAATCTTTCCCTTTTTTATTATGGCAAATCGGTTAAGTTTAAGACAGATACGATAGATGCATGTATCACTAATAAACACATATTACTAGAAAATTGTGTGCTAACTTAAACTTATTTCTTTCCCTTTGACATGATCAAAAAAATAAGCTCCCCCGTAATAAGAGATAAAAACGAACTCAGGCATAAGTAAATGAGGAAGGCATAGACAATCATGATCAAGATATACTAAATAAAGAACAATGGGAGAAGTGTGTAAAGACAAGTATAGAAACTACATGCCAAATGTAGAGTGCCTAATAGAAAATAGCTTATCAAAACACAAATAGTTGGTAAAACTGAAAGAATTTGAAAATAATCAATAGATAGTTTACCAACATGAATTCCAAGAATGACATCCAAAAACATATATGATATGAAATAGTGCTCTAGTTTTGGAAGAGAATTATGAAAAAAAATCAGTCAAAAACCATAGGGATTAGATAATTGCAAATAATAGATATCATCAAAGAAGAAAAATACCAATTGAAATATTGAAAATATAAACTTGAGATCAATTGAAATAAATAAACTTGAAACATTGATCAATGAAACTATGATAGTCACAATTGTCCACAGATAAATAGTGGAATAAAATAAACGAATGATCAATGTAAAATAGAGTCAATTGATAAAAATAATCTCATTATTTATAAATCTATTTGCTTATCCAAAATTCATGCATTTGAACTCAATTACCTTATCATGCTATATGAATACCCTTTAGATAAATATGAAGGTAAAGGAAAAAAAAAATGTTTGAGAAAGAAAAATTCAGTTGACTTGAATGCTCCCCTCAATATAGATAAAATTATAAATTTTGGGTAAATCCTCAACAAGAAAAGCTAAATCAATTAAGCATACAAGGAAAACCAAATCAAATAAAGCATAATAGTCATCAAGATAAGATATAAAAGTTAATATTAACGAGATCATATAAATGAGAGAGATAATATGATGAAAAAAATAGCATATACTCTCATAAACCTTTCACAAAATAACAGTATCATAACCTCAATCACTAATATGTAAATAATGATAAAAAAATGGGTCAATGATGAAATAGGTATACGACATATTAAAGGGTATAAATGAATTGAACCAATTTATTTGCTCCCCCTTAGAATATGCGTAACTAGTTCCAAAGCACTTATAGCATAAAAATAATAACTTCAAGATCTAGGGTAAATCAACTATTGATATCTCCCCCTTGCTCAATGCATATAAGGCTATAAGATCATCATAAAATGAATAATATCATCTTTAGTTAAGAAGAGATATCCAATTAATAGCCAAAATAATATTCTAATTAAGCACATCTAATCAAAAGAGACATACATTAGCCTATAGAAGAATTAAATATATATCAATGCATGTTACCTTTTGAGAAGAAGGTTATCATGAAAAGAAATAAGGTCCATTTAAAACAATCATGATGAGAATCACGATATAGCAAAAAAATTAAAAGTCAAAAATCATGTCCATGATTATCTAATTTAGAAACGAATCAACCAATTTATTACTTTGCATGGACTATGTATGTTTTACCACATATGTACCCATCAACGGGTAATAATCCAACATTGCTAATACTAAATGAGAAACCATTGAAGTTCAAATAGCAAAGAGCATATGTGATAATCCATGAGCAGTCAAAGTAGAGTAATAAATTAAATTTATAACCACATAATTAGATAATATAGGACTACTCAATCATTAGGATCATTCATAAAGTAAACCAATAAATAATTATATATAATCCGTCATAAATTTCATCTAAAAATCATATAAACAAACCAATGGAAAATATAGAAAAGAGTCAATCTTATTTAAATGATTGCAAATTATTCCAAAGAAATGATAATATAATAAAATATGACTCAAAAGATGAGAGAAATTTAATAGATGCTTACCAATGACTAGTATATAAGAAAGTTAAAGTGATGAATCACAAACCTCAATGGAAACAGGATTAAATAAAAAAATGTCAAACTAATTTTAGAGACCAAACATATGTATCTAAAATAGAATACAAATCTCATCAAGAAAATTCATAAATCTTGTTTTTGTAAACAAGCATATCACATATAGATTGAAATTCAAGAAGATAGCTAGATGAGTAAAAGTGAACAAAAATTATGTAGCTTAACAATACATTACAAATAAGCAAGTTAGCTACATAACTAATTAAGCTTAATGAGGTAGGCCATTAACAGGATAAATGTGCTCATTAAATCTTAAGTCACTAACACTAAAGATACATGCTTAAGCATAGAGTTCAAACTAAGGATAATATATTTTGAATGATCAAAATGATTTATACTCTTTGTTGAGCAAGGATAAGAGAAAGAGGATAACTTAAAATAAAATAATTATGCTCTTCTCAAAATGAGGCTAAAAGGATATTCATGAAAACACAATGAAACAAATCTCTTTGCCAAGTATTGAGGTTAACTGAAGATAATAAAATAATAGATTTATCTAGAGAATGCAAAATTATCACCATTATGAAAGTGTATTCTCTAGAAATGGAAAATCTCAACACATAAGTTCAAATCATAGTAGCTAAGGACATGAGAAGTATGATATATCAATTACATGTATTCTCATGTGCTACAAAAATATCATTGGACAATAATAATAAAATATTATAGCTCAAAATATAGGACTAGATATGATGATGTATTCTGAAACTTAGGGATGGATCCAGAACTAGATAATGGTTGCAAGTAGACCTTAATAAACCTTAAGTCTATAAAGTATTGATCACTTTGGGTTAGCTATAGGGGCCGGTTCCCAGCTAGCGGTAGTCCAAAGGCTAGTAACCGTGTCGCTTCAGGCTATTTACACATGTATGACAGAAGGACCCTTTCGGCTTGTTCCCAAAATGTTCTTTACTTTTAAGAACTTAGATTTAAAGGAATATATGCAGTATCATCAAACAACATCAAAATCCAAAAATTCCAAGTATAAGAAAGGTAAATATCCAAAATAATAATGAAAGAATGATCACCAAAATTTGCTAAGAATATTTTCATAATGCACTTATGGAGATAAATATATAGAAGATAAACTCAAAATGTGCACTAATAAGTACGATAATTTAACAAGTAAGGTAAAGTACAAAACCATGCAATTCTTAAAAGAACTTCCATAAAAGTCATGAACACGATACTAATAAACATTTTCTCTCAACATCCTAACTTGAAGAAGTAAAACAAATAAATATCAGAAGTTAGGAATCATTAATATATTCATATATATCACAAATAGGCATATATGAAAAGATCAAAAATCAATTAAAAGGCATGTATCCATAAAGTCACCCAAGTAAAAGCCAATAAGATATCATCAAAAGAAGACTTTAAGGAAGAAGCTAATTGATTCAAGAAGAGATAACACAAATTTGGTCAAAAGAATCGATAGCTAAAGTATGAGGTAAGCACAAATATGAATAGATACTCTTTAAAATAATATAAAACTTGAGCTTAACTCATATGCCCATAAAAAGTTATTTATACAAAAATATATATCAATATAAGAAATACATGATCTACATGTAAATGGATATTTAATGAATATAGTCATATATCCTTAATGAATGTTTGAAAGATTATCACAAATTCAAAACATGTATAAATATGTTTATTAGGCAAATACATATTCATAAGAGGTTTAAAAAAATAAAACATAAAAATCAATAATAAATATATTATTTAAGCACAAGATTAAAAAGAAGTATAAGTGTATACTTGTCAAGTGATAAGAAGCTTGTGCTACACATATTTCACAAATACCGATTAGGATAAATATGATATTAAAAAGAAATCGACAAGAAGTAATTATCTCAAAACTTTTAAAGACGGAGAGTTAAAATCATATTAACACAAATCAAAACCAAGGTCCTATGGACTAGAGTGACATGCATGCTTTATAAATAAGGATTAAGAATAACGAGCATGCATATATAAATGTGTCACACTACTAAAAAATGTGTGATAAACTACATAGTATGAACTAATCATTTAAGCTAAGTAACTAGTCATGCTAAGAAAATTAACTAAGCATGGTAGTATTATATCTCACATTGATTTATAATAAGCAACTAAAGGATGTCAATTGAGCTAGTAGTAAGACATCAAGAGAAACATGCTAAATTCAACAAATATAAACCATTTAAAGAGAATCGTTTAGCATGTTACCAAAGTGGCTCTAGTGGCCACACTTGTGTGGGTGCAATTGCTTGGAAGATGACCTTTAAGCTTTGCAACCACCAACACGCTCCTCAGTGCTATATCCCGATACAAGAAGCTCCACCTACAACATTAGGCGAAGACTTTGGTATCCAAATAAACTTGGATCCATATTTGTTAGCTTTAGGGACCCATATACTATTTACTCTAGCATTAGTAGAAAAACTCCTACGAATAGGATAAGTTACACTCATGTGTCCAATGCAAGAGCAATAGAAGCACCTAATACTAGTGTGTGCACATGTATCGGAATGAGCATGATTATGAACATGTGACATACTAGAATGATGAATATCTTTAGAGTGAGCATACATAAATTTGGTCTTAAGAATATCATGTTCTAATAGCAAATTATTATGCAAACAAGTAAGAGAATCAAATTTAGCATTTAAAGCATAATTCTATTTTTAAATAAAACAATTCTAGAAATAAAATTATTATTTTATTTCTTTAAAGAGTCAATAGAAGAATCATGCAAATGATTTAGCTCATGTGCTTGCTTCTTAAGATCTTCTATTGATGAGGAAAGAGATTTAATTTTCAAAATTAAAGTCTCATTCAAACTTTTTAAAGAAATACAAGATAAGTTTTGAGAATCAAGTCTAGATAATAAACCATTGTTTTCATTTCTCAAAGCCTCATTAGATTCTTCTAAATGAATAACCTTTTCTGAAAGTTCTTCATTTGTAGAATGAAAAGCCTAACAATCTTTAAGGATTGGTTAGCCATGTCTTTCCACTTAGAGCATTTCTTGCATTTAGAAGAAACATGATTGTCTATGCTACTAGAAGTAAAACCCTCTTTATCGGAGGAGGAGGAATACGATGCCATAGAAAAATTAACAAGGATCTACTCTAAGGATGTTAAGCCTAACAATAGAGTCATTGCTCTGATACCAATTGAAATAACGTATAAGCAACTCTAGAGAAGGGTGAATAGAGTTATGTCGATAATCACCAAAAATTAACTCTATATCACCTCCACAAATAACTATCAATATAGTAAATAAATCAGAGAAATGCGGAAGTATATAAAGATCAGGAGAGCATTCGCAGACATAGCAGTTTTAACCTGGCTTCCCTCGTGGAGAACTAGTCCAGGCCTGAGAACTCTAGCTCAAGATTGAAATCCACTATTTGTGAAATAGTATACAACCACGTGCCTTTACTCAGAAGAGCACGCCAACTTCTTACAGATTCGTAGGTGGTGAAACTTGGAATTGTCCAAGTGACTTTTCTTTCACTCTTGCACACAACTTCTAGCTGATATCATACTGAGCACCTTGGGATAAGGAGAGTTTTGGCTTAGGAGATATGGAAGAATAAGGCTTTTGAGTAGTAGAGCTTAGAAAGGTTGAATATTTGAAGGTGAGAGATAGAAAGATAATATGAAATGAGAGAAATCAAGCTATACTTATACTACTATGGGGAGGCAGAGTTCGGCCCGAATTCTGTCCAAAGAATTCAAATTTTTGAACGTTGGACAGCTTGTACCAAGCAGGCCCTAAAAATTAGTTCCTGGAAATCAGGAGACAGAGTTCGGCCCGAACTCTGCCTCCTAGGTAGCAGAATAGCCTTTAGGCCTTTGTTTGGCTTGGTGGAGCTTGGGCTTGGTTCAGGAATTGGTCTGTTTGTATGGTAGAGCTTGGAGAGATATGTCTGGGGGTTGAGATGACACAGTGCGACTCAACGTACACATTCTCCTAGACTCAATAAATTGAAGATTACAGACTTAGAACAAATAGGAAAACCAAGAGCCCTTTGATGACGTATTTCTTCTGATATTTGAGCAGCCTGAAGACGTCTTTTTCCTTGATAGCAGTCGTCCAAAGATAAATAGATCTGAAAATCTGAATACCTTTCGGGGGCTTCGCCCCCGAACCCCCGACGGGGGCGCTGCCCCCTTGACCCTTGTCCGCTGACCGGGCAGCGGAACCCCCGATGCGAGGCCCCGAATAGGTCGCTAGGCGGTTCAGAGAAATCTTTTTGTATGACGTCGTCTTTGGTCCATCATTAATTCTTCATTGCCTATGTCCTAGTTTGATCATGTTTGATCATGATTACTGCATGTCTACAAATACATGTTAGGCCAGCAAAAAATGTTGTAGTACAAAACAAGCATAGCAATATGATATAGGACAATTAGGACAATGCTAAGTTTAAGTAGCAACATGATAGTGAGTATATGAATATTAGTGACATCATTATGTTAAACTTAGTGAGTATATGAATATTAGTGACATCATTTTGGACTGTCATTTTTAAGCTAAATAAAATGATAGTTATTATCTATCAAATAAAAATGACAGGTAAAACTGTTAAATAACCTATGAATTGGTCAACCACTTATTTTTTTCCTTTTCAACAGTTAAGGTCTATCATTTTTTAGGAAATAGAATTAAAAAATTCTCAATTCGTCCTTATCAAATCTATTTAAACATGTTTATTCTCTATACTAAGCTGAAATATATATGAAAATAGAATTTCGTATAAATATCAACAATGAAAGAAACTCAATCAAAATTATATTAACTAATAAATGTGTTGAGTTTACAAATTAATATTCCAACAAAAACAAATAATAACCCCAATGTTGTCAGCTCACAATGACCTAGTTTACATGATGACCATAGCTGGGAACATGAACGCAGTCTTCATCGTGATCTTCTTTCACTCTGTGCCTTTGAACATTTTATAGATACGGGCTGCTGAGTAGCCAGCAAACCGACCCATGAAAACACACAATAGGACCATGGTCGTCATAAGCCCCCCATGGTTTTAAGGCAAAAGGAAACCAAGCTAGTGTGAAGATCATAGTAACAAGAGCCATCCCAAAGAATTGAACTCTTGTTCCCACATAAACACAGAACAGACCGGAGTTGACAGGTGGCTAGACATCATTGTGGAGTAACTTCCTGTCATGCCCCAAAACCAGAAAACTGGAGAGCGGGGGCAGACATAGCTAGCTACGTATATTGAAGTGCAACCCACCTCGCTATACGGTCACGGCTGTCTAGATACATGAGGGTTTAACTACAAGCCATCAGTCTCCTATGGTCAAGAACATGCCTATTGTCTTAATCACAAGCAAGTAAGTGTTACAAGATGTAAGATCGCCAAATATACAATAATAAGGCATCCCAAACATTACATATTCGGCTAATCATGAAGCTAGTCGTTACAAAATGCCAGGACTAGCAAGAGTTTAGTCATACATGATCAACCCTAGGATCTGTTAATCATGTTACAGCCCGTAGACAGACAGTAAATAAAGGTACAACCGAGCTAACAAGTGCTCGTCGGCTAAACGCCTCAAAAGAATAATTTTACAATAAAGTGGGAGGACAAAAGAAACCCACTCGTTGCCAGGGTTACGCCTGGTGGTCACCATCTGGCTGGAAGGTAGGTAGATCCTCTGGAGCTGCTCCGATATCTGGTCATACAAAACCAGCTGGATCAGACCCCAGAAAGAGCAAGTGCCACAAAGGAGGCTTCACTTAGGAACTAAAACCAACATATCACTATAGAATATTAAAGATAAATAATAAATAAAGAACTGATAATAATAGAGATAACAACAGTAAACTGAGTACGAAGAAACCATTCAAGTAGCCAGGTCACAACCCTTAAACCAAACAAGGACCGGGGTTGTAATCCTTCACCTGAATAGAAACCCGTCTCAAATACTATTGGTAAGGTAACAAGACAATAAACGAAGGAAGGACACAGAACTGCTCCGGAAGCCAGGTTACAATCCTTAAACTAAACAAGGACAGAGGTTGTAACCCTTCGCCTGAACAGAACTGGACCACTTATCTTTATTGCTAAGGCCAGTATAAATAATTAATCATACTGTTAAAGGGAAGTAAAATATGACGAGCATGGCATGGGGTACAATAAGACAATAAACGAAGAGAGGACACAAAACTGCTCCGGGAGCCAGGTTACAACCCTTAAACCAAACAAGAACCGTGGTTGTAACCCTTCGCCTGAACAGAACTGGACCCCCGATCTTTATTGTTAAGGTAGGCTCAATAAGCATGAAGATATATGATAAGATAACCATGGAACTATTCAGATAGTCAAGTTACAACCCTTAAACCAAACAAGGACCGGAGTTGTAACCCTTCATCTGAACAGAACTTGGTATCCAATTATTTATCGATACGAGAAATCATGTCATGATATAATCTTGTACCGGATCACGATAAACTAGACTAGGCTGGACTCCATCCAATCAATCACGGCCAAGCAATAAGTACGGCTTGATACTTTAACTAACTAGGATTATCACAGGCCTAGTTACTATTAAGATGCAATAAGATTATCCCAACAGCCACAAGCCCTGCAGACCATCCAGTTATCCGGGTCGAATGTCCATTTATGAAGGGTGCACCACATGACTGTGTGCTGGAAATGTGCCCTATTCGTCGGTAGGCTACAAGTCCACTTAATGCACCCAGATAACGGGATTGCCTGTAGCTGGGAATCTCTTCATGTCTACTTAATTATTCTAGTTTATTAGCCTTAGTCAATTACTGTAGGTATCCCTGACCGTGGTACTCAGGGATCCCCACCCTAGACATGATGTAAGACAGTACTGATTTATTTGTACAAACACAATCGTCTACGGTGTCCAAGTCATTCATACTTGTCGTGTCAGGCTAGCTGTCGTAACAGTATGTCATGATATATCATGCCAGTTTGCTTGTCGAGAGTGTGCCACGTCGGGCCACTATCGTGTTCAGGAATTATGCCAGAATTACATGACATAGACATATATGAGGCATTTTAATAATACTAATAATAATAATAATAATAATAATAAAGTGAACGAGACTGTAGAAGGAGCCATGCGGAAGAGGACATGCACGCTTATGCAGCTGGGAACTGCGCGCTCATGCGGCTGGAATAAGGGCAGGTGCATGCGGCTGGGGAAGGAAAGGGGCGCATGCGGCAGCGAGAACTCTAGCTTATGCGGCTGCGGGTGGAAGGGCCCATGAGGCAGCGGGATGACAACCTTATGCGACTGTAAAGATAGGAGTCTTATGCGGCTGAGATCCAAGGGCAGCTTATGCGGCTCGCGGGGAGCAAGCCTTATGCGGCTGGAGGATCAATAGGTATATGCGGCTGGAGATAGCCTAGGCCTTATGCGGCTGCGAAGAACCTCTCATGCGGCTAGGAATGAATGAGTTCATGCGGCTGAAGGCAAAGTTCATGCGGCTGAATCATGGAGTCTCATGCGACAAAAGTTCATGCGGCTGCGGGGGTGATTAGCTTATGCGGCTGGGATACCAACAAGGCCATACGGCTATGGAGACTTGCCGCATGAAAGTCATACGGCTAAGGTTACCATGCGGCTATGGAGACTGTTCTTCTTCTCCACTATTCCAAGAAGAATAGCCATGAAGTCCTTGACTTCAAGGCTCCATAATTTCCTCATTCTAAGCCCAAATCTAGACTTCCATAGGTCAAAATGGGGCAGAATGAAATGTTCTACAACATGGAACCAACAAAACTTGGAAAAATAATATTAAGTAGATTAAAACCCAAGAAATCCGAAAATACTATAAACTTATGTCTACCCAATTTGAACCATGGGAATTGGAAATGCTAAGTACTAAAGTGTGTTAGAATCTCAAGAGGAAGAGAATGGAACAATAAAAACAAAGTTCCTCCATAAAGCAAGCTACACTTACCTAAGCTCTCTCTCTTACTCTCCTGGTGGTTGAAGAAGTAATGGTGGAGAAGAAGAAGTAATGAAGGAAATTAATGAGAAGAGAGAGAAGGGAGTGGGTTAATAAATGGTGAGGAGATGGTAGGTGGGGGTTCACCTTTGGTTCCTGATGAACCAAGCAAACCAAGCCAGCCGAACCAACCCAAGAATAAACTAGCTAATGAAATGCTAGAATAAATCAAGCAGGGGGACATGCAATACGGGTTAAATTACGTATACGTATACCAAGATACGCAATACGAACCACATGTATTACACTTCCATCCAATCTCTTCCTGGGCTTCATCTTGAGTCTCAAATTGTTGTAGTTTGTTATATCTCTATATAGGGTTTTCATCATGCTCATGGCAACCATACCAGAAAGGAAGAGGATAATCATCAACGAATTGATGATGGAAAAGTAATGAATTTGGTCGTCGTTCATAAGAAGGTAAGTTTCCCAACAAGATGCTCACTTAATGTTGCTGGCCTGTAAGGGGAAAATCCAAAAGTGAAGTAAAAGGCCATCATATGAGGAAAATAACAGCTAACGTAACACAAAAATAAATGGACACCTGAAATGTTACATCATAACTGAACACTGCATATGCCTCGCCTGCTACTTCCTAAGGCGTTTGAGAATGTGGAACTATTTTGGTGTTGGGGTTGCAGGTTACCAGTTTTGGGTTCTATCATCCCACTCACTATACTCATGTTACACACTATTTGGAAATAAAAGGTGACTCAATAATAAGAAACTTCTATAATATAATATAATATTATATATATATTAAGAATATATAATATATATATATATATAGATATAATATATATAATATAATAATATATATATAAATAATATAATAATAATATAATATATATATATTATATTTTTAATATATATATATATAATATATATATATATATATATTAATATATAATAATATATATATATTGTCATAGCTGTATCCAATTATACTATTTATTTTAATTAATTGTATGTTCCTTAAAATTTCTCTCTAATTATTTATTACTATTTATTATAATGAAAAGGATTTAATAATTTAATTAGATGATTTTTATGCAAGTTTATGTATTAAATTTGCAATTGTATTTTTAGACTTATCAACTCATTGGGTTAGGTGTCAATATGAGAGAGTAGGTGGCATTCATATATGTTTAGGTGGCATCTTCTAAGACATGTGGCACTTAATAATGCCACATGGGTTGGATGCATGAAGAGGGGCTCTCTTCATGAGCCACCTCACCCTCTTTCTTCTCCTTCCTCCTTTATTTCTTTTCCTCTCTTATTCCCTTCATCCCCATCACCAAAATCCAAACCCCATCTTTCAAAAAAAAAAAGAGAGAAGGAAGATGAAGAAGAATATGGAGTAAAGAAGGAGAAAATGGAGAAGGAGCAAGCCCTAATTCCCATTTCCAAACCGAAATAATTTTCCCAAGGCAAGTCCTCCCCTACCTATATTAATTACATATAATTTCTAATGGAGTTGTAGAAGCTATAGCACAAGTATTACACTCAAGTAATGTAAATTTGAAAAAAAAATTCCTGCACAGTTTTATTGTGAGACTGTTTTGACCTAATAAACTTCACTAAAATAAAAATATATCTAAACGAGTTATCTAGGAAATTTGACGCCATTTTCAAAAACATAATATGATGGTATTATGATTTACTAGGAGCTACAGGCCATGCAACATGGATGAAATATTCTGGAACGATATTCTGGAATTTATTTTACAGTATTTTCCGGATCAGTTTTGATCTAGCAGACGTGATTAAAATTGAATTATGTCTGAACGAAAATCAAAGAGGAGTAGATAAGATTTCCAACGATATATGATACGATAGGGTTTGAGTTTATATGGTAGAAGTTATGGGTCGTACAACATAGGTGTACAATTCTGGAATTGGATCAGGAATCCAGTGTACACATAATTTTGTACGACAGATTTGACCTACTAAACCCTGTCAAAATGAGAATATGTATGAACAGAAATCGAAGAGGATTCGATAAGCTTTTCAGCGCTATATGATATGATAGTATCTAGATGTATATATTAGGAATTATTAACCGTACAATATCATCGTCGAAACCTGGAAACAATTTCTATAATTTAAGGACACAGCAGCTTTGTATCTTAATTTTGACATATTAAACTTTATCGAATCCAAAATGTGTAAACACGTGTTTCGTAGAAAATTTGATAAGCTTTCTAATGATAATATTATGATGGTATTCAGATTTATATGATATGAGTTATGTTATTTGCAAGTAGAGGACACATGTTTGGGATTCTGGACAACTTAGTTTTGTGTTTTTATATAATTCTTATCTACTATATTAACTGCATGTGACCGGTGTAGAGTTGTTCCACCGAAGGAGCTTTGACCCATTTCAATTCTACGGAGAGTTGCTCCGGGTCGGTTATATTACTGTGTTTGGAGCTCGAAATACAAAGGAGACTCTGCCAAAATTTTCAATAATTTCGGGAGTTGGCCAAAGTTAGAGAATTCCTGGATTAAGAAAACCTAATTGAATAATCTAAGTTTATATCCAGCTTCCTAGTCACAAGATATTACCATATGGCGTGTTGTCTTTGACACACGAGATGGTAAAATAATTTGAACAATTCGTTGCCAACGATTATTACCATATGGCGTGTTGTCTTTGACAAACGAGATGGTAATGGGTTGGATAATCTCCTGAAAATAAGATATTACTGTATGGCATATTATCTTTGACATATGAGATGGTAATTGAGTTGGAACATGATATTAGACATAGGAGTTAATAGACTATTGTCTGTGTTTGTAGTTGCATCATAGGGTGGAAGAGAACAACTGGATCAAGTCTATCAAATTCTTGAATATAATAACAACAGAAAAGCTGATCAGTAGTCCTGCATCTGTAAGGCCTTGCGATGTGGGGTGAGACCTAGCTCACCAACAGAGAACAGTCCACTAAATTCTGAGAATAAAATCAAATTTAAAAAGTTAATGTATACAAGTTTTCCACAAGATGTGGGGGATCGGATCTAAGGCACCGTACCCAATCCAGACACCACCTAGTCCCGGATAAATAGGATTATTGTCAGAAAAATAGAGAATGATCGTGATCCAAATGTGTTCTCTAAACTACATCATCATATAGAAACTTGACTATGATTTTGGTAGTGAATTTAGGTTGTTGTGATTGTGACGGTAGTCGTTATTTATGAATTATTAGAATTTAGTCGTTGGACGAACACTAAGGAAATTCACTAGAATGAGATCTAATCAGAGTCAAATTTTAAGTTATGTTGTAATCCTCAATTAATTTTCATTTCTTTTTACTTTGGAATTCCGAGAATCCGATCATCTCAGTGATTCTCAATTTATTTATTTTATTTTTCGTCTTGACTGAGGACTTGCATGTCGTTTGACGGCCTAGTATTGTTCACTAGATTTGTTGACACTTCCAAGGAGCTGCTATTGTACATTGAAGAAAAGCTGAGAACAAGAACGAAATGTGACGATTGAAGGCAATCATATTGAATTCAATCTTCTTATCATCAATTCAGGTATTAAATATAATTATAATTGGATTAATAGTTGTAATGGGTAAATAGTCCATTTCAAATTTATAATTTTAGAATGCCCATTTGAATAATATTAATTTTATTTTGCCAATTATGACCTGTGATAAACTATCATAGAACCTTACGGGCGACAATCGCGAATATGGTACTATAGTATTCGTATGTCGCGTAGCCTGGGATGATGTTACGTACTCGGTTGTCGTATTCTGGAGCGACGTGACACGTCCTTTAGTGGTGGCCCATGCAGGCCTCAAAAAAGCCTAGGATAGGATTAGGTCTTGATTTGGAGTCATTTATGGTAAATGCAGAATTGAATGTCTTGAAACTTTTCGATATATTCAGATCACATGGAATAAGGATTTAGACTTGATGAGTTACATTTTCGACTGAAAGTTCTCGGAAGATAGAAAATAAATTATGCAAATAATTTTGAGTCTAGTTGGATTCTTTTATAACTAAGTATTGAGGTATACTATAGAGTGAGATTCTAATATAGTTAGCTTGGCAAGTCATATGATAATAAAGATTGATTTGATTTCTTAAGAAGGAATTGGACGGTATAAGATAAAATACTTGGATCCGAATAGAAGTATTGGTTGGATTTGGCCTAGTAAAGGATAGTAGAAAATTCTTTAAGGATCTCGAGCTTGACAACATCAGTAAACTGTGTTGGGTATATCTAGAACTATTATATAGAATAGTATAGTAAGAAAAGAAGGACCATGTAGCCAATAGCCGATAATGATTTAAGATTTTGGAATGAATATAATGTGTTTTTGGAGATTAGCATAGATATAAATATGGTTTGGAAGGATTATTTGGTAAGCTAGTATTAGCAATATCTTTCTTAAGGTATATGCATTTTTGGACGTCGCTAATAGCATATTCTGTAGTGTTATTGTATTAGCTTATTGAATATAGTGTAACTCCATGATACTTGATTTTATTATTCTTAAATCCCGACTCGTCCCTATTTTTTTGCCAGATTTTCATATATCTATTTTCTAAATTCCTAACCTACTTGAAATTTTTTATCTCCTTATGTCATCCCTTATCTTATCAATTTAGAATCCTAATTATATCCTTCTTTTCCATCAATTTATTTTTCAACAGTATTCCTGATTTCAGTAAGTGTTCTCCTTCTAAATATCCTATAGGCATTACTCATTAATTGTTCACTGGATTTTTGTAAAACAATATTTTATTTGAATATTTGTGATTGAATTTCCTGTGAAGGAATATTTATTTATTTTGTGCCCAATTAATGTAATTTTTAAGGGTCTCTTGTTGGAATTGGTTTTGATGATCGAGAATTGTTCTTGAAGGATTAAGATAATATTAGATAGGATTTGGGATAGTGAAACGGATGGCCTGGAAAAAAAATTAATTATATGGATCATGTATGGAATGTTGTGGCTTGAATTGAATTGATTGAATTTTGAATTGCGTAAGAAGACTCGACGGTGAGATTACAAGATAGTACGATCGAAAGTTTGAATTGGAGGATGTGAGAATTATATTGCTCAATACTCTGAGATAGACAAAAACTGATTTGATCTTGAGTATGGATGAGTAAATTTTGCATCAGGTTCAAAAGATAGCATTTGGTTGAACTAATTCGAATTAGTAAATGGATGTTTCCTCGGGTATACAATATTTGATGATATTGAGGTATATCAAAATTAATAAACGTCGACTCAAGGATATTCTGTTTGGATGAACAATGAGTTTATTGCATAGTGAATCATCAAGTTTTGTTATCTCGATTGATGCTAACTTGTGGACTAATGGTGGATCGAATAGCAGTATAGAAATTTCGGATGACATGATTGAAGTAATCATGAGCATAAATGAATAGATATTAGTCGAACTCGATTTGATGGATGTTGAAAATTTCGGTGAATGATCGTTGATTCAGAATGACAAAATTGATAACTTAGAGAAATCTTAAGTCGATATATCTTGGATGAAATTAATATGTAAAATGAAGTGATTGGTAGCCACGAAAATTTTCGGACTTGGGATTGATATTAAGTTGGTTTGAAGATAAAAGTAAAACTAAATGCATGAATCGAGGGACGAGCAAGATTGGAATTGAAAGTAAATTATGATTGGAGAAATTATGTTGCATATAACTTATGATTGGTGACTTAGAATTATTATTTGGATTGGACTGAGATATGAGAATTTTGATATCTCTATATTACTCACTATTTGTGGATTCAATTTCTAATAAGATGAAGTATTTGTTAATTGAATTTCTTGTGATTGAGTATACAACTTTTTACATTTACAGATTTGACGAGACAGTAAAAAAAAGGAAAAAGAAAATTGATAGTTGAATCATGAAATAGAAGTTGTTGCAGCTATCCGGATTAGCGAGTTACAAGATTATCATATCACGTCAAGAAATGAGAATAAGGAATATGATTTTGAATTCGAAGAATACATGGTTATAGGTTGAAACAATATGGTGGCTGACCATTTTATTTGATCATATGGAATTCCAACAATCTTTAAGATATCAAGTATCTTCGAATTGTCTTTATTTCCATGAATCTTTTGATATATATGTTTCAAAATAATTCATTTGATATAGATTACTACTTCATCTCTGTAAGGTGGGTAGAATATCTTGATTCTCTTTATATTGTTTTGAAAAGTTTATCTTCAAAATTTTAAATTTCGAGGACGAAATTTTGTAAGGTGGGTAGAGTGTCATAGCCGTATCCAATTATACTATTTATTTTAATTAATTATACGTTCCTTAAAATTTCTCTCTAATTAATTATTAATATTTTATTATAATGAAAATGATTTAATAATTTAATTAGATGAATTTTTATAAAAGTTCATGGATTAAATTTGCAATTGTATTTTTAGACTTACCAACTCATTGGGTTAGGTGTCAATATGAGAGATAGTGGCATTCATATATGTTTAGGTGGCATCTTCTAAGACATGTGGCACTTAATAATGCCACATGGGTTGGATGCATGAAGAGGGGCTCTCTTCATGAGCCACCTCACCCTCTTTCTTCTCCTTCCTCCTTTATTTCTTTTCCTCTCCTTATTCCCTTCATCCCCATCACCAAAACCCAAACCCCCTCTTTCAAAAAAAAAGAGAGAGAAGAAGATGAAGAAGATGGAGTAAAGAAGGAAAATTGGAGAAGGAGCAAGCCCTAATTCCCAATTCCAAACCAAAATTTTTTCCAAGGCAAGTCCTCCCCTACCTATATTAATTACATATAATTTCTAATGGAGTTGTAGAAGCTATAACACAAGTATTACACTCAAGTAATGTAAATTGAAAAAAAAAAATCTTGCACAGTTTTATTGTGAGACTGTTTTGACCTAATAAACTTCACTAAAATAAAAATGTCTAAACGAGTTATCTAGGAAATTCGACGCCGTTTCCGAAACATATAATATGATGATTATGATTTATGTACTAGGAGCTACAGGCCGTGCAACATGGATGAAATTCTGGAACGATATTCTGGAATTTATTTTACAGTATTTTTGGATCAGTTTTGATCTAGCAGACGTCATTAAAATTGAAATATGTCTGAACGAGAATCAAAGAGGACTCGATAAGCTTTTCGACGATATATGATATAGGGTTTGAGTTTATATGGTGGAAGTTATGGGTCGTACAACATAGGTGTACAATTCTGAATTGAATCAGGAATCCGTGTACACATAATTTGTACGACAGATTTGACCTATTAAACCCTGTCAAAATGAAATATGTATGAACAGAAATCGAAGAGGATTCGATAAGCTTTTACGGTATATAATTGATAGTATCTAGATGTATATATTAGGAATTATTAACCGTACAATATCATCGTCGAAACCTGGAAACAATTTCTGTAATTTAAGGACACAGCTTTGTATCCTAATTTTGACCTATTAAACTTTATCAAATCCAAAATGTGTAACATGTGTTTCGTAGAAAATTTGATAAGCTTTCCAACGATATATAATATGATGGTATTCAGATTTATATGATAGGAGTTATGCTATTTGCAAGTAGATGATACATGTTTGGGATTCTGGACAACTTAGTTTTGTGTTTTTATATAATTCTTATCTACTATATTAACTGCATATGACCGGTGTAGAGTTGTTCCACCGAAGGGGCTTTGACCCATTTCAATTCTATGGGGTGTTGCTCCGGGTCGATTATATTACTGTGTTTGGAGCTCGATATACAAAGGAGACTCTGCCAAAATTTTTAATAATTTCGGGGGTTTGCCAAAGTTAGAGAATTCCTGGATTAGAAAAATCTATATCTAAGTTTATATCCAGCTTCCTAGTCACAAGATATTACCATATGGCATATTATCTTTGACACACGAGATGGTAAAATAAGTTAAACAATTCATTGCCAACGATTATTACCATATGGCGTGTTGTCTTTGACACACGAGATGGTAATGAGTTGGATAATCTCATGCCAACAAGATATTACCGTATGGCGTTATTTCTTTGACATACGAGATGGTAATTGAGTTGGAACATGATATTAGACATAGGAGTTAATAGACTATTGTCTGTGTTTGTAATTGCATCATGGGGTGGAAGAGAACAACTGGATCACATCTATCGAAATCCTTACAATATAATAACAACAGAAAAAGCTGATCAATAATCCCGCATCTGTAACGCCTTACGATGTCGGGGGTGAGGCCTAGCTCACCAACAGAGAACAGTCCAGTAAATTTCGAGAATAAAATCGAAATTTAAAAAAGTTAATGTATACAAGTCCCACAAGATGTGGGAGGTCAGATCTAAGGCGCCGTACCTAATCCAGACACCACCTGGTCCCGGGTAAACAGGATTATTGTCGAGAAAATAGAGAATGATCGTGATCAAAATGTGTTCTCTAAACTGCATCATCATATTGGAAACTTGACTATGATTGTGGTAGTGAATTTAGGTTTTATGATTGTGATGGTGGTCGTTATTTATGAATTATTAGGATTTAGTCGTAGGACGAACACCAAGGAAATTCACTAGAATGTGATCTAGTCATAGTCAAATTTTAAGTTAACGTTATAATCCTTCAGAATTAATTTCTCAATTTCTTTACTTTGGAATTCCGAGGATCATCTCAGTGATTCTCAATTTACTTATTTTATTTTCTCGTCTTTGACTGAGGACTTGCATGTCGTTTGATGACCTAGTATTGTTCACTAGATTTGTTGACATACTTCCAAGGAGCTGCTATTGTACATTGAAGAAAAGCTGAAGAACAAGAACGAGATGTGACGATTGAAGGCAATCATATTGAAATCAAATCTTCTTATCATCAATTCAGGTATATAAATATATAATTATAATTGGGTTAATAGTTGTAAGGGGTAGAATAGTCCATTTCAAATTTATAATTTCAGAATGCCCATTTGAATAATATTAATTTTATTTTGCCAATTATGACCTGTGATAACCTATCCTAGAACCTTACGGGTGACAATCGCGAATATGGGTACTGGAGTATTTGTATGTCGCGTAGCCTGGGGATGATGTTACGTACTCGGCTCGCCGTATTCTGGAAGCAGGGCATGACATATATATATATATATATATATATATATATATATATATATATATATATATATATATATATATATATATATATATAAGTTCTCATAGCAATTAGCATATACCTTTCCATTAATAGAAATGCAATTTTCTCTTCATCTATGGAAAAGTTACAAATTTATATTTAACAAGAAACCAACGTGACAACCAGCTAGCAAGACTTATACTGTGTTGTGTTATTGTAAGCACCCTAATTTTTTGGATATTTTATTATTATTTTTATATGATTTTTATATATTAACCATATTTTATTTTTAATTATGGCTATATAGGCACTTTGTTGTAGTTTTGATTTTTGAAGCACAAAAATTATCAATTTTTCAAATTTAGTTCTATATTTGTAATCTAGATGAGTCCACCTTCATTTTGATATATCATATTCCACCCAAATGTGTTCCCTTGCTTTACATATTTCTTGTACAACTTTGGGGTCAAAATGATCATTTTAGCCACTACCATGAAATTAAATGTATTTTCCAATTTCGATTTCAGGCACAAACCTGATCCAAATCATTTGACACAATATATAGTTTTGACCCATTTTGATCCTACTATACACATGCTAATTGTGTCCCACACAATTGAGTTTTCATGTAATATTTATTTTCAAATAGCATACAAGACCCATTAATTAGCCTTTCGGACTCAATTTTGATTATAAAAATCATACCGACCTAGAACTAGTCCAATTAGCCTTAAGTAGTTGAGCCAATAATAGGTTACCATAACTTGTTAGGGTAAATTTAGATTGAATTTTACAGATTTTGTACAGCCATACAATAGTTTAAACCAACCCACCATTGACTTTTCAAATTAGGAAACTCAATATTCACCTATAGATTCATTCTTGCATATCTTTTTATTAGAGCAACCAAATCAAACCAAAATTTCCTAAAACCTTCTCTACCCAAACCCTAACCCTTTAACCCTTCAAACTTTATATATATATATATATATATATATATATATATATATATATATATATATATATATATATATATATATATATATATAAAGTGGCTATCAACCCCCCGCTATCCTCATAATCCCAAAAAAATTTCAACCTATACACCCGTCGACCACTTTTAGCTGTAGCAGTCATTTTGACCCCTTTCCGACCTCCCATGATGCTCTACGAATATTTGTTGTGAAGCTAACGTGACTCTCTACAATTCTATCAAGCTTCCATATGTTTACAATCCCTTATAGTATACCAAAATAGTCCTACAAGTCAACTGAAGTTCGGGATCCAAGTCTGAATTCGTTCCAGCAGGTACGCTATTTTACATCTAGGGTTTCGTGTACTTTTCGACCTCATTATTTTGTGAAACCAAAACAGATCTCTGTGTTTATTTTTATGTCCAATTGGCCACCCACACAGTTCCAAACAGTTTGTCTGGGACGCCGTTCTACGTAAAGGTGTCCAGAACAGACCAGTTCGGTTGCGAGCCAATTTTCAACTACTTTCGGCCCACTTCGATCTTTCCTATATATTTTTTAAGAAACTAGACTTTCTAATTTTTTCCAACACATATACGTTTGTAGAATTTTGATTTCGTTTACTATTTATTAAAAATTCGGACATTTTATCGTAATATTAAAATACCAAAATCCATGATTCTATGTTTTCAATTGATTTGAAACTTCGTACACCATTACCAAATTAATTGTTGTACATATTTTCATGATAAATATATAATTTTACCTATTTTTTAATGATTTTTCCATAATTAGAGATTTTTAAATATTTATTATTTCAGGACTAAAATCGTATACCAAGTATAGAAATAATGTTGTAGAATTAATACAAGACTTGCACACACATTTTTCTATAAATAAAATATATTAATTATTATTATATAATATTTATAAATAATTTCCAGAAATAAAAATGATTTTTTTTATGTTAATAATATATTTTTTTTATAGGTAGATTTAATATTATATATGTTATATTAAGTAGAGTAGCCAATATGACTAGTTTTGGTATAAACATATTATTAAGGTCTATATATGGTAAGTTCATATATAGTAAGTTATTAGCTAGTGTATTAGTAGAATATTTATTATAGGCATACGTGACGAAGGTAGCGAGAACCTTGGTTGGACCGTCGTACTCATAGTTGGATGTTGCAAGCAAGTATACATTGCCAACTTGTACAGTATATTATGCAAATTTATTTTCAGTCATTCTAGTTCATGTCTATTTATTTCTTGTACTATCACATGATTCTTGTACATGCCTCATGATGTTTCTTACTTGTTTTCTTATATGCTACATGTCTTTCTTTTCTTGTCACATATTGGATCTTTGCTACACAATACTTGATTAGGTTTTCGTGTTCTTGTGCTTTGATCTTGACTTGATTTGATTGCTTGTATTTGTCTTGACTTGACCTTGACATGTTATTAGACGTTGACGACTATACCTGACCACCTCGTTCGTGAGCTCCCATCTAGTGCGAATTAGACTTACTATAGTTAGGGAGTCCCCATCGGCCTACTGACTATATGACTGTGAGCTCCAATCGAGTTGCAATTACCCCGATATACTTATAGTAACGTCTAGTAACACTTCTAGTATGGCATGCCACTGTCTTAGTTTTCTTGTGTCTTAGTTTCCTTATGTCTTGGTCTCCTTGTGTCTTAGTTGATTCTTCCATGACTATTTCTTATTTTCTCTGCATATTTTATAATATTACATTCGACATATTTTATGTATCTTGCTATGTCCCCGGAGGACATGGTGCTCTCTCCAGGTAGTAGTCATACAGAGCTAGTCCGCTGATCATGGAGCTATTGCTATATCATTCAGGTATCTTATCGTGCTTTCATATTATATCCATTATTAGGGCGTTACATGTTTTATATACACTGCTCTTAATTTATATTGTATCCATTGTTTAGTACAATTTAAATTAGTATAATTTGAAAAAAAATTATGTTTCAAAATTTTTATAAAAAAACATGTACATGTATAATAAAATTTAGAAAACAAATTGTACAATTAATTTGCTAAATGAAACATGAATTGTAGAAAAAAAAAACATATGTACAAGTATTATATTACTAATGTTTAGTATAATTTTCTATAAAAAAACATTAACTAAAAAAATAGAAAATAAAAGTGTTAATGTCAAGATTTGCATAATTTGAAAATTAATGACTAATACAAGATTACTAGTTCATAAACTAGCCTTTTCACACTAGATTGTTGATCATGTGGTTCCTGTGGTAGTTAATCATTATCCATAATATAAAATAGTCTCTTCATACTAGGTTGTTTATAAATATTGTAAGAGGAAAGAAATTGATGGTGTAATTAATTTTAAAGATTTATGGCCTATTTATAGATTTATTTTTGGGGTGCAAATGACATATTTTACCCCCAAAATATGGTATATTGGTCATTTTCAGCAAAATGACCAAAATACCCTTAAAATGGTCAAAAGACAACCATTAAAATGAGGGTAAAACGGTCGTTTGGTCCTCCCAACGGTAAAAAAAAAACTAAAAAAATCGGGTAAACCGAGCCGATCCAGACCGGCCAAGTCCGTTTCAGCGGGTTTGACCCGCCCGAACCCGTGGTCAAACTGGGTCGGGCCGTTCCGGGCTTGTGAGTCCGAAGCTAGAATCCAACCCAAACCCGCTGGGTTAGAGGGTCGGGCCGGTCCGGGTCGTTGACTAGACTCGGGCCAGCACAGACCATTTTTGACCGGACCGGGTCGATCCGGGTTGTTGGACGGACTCTGGCCGATTTTGACCTGGCCGGGCCCGAGCCGGAGACCGGGCTGCTCGGCCCAAGTTACACCTTGAACATAGACCACTATACAACAGAACAATGTCACATAGATGTTTTTTTGCTGACAAAATTGAATACCGAAAATTCACTAAGAAAAGGCCTAGAGAGTGGAAGAGAATGGATTCAGAACAAAGTCAGAAAATCATTAGTCCTTCCCTGTGAGTGTATTAGCCAATCGAAAGATCATCATGCACGGATATAAGTTCAAAGTTGTTAACATAGTTACATCATGTATCTGCCTAAAATATCCCAAGTCACTACATAAAATATATATCAATTTAGCTAGGAAAACATCTTTTGCTAGTGAGGTATATCTGTTGGCAGTGTGCTCATGTTGCCATGCATGCATTCTATATTGTTATAGCTAGAAATTTTAGCAAATGTAGCACTAATTATAAATTTCACAGTAGAAAGTATCGAATGTAGATATATAAGACATAATATTATCTGAGATTATTGATGCGGAATAGATGTAAATTAAAAAAATCAGCAAATTAAGTTGGATTAAAGCAACTCTCACTTAACTATTTGCTAATTAACAAACAATTTCTAGGTTGTCCAAATCAATGGGTATATTAGGCAATAGATCATAACTAGCATGCAATTCCTTAAAATTTCATAAGAAATTGAGTTACCACGAAATTCGAATAGTTCTCTATTTAATAAATAGGTTGATAAACTAAAAATCTCATTTTCTTTTATTTTTGTAGAAGCACTCAATTTACAGGTGGATTAGCAATTTATTGATAGTATATTGGATAATAGATGAGGAAATTATACTTACTTGATTTGGAATGAGGAGGGAGAGTGGAATCGGGATGTTGAGGGATTATCTGAGGGGAGGAGGGGAACTGCTGCTGCTGCTTCACACTGCTATTGTTGATGCTGCTACTAGTGTTGACGCTGCTGGTACTACTGTTGCGTCTGCTACTGTTGCTTCGTCTTCTGGTACTGCTGTTGTGACTGCATCTGCTACTACTGTTGGTGTTGTGTTTATTGTTGTTGCGGCTGTTTCTACTATTGTTGGTGCTATTTTTGCTGCTGTTGCAGCTGCTTCTACTGCTATTTTCCCGTCCAGAGGCAAGGAAGAGTTAGAAATAAGAGGGGGTAGGAGAGAAGGAAGTCCGTCGCAGCCAAGAGGGAAGTGGAGCCCAAGAATAGTAAGATTTTATTTCATTCATTCTATCATTCATTCATTGATTGCCCATTTCCCTTTGACGTGCAAGGATTTAAATAGGCTTACGTCAAACAACCAATTAACCAAATCCTAAGGAAGAAATAAGTTGCAACAAGAAAACAACCAATTCCTAAGGAAGAGTTAGTTGTAACAAGAAAACAACCCAACAAATAAACAACCCAACAGCTACACAACTTATTCCTAAAGACTAGGTAACCAAAACAGAATAACAAATGAAAAACAACTTGAAATCTGAATTCAAAATTCGAATTTAAAGACTAATCCATGAAGTCCTCATCAACTCTCTCAGGGTGAAAGATATTCGACTCTGACGAATGACTCTCGTAGCTACTGTCAGGGTACTATGGATCAAATGCTAATCCATAATGAGGCCGTGTTGCATCGTCTTCGTCGTTGGTAGGTCTCCGTAATTGGGGGCCTGAGATCCTCATCAATACTCCCGGGGTGGAAAGAATGCGGCTCTGATCACGAGTGACTCCAGTGTCTATTATCGTAGTACTCCAGTAAATCTGGATCAAGCTATTGCAACTTCTCTCGTGTAATCCACGAGTCATCTGATTCTGGTCGACCTCTCCATCGAACCAAGTAACGTTAACAACCACCATCTCCAGTAGAGATGATCTGATCATCCAATATTCTATCAATATGATCTGCTGATTGGGACCATGTGAATGAGGGTAGTGGTGGGGAACTCTCTGGAATAGGCTCAAGGGTATGCTCATTTAAATCAACAAGTGAATTTTATGGACTAATTGGGGGACCTTTGTAAGCCATCAAATCCTCAATATTAAATATAGAACTGATCCCGAATACAGGTGGTAAGTCAATGACGTATGCATTTGGTCGAATTCTCTGCAAAATTCTAAATGGTCCTGCACTGCAAGCGTGTAATTTCTTAACGGATCCTGAAGAAAACCGCTCCAATCTAATCCGGGCCATAACATAATCACCAATTTGGAACTCAATTTTTTTTTTTTTTTATGTTTATCAGCAGAAGACTTATATTGAGCATTACTTAATTCAATTTTTTTTGCTAATTTCTTTATGCAGATTATGGACATGTTCGACAAATACAGATGTAGAGTCAAAAACCCTAGAATGATGAGACATGGAAATGAGATCTATAGGCCTAATTGGTTTGAACCCATGCACAACCTAAAATGGACTCATACCTATGGATCTATTAAATGAATAGTTATATGCAAACTTGACTCTAGGTAAAGTGAGATCCCAATTCCTGATATTTTTTTCAACCAAGCAATGTAGAAGATTCCCTAAACTCCTATTAACCACCTAAGTCTGCCCATCATTCTGGGGATGATAAGCAGTAGAAAAGATCAATTTTGTTCATACACTACAAGAAAAATACCCTGTTATGACGCTTTAAAAGAAGCTATTACAACGGTTCATATATAAACGTTACAGAAATTCAACAACACCACACAATATGACAGTTTTGAAGAATTTTTGGCTTATTATAACGACTAGCATATGTGCACGTGCCTTGCACGTATTTTAACATTTTTTAATTAGTGTATGAAGACTCTTTAGGAAGACCAAAGGGTAGTCTTCCTAATTACTAAGTTGTCCTTATTAAAATTAATGAACTATTTTTAATTAGTATAAGTATATAAGGGTATTTTCGGAATTCAAAAGTTTCACCATCTAAGTTTTTCTATTATATAGTAGAATAGATTATAGCGGTAAGCGTTATATATTGTCCATACATATATGACATTGTTACTAGCAATCGTTATAAAAAGTGATAAAAAATTAGAATCCCACATTCGAATGCCCGCTCTATTTTTTGGTACCCCCGACTTTTTTCTTCCCAAACAAAAACCCCCCATTTCGCTCCCTCTCTCTCATCCTCATATCTTCTTATTCAATCCCCAAATCCTCCTCCTCCTTCCAAATCTTCTCCTCCTCATCATTTTCTCCTATTGGCAGCCCTCCTCTTCGAGCCACCTCCTACACTCCATGACTTCTTTCGATCCTTGGCGGGAGCCGACTACATAGCCATCAGCCAGAGAAATTTATGAAAGCCCTAATTTCTGGTAGGGAAAACTGAAGGTGCTCGCCCACGAGTTCAGTCGGTCCTCGGCGGGAGCCGACTGCAGAGTCGACAACCCCATAAATTTGTGAAAGCCCTAATTTCTAGAAGGGCCAGCTAAAGGTGCTCGCCCACGAGTTCAGCCGTTCTTCGGCGGGAGGACTTCGACGAGGCGCTAGCTACCTAAAATCTCGAGACGAGGTGAGTATTCAAATCCCCAGTGGAATGGGCTTTAGATCTCGTATCGGTTAATGAAATTTGTTGGAATTTGGTTACTTTTGAAGAATTATGTGCTTCTTGAGTCAGATCATGGAGACGAAGTTGATTTTCGTGATGGTAAGTGCAGTTCGAGGCTGGGAATTTTTATTTTTTAGGTCTAGCAACAGATCTTTGCGATGGTTGGCTAGGGTCTCGAGGACCATGCTTCCTTAAGCAGGAAACTACTTTTCCTGATTCTCTAGTTCTTGGAGGAGGAGAAGCTCAAGGGAATGGTTCACATGTGAGTTCTGACTTCCTTCCGTAACTGGTGAGTTCATTTGTGGTTTCTCTATTTTTTTCTATTTAGAATGATGGAATATTTTATCGGAATTTAATTTGGAACATGAGTCTGTCAGGAGAAACTGAGAATATGAGGTCAAAGTTTAAAGTCAAAGACTTAGGTTGCGTTTGGTTCATTGTAATGTAATCGTAATCGTAATAGAATTGGGTTTGTAATGTAATTGAGTTTGTAATGTAATGGAATTACAATTACATTACTATGTTTGGTTGAAACATGTAATCAAACCATGTAATGTAATGTTAATTGCATTCATGTGTTTGGTTTACCATGTAATGTAATTGAATTTTTAATTTAATATTTTTTTAAAATACAACATAAAATTTAAAAAGTTGATCAATACAAAATTTCAAAAATTTAAAAAGAAAAAAGAAAAAAAAAATTAAAAATAAATAATAAAAAAGGGGGAAAATGGTTTGTTTTCTGCTAAAAAAAGACCAAAAACGGAAAAAAAGACAAAAAATAAAAGACAAAATAAAAATAAAAAATAAAAAATAAAAAAAGACAAAAACGGAAAAAATGACAAAAAACGAAAATACGAAAAAAGACAAAAAACAAGAGGGAATTAAAACGAGCAAAAAACGACAAAAAGATTAAAAAACTTGCAAAAAAAAATCCAAAAACGACAAAAAAGGGAACAAAAACGACAAAAACGACAAACAACAAACAAAAAGAAAAAAGAGCATAAACGACCAAAAAAAAAGTGAAAAAAGACCCAAAAAAAGCAAAAAAGTATAAAAAAAAGCGACAAAAAACATGCAAAATCGACCAAAAACGATAGAAGACGATAAAAACGTGAAAAATGGTCAAAAACGTACAAGATCGACAAAAATCGATAAATAACATGCAGAAATGGCAAAAAATGTGCAAAATCGACAAAAAAACGATAAAAAAAACGTAAAAATTTGACCAAAAATGATAAAAAAGGCAAAAAATGAACAAAAACGACAAAAAAACGGAAAAAAAAACAACAAAAAAATGGACAAAAACGATAAAAAAAAATAAAAACAACCAAAAACGAACAAAAATGACAAAAAATGAACAAAAACGACAAAAAACAAAAAAAACAACAAAAAAAAATGACAAAAAACGACAAAAAAATAAACAAAAACAACCAAAAACGAACAAAAATGACAAAAAAACGAACAAAAACGACAAAAAACGAACAAAAAAAAGGACAAAAACCACAAAAAACCGAACAAAAATGAAAAAAAAAAGGAACAAAAATTACAAAAAACGAACAAAAACGACAAAAAAACGAACAAAAAAGGACGAAAAACAACAAAAAATGACAAAAACGACAAAAAAAAACAAACAATAACAACGAAAAACGAACAAAAATGACAAAAAACGAACAAAAAAACGGACAAAAACAACAAAAAAAAAGGACAAAAACGACAAAAAAAATAAACAAAAACAACCAAAAACGAACAAAAATGACAAAAAAACGAACAAAAACGACAAAAAACGAACAAAAAAAGGACAAAAACCACAAAACGAACAAAAATGAAAAAAAACAAACAAAAATTACAAAAAACGAACAAAAATGACAAAAAAACGAACAAAAAAAAAGACTAAAAACAACAAAAAAGGACAAAAACGACAAAAAAACAAACAAAAACAACGAAAAACGAACAAAAATGACAAAAAAACGAACAAAAACGACAAAAAAGGACAAAAACAACAAAAAACGACAAAATACAAACAAAAACAACAAAAAAACGAACAAAAATGATAAAAAACGAATAAAAACGACAAAAAAAACGGACAAAAACAACCAAAAATGACAAAAACGAACAAATAAACAAACAAAAACAACCAAAAATGAACAAAAATAACAAAAAACGAACAAAAACGACCAAAAACGACCAAAAACGAACAAAAACGACCAAAAACGACAAAAAACAAACAAAAACAACATAAAATGACAAAAACCGAACAAAAATGACAAAAAACGAACAAAACGACCAAAACCGAACAAAATGACCAAAAACAAACAAAAACAACAAAAAATGACAAAAAACGAATAAGAAGACCAAATTATAACATACCAACATCCCGCTTAAGTTGTAATGTAATTGCGATTACATAGGTTTTATGATGTAATTGAGTTTAGAAGAAACTGATGTAATGTAATCAAACTTGTAATCGCGATTACATTACATCTAATTTTTTTTGTCCAACCAAACACCCGAGTTAGATTGACAACGTAATGCCAATTACATTACGTTGTCCAATCCTGCAAACCAAACGGGCCCTTATTTTGCTTCTTTCTTTCGAGTCAGAACCTTAATCAACATCCCGACTTTCTTATAAGTGTTAGTTTCTTGCAATGGTAAAAGAAGTTTGGTTTTACATGATGCCCTATTGAGCAGCTATAGCCAAAAATACTGAAGCAGCTAGGTGTGAAGCCAAATTGCCATTTTTGGCTAGAAGGCTTGGTGCATGTCCAAGTCTAGAATTCTCAACCTAACCAAATCATCAAAGCTGTAGAACGAAGTGTACATATGGTTTATGTACAAGGTTTGGTATGTTGGTTTACAGACCTTGTGTCCAGTCTTTACGAAGTAAGTATCCTCAAAAGGCTTAGAGTCTATCATTCAAGGATACTTTAATATGGACGTTTCATACCATATCAATTACTATTAGATACTTGGAAACTTCATAGACTCATAGCAGGTACATCACCTAAAGATTCGTGATGATTGTAAGCCATCTTACCCAATATTGTAAGAAGTAGACATTATAGAAGGTATTCCCCTGTTCTAATATGAGCTTTTGATACATCATGAGACCTACAGTGCATGCTTGTGCACTTTAAACTATTTTTGTGTGTGGATATTTTGTTAATTAAGGAAAATGAATTCTATAAGTAGATCACCTTATCAAGTACTATAATGAGCATGCATCATAGAAGGCCTTCCTTACGCTCATGTTTGAAGTTTTGATGCATCACAACACTCACCGCATCTGCATGTAAGATAATTCAGGTAAGTTGAAGTATGTTTTTGGAGAGATTTTTCCTATATATATATATATGTCAACTTATCCAATGTTATATGGAGGAAATGCCGTAGAAGGGATTTTCTTTGTTGCAGTTTGAACTTCAGGTCCATCGTAAACCTTCTAACCTCTGCATATGGTATTTGACAAAAAGAATAGTAGAGTTGCCAAAGGTCTGAGAGTATTTGGCAAGGGAGGTTACAAGAGTTCGCCAAACAATTCCAACAGAGTATTTGGCAATAAAAACACGTCTACAGTTTATATACTCACATTATACAAGGCATGCCAGTCCTATATTGTAATGTGTCTTTGCAAGTGTTTTAATGTTATGAAGTTAATTTTAGGTTGGCCGATTTGGACCTGCATTTTTAGGCTATAAAAATAATATGAAGTTAATTTTATGTTTATGTGTTGTTTATAAACAATAATGTTCTCACTACTCAATCCTATGATCGTGTAGCAATAGCATTACTAGTTAAATTACTGACCATTTCTTATGTAGACACCTTCAAGAAAGTACTCTGGTAGTTCTCGTTCAGTAACAAAAAGATAAACTTATTCGTCGTCTCATTGGCTGGGGAAAAATTGCCATGCAATGATTCCTTATAAGTTAACACATGAAGAATTTTTAATATTATAGAATGGGTTTATGAATAACAAGTAAAATCACATGAAAGTGATTTCTTTAGTTTGGCATTCACAGACATTCTCCTGCTTGCATCTTTTTGTACATGGGTATCCTGATTTATATAAAATAAATTAGCTGAACTGCTATGCCTTGTTCTTTGTAGGTGAATATGTATGCTTTCAATTGTGGATGAGATTCTATAGAGAATCGCAGAAAATGTGGAGACAACCTAGAGGTGCGGATTATATCATTTAACTACATGTTGGTCCTGTGAAAAAAATCCCATATCCAAAAACATCTTATTGGTAGATATACAATTTGCTGCTAATAAGCAGATTCGTAAAGTTAGACATGTCTTCTTTAGTCATAACTCCTTAAATTTGGATGTCCAAATTTGTTTTTAGCACTTTTCAACTGGATCTTATGGTTTAGAGATAATATATTTTTGTGCTAGATCCCTATTGCCCCTTGTGCTTTCCATGTATTTGCTTCTGCCATTGTTCTCAAAATGCTTTGCAGTATAACATATTTATTGATTTGCTCACCTTTCTCTTATGTAGGACCGTATATGGGATTTCTTTGGATGAACAAATCTTAAACTCATGGATAAATGGAATATAATGGCTTAAAATAGTCAAATTTGGGGGATAAAGAGGTACTATGCCATTGTCTATTTTATCAGCATTATGTGAATGTGATTGTCATTTGCACCTTGTGGCATTTCTGTTTGCGGACAACTTGTGGCATTATCAAGTACACCATTATTGTTCTACCTTAATTTCGTCAATGAAAAAAAATAACCTTCAAAAAGTTGAGATATATAAGGGTATCTTTTGACCTATGTCATGGATAAGACACGTGAACTATAAGGGTATCTTTTTGCAAGTTACATTGCTCGATGTCAACTAGAAACTGGGGCTTCCTGTCCTTGATATGGTAGGAAGTATTATTCTACTTTTAGATTGTGTTGAAACACCTTCTGAGCTGGGAGTAGAGAAAGTTGAATCTCTTACCAAAGTTCTCTGTGATGAAGTTATTTTCATTGCTGCACCTTCACACAGTCTTAGCCAAATTTTCAGCTACCACATGATTGTCAGTCTTTTCATAATTGAGATTAGATTCATGAACTAATGCTACATATATGTATCCGCCCTTCCCAAGATCAGTTACCACCAATTGCTTCTCCAGATTTAGTAAGTTTGATTGCTCACTTAGATCCTTGAAAAGATCCTTCTTTTTTTATTAGATACATGTACCTTTTCATTTCTAAATGAACTCTGCATCATTACTCTTGAATCTGAACAAGTGAAAGTCAACTTTTTCTTTCGATTTTGGGTGTTAAACCATTTCTTCCCACTCTTGTCAACCACCTCTGTGCCAAGGCCGAACCTGCACCTGACATTATTTGACTTTGGAGGCTCACTACATGACTGTTATTCCACTCAAAGATTTCACCTACCTTTACCACAGGACTTCTATGATCAATCTTTTTTGCCAGAGAATGAACAACTTTTGCACATAAAATTGGAGGCGACTTAAACCATATCAGTCTTTCCAGTGTCAGTTCCTTGAGACAATCCCAAATCATTAACGGATACAAACTTTTTTGCTAGAAGAGATTGAACAACTTTTTGGTCAAAAATGTATTTTTGGATGAATACATTTCTATGAGTGTCTAGGTTAATGAGGTTTTGTAATGACAAGTCCTCTAGGGACGAAACTGGTTTAATAGAACATAACAGAAAAAAGTAAAAAACTACTTGTAGTGCTATAAATTCGTGCTTTCTTATGGTCTACGAGGGCTTATATTAATTTTTATATTAGCTTATTGCAGAGGGTTTATAAGTCACTTTTAGAAGTTTACCTCCCTTTCATTTAGTTGCAGTGCTTTGTTTTGAATATTTATAATTGTTCCCTGCTGAGGATGTTCATTATTTTCATCTTGATTGACTGTCTTCCTATTGCTTCACCAATATAAATATTGATAACATGAAAATTGACTGTTTACTGAAAGTTGCCCATGTATTTTACATATTTGCCACCCAACAAATTTCTAGTTATTTGCTTATCATGCTCTTTAATGCTATTGGCATTTGCTCCAGTCTTCTTGCAAATATATTCATTGGGATGTTCATTATCGTCATCTTGATTGAAGAGTTGACTGTCTTCTTATTGCTTCACCACTTTAAATTTTGATAGCATGAAAATTTACTATTCACTGAAAGTATTGCCAATGTGTCTTACCTATTTGGCACCCTTACAACTTTCTGATTGTTTGCTTGTCATTCTTTTTTAATGCTATTGGCATTGACTCCAGTCTTGCCTTGCAAAGATTATCATTACTTTGCTCATGTGTTTTACACATTTGGCATTCCTACATTTTTTTATTGTAAAATGAGTGGGCGTGAGACGACCCAGGGACATGTAAAATAAGACGACCACAGCAAACAGGATGCTGTACAAGGCCAATATCCATGCCTGGGCGTGGGACGACCCAGGGACATGTAAAATGAGTTAAAATAGGTTTGGCTTATCCGTTTTTAAAAGAGGCGATGATGTTCCTTATCAATTTGCGCTATCTATTTTTAAAAGAGGCGATGATGATCCTTATCAATTTTCGAATTTCCATTTAAGAATAAGGTTTGGTTTGGCTTTCTTTTTCCTGTCTTCCGATGGCATGGTGGCTCAGCTGCAGCCAGTTTGGCAAGATGTACGTGATTTGAAAATCCATATTCTGATGGAATCTCTCTTTATTCATTCATTCTTTCTTTTTTAATTAATAATATCTATAAAAATGGGATAATGACAATAATGAGAATTCTGATCGAGTGAATCTCTACCATCCTGTGATGGCGAGGCATGTTCCTGGAGCCATTGGTCGATCTGAGCCTCTTATTAGTCTTTTTTTTCTTTTGGCTTGTGCTTTGGTGTATTGGGTAAGTGCAAGGTATTCCTGGGAATTGGGGGTTGATGGCGTGGTGGCGAGGCTTGTTCCTGCCTCTTATCTCTCTCTTTATTCATTGATTCTTTTTTTTTCTCAATATGGGATAATGACAACAATGAAAACTCTCATTGAGTGAATCTCTAAAGTGATGGCGAGGCATGTTCCTGGAGCCATTTGTCGATCTGAGCCTCTTATCAATCTTCTTTCTTTTGGCTTGTGCTTTTGGTGTATTGGGTAAGTGCAAGCTATTTCTGGGAATTGGGTTGTATCAGTCACAAGGGTTATATGAATATCTCTTCATTCATTCTGATTGCATCTCTCTTTGTTCATTTAGTCATTGCTTTTTTTATTCTGATGGAGATCTCTTTATTCATTCAGTCATTGTTTTTTTATTCTAATGAATTTCTCTTTATTTCTGATGGAATTTCTGAGTGAATTTCTCTACGTCATGTGATGGCGAGGCACCTGAATCTGTGATTTGGTGTATTGTATCATGGGTAAGTGCCTTGCATTTGTAAGCAGTAATCTTTATACGATAACGGTTTTTTGATGTGTATATGCAGAGGGTTCATTTTGTGGGGAATGTGTATCTGCAGCCAATGTACAGTGTGATAAGTATCTGTAGAGAGGTTTTCTGAAGTTTGTCTTCTTATTTGTTTGAAAAACCAATAATTTTGTTTGTACTACCTTTATTTGTAGGGTACAATGTTGCCTTTTAAAGGGATATACAATGTTGGCTTTTGAAGGGATGTCACTATTTGGTGTTGGTGAATACAATGATGTTTTGAGGCCGGCTGCCCTAAAAGGGAAAGATGTATATATTTTTGGATTTTGAAATGTAATAGTGATATGTTGGTAAAACAAAAGTGGAAAAAAGAGTGATATATTTTGAAATGTAATTAAGATGGTGTGATATTTGGATATTTTTTAATGAAATGTTTCAAATGTTAATTAAATTTCATATTTATGTTATCTCAGGAAATAAATATGATTTTTGTAACTCTTTGAATTATAAGCATCGAAAGATGATATATATGTTTGTGAATAATCAGAATAGAACTTTAAAAGTGTTATGTATAAGTTCTTTTCATAACGTTTTATGAATGGTTTCAGAACAAGATCATCTTAGTAAGCGTTATGTATATATAACTTAGTCATAACGTTTTAGGATAGATATGTTATATATATTAATAATATTAATGTCGGTTTCAAATTTAGTGTCATATATAATTGACTTAATTATCTCATTTTTATATATATAAAAAAGGTGTCATATAAGTGTAATTCATATATAACGGTTTTTGTAAACTTTTATAACACCCGTGTTCATGACGGTTGCCTGCTTCAAAAAAACTGTCATAAATTGTCATATATGACGGTTATTACCCGTCATAACAAGGTATTTTTTCTTGTAGTGATATCAAGTGCCATAGGGTTTTCCAAAAGTAGCCTTGAAACTTAACGTCCTTGTCTGACACAATTGTTTTCGGTAACCCATGAAATCTAACGACTTCGTCAAAATAAATTTTAGCAATTTTAGAGGCGTCTGACATTTTAGAACAGCGCAGAAAGTGGGCTATCTTTGAAAAATGGTCTACTACCATAAAGATGAAATCGTGTTTCCTAAGAGTCTTCGGTAGACCTAGCACAAAATCCATACTGACATCTACCAATGGGCGGTTAGGTACAGGAAGTAGAGTGTACAAGCCTGTATTTTGTTTTTGTTGCTTAGCTAGTCGACAAGTACGACATTGACTAGCGAGTTTTACAACATCTCTTTTGATACTGGGCAAGTAAAATTGATCCTCAATAGCATCTATAGTCTTATTTCGCCCAAACTGACCGAACAAACCACCTGCATGTACCAAAAAAAATCTCTCAATGACATACGTGGGATACATAGCTTGCTAAATCGAAATAAATAGCCATCTATCTCGTGATTCAATCCATCTCTTAAAAGTATATAAATATCACCAAAATCAGGATACGACTCATACTCCTCTTTGACCTTTTCAAAGCCAACAACTTCAGCACTCATGCCAGACAATACAGCTATACGTCAGCTAAGCACATCCGCGGCTTTGTTCTCAACTCTCGTCTTATGTTTTAACATGTAAGCATATTCTTACAAGAACTAAACCCACCTACCGTATCTAGCGTTCAATTTCTTCTGGGAGTTAAGGTATCTCAAGGTCTCGTGATTAGAATAGATAACGAATTCATGCGGTAATAAATAATGTTGTCAATGGCGAAGGGACTGAATGACCGCATAAAACTCTTTATCGTAGATGGAGTAGCACTGCCTGGCCTCGTTTAATTTTTCACTAAAGAAAGCTACTGGATGTCCCTATTGGGCCAAGACCCCACCTATGCCTGTGCCAGACGCATCGCATGCAACCTCAAACACTTTTCAAAAATTAGGAAGGCGCATAACATGAGCCTCCGTCATCTTTTTCTTAATGTCTTTGAATGCTTTGGCAGCGGTCGCTGACCACTAAAAAGCTTCCTTCTTTAAACAATCGGTTATAGGGGTCATAACGGTGCTAAATCCTCGTATAAACCGATAATAGAAAGTCGCTAGCCTGTGAAAACTCCTAACATCTCTAACGCTCTAGGGCTCGGGCCACTCTACAATTGGATTTATCTTCTGGAGATCGACAGAGATTTTCGCATGAGATATGACAAACTCCAGAAAAATAATCTTTAGTAAAGATTGCACATTTCTTAGGGTTCGCATACAGGCTCTCTTTGTGCAATGTGGCACACACTTGTCTCAGAAGTTCTACATGTTGATCCTTAGATTGGCTGTAGATAAGTATATCGTCAAAATACACAACAAAAAATCTACCCATAAGTGGCCTAAGCACTTGCGTTACTACTCTCATAAAGGTGCTAGGGGGGGTTAGATAGTCCAAATGGCTTGACCAACCACTTGTAAAGACCATATTTTGTCTTGAATGCGCGCGGTCTTTCATTCATCCCTTGGACGAATACGAATCTGATGGTAGCCACTTTTGAGATCAATCTTTGAAAAAGAAAGTGGCTCACGACATCATATCTAACATATCGTCCAGTCTAAAAATCGAAAAACGGTACTTCACCGTTATTTTATTGATCGCACAGCTATCTACGTATATCCTCCAGGTACCATCTTTTTTTTGAGTCAAAAGAGTAGGTATCGTGCAAGGGCTCATGCCCTCCCTGATAAACCCTCTACCTAATAAATCCTTGACTTGTCATCTTAACTCTGCATGCTTAGTAGGATTCAAATGATAATACGGAGGTTATGTAGGGTTGCTCCCAGAACAATGTCAATAGCGTGTTGGATGTCACGCATCGTTGGCAAACAGTTTGGAAGATCCTCGGGAAAAACATCCATAAAATCCTCTAGGACAGGAATTGCTTTAGTTGAGACTTGCTCTCGAAAGTCATCATGTACTTCCCTAGCAACCAAGGCAACTAGTCCCTTTAGCAATCTCATCTTCTATTTCTTTAGGGCTTATAAGGGCAATTCTTTTCTTCTTGTCGGAGGTTCCACTCTTCTCAACATTTGGATTAGGCTTTGGTTGCATAGGGTTGAGCCTAATCTTTTGACCCTTATACATAAAGGTGCAAGAGTTGGAACGACCATGGAGAGTGATATCTAAGTCGAATAGTTAAGGTCTTCCTAAGATGATATGTCCCACATCCATCTTAATCACATCGTACCATACCTTGTCCTTGTAGGTAACAAACTCTATAGGAACAAGATATCTCTCTTTAACGCTTATGGATGACTCATCTGTCCATCTAACATTATACGAGTTAGGGTGAGGTTCAGTCTTAAGACCAGTCTTGGCTACCACGTTAGATGCAATAACGTTAACACTACTTCCACTATCTAAAATCACCTTACACGATTGATAACCAATTCTAATATAGGTGTGGAAAATGGAGGTACGACGCCAATCGTCAGTGTCTCTCCCTTGTGACAAAACACATCGAATAACACTAAGTCTAGGGTTCTCGCGATGGTCACTATGATAGGAACCCTCATCCAACAGATCAGGAGTTCTATGGTGTTCGTGTTCTAGTCTTTCAAGTCGGTTTCTAGTATCTTCATTATCTGTTCTTAGAGTATTGACATCTTTTCCATGTTAATTAGGCTATTTAGAATTTCTTGCAACATTGGATCTTGTTCAGGGGCCATATCCGGAGTGGTTGGTATTGCCTACCGGTACTCATGCAATGTGATATGGTTCATAACAAAATTCTATATGTTCTCGGTGCACAAATTGAAGGAATCTAATGCAAACGAAATCTAAACCATGCTCTGATACCAAAAATTGATGCAGAATGGACATAAATTAATAAATCAGCAAATTAAATTGGATTAAATCAAGTCTCATTTAACTCTTTGGTAATTAAAAAAATTTCTAGGTTGTCCAAATTAATGAGTATATTAGGCAAGAGATCATAACTACTATGTAAACCCTTAGAATTTCATAATAAATTGAATCGAGTTACCATGAAATTTGAATAGTTCTTTATTTAATAAATAGGTTGATAACTACAAGTCTCATTTTCTTTTATTTTTGTAGAAGCACACAATTTACAGGTGGTTCAGCAGTTTATTGATAGTATATTGGATAATAGATGAGGAAATCACTTACTTGATTTGGAGTAAGAAGGGAGAGTGGAATCGGAATGTTGAGTGATTACCCGAGGGAAGTAGGGGAACTGTTGCTGCTGCTTCACACTGCTACGGTTGACACTGCTGGTACTACTGCTGTGTCTACTATTGCTGCTTCATCTTCTGCTACTGCTATTGCGATACATCTGCTACTGCTGTTGGTGCTGTTTTTGCTGCTATTGCTGTCACGTCCCGAGTCGACAAACCGTTCATCCCCGATGTTACTTTGCCGATTCGATCGTCCTTGCTAAGGCATGATGCCGTACGAGTCTGGAGTTGCACTCGTACAAGACAAGAACGTTATGTTGTTATTTATATTAATACGCCAAGTTGAAACTTCACAAATCACATCATAATATAAGTCGCAGTATAGGAAGATAGAAATGCTTTTCATTCATAGCTTGCAACGAAGTGCAAGTCGTAATTACATTGGATACCGTTGCGGCTACATTGATTGAAAACAAAAAAAAATACACTCGACAAGTTGCCTGAACTAACGCTGGCCGTCCCATACATTCGCCCCTTTATACATAAGCCATCGATTGAATTGGCTTCAAAATACTTCAGCATAGGAAGAGCTTCAAAATGCCTCTCCGCACTTCAGCTTCAGTTTAGTTTGGAGCGCCCGCCGCACCTGGGAAAATTAGGAGAGGGGATTAGCACACTTGCTAAGTGGATGAGACGAACCAACTCGTCTAAACCGACTTTGATTGTTATGGTAGGCATGCTCTAGAGTTGTCTTTCTATTTAGAACTAAATGAATTCAATTCATATCGATAGCCATCTTTGAATAATAAAGCATACAGTAAAACATAGCAATTTATCCCATTTCTTACCACGGCCGTACTCGTTCCTGCATAAAACACAGATAATATTTACTACCTGCATAAGACAATAGGTGAGCATGCTCTATCTTATATGTGCGATCATTGATGCTATGCATCACGAGGGACTTTTATATGGCATTACGACGTGCCTGTCAGCTTGGGTTGCAAGCCCTGCTGCAGGTCTCACAATGTCTCACGCCGAAGCACGAATTTGATTATTCTCCCTAAGTCGATTCGGTTCCGATGCCCGGATACCGTATCGAGGAAAGTTTAATTTGTACACAAGCTGTCCATGACCATGACAATGCGTGAACTGTTTAATATGTACGGACATATTTGTATAGCGCGGACAGTATTGAGTGACATTATCATTTCTCCCAACTCATGCAACGAATTATTTTCCCCAAGGATGTACTCTCGATTTAGTGTCCCGCAGGCACCAAATTGTCCGAGGCATCATAACCCATGATCGACGTTTCATATTATTTTGCAGCACTTGAAATAGTCTATCTTTTTTACTAGAACCTTAAACTTTCTGGTTTATGTGATAAACTTGTATTTTTCAGAGTAGATTACTCTAAATCGATATATTTTTTTTCCCGAGTTCTTGACCTTAGTGGATTGGCATGCAATTAACTTGGCATCGTTCGATTTGAATGAATTCGAGACAAGGAATTAGTTTGCGGGACATAGTAGAAAAGAAGGGCCGAATCACCCACCAATTACTTTGCTCGTGCCGATCGTCAAAGCGATTCACAACGTCAAGCTTTAGTTACGCGAGCTCCTGCATTGGCACCAACACTTTGTTAGAATTCCTTCTTTTCCCCTTACTTCAAAATTTGTAAATTGCATCCAGGAAAACGACGCGAAAGCACTTCATCAAAACCCAGCGGCAAAAGCTCCATGAAAACCATACAGCGGTCTGGTCCCGTCGAAGGGACTTTTATATAGAGCTCACTCGCCGAGACGCAGCCCGCTGCATCTAGGACTAATTCCAACAGAAGTCTTTCAATTAGTTGGATCGATTCTCGTAACTTCCATCCAAATCGATTTGAATCGATGCCGCAAGGCGTTATCGTTTACCAAGCCCAGCGATCGAGTCAGATGGCCATCTAAGTTCCCGACCGATCTGACTCGTCGCAAGCATATTATGAAGTTGGTCGCCTATCGAAAGCGGGACGCTACATAATATACCACTAAGAAAAAGTTTCGTCCTGAAACTTAAGAACAAGGGTCTGACCTTAATTTAGACAAACAACGCAGGGTATTTCTCTTTCATCTCCGACTCCATCTCCCACGTCGACTCTTCAACTGAGTGGTTCCGCCAAAGCACGCGGACCAAGGACATCGACTGATTTCGTAGAACCTTCTCCTTGCGGTCCAAAACTTGAATAAGCTCCTCCGAGTAAGACAAGTCAGTACGTAGCTCCAACTGATCAAAGCTAACCACATGACTTGGATCGTGCACGTATTTTCGAAGTTGTGAAACGTAGAAAACATCGTGCACATCAGCCAAGGCAGGAGGGAGTGCGATCCGATAAGCAACCGTTGCAACTCGCTCGATGATCTCGAAGGGGCCTACAAATCTCGGGCTCAACTTACCTTTAACGCCGAACCGCATCACACCGCGCATGGGCGTCACTTTCAGAAACACATGGTCCCTGACCAAGAATTCTAGCGGTCGTCGACGAAGATCTGCGTAGCTTTTTTGTCGACTTTGCGCGATACGGAGTCTATCTCAAATCAAGCGGACCTTTTCAATGGCCTGCTCCACCAGTTCCGGTCCAAGTACTTGTCGCTCTCCGACTTCGTCCCAGCATATTGGTGAGCGGCACTTCCTCCCGTAGAGCACTTCATATAGAGCCATCTGAATGCTCGACTGATAACTGTTGTTATACGCAAACTCCGCCAGCAGCAAATGCGTATCCTAACTAGTCTTTAGGTCGATCGCACACAGACGCAACATATCTTCTAAGATTTGATTTACCCTCTCCGTCTGACCGTCTGTTTGAGGATTGTACGCAGAATCTCCATCGCCGCTTGTAGGGTCGTCCAAAAATGCGATAGAAATCGCTCGTCTCTGTCCGAAATTATTGAGGCCGGTACCCCGTGCATTCGAACAATCTCGTCGATATAGATTTGCGCTAACCGATCGACGCTCCATCCTACTTTAATTGCGATGAAGTGATCCGACTTGGTCAATCTATCAATAATGACCCAAATTGCATCATTCCCCCGCGGCTTCTTCGAAAATTCCACAATAAAATCCATCGAGATGTTGTCCCACTTCCACTCGGGAACGGCGAGGTTCTTTAGCTCTCCACCTAGCCTTTGGTGTTCCGCCTTCACTTGTTGACACGCCATGCACTGCGACACGAATGTAGCCGCGTCTTTCTTCATGTCGTGTCACCAAAAGTTTGTGCGCAAGTCCTTGTACATCTTGGTGCTTTTCGGATGTAACGATTACTTCGCATAGTGTGCCTCCATCAGAATTTCTTTTCTGAGTTTGGCAGTTTCAGGAATACAAAGCCTTCTCTTTAGTCGCATCGTCCCGTCTCCGTCTTTTGTAAAGTCAGTCGCCCTTCCTGTTGAAATCAGCTCGCGCATCTTCTTCGGGAATGAGTCGTCCTTCTGTGCGGTCTTTATCTTGCTAAGCAGGCTCGATCCTAACTTCAACTGAGTTAGGTGTAGGGGTCGATACTCAATTCCGAGTTCGATATCCATCGCTTCAAGGTCTCGCCGTATCTCCTTATTTATGGCTAGTATTCCCATAAACATTCTGCTAAGAGCGTCGACTACCACGTTTCCCTTGCCCGGCGTATACTCGATCATTAGCTCATAATCTTTTATGAGTTCGAGCCAACGTCGCTGTCGTAGGTTGAGTTCTCGTTGCGTAAACAAGTATTTCAGACTTTTATGATCTGTGTAGATTCTGCACGCCACACCATAGAGGTAGTGCCGCCAGAGCTTCAACGCAAACATGATCGCCGCCAATTCTAGGTCGTGCGTCGGGTAGTTTGTCTCGTGCTGCTTCAACTGTCGTGAAGCGTAGGAGATGACTTTATCTCTCTTCATGAGTACGCATCCGAGGCCAGTTTTCGATGCGTCGCTGAATATCTGAAAGCCCTCTAGACCATCTGGAAGTGCAAGGATTGGAGATGAGATGAGCCGTTTCTTCAACTCTTGAAAGCTGGATTCACAGTTGTCACTCCATTCAAATATTACTCCCTTCTGGGTGAGGCGAGTCAGAGGCGACGCTAGTTTTGAAAAGCTTCGCATGAATCTTCGGTAGTAGCCCGCTAAGCCCAGAAAACTTCGAATATCGCGAGTCGAGGTAGGTCGTTTCCAATCTACCACCGCTTCAATCTTCTTTGGGTCGATCGCGACACCTTCGGCAGAATGCCACACTACTCATCCAGAACTCGCATTTACTCTGCTTGGCATATAATTTGTTTTCACGCAGAATTTGCAATACCGTCTTCAAGTGTCCTATATGCTCTTTTCGATACTTTGAGTAGATAAGGATATCGTTGATGAACATGACTACAAATTTATCTATTTGGGGTCGGAAGACTCGGTTCATAAGATCCATGAAAGCGGCTGGGGCATTCGTCAAACCGAACGACATGACTAAGAATTCGTAATGACCATATCGAGTGCGAAAGACAGACTTCGATACGTCGTCGGACTTGATCTTCAACTGATGATAGCCTGAACGAAGATCAATTTTTGAAAATATTGTCGTGCCTTGCAGTTGGTCAAACAGGTCATCGATTCGAGACAAAGGATACTTGTTCCGTACGGTCGCCTTGTTGAGTTTCCGATAGTCGATGCATAGCCGCATCGATCCATCCTTCTTCTTCACAAACAGTACGAGGGCTCCCCACGGAGAGACGCTAGAGCGAATAAATCTGCGGTCTAGCAACTCTTATAATTGCACCTTCAGCTCCTTCAGTTCTGCTGGAGCCATTCGGTAAGGCGCCTTTGATATCGGCCGTGTATCTTGAATAGTGTCGATGCTGAATTCTATTTCTCGATCCGGCGGCAACCCGGGCATCTCGTCAGGAAAGACATCGGGAAAATCTGCCACAACATCAGTCTGTATTGTGTTTGTATTATCCTTCTGTGTATCTCGAACTGATGCCAAGTATCCCATGCAGTCGAAACGTAGCATACGCCTCGCCGAAATTGCCGATACCATCATTGCCGTCTTCGAGACCGTACCACACGAATATGAGAATTCTGTCTAGCCAGGAAGGCGAAACACCACTCTCTTCTCCGCGCACTTGATCGTTGCATGACAAGCGCCCAACGAATCCATGGTCAGGATTATGTCGTACTCTTTGATGTCTAGTACGACGACATCCAAGGGTAGATTTCTTTCCCCGACGCAAATATGGCCATCCCTACAAATAAAGTTCGCAGGCATATCGACTCCCGACGGAGTGCTAATGCTAATGTCTATATCTAGTGATTGTATGGTTATTTTATTTTTTTCGCATAATCAGCAGATATAAAACTGTGCGTCGCACCCGAATCGAATAGTACTCGAGCAGGTATATTTTTGAAGAGTAATATACTTGTTACAACAGTATCGGACGCGAACATCTCGTCCCGAGTTAATACATAAACTCGGTCTTGAGCTCCATGGCGTTGATTCTGCGGGTTAACGGGAACCGCATTTGCTCTTTGCAGTATAGGCGCTTTATATTGATTCAGAATGTTTCTTGGTGGGTTGTGTTGATTCGGAACATTTTTCGGACATTGCGGCTTTGAATGGCCCTCTCGTCACACCCGTAACATGTTCTGTGGAAACAATCGCTCAGGCGATACCCATGCTTGCCACAGATATTGTAGTGTAATCTTGGATACGGACGCCGATTTTCGAATGTGTTTGGACGCTTTTGTACTCCCGATCCTCCAGCGTCGATAGGACGCTTGTTAAAATTGTTGCGAATGACAGGCACGGCCCTTTGTGACATACGGCCAAAGATTCGCTCACTATCAAGTGTGGCTTCGTAGGATTCACGATAAGTTCGGCATCGTTGGTTCATGACGTCCCTACGCAATTCGTCGTTGAGGCCTTGTTGAAAATGCTCGCACCATTCTTCTTTGTTGGGTAGGAAGGCGCCAGCAAATTTTGCAAGTTTTGAGAAGCTTGTATCATAATCTTCAACAGTCATGTTCATTTGCCTCAACATCATGAACTCATCCCCTTCTGTCGGCGGATGGCATGAGGAACGTATTGCTCAAGGAAGGCTGCCTTGAACACTTTCCAGGAAATCTTTGTGTTGGAATCAGTTTCACAGATCTCCTGTTTCTTCACCGCCCACTAGTCGTGTGCTCTTAGTTGCAGTTGCAGCGCCGCACAGGCCACTCTCTGGGACCTTTCGATGCAGAGAAGATCAAACAAGTCCTCCATTTCTGCGAGCCATCCCACTATTAAATCAGGCTCTGCTCGGCCGTTGAACTTCGGCGGGTTCATCTTGTGGAACTCCTTTACTTTTAGCATGGAAGGAGAGTTTATCATTTGCGGTGGGACTTCTTCCTTATCGTCTTCTTCTTGATCACCTTGCTTCTCCTCGGGTACCACGTCTGTTTCCTTGGTATTACCTGCCATCTTGCTCACTATCTGAGTCAGTACGTTCATCTGCTTCTGCTGCGCATCAAATTGGGCTTTGAATTGCATTTGAAGCTGTTGCTGCTGCAGTTCCATCAACTGTAGCATTTTCTCCATTGTCGTCTCGCTAGGGCCAGTACTCTTTATGCTCGACGTACTATCCACTGTTTTGGTTGTTGTGCCAAGATTTTTCTTATCTCACTTAGTCATTCCTACAAAATAGTGTAAACCCGTTAGTATTTTTCAAAAATATCTGCGGGCTTACCTGTATGGAACTTTTATTTCACGCAGCATGTCGACAAGCATTAAATCGAGCTATCGCAACGAACATTCCAACAATAAAACATCTTTCAAAAATTCGAGAAAACATAGTTGTGCTCTGATACAAATTTGTCACGTCCCGAGTCAACAAACCGTTCGTCCCCGGTGTTACTTTGCCGATTCGATCGTCCTCGCTAAGGCGTTATGTCGTACGAGTCTGGAGTTGCACTCGTACAAGGTAAGAACGTTACGTTGTTATTCATATTAATACGCCAAGTTGAAACTTCACAAATCACATCAGAATATAAGACACATTATAGGAAGATAGAAATGCTTTTCATTCATAACTTGCAACGAAGTACAAGTCGTAATTACATTGGATGCCGTTGCGGCTACATTGATTGAAAACAGAAAGAAATACACTCGACAAGTTGCCTGAACTAACGCTTACCGTCCCATACATTCGCCCCTTTATACATAAGTCGTCGATTGAATTGGCTTCAAAATACTTCAGCATAGGAAGAGCTTCAAAACGCCTCTCCGCACTTCAGCTTCAGTTTAGTTTGGAGCGCCCGCCGCACCTGGAGAAATTGGGAGAGGGGATTAGCACACTTACTAACTGGACGAGACGAACCAACTCGTCTAAATCGACTCTGATTGTTAGGGTAGGCATGCTTTAGAGTTGTCTTTCTATTTAGAACTAAAAGAATTCAGTGCATATCGATAGCCATCTTTGAATAATAAAGCATACAGTAAAACATAGCAGTTTATCCCATTGCTTACCATGGCCGTGCTCGTTCCTGCATAAAACAAAGATAATATTTACTACCTGCATAAGACAATAGGTGAGCATGCCCTATCTTATATGTGCGGTCATTGATGATATGCATCATGAGGGACTTTTATATGGCATTACGACGTGACTGTCAGCTTGGGTTGCAAGCCCTATTGCAGGTGTCGCAATGCCTCGCGCCGAAGCACGAATTTGATTATTCCCCTAGGTCGATTCGGTTCTGATGCCCCGGATACCGCATCGAGGAAAGTTCAACTTGTGCACAAGCTGTCCATGATCATGCCAATGCGTGAACTGTTTAATATGTGCGGACAGATTTGTATAGCGTGGACAGTATTGAGTGACATTATCATTTCTCCCAACTCATGCAACGAATTATTTTTTCCAAGGCCATACTCTCGATTTAGTATCCCGTAGGTACCAAATTGTCCGAGGCATCATAACCCATGATCAACGTTTCATATTATTTTACAGCACTTGAAATAGTCTATCTTTTTACTAGAACCTTAAACTTTCTGGTTTATGTGATAAACTTGTATTTTTCAGAGTAGACTACTCTAAATCGATACGTTTTTTCCGAGTTCTTGACCTTAGTGGATTGTCATGCAATTAACTTGGCATCGTTCGATTTGAATGAATTCGAGGCAAGGAATTAGTTTGCGGGACAAAGTAGAAAAGAAGGGCCGAATCACCCACCGATTACTTTGCTCGTGCCGATCGTCGAAGCGCTTCGCAACGTCAAGCTTTAGTTACGCGAGCTCCTGCATTGGCACCAACACTTTGTTAGAATTTCTTCTTTTTCCTTTGCTTCAAAATTTGTAAATTGCATCCAGGAAAACGACGTGAAAGCACTTCATCAAAATTCAGCGGCAAAAGATCCAAGAAAATCATATAACGTTCCGGTCTCGTCGAAGGGACTCCTATATAGAGCTCACTCGCCGAGACGTAGCCCGCTGCATCTAGGACTTATTCCAACAGAAGTCGTTCCATTAGTTGGATCGATTCTCGTAACTTCCGTCCAAATCAATTTGAATCGATGCCGCAAGGCGTTATCATTTACCAAGCCCAACGATCGAGTCAGATGGCCATCTAAGTTTTCGACTGATCTGACTCGTCGCAAGCATATTATGAAGTCCGTCGCCTATCGAAAGCGGGGCGCGACAATTGCGGCTGCTTCCACTGCTGATGGTGCTATTTTTGCTGATGTTGTAGCTGCTTCAACTGATGTTTTGCCTTCCGGAGGCAAGGGTGAGTTGGGAATAAGCGGGGGAGGGGGGGGGGGGGGGGGTATGAGAGAAGGAAGGCCGTCGCAGCCAAGAGGGAAGTGGAGCTCAAGAATAGTAAGATTTTATTTCATTCATTCTATCATTCATTCATTGATTGCCCTCCCTTTGACATGAGGGTTTAAATAGGCTTACATCAAACAACCAATCAACCAAATCCTAAGGAAGAGGTAATTTACAACAAGAAAACAACCAATTCCTAATGAAGAGGTAAGTTGTAACAAGAAAACAACCCAACAAATGTAAAACCCAACAACCTAAAGACTAGATAACCAAAAAAGAATAACAAATGAAAAACAATTTGAAATCTTTATTCAAAAATCGAATTTAAAGACTAATCCATGATATCCTCATTAATTATCCTATGATCCGATGTTAGAACGACATGTACCATAGCAATCTTTACAATATATATATATATATATATATATATATATATATATATATATATATATATATATATATATATATATATAGTAGCTCAAAAGAATCTAATGTCTTAATTAGTAGCTTATATATACAACAAGAACATTATGAGTTAAAAAAAAATTTCACTGCTAACAAACAGAAACATGTCACAATCATACAAAATCAGTAAGCTTCCACACCAAATAAGCGGTATATATTACGCTTATTATAAAACCAATACATAAAGGGTGATGCTATTAGCACTCCTAAAATATCATTCGGCACTTCTTTTTAATTTTTTAACATTCAAATTTCAAATTTATCCATGTATTATCATTATTGGCACTCCTAAAATGTCATTCTACACTCCTCCCTCCATGCATGCATAAATTAATGTCATATTTAATATATGGGTAGATTTAGAATTTGAAAAGGAGTGCCGAATGACATTTTAGGAGTGCTAATAGCAGCACCCTACATAAAATCTAGTACTTTTACCAATTAAATCTAGTACTTTTAGCAATTGAAAATTGATAACAATAAACCCCACTAATTCATAATAGGAGCATAACTTTTGCTCCACAGGCATCATTCACCAGTCATGACTTAAATGTGCAATTTACTGCAGAATGCTTGGTTCCAATATACTCAAGATGATAAAGATCATTCTTGTCTGAAGAGAAAAAAATTGAGTTGCACCTCACTTTTTTTATACCATAATTCAAGGTGCACTCCACCCAATTAACATAATGTAAGGCAACCCCACTTTTGACGGAAACTGTCTATGAGAGACGGTCAACCCATTTGACCACAAAAAAATTGACTAAAATACCCCTTGTATTCTTCCTTTTACTCTGCCCCCACTCCCAATCCTCCTTCCTTCGACGCGCCCCCTACCCCTCCCCCCTCCCCCGCTAGCAGGCCGCCTCCCCACCGCCACCCCCTCCTCCTCGCCGGCGGTCCTCCTTCCCCGTCGCAGCAATGCGCCCCCCTCTGCCAACTACTGCTATTGCTACAGCTGGCAGTCTCCCTCCTCCGCGTCCCCCACTGCACCACCCCCTCCTCGCCGGCAGTCCCCCTCCCCCGCCGGCAGTCCCCCTTCCCCTTGCCATGGACTTCCACAACTTCCTGAGGAGAGAGCTCCAGTCCCTCTACAAGAGGAACAACATCCCCGCCAACACGACCAATGCCGCCATGGCCGACGCTCTCGCAGCCCTCGACAAGCTCCAAGAGGACCGACAATACCTCTCCCCAAAGACGATGACTAGGAGGAGAAGGAGGTCCGCCCGCCTCTCGTCCCGCCACGCGGCCACGCCCCCGATAGGCACCCCCCTGCCGCGGTCCCGTCGGGTCGCCGCAAGGGCCCCGACGTCCGCATGAATCTCGACGACGAGGAGAGCGTGGAGGAGAAGCGATCGGTTCCGGAGAGGACCCCCGAGCTCCATCACGAAACGTACGGAGGGGCGGGAACACATGGAAGAAGGAGGAGGGGGAGGACGGTGGGGGTTACGACCCGGCGGAGGGCTAGACAGCCTCTTGCCGATGTCGTGTCGGGAGTGATAGTACGAGGAGGAGTACTAGAGGGAAGGCTGCCGCCACAACCAAGATTACGGATTTGACGAGGAGCAAAGAAGAAGAAGAAAGGTATTTTAGTCAAAAACAAAAATTGGTCAAATGGATTGACCGTCTCTCATAGACGATGTCCGTCAAAAGTAGACGATGTCCGTCAAAAGTGGGAGGTATTGTAATTGGGAAAAATGCACCTTGAATTAGGATAAAAAAAAGTAAGTACAACTCAAATTTTCTCAAAAAAAAATAAAAATAAAAATGACCGACTAAAATGGAATAAGAAACTTTTCCAACTATATATCTGCATCTGCATGCGAATGGTGCATCAAATCAGATATGTCTACATTAGATCACAATTCATAAAGCAAGAAACATCCCAGCTCTTAAAATCAAGTTAAAAACCTACTCTTCTTACCACCTACTAATTTTTTAATTCCTAAAAAATTGAAAACACAGGAATGTAGTATTAAGACTTTCTGGAGTCATGCAATTTGAGTTGCATCGTAGGGACGATTTAAAGCAATTAAACAAACAAATAAGCTAAAGTAGGTATATGCCGCAATGAAACGGTCGTGAAGAAGCACGTTGTCAACATGATCACTACATAATAGTTATTTATATGCACATGAATAAACTCTTAGATTGTTAGTATTTTTTTTTTTTTTTGATTTACTGCAAATAAATAATGGAAAGGTCAGAGTTACGAGTCCATGGAAAAGTCGTGTAAGAAACACTGTTCTAAGTGTTTATTTGAGATCTATATGCATACATCATCTCGAATCTTTCTACCGTCGCTGCACACAGCTTCGGAGGAAACATTCCAAACTTAGATTTTGTGCAGAAAATAGATGGAAAATGTAGCTTCTTGATTTAAGAAGTAGGAAAAATAGAGAGAGAAGTTTGTGTCCTGTTCAAGTGTATCCCAAACAACACAACCTGAGTTCACCTTCGGCTCTGAATCGTACATGATTGAACGACAGAGAATCAAGATAGGGCGGTGGCGGATGCAGCGCTGTTTGGTGCGGACGCGTCAACTAGGTGGACGGAGGCAGCGGCACTCTGAAGGTGAACGTCCGGTCTAGCGCTGGTGATGAGTTTTTGTTGTTGTTGAGATGCTGGTGATGAGACGAGAAGAGAGGGAAGGTGCCTTTTCTTGGTGGTATTGGAGGGTTTTTTTTTTTTTTTTCCAGAAAATTCTACAAAAAGCATTAGGGTTAAGTTGAATTATAAAAAAAGTATCAAGATTGGAGAAATTGTAAGAGGAGCATCCATCCGGACTTTTGAAGTCCGGATCCCCCCTCTCCCTCCCCTTAATGAAACTTAATGACCGGCCCCCCTTTAATCCCCCCTTAATCAACTAGAGGCCGGACTTTTAGAGTCCGTATTCCCCCCCCCCCCCCCCCCCCCCCCCCCCCCCCCCCCACCCCCACCAATCCAAACTTAATCACCGGCTCCATACTTAATGACCTTAATAATCCATCCATAGTTAATAAGCTAGGCCGGACTTTTAAAGTCCGGATCCCCTCTCCTTATGACATTATTCCCTTGCTCCATTCCCTTATGACATTGACATTATTCCCTTGCTCAATTATTCCCTTATGACCAGCTCTATTATTTCCTGGAAGCTAGAGACGTTGGTAGCCGTACTTTTAAAGTCCGGTTGGTCTCAATAATTGTCGGTTGGTCCCAATAATTGTGGTTGGTGGTAGGTAGATGGTGGGGGGGTGTATATATGGACGGGGATGAAAAATTTTCTGCCAAAGGTAGAATTTTTTTACAGAAGAAATGGAGAGGAGGAATCGGCTGAGGAGAGAAGAGACGAAGAAGACAATGTGTTTCAACCTAGATAATTATTTTGTTAGTATTTCTATTTTTAGAAAGTAGTGTAGAAATTATGATGTTAATTAGAAATCCAGATGACCGGATTTTAGAAGTCCGGATGCGAAAGTCATTTTTTGGAAAAATTGAAATATGTTTTAATTAGAAAAAAATTGTACAAATATTGTGATGTAGGATATTTGTATCCCAAAATTTGTGTTAATTTTTTGATAAAAATATGTGTAAAAAATTGAAGAAAATAATTAGTAGAAATATGTGTACAAAATGGAAAAATATAGTTAAATTTGTGTACACATTATCGAAAATTATAGCAATATTGTTTTGACGATGACATATTATCGAAAATAATTGGTAGAAATGTGTAAAAAATTGAAAAAAAATTAATTGGTAGAAATATGTGTAGAAAATGGAAAAATATAGTTAAATTTGTGTACATATTATCGAAAATTCTAGCAATTTTATTTTGACGATGACATATTATCGAAAATAATTGGTAGAAATATATGTAAAAATGGAAGAAAACAATTGGTAGAAATATGTGTACCAAATGGAAAAATATAGTTGAACATGTGTACATATTATCAAAAATTGTAGCAATATTGTTTTGACGATGACACATTATCGAAAATAATTGGTAGAAATATGTGTAAAAAATTGAAGAAAATAATTGGTAGAAATATGTGTACAAAATGGAAAAATATAGTTAAATTTGTGTACATATTATCGAAAATTCTAGCAATTTTGTTTTGACGATGACATATTATAGAAAATAATTGGTAGAAATATGTGTAAAAAATTGAAGAAAATAATTGGTAGAAATATGTGTACCAAATGGAAAAATATAGTTAAATTTGTGTACATTATCGAAAATTGTAGCAATATTGTTTTGACGATGACATATTATCGAAAATAATTGGTAGAAATATGTGTACAAATTGAAGAAAATAATTGATAGAGATATGTGTAAAAAATGGAAAAATATAGTTAAATTTGTGTACATATTATAAAAAATTCTAGCAATTTTGTTTTAACGATGACATATTTCAGATGGCTACTCAAAACAATTGCCGTATTCCTAGTGGACCCACCACATCGATTATCATTCAGGAGCGACTGTCACACATTTCTGATCGCGTATTTTTAGGATCGGTTTTCTGCTGAATAAATTTAGTCTCTTAGAATAAAAATATACATGAATTAACCAAAATATTTTACAGTTATTTGACTATCCAGACATTAAATTACGTGAGCATGGAGAATGGCACCACGATTTGGAGCTATCAGTTCGCCAAAAAGAACTGGTGGAGTTGTAAAACCCCTAAATTTCTACTATTTTTTTTTATTAAATTTGGTACCGATTTAAAATTTTTGTATTGTACGTCGTGTAGTCGTATTGTACGCAGAGCGCGGAAGTTCATTTTTCGAATTTGCTCGACGAGTGCGAATATGTGCGAACGTACATATTTTTAGAAAAACTTTTTTTCAAAATAATATATGTAATAATTATTTTTCTATCATATCAACATTTCTAAGTCCATTATTTTATTTATTTATAAAAAGTCTTCCGTTTATAATAGTTATCAATAATAAATAATATTCTTGTACATACGTATACAATTTCTAAATATTTACTAGTTCATTTTAAATAAAAATGTATTTTCGAAATTTATTAATATTAATATTTTATTATTCAAAAAGATTTAGTATTTAAAAAGATTTATTATTTTCGAAATTATTATTATTGGTATTTTTGGAAAAATATATTTCGAAATTATTGTGAAGATTTAAATTTTGATTTAATTCCATGGATACATTTTAATAGTAAACTAATATCTATATTTGAAATTGATTTGATTTTAAACTAAGGAAATTTGATTTGATTTAAATTAGATTTGAATTTGGAGTTGGATTTGATTGCTTTTAAATTAAATTAGAAAATATCTAAATTGGGTTTTAAGGGATCCTAATTCTTATCCAATTGAGAATTTTCACATCCTATAAATAGGCAGGTACTCCTCCAACTTTTTATTTAATCCTTCCACAAAATTCCACAAAGTGTACGTGCCTCGTGTCGGTGTCCATCTCTTCCGTGTCAGCCGTGACGGCCTCGGGTCCGACCCCGGGTGTCTTTCCAATAGGTTATTTTTTTTACATCTACAATTTTTCCTATCTTTCGTGTCCAACACCCTGGACACAAATCCCCACAACATTTCCTTCGTGTCCTAACACCAGGACACGATACAATCAGTAATCCCTAACCCTAACCCTAATGATCCCAAACCAAAACCCGCAGCCGCCGAGTGTCCATGTTCCGACTCGTCGTCCCGACCTCCTCGCTTCTCCCCGCGGCACCACCGCAGCGCTACCATCGCTCATCACCCCTGTGGCCATCACCACCTCGGCATCCATCCCCCTGGAAACACCCCGTCGTGGACAAACCAGCCGACAACCAACTCCACCACCACCAAAGCCATCGCCACCACCATCGTCGTCATCGTCACCACACAACCACCACCAGCCAAATCCCACAGCCAAACCCGCCACCGCGACCGGCTCCCCACCTCCGGCGGTCCACCTCCATAACCCCCGAATCCCGGTCGACAACAGACCACCACCACCATCAAGAAGAAAGGAGAAAATGAAACCCTAAAAAAATGACTCACCTCGTCGCCGTGCTCGGCGCAGCCCCCACGCGTGCGCCGGCGAGTTCTTCTTCCCGATCCTCAGTCGTACACCCTTCTCCTCTAAGCCACCGCCGTGTCCACCGCGCGACCGCCCCGCGTCCGGTGACGCCGACCGAGCCAGCCTCGAAAACCCACTTCGCTCCGCCACTCAACGCCGGAGCAGCGCCCGGCGAGTCGCCACCGCCGTCCGCGCCGCCTGCGCCACCGAGAAACCCCCACTCCTCCGCCTCTTCTTCCTCTTCCCCCGACTTCCTCTCCTCGTCCTCCGCTCGGCCGTGCCCCCAAAACCCTCGACCGACCGCCGGAGCAGTGAAACCCCCGCCCGACCATCGAACCCACTCGCCGCCGCTTCTCCCAACTCCTCCGAGCGAGCCACCCCTGGCGCCGTCCTGTCTTCTTATGCTGCGGCCGCGTCTGCCCTCCAACTTGCCGCCCGCCGACGAGCTAACCGAGCTTCCGCGTCCGATCCCCTCTCTCTCTCGCTCACTCTCTCCATTCTCTCTCTCTCTCTCTTCTGTTTTTTTTATTACTGTTTCCAATGAATCACATTGAAGAGGACAGCAACAGGGTGATTTTTATTATTATTATTATTATTATTATTATTATTATTATTATTATTATTATTAGTAGTAGTACAATAGTTTAGGATTTATTTGTTGATGTTTATTTTTATTTTTTATTTTATTTTTATATGTGTACTCACTATTATGATTAGTATTGTTATATATATATATATATATATATATATATATATATATATATATATATAAATATTATGTTTGAAAATTTAATATTATTATTACTGTTAAGATTATACATTGTAAGTATCTTTCATACGGTGGTATGTATACAGAGTATATATCTGACTAGTTTGTTGTCATATTAGGATTGGTATGTTTATTATGTATTATATTTATTATTATTTATTTTCATTTAGAATACTAAAATTTATACTGTTATTGGTATTATCAATTTATGTATTGATGAAAATATCATTCTAGCTATTTTCAAAGGTAATTTTAAACTTATGCTTGGTAAGAGTTAGCTTATAGCCTTAAAAATTTATTTATTCATTTCTTTTAGATTTTATAAATTAATAAAAATAATAATATTTTGATAGATAAATGTGACCAAATTATATAATTCTAGTTCATTAGTTTGACTAATATATAGTGTCCTACTAAAAACTTATTTTTGACAAATTTAGGATTTTTGGTCAAAAGAAAACTATTTTGAAACTTTAAAGTATTACTTATCTAAAATATTTTAGTTTTTAATTATCAAAAGTAGTTTTCTAGAAATCGTATATATATTATTATCTAATCTCTTTTAATTATCCTCAAGTCCATGACTAAGCCCATTTATTCCTATTCCCTTCCAATTCCGGACTACCTTATGTCCACCCTAACCAATTCAACCATCATGGACCCAATGGAACCGACCGTGTCACCATCCGTGGTCACCTTGTATAGTTGTTGCACCGAAGTTGCAGTTCGTGCCACATTGATCATTGTAGCACACCAGGCGTACTATCAGGCAAGACACCTTGCCATTAGCTGTTTATTTATTTTAGCTCATATTTCATGCATTATTTATTTTCTTTATGCAAAATAAACTGTGATACATGGCATAACTGTTAGAACTTACTGTTCATTGTATTTCCTGCTGTGTATTATTTTTTTTACAAATTAAACCTAGATTTAAGGGACCACCATGTGTGTTGCATTCATTGGCCTTGACACGTTGTTACACGAAGTTGTGTGTCGCATGTAGAACACGGAAGTACGTGATTGGCTGGCCACCAGTACGTACAAGCCGTGTGATAGGAATAACCGCTAATAGAGGTTGCATGTTAGTTTGACTTAGCGGTTATAGTGGTTTATGTTGTGGATACAACATAGTAGGCATTGGGCGGGGAGGACAATTCCTTAGCGTATGGGCTTCGATGCACTTTTTTTGTGACCCGGACTCTCAGCTGGAGATAAGGGGTTGATGACCCATGATTACTGACGGGCACTGACGATTCTGCGGAACGTCATGCTCTTCCTGATGGGGCCTCTGGTGCCCAAGGGGGACTACGCCGATCCTATTCAGCCAGGGCCCATGCGTAGGAAGGATAGTTCTTAACTACATTTCACTTAGAATGGTAGGCTACCCTATCCGTTAGGTACGAGTACTTTTGGTTTGGGTACTTGTATCTGACCGTGGCTTGGAACAATAACTTGTCGCGGATTAGTTCGTCACATCTTGTCCTTGTTTGGTTGTAGGTGTGACTTACTACTTCGATGAGAAGGTATTGAACCTTGTTGGGGTCCGGATACCATATTGGATTCATAGCATGGAAAGATACGTTATCGTGAATTAGTTTACCATCTCCTGTCCTTGTTTGGTTGGGGGGATGGTACGCTCGTTCAGTAGGTGCGTATTGAAATATGTTATAATTTGATTTACTTATTTATTTGAGCAATATTTATTCAGTTTATATGGCATGATATTATGTGTCTTGTTACGCCCCTCTGAGGACCTGATTGTCTTGCCAGGTGTGTGCTATTGTCTTTCGCAGGTGCTTTAGCTCTAGCCGTGTTCATTGCTATTTCTCGAGGATGATTGCACTTGGATCGTCTTCGCTTCGCTCGCCACTCATTTCATTTTCTATGTACTTTTTTTTCTTATTTTATTGGTAGTAGAATTGTCTCCGCCCAACATATTGTATCAAGACAAATTTATTCTCATTATATGACATCTTCTATTCATTTATTTTGTGTGGATGAGATTAGTTTTGGTTCTACTGTATTTTACAGCTTATGTATTCATACGAGGCTTCCATATATTAGAGTATACTTCGTATGAGTACAGCTGGCATGTCTACATCCCTAGTCCTACGTATTTTGGGACTGGGGCGTTACATATTTTTGTGGTGGCCCATGCAGGTCAGATAAATTGTTTGGTTACTTTACTGTACCAAGCAAGCCTGCGAATAGGATTAGAAGTCTAGGATCTCATCCACATACTTGACCTCTTTTCTTGATTTTATCTACCGTTCGACTCATCAATTGCATCTTGCTTGCTTCCTTCCATCCCTATTCTTATCTTCCCTTCGTGCTTGTTAGAGATTGACCCCACTAGTTAGTTGTCCCAAAACACCATTAGTTTAAATTAAGTTGGGTAGAATACCTTATGAACTAGCAACCCCTTTGATCTAGTGACCTATATTAGCAAGCTTATTTAGATCCTAGAATCTAGAGGACCTAACCCGTCTAGCCAACCAAGGACTTGGACAAGAAGACTATAGGACGACTGTATAACCTATAATCATTCTACCTTCTTTAAATCTTAATCTCTCGTGCCTATATATTTACCATTTGACTAAATGATGCTAATGTAGCCTAGTTTTTGCAAGTTTATCTTTTTATCGAGCTTGTTCAAGATATATGTTATTGGAAGAGCTCCCACTAACATGTTGTCTAATCAGAACCGGTGCATAATGGTCTGATCAACCAAGTGCACTTTGATTCGCTTTTGCCTATTATTCTACATGGATGGGGGCATAGTTAAACTTGTCCTCTAGAGTTCCATCCACGACTGCCTTGACAATTCCTTTGAAATTTTTTGATCGTCTTTGAATCACGTATTCGTATTCGATAACGCCTTCTTTGAACTCTATATTGCTTTCGTCTTCACCCATTTTCGAAGGACGAAGGCGTTATACTAGAACTTTCTCTAGCCTTCCTATTGGCTATGACCATTCTCACTCGATATTGCTATCCTAAACTACTCGACTCTATCAAGACCCTCTAATCGCTTAATTAAATCGAATCTATTTCGTTCTCTTAATCGTGACCCTCATTCATTCCGACCGTATCGTATTATTTTTCTATGATCTAGATCGCAATTTCTTACGGCAAGATTTTTGTTATTGGTTGTTCCCCATCGATACCCCCTTGTGTCTTCTCACCCCCTGCTAATTCTTAATTTCGAGGACAAAATTCTTTTAAGTTGAGTAGGATGTAAAACCCCTAAATTTCTATTATTTTTTATTAAATTTGGTACCGATTTAAAATTTTTGTATTGTACGTCGTGTAGTCGTATTGTACGCCGAGCGCGGAAGTTCATTTTTCGAATTTGCTCGACGAGTGCGAATATGTGCGAACGTACATATTTTTAGAAAAACTTTTTTTCAAAACAATATATGTAATAATTATTTTTGCTATCATATCAATATTTTCAAGTCCATTATTTTATTTATTTATAAAAAGTCTTCCGTTTATAATAGTTATCAATAATAAATAATATTCTTGTACATACGTATAAAATTTCTAAATATTTACTAGTTCATTTTAAATAAAATGTATTTTCAAAATTTATTAATATTAATATTTTATTATTCAAAAAGATTTAGTATTTAAAAAGATTTATTATTTTTGAAATTATTATTATTGGTATTTTTGGAAAAATATATTTCAAAATTATTGTGAAGATTTAAATTTTGATTTAATTTCATGGATACATTTTAATAGTAAACTAATATCTATATTTGAAATTGATTTGATTTTAAACTAAGAAAATTTGATTTGATTTAAATTAGATTTGAATTTGGAGTTGGATTTGATTGCTTTTAAATTAAATTAGAAAATATCTAAATTGGGTTTTAAGGGATCCTAATTCTTATCCAGTTGGAAATTTCCACATCCTATAAATAGGCAGGTACTCCTCCAACTTTTTATTTAATCCTTCCATAAAATTCCACAAAGTGTACGTGCCCCGTGTCAGTATCCATCTCTTCCGTGTCAGCCGTGACGGCCTCGGGTCCGACCCCGGGTGTCTTTCCAATAGGTTATTTTCTTTTACATCTACAATTTTTCCTCTCCTTCGTGTCCAACACCCTGGACACAAATCCCTACAACATTCCCTTCGTGTCCTAACACTAGGACACGATACAATCAGTAATCCCTAACCCTAACCCTAATGATCCCAAACCAAAATCCGCAGCCGCCGAGTGTCCTTGTTCCGACCCGTCGTCCCAACCTCCTCGCTTCTCCCCGCGGCACCACCGCAGCGCTACCATCGTCCATCACCCCTGTGGCCATCACCACCTCGGCATCCATCCCCCTGGAACACCCCGTCGTGGACAAACCAGCCGACAACCAACTCCACCACCACCAAAGCCATCGCCACCACCATCGTCGTCATCGTCACCACACAACCACCACCAGCCAAATCCCACAGCCAAACCCGCCACCGCGATCGGCTCCCCACCTCCGACGGTCCACCTCCATAACCCCCGGATCCCCGTCGACAACAGACCACCACCACCATCAAGAAGAAAGGAGAAAATAAAACCCTAAAAAAATGACTCACCTCGTCGTCGTGCTCGGCGCAGCCTCCACGCGTGCGCCGGCGAGTTCTTCTTCCCGATCCTCAGCCGTACACCCTTCTCCTCTAAGCCACCGCCGTGTCCACCGCACGACCGTCCCGCGTCCGGTGACGCCGACCGAGCCAGCCTCAAAAACCCACTTCGCTCCGCCACTTAACGCCGGAGCAGCGCCCGGCGAGTCGCCACCGCCATCCGCGCCGTCTGCGCCACCGAGAAACCCCCACTCCTTCGCCTCTTCTTCCTCTTTCCCCGACTTCCTCTCCTCGTCCTCCGCCCGGCCGTGCCCCCAAAACCCTCGACCGACCGCCGGAGCAGTGAAACCCCCGCCCGACCATCGAACCCACTCGCCGCCGCTTCTCCCAATTCCTCCGAGCGAGCCACCCCTGGCGTCGTCCTGTCTTCTTATGCTGCGACCGCGTCTGCCATCCGACTTGCCGCCCGCCGACGAGCCAACCGAGCTTCCGCGTCCGATCCCCTCTCTCTTTCACTCACTCTCTCCATTCTCTCTCTCTCTCTTCTGCTTTTTCTTTTTTTATTACTGTTTCCAATGAATCACATTGAAGAGGACAGCAACAGGGTGACTTTTATTATTATTATTATTATTATTATTATTATTATCAGTACAGTAGTTAGGATTTATTTGTTGATGTTTATTTTTATTTTTTTATTTTTTTATTTTATTTTTATATGTGTACTCACTATTATAATTAGTATTGTTATATATATATATATATATATATATATATATATATATATATATATATATATATATATATATATATATATTATGTTTGAAAATTTAATATTATTATTACTGTTAAGATTATACATTGTAGGTATCTTTCATATGGTGGTATGTATACAGAGTATATATCTGACTAGTTTGTTGTCATATTAGGATTGGTATGTTTATTATGTATTATATTTATTATTATTTATTTTCATTTAGAATACTAAAATTTATACTGTTATTGGTATTATCAATTTATGGATTGATGAAAATATCATTCTAGCTATTTTCAAAGGTAATTTTAAACTTATACTTAGTAAGAGTTAGCTTATAGCCTTAAAAATTTATTTATTCATTTCTTTAGATTTTATAAATTAATAAAAATAATAATATTTTGATAGATAAATGTGACCAAATTATATAATTCTAGTTCATTAGTTTGACTAATATATAGTGTCCTACTACAAACTTATTTTTGACAAATTTAGGATTTTTGGTCAAAAGGAAACTATTTTGAAACTTTAAAGTATTACTTATCTAAAATATTTTAGTTTTTAATTATCAAAAGTAGTTTTCTAGAAATCGTATATATATTATTATCTAATCTCTTTTAATTATCCTCAAGTCCATGACTAAGCCCATTTATTCCTATTCCCTTCCAATTCCGGACTACCTTATGTCCACCCTAACCAATTCAACCATCCTGGACCCAATGGAACCGACCGTGTCACCATCCGTGGTCACCTTGTATAGTTGTTGCACCGAAGTTGCAGTTCGTGCCACATTGATCATTGCAGCACACCAGGCGTACTATCAGGCAAGACACCTTGCCATTAGCTGTTTATTTATTTTAGCTCATATTTTATGCATTATTTATTTTCTTTATGCAAAATAAACTGTGATACATGGCATAACTTTTAGAACTTACTGTTCATTTGTATTTCCTGCTGTGTATTATTTTTTTTACAAATTAAACCTAGATTTAAGGGACCACCATGTGTGTTGCATTCATTGGCCTTGACACATTGTAACACGAAGTTGTGTGTCGCATGTAGAATACGGAAGTGCGTGATTGGCTGGCCACCAGTACGTACAAGCCGTGCGATAGGAATAACCGCTAATAGAGGTTGCATGTTAGTTTGACTTAGCGGTTATAGTGGTTTATGTTATGGATACAACATAGTAGGCATTGGACGGGGAGGACAATTCTTTAGCGTATGGGCTTCGATGCACTTCCCTTGTGACCCGGACTCTCAGCTGGAGATACGGGGTTGATGACCCATGATTACTGACGGGCACTAACGATTCTGCGGAACGTCATGCTCTTCCTGATGGGGCCTCTGGTGCCCAAGGGGGACTACGCCGATCCTATTCAGCCAGGGCCCATGTGTAGGAAGGATTGTTCTTAACTAGATTTCACTTATAATGGTAGGCTACCCTATCCGTTAGGTACGAGTACTTTTGGTTTGGGTACTTGTATCTGACCGTGACTTGGAACAATAACTTATCGCGGATTAGTTCGTCACATCTTGTCCTTGTTTGGTTGTAGGTGTGACTTACTACTTCGATGAGAAGGTATTGAACCTTGTTGGGGTCCGGATACCATATTGGATTCATAGCATAGGAAAATATGTTACCGTGAATTGGTTTACCATCTCCTGTCCTTGTTTGGTTGGGGGGATGGTACGCTCGTTCAGTAGGTGCGTATTGGAACATGTTATAATTCGATTTACTTATTTATTTGAGCAATATTTATTCAGTTTATATGGCATGATATTATGTGTCTTGTTACGTCCCTCTGAGGACCTGGTTGTCTTGCCAGGTGTGTGCTATTGTCTTTCGCAGGTGCTTTAGCTCTAGCCGTGTTCATTGCTATTTCTCGAGGATGATTGCACTTGGATCGTCTTCGCTTCGCTCGCCACTCATTTCATTTTCTATGTACTTTTTTTTCTTATTTTGTTGGTAGTGGATTTGTCTCCTCCCAACATATTGTATCAAGACAAATTTATTCTCATTATATGACATCTTTTATTCATTTATTTTGTGTGGATGAGATTAGTTTTGGTTCTACTGTATTTTATAGCTTATGTATTCATACGAGGCTTCCATATATTAGAGTATACTTCGTATGAGTACAGCTGGCATGTCTATGTCCCTAGTCCTACGTATTTTAGGACTGGGGCGTTACAGGAGTCATTCGGGTTTTCCTACGTCGACGTTGTTCTTCTCAGGTGCCACGATAGGGATCTCATATTAAGTCTGGTCAAGCGGTGGTGGCCAGTACGAAACACATTCCAGCTCCCCGTGGGTGAGATGACTATCACCTTGGCTGACGTGACGATGATCTTGGCGTTACTGATTAACGGTACCCATGTCTATTTTGATGAGAGTGCAAGTGTCGGGGACCTCATCCGGACATATCTAGGATGTGAACCAGCACCAGATCAAGGTAACAGTGCTGGTATCAAGCTTACTTGCCTTCATGCCAATTTCAAGGATATTGACCACATCGGCTTCGAGTATGTTACTTCGGATGATGCACAGGTACGTCATATATATTTTGTGCACTTAAATTCTTTATTGATTGTACTATTCAAATATAATACCAACAGTTGTTCTTGTTTTCAGGTCATATACTGCACCGAACCCTAACGCTGACCCTAATCCTAACCTTAACCCTAACCCTAATCCTAATCCTAACCCTAACACTAATCCTAACCTTTCCTATAACCATAACCAAAATTTGGTGGTCTTGTACATTTTTTTTCTGTTGTGTCCAATGCCCTGACAGTTGCTTCAGAAAAGATCTCTGGTCCCCAGCTCCCATGTCAAAATATAACCCTAATACTAAGAAATGCCCTAATCCTAACCCTGACACTAACCCTAATCCTAACCCTAACCCTAACCCTAATTCTAATACTAAGAAATGCTCTAATACTAATCCTAACCCTAATCCTAATCCCAACCTTAACTGTAATGTCTCAAATTCGTGATACGTATTTAGTGTACGTATACGTGTTTTGGTCCCATATTTTATTTATTCATGGTTAGTTATCTTGGTTTATTTTACATTGGCATGGTTTTATTGGCATTGATAGTTTAATTGGTTTTAATGGTTCATTGGTTTATTTGGGCTTGGTTTATTCCTGGGTTGGTTCAGCTTGGTTTGGTTTGCTTGGTTCATTATGAACCATAGGGTTGAACCCCCTACCTACCACCACCATTCCCCTTTATAACCCACCTAACTTTTCCATCTCCTCCACTTTCTCATTAACTCTTCTTCCTTCTCCATTAAACCCACCACCAACCAAGAACACCCCTTAGGCAAGTGCAACTTGCTTCCACAAGAGAGCCCATTTTTATTGTTCTATTAGCTTCTCCTCATGTTTCTAAGACACATTTGAACTTGTCATTTTCTATTTTGAGGCTTTAATTTTTTGTAGATCTAGGAATTAGTTATTTTCGGATTTTGGTAGTTTTGATCTATCAAACTTCTTTATTTTCAAGTTTTGATGGTTCCATGTTGTAGAAAATTTTATTCTACCCAATTTTGATCTTTGAAAAGTTGGGTTTGGACTTGTTTTGACCAAGTTATGGACTTTTGAAGCTTTGGGTTCAACCATGGAGTTTCTGCTGATTTGGAGAAGATAGTGAGCAGTGCGCGAGCTCTTTAGCTTGCTCCACTGAGTTGCGCGTGCTCTTTAGCGCAGTACAGTCCTCATACGCTGCCTTTTGGAAGCGTATGACTTGCATACGCTGCCTTGGCAAGGAGTCGTATGGACCTCATACGCTGCCTTGATGACGAGTCGTATGGAGTACATACGCTGTCTTTCCTGAGCGTATGACCTGAGCGTATGACCTGAGCGTATGACCTAAGCGTAACCTGGTCTGAGTGTACGCTGGCTTGAGCGTACTCTGACCTGAGCGTAGCCTGGCCTGAGCGTACGATGACTTGAGCGTAGCCTGACCTGAGCGTAGCCTGGCCTGAGCGTACGCTGACTTGAGCGTAGCCTGGCCTGAGCGTAGCCTGACCTGAGCGTAGCCTGATTACCCTGGATCTTCTATAGCCTTGTATATTGATATTTTATTAGATGTTTAACGTCCATTTTATATCCTTACGCCTTTTGTCCTGAACTTGATAATCGCGAATTTACTTGATATGTTTATAATTGATAATTTAGCATGACGTGATAGTGATCCGTAGTGGTACACTCCTGACATGATAACCTGACATGACATGATAGTGGCCCGCCGTGGCGCACTCCTGACAAAGTACACTTGGCATGATAACCTGACATGGTATATCTTGAATAGCTGTTGCGACGGCTACCTGACATGACATGACCTGTATAATTAATCTGGACACGGTGGGCGATTGTGTTTGTATAAATAAATCAGTCCTGTCTTGCATCATGTTTAGGACAGGGACACCTGAGTACCACGGTCAGGAGTACCTACTGAAATGGACTAAGGTTAATGACTAGTATAATTCATTAGACATGAAGAGATGTTTCCCAGTTACAGGCGATCCCGTTATCCCGGCCGCAAATGTTTGGACTTGTAGCCTGCCGACGAGTATGACACATTTCCAGCCCACTGTTATGTGGGGCACCCGCCATTGTCACTTAAATGATTGAACTCTATTATCACCCTAATGTATTGTACTCTCTAGATTGTCACTATAATGATTGCCTGGATAACCTGGATAGCTGCAGGGCCTGTGACTACTTGGAGCATCTCATTGTATCTTGCTAGTAACTAGGATTGTGATAACCCTAGTTAGTTAATATAGAAAGCCGTAGGCAATGATTGGTCGTGATTGCTTGGATGGAGTCTAGTCCAGTATAGTATTGTCTAGAAGTGATTGATTACAAGATTGTACCAGAATGATAGAATGATTGTCACTCCAGATTGTTACTATAACGATTGCACTCTTCATTGTCACTTTTATCATTGATCTCTCTCCTTTTCACCTTAATGATTGGCACCTTTAGCAATAAATAATCAGAGACTAAGTTCTGTTCAGGCGAAGGGTTACAATCTCGATCGTTGTTGGTTTAAGGATTGTAACCTGGCTTCCGGAATAATACCTTCGTTTTCTCTTCATATATTGTCCAACTATGTTTTATTTAGCATGATTCTCCAGTTCTTTTATGTCAATGATGCCTCACTTAATTATTTTCTCTGATTGGGATAAGTGTATTCGTAGTGCACAATCTCAATCTGTGTTGCTTATTATTTTTCTTACATGTTGAATGATAATGATTTGTTGGTTTTAGTTCTTAAGTGAAGCCTCCTTTGTGGCACTTGCTCTTTCTGGGGTCTGACCAAGCTGGTTTTGTATGGCCAGATACCGGAGCAGCTCCAAAGGATCTCCCTGCTTTCCAGCTCGATGGTGGTCACCAGGCGTAACCAGGGCATCAAGTGGGTTTCTTTTGTTCTCCCACTGTAATATTGTACATTATTCTTTGAGGCGTTTAGCCGACGAGCAAGTGTTAGCTCGAGTGTACTTACTTACTGTCTGCCTACGGGCTGTAACATGATTGACAAGCCCCGGGGGTTGATCATGTATGACTGAACTCTTGCTAGTCCTCACATTTTGTAACGACTAGCTTCATGATCATTCCGGATATATAATGTATGGGACGCCTTACTATTGTGTATTTGGTGGTCTGACATCTTGTAATTATTATTAGTTGGTTGAGATTGAGACAATAGGCTATTTGATGACCTTAAGAGACTGATGGATTGTAGTGAAACCCTCACATATCTAGACAGCCATGACCGTATAGCGGTGTGGATTCCATTCCGTTATACGTAGCTGGCTATGTCTGCCCCCGCTCTCTAGTATTCTGGTTCTGGGGCGTGACATGGTTTAAGTGGTGGCCCATGCAGGTCTTGTAAATCAAGATATGTGAGGGTTTACCGGATAGATGTCTCAATCTGTACTCGCCTTTGATCTCCACTCGTATCTTCTTATCTCCCTGAATTCCTGACTTGATAACATGCTTGTATCATTGATCTATCCTGGTCCTTCCTTAATATCCCTGATGTTATTGCTTCAGTGACATCGTTCCTGTTGATCAGCCAGAAGGAGCTCAGTCCTCAGCAGCAGTCTCTCGAGTCGTGCCTCCTGGAGAATCAGTACCGCCAGTTCAGCCCGTCCAGCCAGTAGGGTCAGAGGATGGAGGATTGGTAGGACTCATCCGTGAGTTGCTTGCGTCCCAAGATCGTCAGGGAGATGCCCTGCACCAAGTAGTACAAGATGCTCTGAATAGAAGTGGTCCCCGAGGGAACAGTGCGGTCAATAGTTTCAAGCGCCTGAACCCTCCCTTCTTCGATGGCAGCGAGGATGCCATTGCTGTCGATGCTTGGCTACAAGATATAGAGGTGATTCTCGAAGCCGCGAAGATTCCAGAAGACGAGAAGGTGGCTGTGGTGCGTCTACAATTATTGGATCTAGCCCACAGTTGGTAGGCCGCACAAGCAGTGGGATTGGCAACACCTGTCTCCTGGGCAGTGTTCAGCAAAAGTTCCAGACCAAGTATTATGATGCAGTGGCTCGGTATGACTTGCTGACCAGGTTCAGTAATCTTAAGCAGATGGGGAGGACGGTCGATGGTTATGCGGCCGAGTTTTCCAGACTCAGTCGGTTTGCTCCTACCTTGGTGGCAACCGAGTTTGACAGAGCGCAGAGGTTCCAACAGGGACTTTACCTGGAGATTATATTGGCAGTAGAATAGTTCGAGCATCAGACCTATGATGTGGCATTGCGAGCAGCGAGGAGGCACGAGTATACCTCCCAGAGAATAGTGGACAGGACCGGAGGTCGGAAGCGGTCCCATAGTCAAATGAATCAGTCTTCAGCCCCAGCCCCGGCAGCCAGGACTTTGACTATTGGAGCTCCGAGGCAAGCGGCCTCAGTGACGTCGGTTCAGCACTCAACCCCGACGTACTCTCAGCAGAAACAGAAGCAAGCACAGTCTTCCGTAGTAGGCTGTTCTTATTATGGGAAGCCTGGACACGTGGTAAAGGAGTGTCGCAAGGCGTTGGGATTGTGTTTATTGTGTGGAGCACCGGACCATAGGGTGGGTTCCTGTCCATTCAGAGTTGATTCAGCATCGATAGTATCTAGTCCTTCGGTTATGGGACCAGCACCAGTACCAGCTCCAGTTCACCAGCAACAGCAGTTCCCGTTCCCGGGGCCATTGCCGACTCAGGTCCAGACTTTCCAGCAACAGAACCCGCGACAGTTTGCCCTAGCCCAGGCTCAGGTTCAGAATCGACCGAGAGGTATATGTGTCCTCTCATCTTACTTTTCTACCGTCATTATGCGGGGTGCATGACGTATTTCATGTATCCTAATTACAACGGTACATTCCGGACCCGAGCCATATCCTAGGTCATTCGAAACTGGTTATTGGTACCAACCTTTTCGTATGAGGATAGGCCCGTGTCCATGTTTGACCAAAGAGAGAGACCTCAAACGCAAGATTATCAGTTCAGTCCGTGTTGCTTAGAGTCATCCCTCTTTGGGAGAGTCAAACTTGGGAGCATGAGGATGATATCTGATTAGGTCATCCCGGCTGGTTTGACTCGTAAGGTGTAATATCTTCCTTATGCCTTACGCTTTGAATCCTTGCTTGCATGAATAATTGTATGAATGATTGGTAGTGGTAGATTGCCTATGATAGAATAGCTTTTCCTTACATCTCTAGTCTCTTGATTAAATTCTGAGGACGGAATTCTTTTATGGTGGGTAGGATGTAATGTCCCAAATTCGTGATACGTATTTAGTGTACGTATACGTGTTTTGGACCCATATTTTATTTATTCATGGTTAGTTATCTTGGTTTATTTTGCATTGGCATGGTTTTATTGGCATTGATAGTTTAATTGGTTTTAATGGTTCATTGGTTTATTTGGGCTTGGTTTATTCCTGGGTTGGTTTGGCTTGGTTTGGTTTGCTTGGTTCATTATGAACCATAGGGTTGAACCCCCTACCTACCACCACCATTCCCCTTTATAACCCACCTAACTTTTCTCTCTCCTCCACTTTCTCATTAACTCTTCTTCCTTCTCCATTAAACCCACCACCAACCAAGAACACCCCTTACGCAAGTACAACTTGCTTCCACAAGAGAGCCCATTTTTATTGTTCCATTAGCTTCTCCTCATGTTTCTAAGACATATTAGAACTTGTCATTTTCTATTTTAAGGCTTTAATTTTTTGTAGATCCAGGAATTAGTTATTTTCGGATTTTGGTGGTTTTGATCTATCAAACTTCTTTGTTTTCAAGTTTTTATGGTTCCATGTTGTAGAGAATTTTATTCTACCCAATTTTGACCTTTGAAAAGTTGGATTTGGACTTGTTTTGACCAAGTTATGGACTTTTGAAGCTTTGGGTTCAACCATTGAGTTTCTGCTGATTTGGAGAAGACAGTGAGCAGTGCACGAGCTCTTTAGCTTGCGCCACTGAGTTGCGCACGCTCTTTAGCGCAGCGCAGTCCTCATACGCTGCCTTTTGGAAGCGTATGACTTGCATACGCTGCCTTGGCAAGGAGTCGTATGGACCTCATACGCTGCCTTGATGAGGAGTCGTATGGAGTACATACGCTGCCTTTCCTGAGCGTATGACCTGAGCGTATGACCTGAGCGTATGACCTGAGCGTAGCCTGGCCTGAGCTTACGCTGACTTGAGCGTACGCTGACCTGAGCGTAGCCTGGCCTGAGTGTACGCTGACTTGAGCGTAGCCTGACCTGAGCGTAGCCTGGCCTGAGCGTACGCTGACTTGAGCGTAGCCTGGCCTGAGCGTAGCCTGACCTGAGCGTAGCCTGATTACCCTGGATCTTCTATAGCCTTGTATATTGATATTTTATTAGATGTTTAACGTCCATTTTATATCCTTACGCCTTTTGTCCTGAACTTGATAATCGCAAATTTACTTGATATGTTTGTAATTAATAATTGAGCATGACGTGATAGTGACCTGTAGTGGTGCACTCCTGACATGATAACCTGACATGACATGATAGTGGTCCGCCGTGGCGCACTCATGACAAAGTACACTTGGCATGATAACCTGACCTGGTATATCTTGAATAGCTGTTGCGACGGCTACCTGACATGACATGACCTGTATAATTAATCTGGACACGGTGGGCGATTGTGTTTGTATAAATAAACCAGTCCTGTCTTGCATCATGTCTAGGACAGGGACTCCTGAGTACCACGGTCAGGAGTACCTACTGAAATGGACTAAGATTAATGACTAGTATAATTCATTAGACATGAAGAGATGTTCCCCAGTTACAAGCGATCCCGTTATCCTGGCCGCAAATGTTTGGACTTGTAGCCTGCCGACGAGTAGGGCACATTTCCAGCCCACTGTTATGTGGGGCACCCGCCATTGTCACTTAAATGATTGAACTCTATTGTCACCCTAATGTATTGTACTCTCTAGATTGTCACTATAATGATTGCCTGGATAACCTGGATAGCTGCAGGGCCTGTGACTACTTGGAGCATCTCATTGCATCTTGCTAGTAACTAGGATTGTGATAACCCTAGTTAGTTAATGTAGAAGGCCGTAGGCAATGATTGGCCGTGATTGCTTGGATGGAGTCTAGTCCAGTATAGTATTGTCTAGAAGTGATTGATTACAAGATTGTACCAGAATGATTGAATGATTGTCACTCCAGATTGTTACTATAACGATTACACTCTTCATTGTCACTTTTATCATTGATCTCTCTCCTTTTCACCTTAATGATTGGCACCTTTAGCAATAAATGATTAGAGACTAAGTTCTGTTCAGGCGAAGGGTTACAATCTCGGTCCTTGTTTAGGTTTAAGGATTGTAACCTGGCTTCCGGAATAATACCTTCATTTTCTCTTCATATATTGTCCAACTATGTTTTATTTAGCATGATTCTCCAGTTCTTTTATGTCAATGATGTCTCACTTAATTATTTTCTCTGATTGGGATAAGTGCATTGGTAGTGCACAACCTCAATCTGTGTTACTTATTATTTTTCTTACATGTTGAATGATAATGATTTGTTGGTTTTAGTTCTTAAGTGAAGCCTCCTTTGTGGCACTTGCTCTTTTTGGGGTCTGACCCAACTGGTTTTGTATGGCCAGATACTGGAGCAGCTCCAAAGGATCTTCCTGCTTTCCAGCCCGATGGTGGTCACCAGGCGTAACCAGGGCATCGAGTGGGTTTCTTTTGTTCTCCCACTGTAATATTGTACATTATTCTTTGAGGCGTTTAGCCGACGAGCAAGTGTTAGCTCGATTGTACTTACTTACTGTCTGCCTACGGGCTGTAACATGATTGACAAGCCCCGGGGGTTGATCATGTATGACTGAACTCTTGCTAGTCCTCACATTTTGTAACAACTAGCTTCATGATCATTCCGGATATATAATGTATGGGACGCCTTACTATTGTGTATTTGGTGGTCTGACATCTTGTAATTATTATTAGTTGGTTGAGATTGAGACAATAGGCTATTTGATGACCTTAAGAGACTGATGGATTGTAGTGAAACCCTCACATATCTAGACAGCCGTGACCGTATAGCGGTGTAGATTCCATTCCGTTATACGTAGCTGGCTATGTCTGCCCCCGCTCTCCAGTATTCTGGTTCTGGGGCGTGACATTAACCCTAACCCTAACCCTAATCCTAATCCTAATCCTAACCCTAAACCTAATGCTAATCCTAACCCTTACTATAACCTTAACCCAAATTTGGTGGTCTTTTACACTTTCTTCTGTTGTGTCCAATGCCCTGGCATTTGCTGCAGTGAAGATCTCTGATCCCCAGCTCCCTTGTCAAAAAATAATTTTTTTGGGGTCTGTCGGCTATGCATCCCACATTTGGTATTCCGATTTCACCTCTTACCAATTCAGCTTCCGGAGTATACGGAGATGGAATCGCTTGCATACATGACACATATACACTTTTAAGCTTTTTAACAGAAAATTGTTCAGGATAATAGCTTTCTATTTGCAAGTTACTAGATTGACAAGAAAAGTAAGCATGTATAAACAGTAAAAGAGTATGCTGCCAACGATAACATGTACACATTCTATTTTCTAAATCCACTACATATCGTCTACTACTTTCATGATCATATATTTTAAATTTAAATGCATTAATATGTAGTATTTGAAAATGATGTATCTCTCTTTTGATACGTGCCATAGTCTTGAGCATCCTAGGACAATAGTGCGTATCCAGGTTTTCAGTAATTTGTCTATATTTTTCATGCATGGTTATGATTTTAGCTCTAATGCCATCAAGCAATGTGGCGATTGGTTTATCACGCAAATTCTTAATCCAAATATTAAAACTCTCTGCAATGTTAGATGTATTAATCTCTCTTCTAGGACATGGTGCACATGGTGCATAAGCAGTAATCCAATGTAAAAAGTTATGATTTTTATTGTTTTCCCAACAATCCAATTAAAAACATTAATATCAGCAGATTTAAACTTTTCAAATAATTCAGTCGCATTAACATCATTATAAGAGCGGGCAAGTTTATCTAACCATACTTGATATTGTCTTGTACTAGTACATTGACTTCTCATATTCTGTTTAAAATACTGAATGCAAAAAAAATGTGGAGAGCTAGGAAAGATATCACGCATTCCACGAATTAAACATTTTTGCTTGTCCGATAAAAATGAGAGAGCATCACACCGATCAAAACAAGTTTCAAAGGAAGATTTTAAACATTCTAAAAACCATGTCCACGATTCAGTATTCTCATTTTCAGGAATACAATAAGCAATTGGATATAATTAATAATTAGGAACATGAGCACATGTTACAAATAAATTACCTTGAAATCTAAATGTAAGAAAAGTTGCATCAATACTAATAACGGGTAAGCAACCTTGCAAAAAACCATCTATGCATGTCTTCCAGCAAATAAATATATTTTGAAAAATATTATTTTCTACAGTTTTTAAAAAGCACTTGGTTACAGGATTGGTTTCCATAATTGTAAAATAGTATTTTTCAAGACTATCGTATGCATCAATATAACTATCATTAATTTTGACTAATGCAAGTTCTTTTGCTCTCCAAGTTTTTGAATACATAACGCGTACTCGAAATTCTTTAAGAATATCCTTTACAATATTACAAGCGCTATATGAGTTTTTTGTCTCTAATTTTACCTATTATTTTTTCACAAATCAATGCAGCATTAGCTTGTCGATGATGTCCTTGCGATAACATACATGTACAAGAATATTGTGATACAAATGTTTCAATAAAAAAAGTATCGCTTTTATCAACTGCTTTAGCGTATACTCTCCAAGAACAATATGGAGAGTTGCATTTATATACAATTCTTGTCGAATTGTTATGTTTACTTGTAACACTAAAATTATAACGAATTGCATGATCTCGAACAAAATTTCTAAATTCAAAAGGAGGAAGAAAACTCTCTATGCAAAAATAATTCAGACGTACTACCTTGTGAAGGATCATCGTTAATGTGTAAATAATAGTCTAAATCTTCTTCTAAGTCGACACTGTCATCACTATTTTCATTGTCAACATTTATTTGGTTCGAAGTAGTAGCTCCAAAAAGTAAATTTTGGGTATTAAAAATAGGTGCACTATAGTATGAGTAATATTTGTGCTAATATTTGATAATACTGCAGTAATATAAATTTTTATACAAGATGCACCTAAATTATTTTGAATAATAAATCTCCAAGATTGTTCACTATTTATTACTAAATAGGTATCGGTAAAAAAAAACATATTACGAAAGCATAGTTAATATAATAACGTTCTATAATAATATTTCTTATATTTTCAAATGAAATACTTTGATAAGTAGAAATAAGATTAGTTGTGCCTCCTTCGTACGATAATCCGTTTAGAGCACCTCCGTGATAGCAGATCAATGTCAGTGTTTGATCCATGAAAAGTTTTAGATATATTAATAATTCAGAAGGAGACTATCAAATTATACTATGGTTGCTCAAGTTGGAAGTTGGCTGGAAAGTATGTCGTCATTGCTCAAGTTGGAAGTAAGTTGGAAGAGCACTTGTAGTGTTTCAAGTCCAAAGCGCGACCACTACGAAACAGAGAGTGAGCGCAGGAGGGAAGGCCAGGCACCAGTTTATGGGATGAGTGAACTGGTTACATATATATAGGTTTCAAAAAAATATAGTCGTCGTAAAATATTATCCAACTGTTGTAAAGTAAGAAATAGCCGTTGGATGAGAACCAAAAAAAAAAAAAAATCACTAACCGGACTTATTAAGTCCGGCGACCAACATCAACCACCCGGACTTCTAAACGACCACTCTTCCGGTCTGTCATACATTTCATTTTCATTAAGTATTTTCTTTCATTTTCATTAAGTGTTTTCATTAACTATTCATTTCAATTAAGTATTATACATTTCAAAGGAACCGGACTTCTAAAGTCAGGCCACTCTTAACCTACATTTCATTAACTTTAAGACATTTCATTTAAGCATGTATTAAAGGGGGAGGGTGGATGAGATCAGCATCCGGACTTCAAAAGTCCTGATGGATGCTCTTCTTAGAATTTCTAAGAACTTGGTGCTTATTTTAGAATTTCACCGAACTCTAAGCCTCTTTTTTACAATTTTTTTTTTTTTTTCAACGAGAGTTGGTTCGTGAAATCATCGGGTTGGGAAAGGAAACTGATTACTTTTTTATGTTTGGATGCCAAAGGAATTGGACAGTAAAGGAAAGTAATTTCCAATGAAAGAAAAATTAGAGAAAAAGTGATTCCATCCATCGAAGCAAGAAATTACTTTTCAACATTGAAGTATTCACTTTTCTTTCCAAATTCCTTGCCAATTCTAAACATCGGAAAGGAAATCAATAGAAATTATAATTTTTCTAAGGAAAGAAAATACCAAGGAATTGATTTCCTTTCCCTTCCATTCCGTGAACCAAACGAGGCTAAGGGTTAGTGGTTTGAAAAGCTAAAGAGAAAGAATTGAGCAAGGTGTGGCATAGAAATAGGTAGAGTTGTTTGCTTGGTTGAATTGGTCAGGGAGAAAATGGTGTTTGAAAATTGTTTTTTTTCAATAATTAAAACAACAATCTCATCCTTCTAAATAATGGAAGAATAAAAGAAAATATATGTAATGATTCTCTCTCAACTTTTTTTTCTTGTTGGCTATATATATAAGTTTTTATTTAGTTCATTAAAATTTATTTGCCAAACTAGTTATCAATTAATTTTAAATGATTCCATGGTAAAATTGACTAAAAATGATTAGAAATTAAAATCAGATGTGTGCACGATGGACATGCATTTTTGCTAATATTTTTGAGTTACGTTAACATGTGTTCTAAGGACATATTGATAAATTTACATTTTAATTGAAATATTATTTTATCTAACAAATATTCTAGAGTCACTCATGAGTTACTAATTTTTAAAACTCGTCAATGACAAACCGTTGGATTACATGTATCTCATTCCTTATTTTTTTTAAGGGCCTAAAGAGAAAAAATAAGTCCACATGTCATAACAATATTACAAGTTACTAATTTGAGTTCATGAAGTCAATCTGTTTACTTAATGCCTTATGGGAGCACTAATCGACATGTAGGGTCTGTTTAGTAGGAGAAAAAAGTGGGAGGAAGAAAAATGAGAGGTAATGACGGATTTTCTATTGTTTGGGTATAAGAAGAAAAATTGGAGGGGTTACTAACCTAATAAATTATGTCCCTCCAAAAATAAAAGAAAAAGTGGTATTTTTTTTAATTTATAATTATACCCTTTAGAATTATATTATTTAAAAAAAATTAATGAAGTCAAATAGTAAATAAGTATTGAGAATGTAACGGGTAGAACTTATATTTTATTTTATTTCGTTTCAATTTTTCTTCCATGCCCAATAAAGGAAAAAAAAACATCATTTCCATTTTTCATTCCTCTTACCGAACACAAATGAAGAGTATGTTATTTCCTTTCCATATGGATGTTAAGCTCTACTCGTTTTTCTTTCTTCCACTTTTCATCCTTCCTACCAAGAGCCCTAGGATACATATTAACATAACCATTTTCTAAAACACATGTTACACATCTAAATATATGAATTACCAACAGTGGCACGCGGTGCTCGACTAAAATGTTTGAAGGGGCCAACTATATTTTACAGGAATAAATCGTATTTTTGGAAGGACCAAATTGTATTTTAGAAGAAGTTAATATCTAAAATTGAAATATTTTTTAAGGAAAAAAAATGGTCATGGTCCTCTTAGCCTCCATTAGGCTCCACCACTTAGGCCTCGTCTGGTTTGCGGAATGGAAGAAAAAGGAAATCAATTCCTTGACATTTTTCTATCCTTTAAAAAAATTATAATTTTCATTGATTTTCCTTTTCGATGTTTGGAAATGCAAAGGAATTTGGAAAAGGAAAGTGAATACTTCAATGTGCAAAAGTGATTCCTTGTTTGGATGAATGAAATCACTTTTCCTCCTAATTTTTCTTTCATTCGGAACCACTTTTCTTTTCTTCTCAATTCCTTTCGCACCCAAACATAGGAAAGTAATCACTTTCCTTTTTTTTCCAATCCGATGATTCCGCGAACCAAACCAGGCCTTATTGCCGATGTTTTGAATGATATGTAGATTTTGCTTTTGCTAGTATATAGTATATTCAATGTCCATTGTGCACCCATCTGATTTTGACATATATGACTTATCAATCTAGATATCAATTACCATTTCTTGAATATACAACATGTTACACCAAGTATTGTCATATATGACTATCACAGAATTCTCAAGATTGGCAACTATTATTGATCAACAACACAGAAAGACCATCACCACTTTATTATGTAACATTTAATAACTAAATATATATATATATAAACTTTGATCTTCCCAGCCTCCGGTGACTAAAAGAACATGGGTATAAGTAGCGAAATAACTCCTCTGATGGAGCCTCAGCCATTCATGGGTGGACTGGTCCGCCTGCGTGTGGCGGAGACGGTTTGAACAGAAATTTCCGTGTTCCGCGTTCAGCGGGAAGTACCTTTCTCGCCTCAATCACATCTGTAATTAATAATATGTTGATTGGAAAGATTTAACGGATAAAGTGCAAAAAAATTCTCGTTAAATATGTGCCTTTTGTACTAAAAGATTCCATGCTCTTAAAATTCGCAAAAGTATAAAATATGCTCATTTTGCCCCCAAATGACAATTTTACCCCCCCCTCCCTCCCCCTTCTTTCTTCGGCTGTGTTCGCCGGCGACGGAGGCGCGGGGAGGGGGGGAGGGGGGGAGGGCGGTGGGTCGCTCGCCGGCGAGGAGGGACAGGGTGTCGGGGCCGGCGAGGGAGCGGGTGGGGGGGGTCGGGGCCGGCGAAGGAGGAGGAGGGTGGGGGGGGGGGGGGGGAGGGTCGAGGCCGGCGACGAAGGAGAAGGGGGGGTGGGTCGGGGGAGCGCTCGCCGGCGAGGAGGGTGGGGCTGGGGGCTCGCCGACGAGGGGGGGATCGGGGGGGGGGGGGGGGGGGGGTCAGGGGGGCTGGGAGATCGTCGACGGGGGGTGGTCGGGGGGGCTGGGGGATCGCCGACGATGGGGGGTTGAGGGCTCGCCGGCGCCGCCGGGGGGAGGGGGGGATATTTTTGGTATAAATTTTTTAAATTTGGCTGAAGGGGCCTAATCGAGCGGATATATAATCTAAGGAGGGATAAACTGACAAAAAATTCTAAAATGTCTTTTAGTGCAAAAGACACATATTTAACGAGGAGTTTTTTGCACTTTACCCAAGATTTAACAGAGAAAAGAAAGCAAGGATTAGTTAACTTATTTGAGAACCAAAGTTTAATTTGTAACGTACCTCCATAAACCAATTGAAAATGCAAAGAATAGAAAGCAAGGATTAGTAGCACAAGAACTAGGGAATGCACCAAGGAATTGGGAGCCATTCTCGCCTTTCTTTCTCACTTCTTTCACATCCTCTCTAGCTATATATATATATAGAGATGATAGATGATGACGTGCTTTGGTAAAGCTTGTGGAACAATTGTAGGTCTTCTTTTTTTTATTCTAAAAGGTCAAGGATAGATAGGGCTGTTAAATTTTATTATTTGATTACAAGTCTCTATATTAAAAAGATAGCTAATTTGCATCTAAATAAGTGAGCTATCAATTTATTTATTTATTTTTCAGATAAACATCTCTTACTATTTTAATAGACGTACAATTAAAATTCTTCAACTTTCATTTTGTAATTTAATATACTAAATTAACATAAATTTTATAGTTATATGATAAGAAAACATATAGAAAGACCATTTTCTTTCTCCTAATTTTATCATCTTCCATTTTGCATGCCCACAGCGGTGGTGGGGTTGGTGTGTATACACAGTGAGTTAGTTTCATGGCTGTCGAAAAATTCTTCATCCAACTTTTTTTTTTAACATTATAGTTTGAATTATTATTTTTTCAAACTTTGGAATTTTTTTTTAAAAAAGACTAGTCTATGGTTGATAGTAGTCTGTACTACTTTACGCAGAATAAGTCTCACAGAATTAGGGGTCTGGGATGGTCGTGCAGCCTGGACTTGAATAATTGGGCGAAAATATCAACAAAGTCACATGAAATTCTAAGTGAGACGGAGAATAACAGATTGTAGTCACATCATAGTCAACAAGGACTAAAGCCCCATTCCTACGTGAAAGACTACCGATTGTCCCTTGTTTTGGTTGGTCTCATACGTGCTCCCAAGACTCCAAAGTAAGAATTTTCTAAATGACAGTTACTGTCTTAATAATAGGGGATGATAGTTTCCTTTTCTTTTTCTTTTTTTCTTTTTGAAATCTCACGTCAATTGAAAAATTTAAACCGTATCCAAACGCTCCTAGTAGTAAAATTTCTGCTCCACCGGAATCTTCTTGCCACTTTAGACCAGGAAGGAGGGAGTTTATCTATCAAGCATCCTATTTTGTGCTCAGTAGAAAAGAAGCTTCCCTTGGCTTGAACCTGCCTAAGGTGTTTTTGGAACTCATGGATTTGGTCATTGATAGATTTGTTATCTACCATGACATATTGGTTGAATGTGGTGGAATTGAATCTATCAATTCCAGCATCATCACAACCATACTCATCTTCCAAAGCATCCCATAGTTCTTTAGTGCTTTTATATTCAAAAAATATGTCATAGAAAGACTCAGACATAGCGTTTAATATTTTGTAGAAGCAATGGTAGTCTATTTCCTTAGGGGTCTTGGGTTTGGTAGAAGAGGAGGACTTGGAAACCCCTACGTCAGACTCAGTCTCATCAGAATCATTTGAGATGGGTGTGAACCCATCAATGGCTGAAATCAGGCCTAAGGTGGTAAGCCAAAATTTTATCTGGCTCTGCCACCTCTTGAAATATGTGTCATTGAATTTTGCAGGCTTTGCAGAGAAAGTCTCTTCCTTGGAAGTCATGTTTTCTAAGGTCTGTAAAAAATATATTTACTCAGTAAGATGGTTTTAAGCTAAAATTAACAATTTAAATGATTTTAGTAATAGACCTTTAAAATTTTAGTTTTTCAAGTTTTGATAAGGTTGGGTTAGCTGTAGGGACCGAATCCCAGCAAGCGGAGGTTCACTAGGAACTCTTAAGTACCGGTCGCTTAGACGAATTTTCGCCTTGTTGACAGAAGGGCGAAGAAGAAGAAGAGTCCAGAAGACGAAGAAGAAGAAGAAGAAGAAGAGTGGAAAAATAGTTAAGGAAAGAGAGAGAGGGAGAGAGAGAAAAAAAAAAAATAGAAGACGAAGAAGAAGAAGAGTCCAGAATCCACAGAAAAGAGAGAGAAAGAGATTGAGAGGGGTTGGTAGGTGTTAAATTAGGATATATTTATTTGTTTTATAATAATAATTAATGGATAAATTATCGGTTTGTTGGTAGGTGTTAAATTAGTATAATATAATAATAATAATAGAATTGTTTTATAATAAAAATATTTTACAACAACAACAACAACAACAACAATAATAATAATAATAATAATAATAATAATAATAATAATAATTAATGGATATATTTACTAATTCAACGAAAATTAGTTGGAAAGAAAAAAATAGGGGTAACCATACCTACGTTTAATATATCTCCAACCAACATCCACTTTCAACAACCATCCAAACAACGGAACTCTTTTTTTTCCACTTTCAACAACCATCCAAACAACGAAACTCCTTATTCCTCCACTTTCATATTTTTTAATTCCATCAACCAAACAACTTTTGGAAACTCAAAATTTATGCGTACGCATCGCGTGCGCAAATTTCGTTTTTCCACTTTCGCACTTTCATACACTTTCGTGCAACCAAACAGCCCATTGTGGAACAAAGGTAGGTCTTCTTTTTTCTATTCTGAAAAGTCAAGTATAGATAGGGCTCTTAAATTTTTACTATTTGACTACAAGTCTCTAAATTTATTTATTTTTTAAAAGAGAGCTAATTTGCATCTAAACGGGTGAGCTATCAATTTATATATTTATTTATTTTTCAGATAAACATCTCTTACTATTTTAATAGACGTAGAATTAAACATGAAAGGTCCAACTGAAGAGTTTAGATTATGAGTTTTTATTTTTTATTCTATTATATCCTCCCTAACCTATATATAAAATTTTCATTATCAAACATGAAATGAGGATATAATAGAAATAATAATAATAATAATTCAGAATCTAAACTTTTCAATTGGACATGTCAGTACTTGAACTCTAAACTGATATAAAATCCGAAGTCTAAACACTAATCAGCGCTTTTGTCTTCCTCATAATTTTGCCATGCCGCAGTGGTGGTGGGGTTGGTGTGCTTGCCGACAGTGAGGGTAGTTCCTCTCTTGTTTAGGCAAAGTCACATGAATGCTAAGTGAGACGTAGAATTAACAGATGGTAGTTAAGCACGATCCAAAGTGCGATTAGAAGACCTATAATTGCCATAAAAAACCCTATTTTGAAAATATAATACATTTAATAAAAACCAAAATAGTCATAGTGGACATGACATCATACTCAACAAAGAATAAAGTCCATTCCCGAGTGGAAGAAGACCGACTGCCACTTGTGTTGGTTCATATGTGCTCCGAAGACTCCCAAGTATGAATTCTCGAGATGATAGACGACGACATGGTTTGGTATAGCTTGTGCATTATCATCGGTCATTATGTTTACAAGTCAATGAGTCTCTATAGCCTATACGAAAATGCGTTTTTGTCCGCGGATTTCGAATACGGTCATGGTCCACGGGTTATGTGTCGTCAAACGATTGACCCCCTCCTACTAACTTTCGGATCCATCTATCCCTTGACCAATCATAAGACGACACATGGCCCACAGACCAGAACTGCGGTCTAAGCCTGCGGACAATGTAGCACCGTCCAAATCTATATCATATTTCGAGGTAGTCAGCTTAAATTTTATTATATGCTTAGAAGTTTAAATAACCCACCAGATAATATAGTTCGTTGATATTATAAAAAGATAATGTTGTGAAGAAGAGAGAGAAAGAGAAGAAATTGTTAGCCAAAAAACTGTACGTAGTTTATTTAGAGGGAATGGGAGGTTATTTATTGGTATGAATAAGGGTATCCATATTTAGATTTATCTAAATCACAACACTTTTCCTTGGATGCCGAGTTTAATTATTATCTCATTAAAAACTTTTGTAGGAAAAATTATTTGGAAAAATATCCATAAAAAAGAAAAGAGTACAATAATATTCTTCAGGAATATGATTCTTCAGGATTCCAAGTGGGTGCGACTTACACTGTCTCGTTAAAAATCTATCGAAGGAAAAATTCATTAGAAACAATATCAACGAAGGAAAAGAGTATAATGCGCAAAAAAATGCTTCAAAATGTCACAATTAGCATCTTTAGGATACTTGTATCAACAAGATGCTTCCCCCTCCCCCCTAAAAAAATATAATATTCTTGTTCTTACATCAATTCAAAATAAAAAATTAACCCCCAATACAATATTACATCTTACCCCAACATTTTATTTGTCTATACATTTATACTCATATCCTTATGAAGAGGTTTGCAGGCTTTATTTGTGATTCTTGAAAGCTCGCACCTCCCTATGATATGTTGAACATTTGAAAACATAGTTCTGCACATTCTTTTGCTTGCTCCATTAATAGTAAAAGAGATTTAGAAAGATTACCGCAGTATTTTGTTCTATTTATCTCCAAAAATACCTACAACATTGTTTAGTAAAACTATACCTCGTTTGTGATATCCTCTTAAGGAGTATCAGATAAATATCCTGCATTTGTATATCTCAATATATCAAAATATTCAATTAAAATAATTAATGTGCATTATGTCAAGTTTATGTGTGTATATGCATATTTAGCAGATAAAATATTGTGCTGAGTGAATGTCAATAAAGAATTTGTATTTTAAATTATTTTTTTCAGGACCCAGAATATGTTCTTTTGGTCGTAACATGTCGACCATATATAGGTATATTATTCATATTAATTCTCTACAAGAGATTTATCTCTTCATGAGATTTACCTCTACAGGAGACTATCTCTAGATGAGATCAATATTATCTTATCTTTACAGGAGATTAATGTTATCTTTTCAAGAGATTATAGTACATCACCTCTAGAGATTCATCTCTTCATGAGCTTACGTGAGATCTCTTTTGAAGATTTTTCTCTTGTAGAGTTTAACCCTTATGAGATCTCTTCGGGAGATTCCGATCTCTTCGGAAGATTTTCTCTCTTCGGAAAAATTTCTATCTCTTCGGAAGATATTATCATATTTTCTATCTCTTCGGGAGATTTTCTCTTCAGGGGGTACTTTAATCTCTTCAGGAGAAAGAGAACTTCTCTTCAGGAGGTACTCTATAGATGACCATTTTGATGAATTCGTTCACGAATTTTTTCATAAATCAATAAGCCTATCACATACTTCTGAATGGTTTAATCCATATATGTCTCATTTGTAGATCCTTCGGGGATAACATGGTAATTTTAAATCTTTCAATTGGATATACCTAAAAAATTTAAATCCTTGGGGATTCCTTGAGCTGAAATTGCTCAATACATTTGGATCTCTTATTTGTTAGAGACACCCATTTAAAATCTACCGAATTTATTTCTTTTGGATTTTGTACTATAGGACCGAACACTCCACGTCTTACGAGAGATATCACATCTTTCTATTGGATTATTCGTGGTTTTAATGTTATCCTTTAATTTTATCACCATTTTTTCTTATTTGATAATGTTATTTATGAAAAACTTCTTGATTCCAAATTTTTTTTAACCATGTATAACGTGTTGTTAGGGTTGAACATGGTTGGGACAGTCGGCGACCATTGCATCTAATGACTAAAAATGTCTGTCTGAGATGGATCTAATCTAAGAAAAGCTTTATCAAAGTTGTTGGATCATATTTGACAAAATATAAATAAATTATTTTGACAAATATCAATCAATGAACATAGGAAAAGAAAACAATCAAATTTATTTGGGGTTCAGATCATAGCACATACTTCTTATATATATATATATATATATATATATATATATATATATATATATATATATATATATATATTTGCCATCTAGTCTATGAAACCTGGAGATTCGAGCAATCGTGCTGATAACGTGTTGTGAGAAATAGAGAGAATAAATTGATAGCCAGAAAACTGTACGTAGTTTTTTTCATTGGTAACATATATATAGGAAATGGGATAGAAGTTGTTTATGGGTACAGATAAGGGCATCCATATTTAGATTTATCCAATTCACAACAGATAATAAATTTTACAAAATTTAAATGAAAATACAAATCGTCAAAAATAATGACGATATAAGTGCAAATACATACTGTCAAAATGTAATGGCACCATAGCAACCAGACCGCCATGGATCTAGGTGGGATTGCAAACCGCCAAGCTAATGGCGGGGTAGCAACAATTCTCCCATTAGTATTGGCGGTTTAGGTGGGTTTTTTTATCTACAACGGTCGACAACGATCAATTTTTAACGTTATTTACAACGGCCAGTTGACAAAGGCTATAATTTTTTTTTGAAAAAATTTGAGTGGCACCCCACTTTTTTAACGCTTATTTAAGGTGCACCCCACAACATTACAATATTGTATAACACCTCCCACTTTTAACGAAAAACGTCTATTACTAACGGTCAACTCCTTTGACCCTTTATTTTGGACGAAAATACCCTCTCGTTATGCCCCTACCCAACCCTTGCGACCCCCCTCTCCCATTGCTACCGCCGGCAGCCCTCCTCCCCGCCGGCAGCCAGCCTCCCCCCCTCCCCCCCTCCCATGTCTCCTCTCTCCTGGTGGGGGTGGCTTATGCCAATGCGGCAGAGCTTAATTATACGTATTTTCCTTTCTTTAGCAACGCCAACGCAAATGGTCGGTCAGTCGGAGGAGTTCTTGGCAGCCTTCCCACTGCTGAAACTCCCCCGCTCACTCCAGATCGACCTCACGCCGCCGGCCTCCTTCTCCTGCGGCGGCGCCGCCGCCGCCTCCTCGTCCTCCTCCGCCCCGGCCGGCGGCTTCCTCATCCCCTGCAGCTTGACGTGGTTGTAGTAGACCACCCCGAGGAACGCCACCCCGTACCCGGCGAGGTTGACGGCCGTCACCGTGTCCCGGATGACCGACCACGAGAACCCGATGAGCAGCCAGTCCTTCACCACCCCGGCCACGTTCATCGTCAGCGCGGACGTCTTCCCGACCAGCAGGAACACCGCCAGGTTCAGCGCGAACGCGCACAGCGAGTTGCTCCCGAACACGAGAAAGTCCGGACGGAAGGAGGAGGAGGAGGCGGCGGAGGCGCGGAGAGCCGGCAGCTCGACGAAGGCCCAGGGGAGGAGGAGGAACGCGAGGCAGCAGGGGGCGACGTAGTAGAGGGAGGGGGGGGAGGCTGGCTGCCGGCGGGGAGGAGGGCTGCCGGGGAGGAGGAGGAACGCGAGGCAGCGGGGGGGGGGGGGGGGGGGGCGGAGCGGGAGGGGGGGGGGGGGGGTTGATGATGGTTGATGGTGGTGGTGATGATGATGATGATGGTGATGATGTTGGTGATGGTGGTGGTGGTGATGGCCGGAGGGGTCCGGCGAGATCGGGGAGGGGGGCCGAGCACGGCGGGGGGCGGGGGACGGGGGACGGGCGGCGGGGTGCGGGGGACGGGCAGCCACGTGTGACGGAAAGGGAGGACACACAAAAGTAGACAAGGGTATTTTCGTCCAAAAAAAATTTGACCGTTCGTTTTAGACGTTTTTCGTTAAAAGTGGGAGGTGTTATACAATATTGTAATGTTGTGGGGTGCACCTTAAATAAGCATAAAAAAGTGGGGTGCCACTCAAAATTTTCCTTTTTTTTTTAATCTATTTAAGAACCCTTTCTAGCTCAATCTTAACAATCCAGTAACAGAACCCATTTAGATTTAGACACACAACAGCAGAAACAAGAAATTCTCTCCACAAGTCCCGATCTAGCCCACTCCGTGTATGCTCCAGGAGCAAACAATTATCAAGAACCAGCTTCTCTCTCTCTCAACCAAGAATTTCTATCCAAAAGCCTCTCTCTCTCTCTCTCTCTCTCTCTCTCTCTCTCTCTATAGCCTCCAGAACCAAGAAGTCAAGAAGTTATATTTGGAAGCCCATATATATATATATATATATATATATATATACAGCCTCCAGAACCAATAAGCTCTCTCAAGAAGCCATTCTCTCTTCTCTATAGCTCTGTAATTTGCATTCAACATGGACCAAAACCTAAAGATACTATGCTTGCAATATGGAGGTACACTAAATTGAATTATCGTACGAATGCAATATTAATCAATTTATTTTAGTAAATCAGAATTACGTTATATAATTTACGAATTAATCTTATTGTCGGTCATTTTTCTATCCATTAATATAAATTCTTAATAAGATACATTTGTCCTTTACATGTTTATTAATTGACAGTGAAAAATCGTGGAATTATGTTGTTCGAAGTAGTTTAGGTTTATCGTGTACATTATTCCACCATTACCAAATTGTAACACAAATATCATTTTAAGTATTTAGCCTTTTTCTAGTAGCCTAAATTTTAATGTTGGTCCTAGCTCTAGTCCTCCCATTGCTAATGTACTTGTAAGTATGGCAAGGGAGAGAGCCGGGATATTGACACAAGAAGAAAAAGTATATTGGAAGGGTAGAGGTAAACATGCTAGGGTTGTGACAAAGACAAGTTTTATTTTATTCTTTCTTTTCTCTATTGGATGAAAATGAGATAGCTAGTAATTTGTCATTTATTTATAAACAAAAGAATCCAATAATCTGAGAACAAAGTAGGTTGGATGCAATGGATGGTTGTAGTGTGCACGACAGTGGAAGCGAAGACGCAACAATAACTTTAACCTTTTATGATGACAGAAAAAAAATTAACAAAGCACAAATACTGAATTAATAGTGCAAGAAGGACCTCATGAAATGAACATAGTCTGGACCGGACCAAATTATCTAGACTTGGGAAACTAACTGTATAAGTTTTCTAATTGCCATATTCTACATTCTGTTGAATAACAAAAGGTTACACGCAATTTACCGAAGATCTAGACATTACATTAATCAAAGATCATTACAATCGACTCGATTTTGGCCTTAACGATCATCTGTGGCAGGTACCCCTGGCCCTTGATGCAAGTTACCTGCTGGAGAAGGTGGGCCGTTGCCGCCTCTGCTCCCTAGTTTCCTCCCCTTCATATCTGTAGACGATTATTAACTAGTGAAGATTAGAAGAAGAGTACAGATAGACTAGAAGAGAATTCTGCAGAAATAGCTACGGTGACGGTTACTTGTTGCAGGACTCAGAAATGAACTTACCTCCATAAACCAACACAAATTGCAGCGCCAAGAAGGAAATAATTAGTATACGGAGGAGCAAATGACGCCTGGTGGAGATGGAATAGGCCATTTCTGATCCTGTTTGGATTCTCTTGGTGACTTCAATATTGCTTTGTTGGTTTCTCTTCGTGTTATTCCATGCACAGAGACGATAATTAACTACTTGAAGCTGTTGGACCAAATTAATCAAGACTTGGTCAAGTAGAACTTTGCATTGGTTGAATTTGGACCAGGTACAAAAATTCAAATTTGCAACATAATCTTGTTTAGGAAGTTTGACACAAGTGAAGTGAAGGTGTTTTTGTTATAAAAAAAATGACTGAAACAAAGAAGAATTCAAGATTGGCGAATTTTCCAAGGAAATTGCTTCTCCCTCTTGAACTACTAATTTTCTCACGATGTCTCTCTCTATATATATATAGAAAAAAAAATATATATATATATATAGACTTTGTCAGCTGCATAATTAAGATTATTTTCTCCAATTTCAACCTTGAATAAGAATACGGAAATCCCAAAAAAAAAAAAAAGGATATCCTTGTCATGCATAATAGTCCTTGATTAGTTCCACCACAATCTCGACGTCCAAATGAGATTATATTTTGAAGGGAAGGGTGCCGCAAATTTAGATCTGATCAACTTGCATTCAATTTTATCTTTTTACAATATTAATGCACCTTCACTTTACTAGACTTGGGCAAATGAGGTTTATACTCCCTTTTCCACATGTCCTCATTGAAAAATTCTCTATACCTCTTCTTCCGAGTAAAAATTTTTTTTTTATTAGACATAGTATTAGTGGATTAAAGGTTAGGAAGCACGGACTCTCCAAAAATATAGACCCTTTCATATCACACATGTATTGGACACTCCTTGACACTCCATAATACATTAGGAAACACAAAAAGAAGTGTTGCACTCATGTCGTCGTGTCCATACTGTATCGTACGAGTCTTATCCATGTCCGTGCAACAAAATTAACTTAAAGGAAATCATTTCTTAAGTGTGGAACAAATCTCATATATTCACGTTTCATACTTTAAGTAATTATCATATATATTGTAACACCATGTTCCTGTTGTGAACTGTGTTACGATTTTTGTCTGTCATTTGGTTCGACAGTGGGTATCAGCTTTGACTCGTTTTAAGGCAAAACTATCAAGTTAGAGATTAAAACATAATTGTCCTTTTGTGTTAACTTATAATGTTGATTTGCTTGTTTGAATAACTTAATTGGATTTTGTACTTGTGTAGGTTTTGGGAATTATCATATGAAATCACAATATTTAGATGTTGTTTTCGAGACTTGTTTAATGGGCTAATCGAATGGTTTATTGACACACTAGTATGGTACCCATTAAGAAGATATCACAACAAATCAAATCATATAATGGGAAATCCTTTTGGTATCTTTTGATATATGTGTAGATATTCAAGATCTCGGGTAGATCTTCCAAGATCTCATGTATCCTTGAAAATCGGTTGCTATCGATATGACCGGGGGAAAATCTGTTGGAAGTATATTCGATAACCTCCTAACAAATTGATTGAGATCCTTCTGTCGTGCTCCGATTCCGTAGAATCATTCGTCCTCGCTTTGATCACTGTAGAACCGAGTGTCCTCGCTTGGGCTTGATTCCATGCAAGCCTAAGTTGTGCTTGTACAAAGCCAAGACTTGTAAAATAACAGAAATAGACTATTAAGACAATAACGCAGCAGAACCTTAAATACAGAGTAAGAAACAACGGACAATATTGTAGAAAACCAAATGAACAATGGTATAAGGAAACAAATCCCTTTATTGATAACTTTGAATCAATTACAAGGCTCTCAATTTCTCTCTGATATGTACCATACTTGGCTTACAATCTCTCATGAAACTATACAAAATTACAATGATATCATTCCATACATTACATCCCTTTATATAAGAAAAAATCCATACACATTTTATTGTGATTTTCGACTCCTCAGGAAGAGGATCTGGATATCGCTTCGTATCGTCCATTCGAAAATCTCGCACTTGCGGGCAAATTAACTAGTGGGGGATCATTAAATTGCTGAACTAGTGAAAGACAAAGGTCTTACCATCTGAAACGATCACTAAGTATTCATGTGAGAAAATATTGTATTATTAGTGATCTTGCTATCTTTTACCTACATTTATTTCATGCAATACAGGATAAAAGTCAAATAACTTCTTTTGAAAATATTTTCGAAAACTAATTTCATATCTTTCATCAACCATCTACAATAGGGTATATTCTATGCACAATATCAATTCATTTTTACTAAGACATGCGCAGCGTGTTTCATTAGCCATAAACAATTTTTAGGGGCAATAACAGTAGCATTTCATGTGAAACAGATTATCTTTAGGAACAGTTCATGATAGAGAATATAAAGCATTAGTATAACGTCCCAGCCCCAAAATACGTAGGACTAAAAATACGTAAACATGCCAGCTATGTATCAAGTGGACTCCAGCCTAGCTCGAATACGTATAAGTTGTATCGTAACGATCAACTATCTATATAACTCAATAATATATCTATGTCTCAATCCATAGTAATATAGGATACAAGAATGGCAATATATATCATAGTGTGCAACCCATGTTGTAGTACCCCGCCCCTCTCAGGTCAATCGGAGAAATCGAAACGCAACGACGCTTGGAATTGGCTATGCAACAGCTTGCTCGAAGTCCCGCTCGTTCGAGGCAGCTCCTTGTTCAGGTGGGTGGCTTCGATGAACTTGCCTCTGCTTGGCCTTCACACTAATAAACAGGATGTTTGAATTCAATGAGTAGGTTTGCTAATAAAAGAGACGTACCCACATAGCTAAGGGAATAATTCCACTCTAAGTCAGATTTTGTAGAACATGGAAAATATGGAAAGTGGATGCTTAGATTAGCACGTCATACTGGGTTTTTAAATTGGCTCTTGGTCTTTCGATCCCACGACTGGCTTCGATCCTACAACTTGGGCAAAAGTAGCATTATTTTATTGATACAAAGACTATCAATTTGCTTGACATGGTAGGCACGAACCTACAATTTCATTGTCACATTTTTACGGTTTCAAAGGCTTGTCATATAGAGTATGACTTGATTGGTGGCACGACACGGAACACGGTTGGTTCAAGGTAAATATGCAGGAGGCTAACAAGTAGTCATTCCTGAGTTGAGTCAAAGGTATGGTAACATGAATGGAAATTTCTCAGAACTGTAGCACGCCAAGGCACTCCCTGAAACAATGGGAGCACGCCGAGGCAATCCATGAAACAACGGAAGCTCGCTGAGGCAGACCCTGAAATAATGGGTATTACGGAAAGAAAAGAAAAGTATGAAAACACTGTGAATGAGTATAACTATGTAGGAAGGTAAGTTGAGTTGAGTCTAGCAAGGTCATCGGACAACTTGTGCACAAGGAACGGCTCCCCGAACGAAAACCCGAAGACGGTGCCGACTTCGGCCTGGGATGAGCAAAAGAAAATAGTCGTTTCGGCATACAACACTCAGATGGATTATTCGGGATCTTTTAACGGGGCTCACTACCTGTGCTGAAAGGGTCGTTGTCTAAAACCCAGCTATTGTCCAGGATAGCTTGTGATACTATCGACCCTTCATATAGATGACTCGGCATAAGAGCGACTATCCGCGTGCATATCTCAGATTGAGTTAAGTAATGTGTATACTGTACAAATGAGTCAAGTAAAGTGTGTGCACGAGTTTACAACACAAAGTTTGAGCCTAAGGTTCGGCAGTAACCGTAACACATGCTTCGATATGAGATGTGGTGTCGTGACTTAAGACGTTGACACTAAGTTCACAAGTCTATGATTAAGACATTTCCACGATGAAATTGTTGACCCAAACTGGATCACAATCAACCAAATATTGATAACTTAACAGTATGATACTTGTCATGATTCAATATGACACATCAAGTCAGAACTCGATACAAGATGGACGTCGTCAAATCTCCTACAGCTTACTCAATCTGAGTCTGTATCATTTTATCTTTATTGAGTCTAAAATGATGTAAGCTGACTTAGCACTGAGTACTTTTGGCTTAGAACACTTATCCTAAAACTACATCAAAGAAGCCCAAGTTCCACCAAGCCAAACAAAGTCCAAAGGCCATTCTACCACCTAGGAGGCAGAGTTTGGGCCGAACTCTGCCCCCACACAGAGTTCGGACCGAACTCTGCCCCCTGATTTCCAGGAGCTGATTTTTAGGGTTACCAATTGCTAGCTGGTACAATGACCATATTTTTTAATTTTGAGGACAGAATTCTGGCTGAATTCTGCCTTCCAGACTAGTATATATAGGGCATGATTTCAACCATTTTCATTCATCTCTTCATCTCATCTTCTCTTCTCCTATAGCCTTATACAAGCCAAAACCTTCCCATCTACTAGCCAAGCTTTCTAAGCGGCAAGATCTGTCCTCTCATGTACTGCCTGAATGGCACGATCCATCCTCTCGCCCGTCTCCCTAATGGTGTGCTCGAACATATCAAATCGGGCGGTGAAGGCCACATCGTCCGTCTGCGACTGAGACTGGGGCTGCTCCTCCATCCTCCGTAACAGCTCGTCATGCAACTCAGTAAGATGGCGATAGAGTTCTTCCACTCGGACCGATTCCTCTGAGGGCTGTGGGGAATGCACATTGGCAGAGGAGGCTCTGGATGACTGCATCACCACAAAGGCGTCGTAGGATCCGGTACCATAGTATGTACCCCTCTGAAGACCACCAACAACGGTCATCCAGAGCTCATCCATAGTCCGAGCTGGAGGGGGCTACGAGAAATTACCAGCCCCTCCCTCCGCAGATGTACTAGTAAGCTCACGCTCTAGCCTAAGATACTCATCCTAGAAAAGTACGCATCTCGATAAGCATAATATTTACTACCAACCTAGTTGTTCCACGTCTATGGATATATTTGCATATTTCTTAAGTTATAATAAAGTTAGTGACACGTAAAGTAATACTTACGTAGCTCTGCGTGGCCCGATCATCGATGAGCTTTTTGTCCTTCCGATGGGTAGTCAGGAAGACCATCACCATGTTAGGGTTCGCACCCTTCTTTACTTGTTATAATAAAATATTTGTCATCGAAATTAAATATTTTATTACTACTTTCATTAAAATAATATATTATAGTAAAATACGTACCAGACGACGAAAATATTCCGTCATGGAAATCGAGCCACCATACCACTTCTCTGCCCTCGTCCTAGCCAACTTTGCCTTCTCCGACCGTTCCTTGTACCTAGGAGCGTCGAATCTAGCCTTCATGGTAGTCCACTGCTCGGGCGTGATCCAACCTTGAATCTCTTTTCCGGAACGGTCTCGAGCCTTCTGGTCGTCAATCGTATCCCGGATCAACTAGGCGGCAACAACAAAAATTTGATTCTCAATCGTTTCAGCCCGGTGTGGTGGATAAAAATATGTTTTCTACAAGAATTAAATTAGTTAGATATACAATATGCATAAAATATGATTTATACTAAAAGCAATATGCTTTAGTTACCTTGAAGTGGGCAAACCAGAATGCCTTCATCTCGTCCGAATTGCTCTGCCCCATGTATAAATTCATTTCACACAGCGCACATGTCATCAGGATGACGATTGTACATCCACGAATGATGCCGCAGATAATAATTCATATCCATTTGATAATAATTCTGCAAAGATAGATACACACTATTCGAGTATATTTCAAATTGAAGCATATAGACACATGAGTATCAAATGAGTGTCGTCACATGTTCAACAAGAAGGCCCCCTCTCTGACCCTCCTCTACTTTCCTACTTCTCATTCGACTCTCTCAGCATCCTATCAGCATCATATGATATCTTTCTCAACCTCAGCCTCGAGAAGTGTAGAAATATTAATGTTAACCAAGGTTCACAGTATCAGTATCGGTATCGGAATCGGTTTTGGTATCATTTACGGTTGATATCATGAATCTCATAGCTTCCACTAGCAGCTCACAATATAGAGCCAAACGTGAAGCAGAGCTTCACATTCAAAATATTAGAAGTAAAAAGTTTTCGATTGGTGGTGGGATAATTCAGAATCCTTTCTCGTCCCACCACCAATCAAAAAAAATTTACTTCTAATATTTTGAATATGAAGCTCTGCTTCACATTTGGCTCTACATTGTGCTCTGCTAGCGGAAGCTATGAGATTCATGATATCAACCGTAAATGATACCAATACCGATACCGAAACCGATACTGTGAACCTTGGTTAATATTAATATTTCCACACTTCTCTAGGGTAAGGTTGAGGTAGATATCCTATGATGCAGAATAGTCGGCTTAATGACCCGAATGGGACGCAGGCGACCATTGGCGAGCAGGTTTCGAGGCTGGCGACTGTTATGGATTCAACCAACTCTAGACTACTGGCCATGGAGCGGACACTTCCTAGTCGTGCTTCGGCATCCACACCGACTGCGGCGACTTTACTGCCTCATCTTCCTCCTACTGATGGGTCATCACCGGTGATGCTGACCCCGGAGCAGTATAGGTTCCTGGTATCCCAGGTGCAGGCACTGCCTACTCCTCCTCCTCCTCTTCATCCTGACCAGGCGTAGTCCTTTATTGGACTTATTTTTATTTGTTGTGTTGGTGACCCATTGTTGGGTCTTTATGTATTTGTTGGTGACCCATTTTTGGGTCTTTATGTACTAATTTTATCCCGGGTATGACTATTTGTGTTATGTTATGTTGAATATTATCAGACACACTTTTTATAGTCATTTGGTAGTGGATTTATATCCACCGGCTATTTCTTGTCTTTCTGATCGTTCGATTCTATTTATTTGATTATTGGTAGTGCATTATTATTATTTTTCTCTATATTGGTTTACCGGTGTTGAATGTTCCACCGAAGGGGTCGGCAAACCCAGAGAATTCTATGGAGGGTTGCTCCGAGTCTATTATTTACAAACTGAAACTCTAAATGCAGGTACAATGTTTTTAATGTAACTGTTATTTATTTGAAATGCATACTGCATTCTGTTTTTTTACACTTTTTTGGAATTAGCGACGTTTAGCGATGCTTAGCGACGGTCAGCAATGCATATATACGTCGCTAGAACGTCGCAAAACTGAGAATCAAAACGTCGCTAATCTCCACAGAACGTCGTAGAACGTCGCAGATATGTTGACGTGAAAACTGTACAGGTCAGCAAATCTTGTATCCGAACGTCGGTATTTAAGTATCGTAACATCGTAAAACGTCGCAAAAATGATAACACGGCAACCAAAATATTGCCAAATATAGAGTCGAAAACGTCGTTAATCTCTGACTGTAACATCGCTAAAACCTGAATGGACAGCGACAATCAGCAACGAAATGTTACATCACTAATTAGCAACATTTTTGTCGGTAAATGTAGCTAAAACTAGCGACGTCGAGCATCGTCGAATGACGTTGCTATAGCGATGAATAGCGACGTTTTACAGGTTAGCGACCATGAATATTGTGACATGCCCGAAACGTTGCTAAAAACGTCGATGTCAGAAGTTAGCGACATTTTTTTGCTATTTAGCGATGTTGTTAGGCGTCGCTAATATGAGATATTTTGGTAGTACTTCTTCAAGAGCTTGGTGAAGGGCTGGCATTTCCTGGAAAGGTTCGCGATAAACCTTCGGATGTATGCGAGACATCCCTGTAGGCCTCGAAGTTCTCTAAGGTTCTTCGTAGGGTCCATGTCAAGGATAGCTTTAGTCTTCTCGGGGTCGACATGGATATCTTTTGCAGTGAAGAACTTTCCACTGGAAACCCCAAGAAAGGATTTGGTGGGGTTCATCTTGAGCTGATGTGCCCGCATGAGATCAAAGACTGTCATCAGATCTTGTAGGTGATCGCCTCGAAGACGGCTCTTGATGGCGATATCGTCAACATAGCATTCGACTGTTTTGTGGAGGTGCTGGCGGAAGATGGTGCTCATAGCTCTTTGGTATGTGGCACCTGCATTCTTCAGGCCAAAGGACATTACTGTGTAGCAGTAAAACCCCTTCGGAGTCCTGAACGACGTGTATTTTTTGTCGTCTGGGAACATCTTGATCTGGTTGTAGCCTGAGTACCCATCTATGATGGATATGCTCTCGCCATATGTGTTGTCGATCATTACATCGGTGATCGGGAGTAGAAATTCATCCTTCGGACAAGCAGAGTTGAGATCTCGAAAGTCGATACAGACCCGGATCTTCCCGTTCTTCTTTGTGACGGGAACGATGTTAGCTATCCAGTCTGGATGTTGCTCTTTGCAAATAAACCCACTGTCTAGGAGCTTATCTATTTCTTTGTCGATAGCGTCCATGATGTTGGGATGAAAGCGTCGATGTTGCTGCTTAACGGGCTTAGCGTCAGGTAAGATATTAAGCTTACATATTGGGACTTGTGGGTCGAGTCCTGGCTTGTCTTTGTAGCTCCAGGCGAAGACGTCGATGTATTCTTTAACCAGTTAGACCAAAGATTCTCGGTCCTTCCCTGCTAAGCTCTTGCTGATGAAGATCCATCCCCAAGGTCGATCTGTTCGACTTCGTCTTCAGTAGGGGGTTCCCGTAGTTCAAAGAAAGATTTCCATTATGCGCCTAAACGTTGAGCCCAGGTTTTTTCTTCAAAGAACTCTATTGTTTGATTGTCATCTTCATCTTCTGAAGGACGTGCAGATGTCATGTTAGCTGACAGCACCTTCCTGAAGATTGGGCTGACACTGGTGTCGGAGTCCCAAGTTGAAGCCTCAGACGAGTGAGAATGTGCGATGTCTTCTGCTTCTGAACTTTCTGGCTTGTGGCTTCCCTTTCGGAACAGGGAGTCGTAAGGGAAGACGTCGGCCCTTGCCATAGTTTAGACCCTGACCGCTTTCAGGTTGTAGACCATCTTTTGAATGAGATACTTGGCTCGATCATTGTACCGGTAAATTTACATTCTACCGGTGTCGGGTTCTGGCTCCGTCGGTGGAAGGTCTTGGTGACGCTCAACTTTATCGAAGATGATAGGTTTCTTGTCCTGATTACGAGGCAAAACTATATAACAGACTTCTTGGTACAGGACGACTCGATTTACATGATTAACAGTCATTATTTGTGTTTGCAATGACTGTAGAGCATTATCTAGAGTATATATGGCATTCTAATATGGAAGACTAGAATAATTGAAAGACACTATTTTATTGATAAAATATGGGATCTTGTCCCGAGGGATTACATCATCAAGGGACAGTGCATCCATATTGGCGGATATGTACTCTTCCAGTTCTTCGTCAGTGAGTACTGGAGCAGCCTGAGGTGGTTCGAGAGAACCCATCGGGAGCTTGGCCTTTGTCAGCTTTGGTGCCGATAGATATACGTGGGCCTTCTTTTGAAGCTTAAGAGGTGCTGAAGACTGAGGAGATCTGCCTTTAAGCCGCACCTTGAGAGATGCCTCAGTTGGTGTTCCGGTGACTGGTGCCTTCCCACGTAGTTTTGCTTCGAGAGGAGCTGACACTTGGGGAGGCTTCCCCTTGAGTCGTATCTTCAAGGAGGCTTCAATGGATACTCCTCCTAGAGAAGTTGGTGCGTTCCCGCGAAGTTTGACCACTATAGGAGACGGTGTTTGAGACGGCTTCCCTTTGAGTCACACTTTTAAGGGAGCATCGATTATCATTTCTGCCTCCAAGTCAGCTTCGGCTTCATCATTGGCATTGTTGCCTTAATCTTCGAGATGAATTGATTTGTACAGATCAGAGTCGGTAAAGAAGGCCTCAATCCCTCTGAAAGGATCGACATCAGCGAACTTCGTTCAGACTATGCCGTTGGTGGATACGTGCTTCATATATTGATGGAGAGTAGATAGCACCACCATGTATTCGTGTAGCCAAGGCCGTCCCAACAGGATGTTGTAGTTGACGTCCGCATCCACGACATAACAAGTCACCTCGGTCTGGAGATCATCGATATGACACTTCAGTCGGATCTTGTCCAGCGGCTCACTACTGCTGGCGTTGAAGCCACTGATTGTAGTGTGAGACGCTGTCAGACGATGCATTGGGATTCCCAACGTCTGAAGCAGAGTCCGGAGGATGATGCTGAGAAAAGACCCGGGTCAATCTGCATTCGATCCACCTTAATGGCCCCAACATACCCTGTGTAATACAACGGTCTGTTGTGTCGGTTGTTCTTGAGTAGCATGTCTTGTTGAGTGAATATGATATTGGGGATGATCTTCCCCACACTATGGCAGTGTAGACATGCTGCTGGATCGTCCTCAAGCTGCTTGACCTGACTGATGAAAGACTCAGCATCCTTCAGGACTTCGCAGAGAGTCTTTCGAGTATCTTTAGACAGGCAGAGGAGCTCGAACAAGGACAACCGAGCTGCAGTACTGGCAATTTGTGCCAGTACGTCAAAGTTGTAGGGTTTGGTTAACCCCGAAGCGTTGTCTCTTCGTAGAGGCCTGTCGAAGCGGGCCTCCTTATGCTTTTGTTTGTCAACTGCTGGAAGTTGGGATTCACCTTGAGTAGTCGAGGTGGTGACGGGATGTGCCACTTCGACAGGAGCTTCCAAAGGCTGAGTGTTCTATTGTGAACACGTTTATACCGGAAGTGCCTCCATGGGGGAAGAGGTCCCCATTCGACAAGACTTGGTCTTCTTGTCTTTAGCTTTAGAGGTAGAATGTACCCCCGGTTGAGTTAGTTCTGGAGCGAGATCTGGGTGAACCCACATGATCTTCCCTCGAGATGTAGTGTGTGGAATCAGTCCACTCACGTTGTCACGAGTCGGCGGAAAGTTGACCACCCCCTACGTCGCCTTCGGGATGGGGACAACACCATCTTGAGTTGTAGTAGGTGGTAGGGTGCCGAACTGGAGTGGCACCATATTGGCCGAGACTATTTTCTCTTTGTAATGGATTGAGATGACATTCGCATTAATCATGCCTTGTATGTAGTTCTTGACGATGTAGCAGTCTTGATTTGGATGTCCAATGAATCGATGGTAGTGACAGTACCTCAGGTCAACTACTCTGTCCACATCGTCGGGACGCTTTGGATCAGACAACTTGATCTTGTCGCTCTGTTTCAGCATCTCGAAGAGTTGTAAGGTGTCCTCATCGTTGAAGGAGTAGACCTCCTTCAGCCTCGGTGCAGGTAGAGGCTTCTGAGTGGGCCCATGTGTGCTCTTTGAAGTGTTGACAGTCAATGCCGACTTTTCTTTCGCCTCTCGCCCACTGTTACTGGTAGCAGGCCGTTTTCCTTTGTCATCAAAGACGGGAAGTTAACCCCCAGAAGGCGAGTATTACGTGCCTTCTTCTCAGCAGCTTCGGCCCCGATGATCAATAAACTCCAATCGGGAGGCTGGGTGGAGTCGAGCCAGAGCTTGATTGCAGGAGTCATGTTCATGCTGCAGGCATCGATCAGTGCATGTTCTGGCATACCCGGAGGCAACCTTAAGCATGGTTGTCGAAAATGTTTGATGAAGGCTCGAATAGTCTCCTTCTCTGTCTGGTACACTTCTATAAGAGATGGCATGGTCATGTCCTTTCCACCGTCGTAGAATCGGTCGAGGAAGAGGCATGTCAAGTCATCGAAGGATAATATGGAGTTGTCAGAGAGACTGCATTACCTGTCGTAAGCGACTCCCTTTAATGTCCCAACAAACAGGCTTCTGAGTAGGGCATCTTCCTTCGGGAGATGACCCGTTTGAGACTGGAAGTAGGTCAGATACTGGCAAGAAGGGTTGTCATAAACCGCACCCAGTGTAGGGGCACGAGAAGTGGGTACGTCCAGCCTACGCCGCAGTATCGGTGGTAGAACATTGTTCTAGGTCACTATCTAATCAACAACTCACGCAATTATATAATGTACTTGTCAAATCTCAACTCTGAACGGAGGACAAGTTGTAGAAGCATAGAAAATATTGCTTTTAGTCCCACATCGGAAAGGAGAAGAAGAAAGGGCTCACTCTATTCTATAAATAAGCCCCCTTGCCTCCTTTGAAAAGGGGCACCAACTTCCCTTTCCTCCTTCCAACTTGGACTCTTCCTACTACACACCTTCGGGTGCTAAGTCGAAGAAGTCTAGGACAGTGCGGGCTCAACAAGCCCAGTCAACGGTCCCAACTACTGACCATCAGAGAGTCCTGCTAACTGTTATGCGGGCCTCTGTTGGAAAGTTGTACAGAACCTCCCGTGTGCAGTCCTCTGCGATAAACAGACAGGAAAGGTCCCAAAAGTCTCCCTACAACGATCGAACGCAGTGCTTTACTATCCTCAGATCAGGGAGCAAATATGATGGTCCCAAAAGTCTTCCTACAACGATCGAGAGCAAGTGCTTTTGCTAGCCTCAGATCAGGGAGCAAATATGATACCTACGCACCTAGGCGCTCAGGATACCCGGGCCTACAAAACATATACGAAGGTAGATCAATCTGCTAGCAACTTGCGAGTGGTGATTATTACAAACGCAAGAAGAGAGAAGCAACATTGGCGTGCGATGAGCCCTTTCCCGGACATCACTGCACCCAAGCCATCATCAACTGTCACGCCCCGCTCCCGCAGGAGCGATCGTCCTCGCTAAGGCGTGATGACACATGGGCCTAGGTTGCGCCCGTGCAAGGCTAATCCCAGAAACGGCCGATTTGAGTTAGGCCACTGAGTCGCACAGAGTGTCCCCATTTGCAGCGGAAAGTAAATGAACACAAATTGAAGCGAATTCAAACTCTTTATTGACATTCAAGAAGTTTACAAGCGGCGCTAGGCCGAGATTACAAATCGCTGAAGCTCTCTCTCTCTGAAACATAAAAGGTGTGCCTAGTGGCTTACATGATAGAATAATTTATGACAATGTTTCGATACATTATGTCCTGTATAGGGTGCTTCAGCTCCTTGCAACGCTCCTAGGCTCCAGAGTTGGCTCCGTGCCTTAGCAAGTTCGAGGAAAGCTCCGTACCCGCTGACGTCTCCTGCTTCCTGCAAGCAATCTGTGGGGTTATCAGTACATTGTTATGCACTGGTGGGGAGGCTAGCTCGTCCACAATGCTATCATTACCAAACACGTTCTATTTACTTTTGTGTACCGTCTATCATTCATTGTCTTTCTAATCTTGCCTTAGGATCATTTTTATGGCATATTTTATAACCTATCTCGTGTTGCCAAATTCGAGTGTTCGTATGGAAATACATGCATGACTTACCCATACTTACCGTCCGTCCTTCCCTGTCCAAAGTAAACCAAGTTAGTCAACAATTCATATAAACTTTCAATGCCAAGGGCGTGTCCCTGCCTCATGTCCTAGCGCGACGTAGGCGTGTTTTCTAACTCAATTTCACAAAGTACTCTTTATCCTTTGGTGTGTTACATTTCAAGCCTGTTCAGAAGGCACTTCATTTAGTTAACTTAGACTACTTTGTTTCAATGCAAGGACTTGCACGTGGATTGCCACCAGCAAAGTCCAGTTAATCTATATGCACCGGTCGCTGGCACCACAAGCCATTTTGGACCCTTTCTCCCTTGGTAATTTCTCACCTCACTACAACAAAAATACCTTTTAATGACGGCTAAAAAGCGTCATTAATTGCAAACCATGATGCTTTTTTTTCTCAGTCCAAGCGTTATGAAATCGGGTGTTATAAATGTTTTTAAAAGCGTTATAGATAATTCATCCAAAACCGTCATTAATAGGTTGAATTTCTGCTGCGTTTTATTTTCAAAGCGTTATGGATAGTTATGAAAAACCGCTGTATATGGTCGTTGTATCACATTTATAACGCTCTATACTGCATGACATTCCAAACGCTGCTCAATTCAATTCAAAAACAACCGCTTTGAACCATATTCACAACAAAGCATTGAAATGTAATATAAAGTACCATTCTCCATTTCATTGTCTCAAAATAGAGTATTTTAGCTACTATTCTACATTTCTCCATTTCATTATATACATCTTCTCAAAATATATAGATTATCCAATATAGAGTACACTTTAGCTACATCAAAACTATCGACATCAAAAATCTCACAGATACTGTAGCGAAGAAGCACACTTATAACGCTTCAACTTGGTCACATGAAGACTGTCCATAGCACATGTACGTATAGGAAAACTCTGAAAAAGAAAGCAAAACCCTCACTTTTAGAGTCTGTCAATTTTAGAGTCTGTGATTTATATCGAAAAACCGAGAGTATCAGAGTACTCTAATAAAAACCAAAACCGACAAATAAAGTAAAACATCTAGGCATGGCATAGTGGACGTAGTCCCAAAATCAACGATGCAGGCATGCTAATGGAGATGACATTCCCGAAATAGAAATACTCCTAACTAATATATACCCGCATGTGATTTATATCGAAAAGCTCCCAACAAAAACACCCACAGTACCAAGTTAAACCCACCATGCATAATAGATACCCAACCTACAATTTTAATCCAAATAGCAAAACATCTCCTACAGCAAAGAAATCTTTCCCAACCCAACATGTATAATAAGAAAAACCTAAACCAACATCCCACAGCAAGTATAGGAAGGAGAACCCAAGCAACAATTTATACAAGAAATCCAAACCAACAATACATGTATCACAAATAATTCCAACAGCAGCTAGGTAACCCGAAATCGAAAATGATCCAACAGCAAGTAAAGAACCGAACATGATCTAAAGATCATTCGTGCTTCACAAACAAAGACAATCGTAGGATCGTCAAGCCAAAATCGAACCCAACACGTATTAGTCGATTGAAACCCTTTTTATGTAGGGATCGAGATCCAACAACATCATCGACAAACAAAATAAACCCAGAAACTGAAATCAATCAAGAGTTTAGAATTCATACCCCAGAATTTAGTGTCAGAATCCGAAGGGAGGCTTCAGACTTGGCTCACAGGCACGCACAACACCTCGTCGGATCGCGGCTGTGACTGTGGAAAGGTTTCGGACTCGGCTCCCCAAATGCAATTACACTCCCTTGAACAAGAACAAACTGAAAAAAATCAAAGAACACAAGCATTTGGTACTTACAAATATTTTATCGAACATGAAGCGCACATAGAACAATTCCTACCAAAATCTTTTTTTAGGGAAAAAAATCCAAATCAAAATCACTCACTTAATCAAGAGAAGTCAACGATGATGCAGCCCTTTTCGGATCATCGTCGACGTGGACGGAGACGTCGGGAAACCCTAAAGGAACCCTAATTTTGGAGAGATGGATGCATGTATGGTTGTCAAAAATTAGGGATTTTCCTAAAATCATGTCGAGGCAGAATTTAGGACATAAAATAAGCAATAATCGAGATTTTAGGACATACCGGTGGTGAAGGCTACGCCGGTGACAACCTTCCCTCTGCGTTGGAGTCTGTAACCGAGGGAGGCGAGGAACGGGCTGAGGGAAGTTGGGGAGCGGGGAGCAGGCTGAGGGGAGTTGGGGAGCGGGGAGTGGGCTGAGGGGAGTTGGGGAGCGGGAGGAGAAGGAGAAGGAGAAAGAGAGAGGGTTTAGAATTTTTCTTAAGTACGAGAGAATTACGGGGGAGTCGAGGTTTCGACTTAAATTTTTGTGCTTTTTTTATAACGCTCGTATCACTGGAGCACTATCAATAACGTTTTTAATATAAATCGTCATAGATTCTAGTCTTGCTGAACTTTGATGACGCCTCCACATCAGCCGTCATAAAAACTACTTATCAAGCATCATTAATAGGTCTTTTTGTTGTAGTGCCTATCATAGCGTGCGGCTGGAACACCCTGATAGTCTTTTGAAATACCCCGCACTTACGTCTCTTGGGTGGCCAAGCCCGCACCCACGTGAGCCCGTAAGCCCCTTTGATTCTGTCTAGGCCGGCCACGATCCTCCCTTTGATCATGCCGCAAAATCCCTTATGTCTTCCACCTCCCGTATACGAGGGGATTGTCCACGACCATTTTGTATTGTTTGTCATTTTAACTTAACGGCTGTCTCCGAGCCGTAGGCTAACCCTTAGCCATAATGCGTTATCGACCAGGTTGGCGTCCGTGCAGCGTGGGTAGCGAGCCCCGTTGCACATGCCCGTCATACATGTCGCTAACCATTCCTTTCTTTCTTATCTTTTATTCATTCTTTCTTTTCTTTCTTTCACTTGTCCGTTCGTTCATTGATTCATTCACACATTCATTCATTCATTCGTTGATTCATTCATTCACTTATTCGTTCATTCTTTCATTCATACATTATGTAACTCCCCATACGGGAGTCGCCTTGGCGACCCATCTGTCCCAAAGTCTTTCAATGTTGCTATACTCTACTCGGAACGACTATGTCGATAGTCTTCCATTTCATTGTTGTAAACCATTCATTGTTTCATTGTTGAATGCATAAGGGACTTGAACGTAAGCTTGTCCCTTAGCACGAGCGTGGAGCGCGGTACGAGAGTTATCATATTTTCTATGTTCTTTTCCATATTCTATACAAGCATACAAGATGGGATTATTCCCTTAGCTAGGTGCGTTGAGTCATTTATTAGCATGCGCGGTGTTATCGTCTAGCAATTTTAGCAATAGTATTCGTATTGTTATGTGTCTAGGCTAAGCAAAGACGGGTTCATCGGAGCCACCCACCTTAGCGATGTTCGCATCGGCCGAGCGATACTCCGAGCGCGCCTTTAAAAGTCGAAGTCTGGATTCATCTTTGATGGGCCAATGTAAGCCTTGTATCGATTCTTCATCAGGTCGATGCCGACTCTTCGGGTCGACGGCTCATTTGAGTCGTTGTACTTGCCGTTTGAATCGGCATTCCGCTAGGGCGGAGCGGGTCATTACATAATATACCACTCAAAACAAGTCTCGTCCTCGAGACTTCCTGAGTGCAGGTTATCCTACCGTTCCTTAACTCATGTTGTCGTATTTCTTAGACAATTCTATCGAATGGCTCTATCGTTCGATGGTATCGAACCATGCTCGATTATCCTTCCAAGTTTTATATCGCATATGTTTGGTGAATTTTATTGAATGACTGTTCATTCATTTTAGACTTGATGGTACTTATTCAATCGTCGTGTTTCTTCGACTTGGTTGCTATTTTGTCGTATCATGGGACTGTAATGGTCATACGAGGTGCGTTGAAATTCATTAAATACGAGAGTCGTAGGCTGAGGCAAACTCACTCATTCGTTCATGCGCATCACAACACCCACTTGCAGCTGCATTCGAGTTCACCATATCGCTGAGTTTGGATCGTGCACATGTTCAAGGCGTCCCCCGAATACGTACATTTCAACCAAGCTTAGCGATTAGCGAAGTCGGACAAGCTACTCGTGATAGTTTTGATTTGCCGATCGTTTTGCTAACTTCGATTTAAAATCGAACTCATGTGCATCTCACTATCGTTTATCTCGGTCCGCGAGATGATCCAATTCGCTTCTCAAGCGTTCTTGTCTATGAAATCAATACGATTTCTTTTCAGCGAAGTCGACCTAGTCTAAATAAATTTTCGTCCGATTCAAAACCAAGTATTGTACTGTCATCGAGTATATCTTCCTACGATTCAATTCGTTATCCTAACTTACTTGTGCATCATCCATTCCTATCATTCACTTCGCTTGGGGCTAATCTCGTTGTCGTTCACGCACACTTTCAGTTCTCCGTCCTACTCTAAGTCTTGTTACCCAAAGTCTATCGTCCGTCCAGACGATACTGTATTGTTAATCGCACAGGTTCAATCACTCGACATAGGGTCGTACGCCTATCCGCTAGGTCAGCTCACAAGGTCATAGTTACAAGTCAAGTTCTCGGTTCATCGTGTAAGGTCGTTGTACGGCGCTCGCCCCAAATCCTTTAGTCAAACTATTTTGTTCGTTCGTACGGGAGTTTCTACCCAAGTTTGCTTCACTCAAATTTCTAAACATCAAGCAGCATTCACCCTATTCACATCAACACATTCTTCGCTCCAAGTTTGAGCTCGTTTAGAAAATTCATCCAACGATAGGTTGTCCTCAATCAAATCCTCGACATGTTATTATCGTGTGTCCGTACTAGCACTTTTCGTAGTCTATCTCTACAAGTATGTTTGATACAATCCACCTATCCATCCTATCCAATTCACGTAGTCGATCACAAGGTCTTCTAGCATTGTAATATGTCGCGCCCCGTTCTTACGCAAGTCGGATTATCCACGGCGGACATGAATCACCATGTCAACGTTCCCGCGGAATAATCGTTCTCATCGGGACGTAACTCTTGCGTTGCGTCTAGACTTACTCATTTTCGATACGCGGATTGGGTCTACTCAATCCTCAAGTTTTCTTATTCTTCAATCGTAAGTCCTATCAATCCTCAAATTCTCTTTCGCTTCAAACCACAAGTCGAAGCAATCAAAATTGCCATGTCAAGGTATTTCGAGTTCGATTATTCCCGCTGGACATGAATCACCATGCCAACGCTCACGCGGAACGATCATCCTAAATCCGACGTGACGTATGTGCGAGGCTGGAGTTGCGCTCGCGCAAGACAAGATCGTTGTCGTTGTGGTTATCACCGAACAATCAAGTCACTTTCCTTCTTCATTCCAAACATTCATTTCTATCCAAATTCTCCAATATAGCATCCTTTGAAATAATAACTTCTAACACGATCATCATTCATCGAATCAGAGTACCCCTGAGTTATTGTACATCGATCTTTGATACGCCTCAATACTATCGATGATGTACATAACCTGACGATCTTCCTCTTGCAACGAATTCCGAGTCGTGCAACTTAATTCCTCAATTCACATTGTCTCGTGCTAACTCTTCATTGAGCAACATCCATTCCAAATCCTTAGTTATTCTCGTATCTCCAACCCAACGTTTTCCATGCATGCTATCTTCTGATCGTGCTACCTTCGATCTCGTCCATGGGTATTTCACCTTAACTCAAGTTTCAATCCCTTCGACTAAATTTAAAATTGCATGCACGATCTTCTATGTTTCCTCGACCAAGACCTCCACTCGTTTTATCGTTTCAACTCTCCATTCAATCGTTTCGTAATTCACACTACACATTCTTAATTCGTCCAAACGATATCTCGTTTGAGACTATCGAAGTCAAAACCAACTAAGCGTTACTCGTTCTAAGGCTTTGCGCGATATCATTGCTTGCCGACATACTCGTTCTATCCGTAAATCCTTTAGTCTCGCTCGAACAATTTCTATAACGTCCATACACCACTCAGGGTTCGAGCCACTCGACTAGTCGTCGACACTCATACTTATTTTTCTTCGAACCTATCACATACACAACTCGGGATCAAGTCATTCTACAAATCCTCAAAAGGTCATTTGATTCTCGATCGATATGTTCAGTTTCGCGTTCGCCCGTTCCTTAAGGTCCAAGAACCATTTCTCTGCGTTCGTTCTAGCGTTGGTCAAGTAGCGTCACTATCGACATACGTTCTAAGTCTCACTTATTCTCGTCTGAGTGATAGTCGGTCTCGCTTGCAAACTCGTTTGTACCAAAAGGCCTAGGTGCGCGACACTCGGCACAACTTAGCTAAAAAGGCTGCGTGCACATTCATCCCGTTTGAACTATACTTCCGTCCCGCGTACTCGTTCGCTATCGTCAGCGCAAGGTTATTCAAGCATGCACTGCGTTTGCTAACTCTTAGCATTAGTTTTCTCTCAACTCAAGTCCGTCGTGGTTTGGCACAAAGGCCTTCGCTTATCGATCCCGTTCAACCGAGTACTTGTACGAGCTTTTGAAAGTATTAGACTTATTGTATGGAACAGTCCAAGGCGCTACGAGAGAGCGCGTACACTTCTTTTGTTTCAAAACGAGCTTTCAAAATTGAGAGAATCGAAATAAAGTCCAAGGACGTAAAGCCATGCTCTGATACCAATCTGTCATACCCCGCTCCCGTAGGAACGATCGTCCTCGCTAAGGCGTGATGCCGCACGGGCCTAGGTTGTGCCCGTGCAAGGCTAATCCCAGAAAAGGTCGATTTGAACTAGGCCACAGAGTCGCACAGAATGTCCCCATTTGCAGAAAAAAGTAAGTGAACACAAATTGAAGCGAATTCAAACTCTTTATTGACATTCAAGAAGTTTACAAGCGACGCTAGGCCGAGAATACAAATCGCTCAAGCTCTCTCTCTCTCTGAAGCATAAAAGGCGTGTCAAGTGGCTTACATGATGGAATGATTCATAGCGATGTTCCGATACATTATATCCTGTATAGGGTGCTTCAGCTCCTTGCAACGCTCCAAGGCTCCAGAGTTGGCTCCGCGCCTTAGCACGTTCGAGGAAAGCTCCGCACCCGCTGACGTCTCCAGCTTCCTGCAAGCAATCTGTTGGGTTATCAGTACATTGTTATGCACTGGTGGGGAGGCTAGCTCGCCCACAATGCTATCATTACCAAACACGTTCTATTTACTTTTGTGTACCGTCTATCATTCATTGTCTTTTTAATCTTGCCTTAGGATCAGTTTTATGGCATATTTCATAACCTATCTCGTGTTGCCAAATTCGAGTGTTCGTATGGAAATACATGCATGACTTACCCATACTTACCGTCCGGCCTTTCCTATCCAAAGTAAACCAAGTTAGTCAACAATTTATATTAACTTACAATGCCAAGGGCGTGTCCCTGCCTCATGTCCTAGCGCAACGTAGGCGTATTTTCTAACTCAATTTCATGAAGTACTCTTTATCCTTTGGTGTGTTACATTTGAAGCCTGTTCAGAAGGCACTTCATTTAGTTAACTTAGACTACTTTATTTCAATGCAAGGACTTGTACGTGGATTGCCACCAGCAAAGCCCACTTAATCTATATGCACCGGTCGCTGGCACCACAAGCCATTTTGGACCCTTTCTCCCTTGGTAATTTCTCACCTGCCTTGGCGTGCGGCTGGAACACCCTGATAGTCTTTTGAAATATTCCGCACTTACGTCTCCTGGGTGGCCAAGCCCGCACCTACGTGAGCCCGTAAGCCCCTTTGATTCTGCCTAGGCCGGCCACGATCCTCCCTTTGATCATGTCGCGGAATCCTTTATGTCTCCCACCTCCTGTATACGAGAGGATTGTCCACGACCATTTCGTATTGTTTGTCATTTTAACTTAACGGCTGTCTCCGAGCCGTAGGCTAACCCTTAGCCATAATGCGTTATCGACCAGGTTGGTGTCCGTGCAACGCGGGTAGCGAGCCCCGTTGCACGTGCCCGTCATACCTGTCGCTAACCATTCCTTTCTTTCTTATCTTTTATTCATTCATTCTTTTCTTTCTTTCACTTGTCCGTTCGTTCATTGATTCATTCACACATTCATTCATTCATTCGTTGATTCATTCATTCACTTATTCGTTCATTCTTTCATTCATACATTATGCAACTCCCCGTACGGGAGTCGCCTTGGCGACCCATCGGCCCCGAAGTCTTTCAATGTTGCTATACTCTACTCGGAACGACTATGTCGATAGTCTTCCGTTTTATTGTTGTAAACCATTCATTGTTTCATTGTTGAACGCATAAGGGACTTGAACATAAGCTTGTGCCTTAGCACGAGCGTGGAGCACGGTACGAGAGTTCTTACATTTTCTATGTTCTTTTCCATATTCTATACAAGCATACAAGATGGGATTATTCCCTTAGCTAGGTGGTTGAGTCATTTATTAGCATGCGCGGTGTTATCGTCTAGCAATTTTAGCAACAGTGTCCGTATTGTTACGTGTCTAGGCTAAGCAAAGACGGGTTCATCGGAGCCATCCACCATAGTGATGTTCGCATCAGCCGAGCGATACTCCGAGCGCGTCTTTGAAAGTCTAAGTCTGGATTCATCTTTGACGGGCCAATGTAAGCCTTGCATCGATTCTTCATCAGGTCGATGCCAACTTTTCGAGTCGACGGCTCGTTTGAGTCGTTGCACTTGTCGTTTGAATTAGCGTTCCGCTAGGGCAGAGCGGGTCATTACATCAACTGCCGCTGCCACAAGACAGTGGCCCCACTGCCAAGGTAGTCTGTGTTCCAGCGACTACAACCTACTGTACCTTTTCGACATCATCACGAAAACATGATGCCAATTGAAGACGTTGTAACGGCCTGCTCTCAACTAGATGTATTACTCAGATGTCTCAGTGAGGCGCATCGTCTCAGTCAAGCGCATCATAATCTTCTGAAGGAGTCCACCGTCAAATCTTCTTCGACCAAGGAGATCCATAATCCGCAGTGTCAGCACTCGCCAAGGAGGAGGGTCGGTCAAATTTATTTTTTTTGAGAAGTCAAGAGGAAGACAAACGAAACTCTCTCAAATCATGACATTCGGCACAGCATCTTCTTCTTGGGCACCCATACCCATCCAGCCAGAAGATATCCTTCATGCGGCTTAGTCATGAAACATTCCTCATACGGCTAGGTCATGAGATGGCCTCATGCGGCTCGGTCAGAAGGCATTTCTCATGCGGCTCGGTCATGAGACATTCCTCATGCGGCTCGGTCATGAGACGTCCTTCATGCGGCTCGGTCATGAGACATTCCTTCATGCGGCTCGGTCATGAGATATTCCCTCATGCAGCCCAGTTATAAGATACCTCTCATGCGGCTCGATCATGAAACATCTCTCATGCGGCTCGGTCATGAGACATTCCTTCATGCGGCTCGGTCATGAGACATTCCCTCATGTGGCCCAGTCATGAGACACCTCTCATGCGGCTCGATCATGAAACATCTCTCATGCGGCTCGGTCATGAGACATTCTTCATGCGGCTCGGTTATGAGACGTCCTTCATGTGGCTCGGTCATGAGACATTCTTCATGCGGCTCGGTTATGAGACGTCCTTCATGCGGCTCGTTCATGAGACATTCTTTATGCGGCTCGGTTATGAGACAGTCCCTCATACGGCTCGGTCAGGATACATCTTTTATGTGGCTTGCCACAGAATAGTAGTTAAGACACGTGGCAGAGATTGACCAAGTCTTAACAGTTCAGATTTACTATAACAAATAGATCATGATCAATCTCAACTAATCCCCAGTTGTTCACTATAAACCGAGTCTCGAGGCACAGTTACAACTATGTGGCCCAAAGTTTGCCACGTGGCTGTACATTCTATCCCTCATGAATTCCTATAAATTGTAAGGTGTTATTCCCTTGCAGAGATACACACACAGAGAGAGACGCATAGAAAAGCACACAAAGGTCAGAAGCAGACTCTTTCCTTCGTATTTTCAGAGAGCATTTCTTCACCGGAGCCGAGGTTGCGTTCGATCGTCCAAGGAGTAAAACAGAGTTGATAGCACTTTCCCGAGCCTCTACCGTCACCCTCCAGAATTAAAACTAAACAATTGTACTTAGATTGCTTTTCCTAGGTTTTGTTCCTAGGCTCTCTTTTGTACAAACGAGTTTGTAATTGTGAGTCAAGTTCAGTCCTCCTATAAAAATTTTCTGTTCTACGATGATCAATGGCAAACACGATGGCGACTCTGCTGGGGACTAACTTCTCCACTGCTGAGAAGTTGGTGATGCAATCGAACGCAGCCAAACTTGGCTCCACGCAACAAATGCTGGCTGTTCGCTTCGACCAGCAAGCGTTTGAAGAGATGCTCTCCGAAGGGAGCGCTATCCCAATCCAGAAGCGAGCCAGCCCGAAGAAGGTTCGCAGGGCATGGAGGCCCAAAACCGTTGCCTCTTCCCAAGCTCTGGAACAAGCTTTCTCTGCTGCTCAAGATGGCGAAGAAGACTCACATGCGGCCCCACCTCAGGCCGCAGAGGACCATGCTGTCCCCAAATCCGGCATAGGAAAACACTACGATGCTGGATTTGCAGGGGCAAGCGGGAACTCCATGCAGTCCAAGAAGAAGCCGCAAAAGGGTGTGGGCCGTAAGAAGAATACATATGCGGCCACTATTCTCAGTCGCAGGAAGAATGCATATGCGACCAACAATCCCAGCCACAGGAAAATGACCTATACGGCATCCAATCCCAGCTGCCGACCATCTGCTCTATGCGGCTCGGCTTTAGTCTTCGATCGCTTATCATGCGGGCCTGACCTCATAAGCTACAATAAGGATGCGCCGGACTCTATGCAGCACATCTTGGACTCTTCCTACTACGCACCCTCAGGTGCTAGAGTGAAGAAGTCTAGGGCAGCGCGGGCTCGTCGAGCTCGGTCAGCTATCCCAACTACTGACCATCAGAGAGTCCCGCTAACTGTTATACGGACCTCTGATGGAAAGTTGTATAGAACCGCCCGTGTTCAGCCCCCGGCGGCAAACGGACAGGGTGGTTCTCGAGAGTCTCCCAACAATGATCGAAGGCAAGTGCTTTTACTAGCCCCGTATCAGGGAGCAAACATGCTGCCTACGTACTCGTGCGCTGGGAATTCTCGGGCCCACAAAATGAGTGCAAAGGTTGATCGAGATGTCCTTGACTTGCGAGATGTGATCCTTCACAAGCGCAAGGAAACTGAAGAAACCTTGGCGTACAAAGAGTCCTTCCATGGACATCACTGCACTCAAGTCATCGTCAATTGCTGCTGCAACAAGACAGCAATACAAGAGGACCGACAGTCCGTCTTCCAACGACTGCAGCCAGGACCGGTCCTACAACAAAGTTCGGGGGACGAGGTGCTTCCTTTCGCCTCCTGTAATTCTACCCAGAAGGTCCCTACCGGCAAGGCAAAAGAAAATGAATGTCCAGCCCGACAATCTCAACCAACACGGCCAAGAAACTCTCATCTAAGGGGTTGTCCACAGCCGTCACAGGAGGGGTTTATCAAGGTACCCGCTCAAAGATGAAATCTTCATCACTTGGAGATTCGTCATCTACATCTCTGGGGGTAGTTGGAGCTGGGGGTAGCACTCCTCAGAACATCCACAATAATCCGACGTTCCAAGAAGATGAACCAAGGGAAACAATCCCCCCAACAGATATAATAGACTCAGACGTCCCTAAAAATGTCCAAGACGAGGCAACCTCCTATGCAGGGTGTAGCACCTCCTCCGAGTTCAAACCAGAGGAGAATATTCCCACATACCCCGACGACTTCTCTAGGCGAGGGTATGATTCGGATGGCACATCTTCTACAGTTCCTTCCACTTTTTCATGTGAGGACGGTGTTCATGACTGATAACAACCAAGACGGTCCCAGTGATCGACAGCGCCTGACACTCTTGAGGCCATACTCCAAACCATAGTTAAGTCAGTGGACGAGATCAAGGCTGCCCTATCGGCTCTACAAGCAAGGACACCTGGTCAAACAAGCTTGGATCCTGCCGTCAATGCGGACTCAAACATGATCGCGCCAATCCGAACAACAATCCACCTGGAATATCGGCTCCCACTGCTGCAGAAGAAGCTAGGGAGGCAAGAAGAGAAGTCCAGGAGCTCCGTGCAATGTTTTACGCCCGAGAATTCTCTCAGGACCTCAGGATACGACAGCCGTATCTCGTTGCATGGAAAGATGTCCCCTTCCCCCCATAATACAAACCATTTAATAACAATCCATATGACGAAAAGACCTCTGTGAGCCGATATATGACCTACTTCGAGGTCACAATAGACCATCGGCCGCATGACGATGCCATCCTCACGCGATTATTCATCGGGGCAATGGAGGGGGTCGCGTTCGATTGGTACCGCAACCTGCCGGATAACTGTATCCATTCCTTTGTCGGCTTCAAACATATATTCTTGAAAAGGTTCTACGAGGTGGGACAAGATGTAACGATGTCAAACCTCATGGACGTTATTCAAGGAGAAAAAGAACTGATAAGGAATTACATCGAGCGGTTTTGCCAAACCGTGATAAAATTGCCCTCTGGTAACCCGGACTCTTCTTTAATTGAGATTTGCCAAAAGAGGCTGCTCCCCACAATCAGCCTCTGGATGGGCGAAGATCAATTTAAAGACTGGAAGGCCTTCATCATCAGCGCCACTAGCACAGAAGCAAAATTGAAAAAGGCTCGCCAACTGGGACTGTATATCTCGGATGGAGAGGATAAGGGCAAATGCCCTAATACCAACAACAACAATGACGGTAGTTCCTCTAATAATCGGGCAAATAGGCTATGGTTGTCGATACAGCCCAGAAGCCTGAACCAAAGCAGGTAGAAAAACAGTGGCCTCAGGTGACCTACTCCTTCGAGGATAGCCATGTCAAGCCCATCTTTGACATGCTCTTGCAAGGGGATAGAATTTAGCTCCCTCTACCGAGATGTAAACCTCGACCTGCAGAGACCGAGAGCCCAAAGTACTGTCACTTCTACCGCTACGTCTACCACGCTACTTAGGACTGCTTCCAATTGAAGCGGTACATCCAGAACCTCATCGACTCCAAGGCTCTAACCATTGATTTTGAGGAGGTAACCGTGGCTGCCAACATGGTGTCGGTCTAATTCGGCAGCTTCCTTCCAATGAGGACTCAAGATGGCGTAGTACCCATCCCCCGGGCAACAATGGAGGTCGCTAATCTTCTACCTCCCCGAGACCAGATGATTGGGCTGGTGCCCCTCACCACGTCACGACGGGAGGTCATGTGGGTCCACCCGGACTTGGTGCCTGAAGTAACCCAGTCAGCATCATCCTCCACTGGCAAGAAGAAGGGCGGGAAGGCTAAGTCTTGCCATATAATCTCAGCCGAAACCGAAGAAGCAACAGCTGTCGTTATCCGGTCCGGTGCACAATCTAAATCCATATCGGGTAACTCGGCTGAAGATCGTCAGCCGGCCACTGCTGATGCCCCAGGACCTTCTCAGCCTCCGTCGGTCGACAGGCCTAAGCCAAAGGAGACCCGCTTTGTAATGCTTGTGGTTCGTAATACGTATTTTTGGAATACGTGTACGTATTTTATCTTGTATTGTATGATTTTCTTACTCAGTTTTTCTTTTTGGCTTGGTTTATTCTTGGGTTGGTTCGGCTTGGCTTGGTTTTGCCTTGGTTCATCATGGACCAAAGGGTGAACCCCTACCTACCACCACCATTAGTATTTATTAATCCCCACTCCTTTCTCTCTCCTCATTAATCTTCTTCTTCTCCACCTTTACTTCTTCACCTACCAGAGAGAGAGAGAGAGAGGCCTAGGAAAGTGCAGCTTGCTTCATGGAGGAACTCTAATTTTATTGTTCCATTCTCTTCTTTACAGCATTCTAATATACTTTAGTACTTGGCATTTTTACTTTCCATGGCCAGATTCTTGTAGATCTAAGTTTATTCTATTCTCGGAATTCTTGGGTTTTAATCTTTTTAATCTTGCTATTTCTAAGTTTTGATGATTCCATGTTGTAGAGAATTTTGTTCTGCCCCATTTTGACCTATAGAAGTTCGGATTTGGACCCTGGATGGAGGTTTCATGGAGCTTGGAAGCATGGGTCCATGGTGTTCTTTTTCTCGAAAATTGGAGAAGAAGAACAGTTCTCTGAGCCGTATGACAGTACTTGACCACATGAACATTCATGCGGCAAGTCGTTCTAGCCGTATGGGACCCTCGCACTCCTAGCCGCATGGACTTCTCCCCACCCAGCCGCATGCACCCCCTTGCTTCTGCAGCCGCAGGTGCCTCCGCCACTTTGGGCCACATGAATCCGAATTTCCCAAAGTTGCATAAGGGCCGAACCCAGCTAGTCGCATGAGACTCCACTTGACCCCGACCGCATATACCTGATTGTTAGCCGGCCGCATGGACCTATGTCCTCGCCTGCCGCATATGCACAGCTTCTCCGCCCGCCGCATGGATTCCAGTAACCCTGCCGCATGCGCTTGAGCTTCCTTCTAGTCCTGAGCCGTGCACCTGCTTCATGTTGAACCCGAACTCTTGAGCCGCATGAACTGTCTTGAGTTAGCCGCATGCGCCCTTGCCTTTCTAGCCGCATGCCCCTGTCCTTACCAAGTTGTATGCGCTCTCCTTATTGACCACATGAGTTCTAGTGATCCTGAGCCGTAGGGCTCCTTCCTGTGCCTTGCCCTGCTATTTAATTATTATTACTATTATTATTAATTCAAGTCTTGTGATCTCAGTATAACTAGGGTCTCTTGATTGAATGCTTGTACTATGATGCCCTGCATATGTACCTGGACACGATAGTGACCCGTAGTGGTGCACTCTTGACAAGTAAATATAACATGACCCGATGGTGGCCCGTCGTGGCGCACTCCTGACAAGTAAACTTGACATGGTAACCTGACATGATACATCTTGATAAGCTATTGCGATGGCTACCTGATATGACATGACCTGTATAAATAATCTGGACACCGTGGGCGATTGTGCTTGTACAAATAATCCAGTCCTGTCTTGTATCATGTCTAGGATGGCACTCCTGAGTACCACGGTCAGGAGTACCTGTTGAAATGGACTAAGGCTAATAAATAGATTAATACATTAGTCATAAAAAGATCTTCCAGCTACAGGCAATCCCGTTACCTGGGCGCGCTTGGGATCTGTAGCCTGCCGTCGAGTAGGGCACATTTCTAGCACACTGTCATGTGTTGCATCCCTTCAAGCTACCTAAGGGTACATGTGTTTCCTGGACGATGTACCCACCTGAATTCAATCCCTAATTTTCGACCTGGGTAACCTGGATGGTCTGCAGGGCTTGTGGCTGTGGAATAATCTCACTGTATCTTGCTAGCAACTAGGTCTGTAGCTAGTTAAAGTATCAAGCTGTACTTATTGCTTGGCCGTGATTGTTGAATAGGGAATAATCAGCCTAGTCTTGCCTTGATCCTGTATAAGATTGTTACATGATTCTGAATTCTTATATTATCTTGCTGATAATTGGGAGAAACCAAGTTCGGTTCAGACGAAGGGTTACAATTTCGGTCCTTGTTTGGTTTAAGGATTGTAACCTGGTTATCTGAATGGTTCCATGGTTACCTTACCGTATATCCTCGTGATGTTATATTTCTCCAGTTTTACTGTATATTATTATCTTCTATGCTAATTGCTGGTTTTAGTTCCTAAGTGAAGCTTCCTTTGTGGCACTTGCTCTTTCTGGGATCTGACCCAGCTGGTTTTGTATGGCCAGATTTCGGAGCACCTCCAGAGGATCTACCGACTTTCCAACCCGATGGTGGCCACTAGACGTAACCAGGGCAACGAGTAGGGTTTATTTTTGATCTCCTACTTTATTGTAAAAATATTTTTTTGAGACGTTTAGCCGACGAGCACCTGTTTAGCTCGATTGCATTTTACTTACTGTCTGCCTACGGGCTGTAACATGATTAACAGATCCTAGGGTTGATCATGTATGACTAAACTCTTGCTTGTCCAAACATTTTGTAACGACTAGCTTCATGATCAGCTGAATATGTAATATTTGGGACGCCTTATTATTGTATATTTAATGATCATACATCTTGTGACTTTTACTTACTTGTTTATGATTGAGACACTAGGCTTGTTCATGACCATAAGAGACTGTTGGCTTGTTGTAAACCCTCATATATCTAGACAGCCGTGACCGTATAGCGAGATGGGTTCCATTTCATATACGTAGCTGGCTATGTCTGCCCCCGCTCTCCAGTATTCTGGTTCTGGGACGTGACATGGTTTAAGTGGTGGCCCATGCAGGTCTTATAAATCAAGATATGTGAGGGTTTACCGAATAGATGTCTCAACCAGTATTTGCCTTTGATCTCTGCTCGTATCTTCTGAATCCCTGGATTCTTGTCCTGATCATATGCTTGTATCGTTGATCTGTCCTGGTCTTTCCTTATTGTTTTCCCATGTCGTCTTCTTCAGCGGCATCATTCTTGGACCTGCCGGTCAGCAAGACGGAGCCATACCCGTGGATCAGCAGCAACCAGGGGATCAAGCCCAGCATTCCGGAGTAGCCTCCAGAGTCGTACCTTCTGGCGGAGAGCCACCAGTCCAGCCAGTTCAGCCTGTAGAACCTGATGATGGCACTTTGGTAGGTCTCGTCAGGACCTTGATAGCTTTCCAAGATCGTCGTGGAGATGCCTTGTACCAGGCAGTGACGGATGCTCTGACCAGAGGAGGTCATCAGGATAACAGTACGGCCAACAGCTTCAAGCGCTTGAACCCTCCATTCTTCGACGGTAGTGAAGATGTTATCGCTGCAGATGCTTGGCTTCAGGACACAGAGGTGATTCTAGAAGCAGCCAGGACCCCAGAGAATAAGAAGGTAGCCGTGGTGCGCCTGCAGTTATTAGATCTTGCCCGCAGCTGGTGGGCGGCTCAGGCCATTGGATTGGCAGTACCCATTGCTTGGGCGGTATTCAGAGAGAGATTCCAAACCAAGTATTTTGATGCGGTAGCTCGGTACGATCTACAGACGAGGTTCACCAATCTGAAGCAGATGGGCAGAACGGTCGACGGATATGCGGTCGAGTTTTCTAGGCTCAGTCGGTTTGCTCCCACCTTGGTGGCAACCGAGTATGATAGAGCCCAGCGATTTCAGCAAGGGCTTCACCTGGAGATTTTGTTGGCAGTTAAGCAGTTTGAGCATCAGACTTTTGATGCAGTCTTGAGAGCAGCCAGGAGTCATGAGTATACCTCCCAGAGGATTGTGGATAGGGCCGGAGGTCGAAAGAGATCCCACGGCCAGATAAATCAGTCTTCAGCCCCAGCCCCGGCAGCCAGGGCTTTGACTATTGGAGCTCCGAGGCAGGCAGCCTCAGTGACGTCGGTTCAGCATTCAACCCCGATGTACCCTCAGCAGCAGCAAAAGCAGAAGCAGAAGCAGTCTTCCGCAGTGGGATGTTCTCATTGTGGGAAGCCAGGCCATGTAGTGGCAGAGTATCGCAGGGCACAGGGATTGTGTCTGGCTTTTGGAACAGCAGACCATAGGGTTGGATCCTGCCCGAATAGGGGTGGTTCATCATCGTCCAACCTTTCTAGCTCTTCGGTGAGAGGACCAGCTCCGGTCCAACAGCAGCAGTATCCATTGCCGAGGCCTTTGCCGCCTCAGTCCCAGACATTCCAGTAACAACACCCCAGCAGCATGCTCAAGCCCAAGTCTTGAGTCAGAATAGGCAGCGAGGATTTCAAAAGAGGGGACCAGCACCCCGAGGGCATGGTCAGGCTATGGTGATGACAGCAGAGTAAGGATTGGCACCAGGAGAGGAAGTGGTAGGTACTATTCTCGTCAACTCCTTTCCAGCTTCAGCTTTATTTGATCCTGGTGCATCGCATTCTTTTATGTCTGTACGATTCGCGACACAGATAGGATTGGAGCCCGAGTCATTATCAGTAAGGCTCAATATACTTACTGGTAACGGACTTGTGGGAGTCGATAGAGTGTTTTCCTCGTGTCGGATCGTAGTTAGCGGTAAGGAATTTCCCGCTAGATTGATAGAGTTTCCGATAGCCGATTATGATATGGTCTTAGGGATGGATTGGTTGAGGAACCAGTATGCCAGAGTAGACTGCCATATTGGTAGGGTTGTTTTTAGCATTCCCGGCGAGCCAGAGTTTTCCTTTTCCCGAGGCAAAGTTGAACCTTCTCCTCCAGTGTTACGGATGGCAGTAGCGGCAGTGCAATTGCCTCGGATAGTCGAGAAGTTTCCAGATGTTTTCCCACAAGAGCTTCCAGGTATGCAACAGAACGGAAGATCGAGTTTACTATCGACTTGATTCCCGAGACAGCCCCAGTGTCAGAGAGAGTCTACAGGATGGTGCCGTCAGAGTTGGAGATCTTGTACAAGATGATTGAAGAACTTCGAACCAAGGGATTCATTCGTGCTAGTGGATCGCCTTGGGAAGCCCCGATGCTTCTTGTAAAAAAGAAGGATGGTACGTCCAGGTTATGTGTTGATTATCGTACCTTGAACTCAGTGACAATCAAGAACAGATACCCTCTCCCGAGGATAGATGACTTGTTTGATCAACTCAAAGTGGCAGCAGTATTCTCGAAGATCGACTTGCGCTCAGGATATCTTCAGATCAGAGTCAGAGAGCAGGACTTCCCGAAGACAGCTTTCAGGTCTAGGTATGGGCATTGGGAGTTCCTAGTGATGCCATTTGGAGCGACCAATGCGCCGGCTGTATTCATGGATATCATGAATCGTATTTTCATGCCTTATTTGGATCAGTTCGTGATTGTGTTTCTGGACGACATCCTGGTCTATAGCAGGAGTGAGGCGGAGCATGAGCAGCATCTCCGTGTGGTTCTTTAGATTTTCAGGGAGCACCAGTTGTATGCCAAGTTCAGTAAACACGAGTTCTGGCTCGATCGCATTTCATACTTGGGTCACATCATCACCAGAGGAGGAGTAGAAGTGGATCCCCAGAAGATTGTGGCTATTGAGTCATGGCCGGTGTCCAGCAAAGTTGCAGAAGTCCGTAGTTTTCTCGGATTGGCCGGCTACTACCGGCGATTTGTTTCATACTTTGCCCGGATCTCGGCGCCATTGACCCAGTTGACCCGCAAGGAGGTGCATTTTGCTTGGATAGCAGAATGTCAGGATTCTTTTAAGAAGTTGAATCGAGGCTTGATGACGGCTCCCATTCTTACACTTTCGCATGGAACCGGAGGATTCTCAGTATATTGTGATGCTTCAGGCAGAGGCTTAGGATGTGTTCTGATGCAGCATGGGAAGGTAATAGCTTATGCGTCATGACAACTTCGTAATCATGAGAGGAATTACCCAACCCATGACTTGGAGCTGGCAGCAGTAGTGTTTGCACTTAAGTTGTGGAGGCATTACTTGTACGGAGATAAGGTGGAGATTTTCACCGACCATAAGAGCCTGAAGTATATTTTCACGCAGAATAATCTTAACATGCGTCAGAGGAGGTGGCTGGAGCTTCTTATGGATTATGATGTCAACATGCAGAACCATCCCGGAAAGGCCAACGTCGTTACAGATGCATTGAGCAGGAGAGCCAGAGTTTATTTCCTAACAGCACAACCAGAGCTGTTAGTCGATCTTCAGAAGATGGGTATAGAAGTTGTTCTCCCTTCCAGTGTGGTATTGATGGCCAGCATGCAAGTTCAGTCCACCATAGTCGAGAGGATCCGGATAGCGCAGTCAGCAGATTCCAAGCTTCAGCGGCTTAGAACAGAATATGAGGCAGGACGAAGACCAGAGTTGTATATTCATGAAGACGATACACTTAGGCATGGTAAGCATCTTTGTGTACCCGGCGGTGATATCAGACATAAGATCATGGCAGAGGCTCACAGTTCACAGTATTCCATTCATCCGGGCAGTACGAGGATGTACCGTGACATCCGTCGATATTTCTGGTGGAATGGCATGAAGAGGGAGATAGCCCGATTTGTCTCTCGTTGTTTAGTCTGCCAACAAGTTAAGGCTGAACATCAGAGGCCCGTTGGACTTCTTCAGCCCTTGCCGATTCCAGAATGAAAGTGGGAACATGTGACCATAGATTTTGTGACTGGATTGCCTAGGTCCCCAGCTGGTCGAGATGCTATTTAGGTTATAGTTGACAGGCTCACGAAGGTAGCTCACTTTCTCCCATTTAGAGTTGGTCAGTCGACAGCTCAGTTAGCAGAGATGTACCTCAGGCAGATTGTCAGGTTACATGGAGTGCCAGTCAGTATCACCTCGGATCGAGATTCAAGATTCACTTCGCACTTTTGGCATAGCCTGTAGGAGAGTTTGGGAACTCGTCTCCAGTTCAATTCAGCATATCATCCGCAGACAGATGGTCAGTCGGAGCATACAATCTAGACTCTTGAAGATATGTTACGTTCCTATACACTTGACTTCGGTGGTTCGTGGAAAGATTACCTGCACCTGGTGGAATTCTCGTACAACAACAGCTTCCAGGCCAGTATCCAGATGGCACCGTTCGAGGCACTGTATGGTAGGAAGTGCCGATCCGTGTTAGCCTGGGATGATGTTGGAGAGAGGCAGATGCTCGGTCCAGAAATGATTGCCCAGACAGTTGGAGTAGTCAGAAGAGTCCGGGATCATCTTCGAGTTACCCAAGATTGCCAGCGCCATTGGACCGATTCTCATCGGCGCCCTCTCGAGTTTTCTGTCGGCGACCATGTATTCCTGAGGATTTCGCCTAACCGTGGCGTCATTCATTTCGACGCACAAGGAAAGCTTAGTCCTAGGTATATAAGGCCGTTCGATATTCTGGAGCGAGTAGGAGATGTGTCCTATCGTCTCGCTCTTCCGCCGTCGCTAAGCGAGGTGCATGACGTGTTCCATGTATCCCAATTACGACGGTATATCACGGACCCGTGCCACATCCTGGATCATTCAAAATTGGTTGTTGGTACCAACCTTTCGTATGAGGAGAGGCCCGTGTCTATATTGGACCGAAGAGAAAAGATACTCAAGAACAGGACTATCAAGTTAGTCTGAGTTGCTTAGGGTCATCACTCTTTAGGTGAGTCAACGTGGGAGCTTGAGGACGATATCCGATCGCGATATCCCGACTTGTTTGACTCGTAAGGTATAATGTCTTCCTTATGCCTCATGCTTTCGATTCCTTGCTTGAATCAGTGATTGCCTGCCTAGTTATAGCTTGCATGTGATTAATATAGCTTGTCCTCGTCTCTCTAGCCTCTTAATTAAATTCTGAGGACGGAATTCTTTTAAGGTGGGTAGAGTTGTAATGCCTGTGGTTCGTAATACGTATTTTTGGAATACGTGTACGTATTTTATCTTGTATTGCATGATTTTCTTGCTCAGTTTTTCTTCTTGGCAGGGTTTATTCTTGGGTTGATTCGGCTTGGCTTGGTTTTGCCTTGGTTCATCTTGGACCAAAGGGTGAACCCCTACCTACCACCACCATTAGTATTTATTAATCCCCACTCCTTTCTCTCTCCTCATTAATCTTCTTCTTCTCCACCTTTACTTCTTCACCTACTAAAGAGAGAGAGAGAGAGGCCAAGGCAAGTGCAGCTTGCTTCATGGAGGAACTCTAATTTTATTGTTCCATTCTCTTCTTTACAGCATTCTAACATACTTTAGTACTTAGCATTTTTACTTTCCATGGCCAGATTTTTGTAGATCTAAGTTTAATCTATTCTCGAAATTCTTGGGTTTTGATCTTTTTAATCTTGCTATTTCTAAGTTCTGATGGTTCCATGTTGTAGAGAATTTTGTTCTACCCCATTTTGACCTATGGAAGTTCGGATTTGGACCCTGGATGGAGGTTTTATGGAGCTTGGAAGCATGGGTCCATAGTGTTCTTCTTCTCGGAAATTGGAGAAGAAGAACAGTTCTCTGAGCCGCATGGCAGTACTTGACTGTATGAACATTCATGCGACAAGTCGTTCTAGCCGCATGGGACCCTCGCACTCCTAGCCGCATGGACTTCTTCCCACCCAGCCGCCTGCACCCCCTTGCTTCTGCAGCCACAGGTGCCTCCGCCACTTTGGGCCGCATGAATCCGAATTTTCCAAAGCCGTATAAGGGCCGAACCCAGCTAGTCGCATGAGACTCCACTTGACCCCGGCCGCATATACCTGATTGTTAGCCGGCCGCATGGACCTATGTCCCCGCCTGCCGCATATGCACAGCTTCTCCGCCCGCCACATGGATTCCAGCAACCCAGTCGCATGCGCTTGAGCTTCCTTCTAGTCCTGAGCCGCGCACCTGCTTCATGTTGAACCCGAACTCTTGAGCTGCATGAACTGTCTTGAGTTAGCCGCATGCGCCCTTGCCTTTCTAGCCGTATGCCCCTGTCCTTACTAAGTTGTATGTGCTCTCCTTATTGACCGTATGAGTTCTAGTGATCCTGAGCAGTAGGGCTCCTTCCTGTGCCTTGCCCTGCCATTTAATTATTATTACTATTATTGTTAATTCAAGTCTTGTGATTTCAGCATAACTTGGGTCTCCTGATTGAATGCTTGCACTATGATGCCCTGCACATGTACCTGGACACGATAGTGACCCGTAGTGGTGCACTCTTGACAAGTAAACATGACCCGATGGTGGCTCGTCGTGGCGCACTCCTAACAAGTAAACTTGACATGGTAACCTGACATGATACATCTTGATAAGCTGTTGCGACGGCTACCTGACATAACATGACCTGTATAAATAACCTGGACACTGTGGGCGATTGTGCTTATACAAATAATCCAGTCCTGTCTTACATCATGTCTAGGATGGGACTCCTGAGTACCACGGTCAGGAGTACCTGTTGAAATGGACTAAGGCTAATAACTAGATTAATACATTAGTCATAAAGAGATCTCCCAGCTACAGGCAATCCCATTACCTGGGCGCGCTTGGGATCTGTAGCCTGCCGTCGAGTAGGGCACATTTTCATCACACTGTCATGTGTTGCACCCTTCAAGCTACCTAAGGGTACATGCGTTTTCTGGACGATGTACCCACCTGAATTCAACCCCTAATTTTCGACCTGGGTAACCTGGATGGTCTGCAGGGCTTGTGGCTGTGGAATAATCTCACTGCATCTTGCTAGTAACTAGGTTTGTGATAACCCTAGCTAGTTAAAGTATCAAGCCGTACTTATTGCTTGGCCGTGATTGTTGAATGGAGAATAATCAGCCTAGTCTTGCCTTGATCCTGTATAAGATTGTTACATGATTCTGAATTCTTATATTATCTTGCTGATAAATGGGAGAAACCAAGTTCGGTTCAGACGAAGGGTTACAATTCCGGTCCTTGTTTGGTTTAAGGATTGTAACCTGGTTATCTGAATGGTTCCATGGTTATCTTACCGTATATCCTCGTGATTTTATATTTCTCCAGTTTTACTGTATATTATTATCTTCTGTGCTAATTGCTGGTTTTAGTTCCTAAGTGAAGCTTCCTTTGTGGCACTTGCTCTTTCTGGGATCTGACCCAGCTGGTTTTGTATGGCCAGATTTCAGAGCACCTCCAAAGGATCTACCGACTTTCCAACCCGATGGTGGCCACTAGACGTAACCAGGGTAACGAGTGGGTTTATTTTTGATCTCCCACTTTATTGTAAAAATATTCTTTTGAGGCGTTTAGCCGACGAGCACCTGTTTAGCTCGATTGCATTTTACTTACTGTCTGTCTATGGGCTGTAACATGATTAACAGATCCTAGGGTTGATCATGTATGACTAAACTCTTGCTAGTCCTAACATTTTGTAACAACTACCTTCATGATCAGCTGAATATGTAATATTTGGGATGCCTTATTATTGTATAATTAATGATCATACATCTTGTCACTTTTACTTACTTGTTTGTGATTGAGACACTAGGCTTGTTCATGAACATAAGAGACTGTTGGCTTGTAGTAAACCCTCATATATCTAGACAGCCGTGACCGTATAGCGAGATGGGTTCCATTTCATATACGTAACTGGCTATGTCTGCCCCCGCTCTCCAGTATTCTGGTTCTGGGGCGTGACACGCTTCGACAAGCCGCTCCGTAAAGACACACCTCAGGGGCTGGAGAGGCCTTACAATTTTGACATCCTGGCACAATTGGCCAATACACCAGTAAAATTGTCATTATATGAGCTCTTGAGGCTCTCCAAGGATCTTCGTGTCGCATTAAGCGAAGCACTCCAAAATGCTGACGCCTACTTAGCTCAGGTCAAACCTCTAGGGGAAGACCCGCAAGCAGATCTATAGGGTGGTGATAGCACAGATGCAATGTCCAACATCATATTTACTCCTCAGGACATGTTGATCAAGTCCAATTTGCACGATTATCCCTTGTACTACTCTGGATACATAGGTGACATCAAAGTGGATCGGATGCATATCGACCCTGGCTCGCCAATAAGTATCATCCCGAAAAGCTTGCTCCAACTTCTTGGCATCCCTATGCATCGGCTAGCAGGAACCAACACTGCCATTAGCGGTTTTAACTCGGAAAGGAGCTATCCCCTAGGGAAGATCCGGTTGAAGTGCCCGATTGGTGACCTGAAGACGGAAGTTACCTGCTACGTCATAGATGCAGACACCTCCTACAACATCCTTCTGGGACGTCTGTGGATACATAACTATATGATCGTATCATCCATCCTTCACTAGTGTTTCAAGTATGTCAGTAAGTACGGTTCCGTAAAAACTGAATTCGTCGACATTGATCCCTTCAAAGGGGTTGAATCTTATTACTCTTCGGAGGCTTGTCTATATGACGAATCTAGAAAACATATAACTGACAAGCTGGAGGCCATCACAGGGCCAGAGGAACCCTTGAGAATTTATCTCCAGGCCCGTAAATCGGGCAAAGCTGCACCCCTTGTCGCAACTTTGCATAAAGAGGTGTCCGGTTCTCTCGTCCAAACTGTGCAGTCAGAACCAATGGTCATCCGACTCCCAAAGCCAAGAGCCAAAACCCGTCATAGGGCCGATGGTGATCCGATTGCCAATATCTAGTCAAAATCATTCGAAAGATACGAAGTCTTCTGCCGAACCGATGGTCATCTGTCTTTCCAAGACGAGCCGGCAACCAAGTGTCGATCCGACACCCTCAGGCAAGCCAATACCACAAGCTGAACCCTTGGTGGTCAAGTTGCCCAAGACAGCGTCCCAACCTCCGGTCACGCAGGGGGTAGCAGAAGAAGATGCAGAACTCGCAAAGTATCTGGTGCAAGGCTGGATAGTCCATCTCCTGATGATGTGACAACCGTCCATACCGCAAGCCGAGAAGAAGGATCTCAACCCTCCATGCCTCAAGAGTTTGGTCTTGAACCCGATACTGGGAGACTACCGCTCTACCTGTATAGTCCTCAGGCCAAGTACTTCATGCAAAAACAGGAGTACGACATGGAGGCTACCCCGGGTCTGAATTACGGCAGCGGTCGGTGATCACCTCTGCAGCTGTCAACTCCGACATTATTATGGCAAAATCCTGAAGAAATACTATGTCTAAAGGACATGCTGGTACTCCCTCAAAACCATCGCATCTTCCTGAGTGGCGAGTCATGTACGACGGTACCTCTGAACTCCCACTCTAAATGCTTTACCTCACAGGAGTCTGCCCAGTTCATCATTATCCCTGAGCAAACTTTCTGGTCCTGATTATCGTGTATCACGTCCATATTACCTCTGATACCGATAATCTTCTGACTTAACACCTGTACCCCAACCCGGGATAAAAGATACGGTGTTAAGACCACAAAACCTATCACCTCTGTTGGGTTTTGTTTCAAATCTATTACATGCACCACCAGTGCGCAGAAGGGTAATAGGTCCACAAAAGTTATCCTAATCTATTACCCGCACCACCAGTGAGCAGAAGGGTAATAGGTCCTTAAAAGTTATCCTAATCTATTACTCACACCATCGATGTACCAATGAGTAGTAGATCCACAAAATATCATTCAAATCTATTACTCGTACTACCAGTGCACAAAAAGGGTAATAGGTCCACAAAATTCTCCAACGGAAAAAACAACCACGTCCATATTACCTCTGAGTTGTTTTCCCGTCCATCACAAACAAACCACCCAATACATAGAACTTTCACATTGATAGCACCTCTGAGTTGTTCTGTGTATCCTCATTTCCTGGTCCTGATTATCATGTGTCACGTCCATATTACCTCTGATACCGATAATCTTCCGACTTAACACCTTTACCCCAACCCGGGATAAAAGACACGGTGTTAAGACCATAAAACCTATCACCTCTGTTGGATTTTGTTTCAAATCTATTACTCGTACCGCCAGTGCGCAGAAGGGTAATAGGTCCACAAAAGTTATCCTAATCTGTTACCCACACCACCAGTGCGCAGAAGGATAATAGGTCCATAAAAGTTATCCTAATCTATTACTTACAGCATCGGTGTACCAATGTGTAGTAGATCCACAAACTATCATTCAAATCTATTACTCGTACTACCAGTGCACAAAAAGGGTAATAGGTCCACAAAATTCTCCAACAAAAAAAACAACCACGTCCATATTACCTCTGAGTTGTTTTCCCGTCCATCACAAATAAATCACCCAATACATAGAACTTTCACGTTGATAACACCTCTGAGTTGTTCTGTGTATCCCTATTTGGCCTTCTCCTACCATGTCCTCGTTACCTCTGAGTAGAAAGGCTTTGTTTTGACCCATATTTACCACGTTCTCATTACCTCTGAGTAAATATGTTGGTTTTTTCCCCACTTATTATCAGTACTCGCATCGCCAGTATGCAAAAATGGTAATAAGTCCACAAAAATAATTCTAATCTATTACTCGCACCACCGGTGTACCAAAGAGTAGTAGGTCCACAAAATATCATTCAAATCTATTTGTTCGCATTTTCAGATGCACAAAAGGGAAATAGGTCCACAAAATTCCCTAACGGAAAAAACAACCATGTCCATATTACCTCTTAGTTGTTTTTTCGTCCATCACAAACAAACCACCCAATACATAGAACTTCCACGTTGATAGTACCTCTGAGTTATTCTGTGTACCCCTATTATGCCTACTCCTACCATGTCCTCATTACCTCTGAGTAGGAAGGTTCTACTTTAGACTCATATTTACCACGTCCTCATCATCTCTGAGTAAATATGTTGGTTTTCTCTCCACTTATTATCAGTACTCGCACCGCCAGTACACAAAAAGGATAATAGGTCCACAAATGTCCTCTGTTGACCTCAAATGCTATATTAGGTCCTCTAGTACATGCATCCCTTTTTTTACAATCATATGCTTCTGGAACCCAGTTGTTCCGTGGCATTCATTACCCGTTACGTAGAACTTCCACGTCCATATTACCTCTGAGTTGTTCTATTTATCCTCATCTGAGTCCACTCCCACCACGTCCTCATTACCATCAACCCCATATTTACCGTGTTCTTACAACCTCTGAGTAAATATGATGGTTCCCTCTCTCAACTTATTATCCGTACCTAAAACCAAGGTACGCCAAGGAGGATAAGTCCACATAAAATCCCCAGCGGAGGTACCCAAACCTAGCACGTCCATGATACCTCTGATAGGATTGCCACACCAAAATAACTCTACTTTTCATGCTTCTTATTCAAAGTATTCCAAATTTGCAATTTGAAAACTTTGAAGGGGGTCTTGTAGAAGCATGGAAAATATTGCTTTTAGTCCCACATCGGAAAGAAGAAGAAGAAAGGGCTCACTCCATTATATAAATAAGCCCCCTTGCCTCCTTTGAAAAGGGGCACCAACTTCTCTTCCCTCCTTCCAACTTGGACTCTTCCTACTACGCACCTTCGGGTGCTAAGTCAAAGAAGTCTAGGGCAGTGCGGTCTCAACAAGCCCAGTCATCTGTCCCAACTACTGACCATCAGAGAGTCCCGCTAACTGTTATACGGGCCTCTGATGGAAAGTTGTACAGAATCTCCCGTGTCTGGTCCTCTACGACAAACAGACAGGGCAGGTCCTAAAAGTCTTCCTACAACGATCGAACGCAGTACTTTACTAGCCTCAGATCAGGGAGCAAATATGATGGTCCCAAAAGTCTTCCTACAACGATCGAGAGCAAGTGCTTTTACTAGCCTCAGATCAGGAAGCAAATATTATACCTACGCATCTGATACCCGGGCCCACAAAACAGATACGAAGGTAGATCAATCTGCTAGCAACTTGCGAGAGGTGATTACTTACAAACGCAAGAAGAGAGAAGCAACCTTGGCGTACTATGAGCCCTTTCCAGGACATCACTGCACCCAAGCCATCATCAACTGCCGCTGCCACAAGACAGAAGCCCCACTACCAAGGTAGTCTGTGTTCCAGCGACTACAACCTATTACGCCTTTCCGACATCATCACGGAAATATGATGCCAATTGAAGACGTTGTAACGACCTGCTCTCAACTAGATGCATTACTCAGATGTCTCAGTGAGGCGCATCACCTCAGTCAAGCGCATCACAATCTTCTGAAGGAGTCCACCGTCAAAACTTCTTCGACCAAGGAGATCCATAATCTGTAGTGCCAGCACTCGCCAAGGAGGAGGGTCGGTCAAATTTATTTTTTTCGAGAAGTCAAGCGGAAGACAAACGAAACTCCCTCAAATCATGACATTCGGCACAACACCTTCTTCTAGGGCCCTCATACCCATCCAGCCAGAAGATATCCTTTATGCGACTTAGTCATGAAACATTCCTCATGCGGCAAGGTCATGAGATGGCCTCATACGGCTCGGTCAGAAGGCATTCCTCATGTGGCTCGGTCATGAGACATTCCTCATGCGGCTCGGCTATGAGATTGTTGGCCCATTTGGTCATATGGTCAAACCTGATTTTAATAATTGAATAAACTCTGTCTGGATATACAAAGCTAGTCGGGACATCTCGGACTCTTGAACATGATCAAGAATGGCTATCCACTGAATTCAAGACCGAAGATCTGTTTGCCTACTCGAGTCTGTAATTCCTTTTGCAATATATTTTTATTTTATTTGAGTCTAGGAATATGTTGTACACCGAGTCGTACTGGCAAATAGGCTACCCTCAAATGAGTTCAAAATGTTTTTAAAATGATCTCTCAAAAAGGTTTACAAAAAGGTTTTCAAAAAGGTTTTCAAAAATCACCAAAAAGCTTTTTCAAAACCTTAACTAAACCCTGACTTAACCCTGACAGAACTCGGACCGAGTTCGGCCAGAGTTCGGTTAGTGGCCGTTGTGATTTTGAATCCTTGGAACTTGGTCCTCCTGCAGTTGCGAATTTGACCGAGATTTGCTCAGAGTTCTGCCCGAATTCTGCCCGAATTCTGTCAGAAGTCTGCCTTTGAAAGTCCTATAAATAGAGAAAGATTTCAATCATTTCAACTCACTCATTCACTTTCAATCTTCTCTCTATCTAAAGCTTTCATTCTTTCAAAGAGTTTTCTAGAGCTTTCAATTGCAGATTCCAAGCCAATTACAATCCTCTAGTCGATTTGCCAGTGCGGTACGGTCTAGAAGTTTCTGAGAGATTGTAATCAGAAGGCTTGATTGAAGAATACCTCTTCACATTTGAAGTTGGATGAGTTCTTCGTATCAAAGCTCGCGTTGTAGAAGTTGCAAGGACTTCGTAAGAAAACTTGCGATTTTTCCAATAGTGGATTCAACTGGTAGCAAGAGTTCTACCGACTGGATTAGTCCTCAACAGAGGGATACCAGTATACATCGCTGTCTTTGCGTTTGCTCTCTTAACTCTGTCTTTACTTCATTTCAGTTGTGATTAATATTCTGTGATTGTGCTGTTAACATTTTTAATTAGCATTATTCCGCTGCCAACTCTATTCACCCCCCTCTAGAGTATTACGCTTTACTATTTCGTTCCTACAGAGACGTCCTTCATGCGGCTCGGTCATGAGACATTTCTTCATATGACTCGATCATGAGACATTTCCTCATGCGGCCCAGTCATGAGACACCTCTCATGCGGCTTGATCATGAAACATCTCTCATGCGGCTCGGTCATGAGACATTCCTTCATGAGGCTCGGTCATAAGACATTCCCTCATGCGGCCCAGTCATGAGACACCTCTCATGCGGCTCGATCATGAAACATCTCTCATGCGGCTCGGTCATGAGACATTCTTTATGCGGCTCGGTTATGAGACGTCCTTCATGCGGCTCGTTCATGAGACATTCTTTATGTGGCTCGGTTATGAGACATCCTTCATGCGGCTCGGTCATGAGACATTCTTCATGCGGCTCGGTTATGAGACAGTCCCTCATGCAGCTCGGCCAGGATACATCCTTTATGCGGCTCGCCACAGAATAGTAGTTGAGACACGTGGCAGAGATTAACCAAGTCTTAACAGTTCAGATTTACTGTAACAAACAGATCATGATCAATCTCAACCAATCCCCAGCTATCCACTATAAATCGAGTCTCGAGGCACAGTTACAACTATGTGGCCCGAAGTTTTCCACGTGGCTGTACATCCCATCCCTCATGGCAACTGTGAAATTCACAAGTGAAGGCCAGGCCACAAACAGATCCCCACTATTTGATGGTACAAACTATACCTATTGGAAAACACGGATGAGTTTCTTCTTGAAATCACTTGACTTTGATTTATGGTCCATTGTTCTTGATGGCTATCAAAAGCCACCTCGTATAAATGTTGATAGAGTTTTAGTTGAAAAACCCCACAGCAGATATACAGAGAAAGAAAAGAAAAGGGCCAGTCTTGACGCACGTGCCATTAATGCTCTCTTTTGTGCTTTAGACAGAACTGAATTTAACAGGGTGTCTATCTGCACAACGGCTAATAAAGTGTGGAAGCTACTTGAAGTCAGACATGAAGGCACAACTCAAGTCAAAGAATCTAAAGTCAGCAGACTCACTCAAGAGTACGAGGCGTTCAAGATGAAGCCCAACGAAACAGTTACACAAATGTTCGAGAGATTCCTGGATATTGTAAATCCTTTGTCCTCCTTAGGCAAAGATTACAGTAACCATAAAAAGATTTGCAAACTCCTGCGAGCACTTACCAAGAACTGGATTCCGAAGGCTACTGCAATCATTGAAGGGAACGACCTCACAACTATGTCCCTCGAAGTACTCATGGGTAAGCTACTCACTCATGAACTAGAGCTACAAGATTTTGAAGAGCTTGCACCAAAGGAGAAGACGATCGCTCTCAAAGCTCAGCACAGAAAAGCTGCTGAAGGTGACTCAGACAGCAGTGGATCTGACGCTGAAGATCAAGCACTCCTAGCAAGGAAGTTCAAAAGATTCATGAGACATGAGAAGAGAGTCAAAGAGAACAATAGCAACAACTGGTATCAAGAAGATGCTGTTTGCTATGGTTGCAAGAAGAAGGGACACATGAAGAAGGATTGTCCCATAAACTCATCATCAAGCAAGAAGAGCAACAGGTATGAAAAAGGGAACCTGAAGAAATCAACATCTAGGAGATATGCCAATACCAGCATATGGCATGAAAGTGAAGCCAGCGACTCAGAAGACGAACAATCAGAAGACGCTGCAAACGTATGCTTTATGGCATCCGATCAGGTACCTACTGAACCTGTAGTTGATACTTATGATGACTTCACCTTTGAGCAATTAGGAGATGCCTTCAGTGACCTGATGACTGATTACAGGAAACTGCGTAGCAAGTATCAGACCGCTAAGAAGGTACTCAAAGAGTACAAAGGTGAAATAGGTAGACTTACCGACCTACTAGCTGAGGTTAGAAATAATATTAGTGAGTCTGGTGAGCTTTCTTCAACAAAGCTCTTATTACACGAGACTACCAAGTCATCTGAAGAGAAAGACAAAATTATTGACCAACTCAAGGAAGAACTTTCTATAGAGAAGAAAAGTCTTCGATGTGCAAAAATCAGAATAGAATCACTCACTTCTGATTATACTAAGTTGTATGACACTTCCAAAAGATTTAAAATTAGGTTAGGAAAACAGCCTGAGCCTGCTGCTTCCTTCCCTAACACGTGTCACTTACCGAAAAATTGAAACATTCCCAAGCCAAACACTGTCAGACCTAACCATATAAAACCTTTACCCCAAAAGGTTAAGCCCAAACAAGATTATAGGTATGCTTTCTTCTATACTAGAAAACCTAAACCTACCAACCATGCACACCACTCAGCTTTCAACACTCGACATGCACAATGTCATTATTGTGGCCTCATTGGTCATATTTCATCTGCATGTAGAATGAGAAAGCTTGTTGATTTAAATGTTTATGCTTGGATACCTAAAGCTAACAATACAGGACCCTACAAGAAATGGGTACCAAAAGTTTCATCTGCAAACTGTTTTGTAGGTGGAACACCCTTCACATGCTAGAAGCAAATGGATCGTCGACAGCGGTTGCTCACGGCATATGACCGGTGACGCTACCCTATTTGCAACACTGTCGAAGAAAAAGAAGGAAGGCTATGTCTCCTTCGGTAATAACTTGAAAGGGTATATTATTGGTATCGGTGATGTTGGTAAGTCTCCCTATCCTGTGATTAAGGATGTCTGTCTGGTTACCGAGTTGAAATATAACCTACTCAGCGTAAGTCATCTAGCTGATCATGGTTATGGCATCAACTTTGGCAAAGACAAATGTACTATAGTTGATAGCTCAACTGGTAGTACTATCTTTGAAGGTATCAGGGAAGACAATATATATGTTTTCTATTTGTTAGAAGAAACTAACATTTCAGGTAGATGCCTAATGGCCAAGAGTGATGAGAGTCATCTATGGCATATGAGACTCGGTCACGCTAATATGGATACGATCTCAAGATTATCCACAAAGAAGCTAGTACGCGGTTTACCGGACATTACATTCAAGAAGGACTCGATATGCAGTCAATGTGAAAAGAATAAAGCTACCAGATCCACATTCAAGTCAGTAAACGCAGTATGTACTACTAGACCTCTACAATTGCTTTATATGGACTTATTTGGTCCTAGCAGAGTTGCTAGCCTCGGAGGTAAACTTTATGCTTTCGTAATTGTAGATAATTTCTCTAGATACATGTGGATATATTTCTTGACACGCAAGAATGATGTATTATCTGAATTTGTCGCCTTTTGCAAGAAGGTATAGAATGAAAAAGGTTACATGATCACTCGCATAAGAAGCGATCATGGAGGCGAATTCGAGAATGCTGATTTTGAGCATTTTTGTGACACACACGGTTTTGTACACGAGTTCTCATGCCCTAGGACTCCACAACAAAATAGAGTTATGGAACGTAAGAACAGAACTCTAACCGAAATGGCCAGAGTGATGTTAAACCAGTTTAGTCTACCCAAATATTTCTGGGCTGAAGCTGTCAACACAGCTTGCTTTGTACTCAATAGAGTTCTAATTCGACCCAAATCGAAGAAGACTCCTTTTGAGTTATGGTTTGATAGAATTCCATCTGTTTCATACTTTAGAATATTTGGCTGTAAATGTTTTATTCTTAATTCAAAAGACAATTTGGGAAAATTTGATGAAAAGGCCGATGAAGGTATATTTTTAGGTTATGCGGCCAAGAGCAAAGGATACAGAGTCTTCAACAAAAGAACCATGATCATCGAAGAGTCAATCAACGTCACTTTTGATGAACTAAATCAGATGACGATCGATGACAATGACGAAGATCCAACTGTACCAAGCTCAACATCAGCTGATCCTCAACCAAGCTCTGCACTAGCTGAACCTCCTAGAGAAGATCCAGGAACCAGCTACCTTCAAAATTTACCGAAAAGGTTGAAATTTACAGCTGATCATCCAAAAGATTTGGTAATTGGTGATATTACCAAAGGAGTAAGTACTCGTACATCCAGTAGAGATATTGTTTCTAGTGTTGCTTTTATTTCACAGCTAGAACCCAAAACTATTGATGAAGCATGTAGTGATAGCTTTTGGATAGATGCTATGCAAGAGGAATTAAACCAATTTGAACGGAATCAAGTTTGGGAACTTGTTCCCAGGCCTATTGATCACCCGGTCATTGGCACCCGTTTGGTATTCCGAAATAAACTAAATGAGAATGGTTTAGTGACTCGTAATAAGGCTCGACTCGTAGCTCAAGGATACAATCAAGAAGAAGGTATCGACTACGATGAGACTTATGCCCCAGTTGCGAGATTAGAATCCATTCGCATGTTATGTGTATTTGCATGTTTTCATGATTTCAAACTATTTCAAATGGATGTCAAGAGTGCTTTTTTAAATGGTTTTATAAAACAAAAAGTTTTTGTAGCACAACCTCCAGGTTTCACAGATTTCAAAAACCCTGATCATGTTTTCAAGTTGAAGAAAGCCTTATACGGTTTAAAACAAGCCCCTCGTGCTTGGTATGATCGTTTAAGCTCTTTTCTACTTGACAACGGTTTTTCAAAAGGCAAGGTTGACACTACACTGTTTATTAAGTCTTTTAATGGCAAACTTCTTTTAATTCAAATATATGTTGATGATATTATATTTGGATCTACTGATGAATCTCTGTGTCAAGAATTTTCTAAGTGTATGCAGAATGAGTTTGAGATGAACATGATAGGAGAGCTGAAATTCTTTCTCGGATTACAAATCAAACAAACTGATAATGGAACATTTATAAATCAAGCCAAGTACACAAAAGACTTGCTAAAGAAGTTTGATCTGGACAATGTCAAACCTATTGGCACTCCAATGGCAACTTCAACAAAGCTTGATTCAGATGAACAAGGCAAACCAGTCGACACACGTAAGTATCGAGGTATGATTGGTAGTTTACTTTATTTAACTGCTAGTCGTCCAGATATAATGTTTAGTGTTTGCCTGTGTGCACGTTTTCAAGCTAACCCAAAGAAATCACATCTGTCCGCAGTTAAACGTATCTTTCGATACCTTAAGGGCACTTCTTCTGTTGGCTTGTGGTATCCCAAAACTAAGTCCTTTGACCTTATTGGTTATTCGGATGCAGATTTTGCTGGATGCAAAGTTGATAGAAAAAGTACCAGTGGCACATGTCATTTCTTAGGCAAGGCTTTAGTCTCTTGGTTTAGTAAAAAGCAAAATTCTGTAGCCCTATCAACAACAGAGGCTGAGTATATCGCCGCAAGACGTTGTTGTGCTCAGATTTTGTGGATGAAACAAACCCTAGAAGACTATGATTTATTTTACACACATATTCCCATTTTCTGTGATAACACGAGCACTATTAATTTGACTAAGAATCCAGTATGTCACTCTCGTACTAAACATATCGAGATTCGACATCACTTTCTTAGAGATCATCATTAAAATGGAGATATAAACCTTGTGTACATAGATACTGAAAATCAACTAGCTGACATCTTCACAAAACCTCTAGCGGAAGATCGTTTCAATTATTTACGTCGAGAATTAGGAATTTTGGACGTCAATAATATTAATTAATTTTGTTTTATGATTATATATCATTACGCAAAAACTGTGTTAGAGACAAGCCAATAAAGAGTCTGTCTGTCACCACAACTACGGTTGAAGCGAAGCGGTACTTAAGAGTTTTTCGGTGAACCTCCGCCAGCTGGAACAGTACTCCTACAGCTAATCTGAAACAGTCGCTGTGTAACGACATTTAATCTATAAAATAATATTAATTATGTTAATTGAAGTTGAAATGACTAATCTTTGAATTAAATATTTGAAATGAGACAATGAAAAAGAATGGCTAAAATCAACTTTAAAGAACCCTAGGCGAATTCGGCCAGAGCTCTGACCGAATTCGGCCCGAGTTCGGTTGAGGGTATCAGGTTATATATACAGAACCCGAGCAGCCCTTCTTCTTCATTGCTTCCAAACTATTCACAACAGCAGCAGCAGCCGCAAAGGAGCCCCGAACCCTAGATTTTCACTACCCTCTTTTTTCCAATCCAAGTGGTGAAATCCATCCAAAATTTGGATTCATGCGGAGTTCGCCATTCTCTTCGACATACTTTGACTTCGGGAGGTATAACCCCATCTTTCTCCACTTTTCAATTAGTGCATTTTTATTTCAATTTGCACAAATGGCACCCAAATTCAATCCATCAAAGAGGAAGAAGACGAACCCTAGTGAGGAAGGGTCATCTTCGCATCCGCATACGGATTCCCTCTTCTTGCCGGTTCAAACGAGCGACGGTACGTTCGACGGGTTTTTCTTTCAAACCCTAGACCAAGCACTACTGTGGTATGGAGACTTCTCCATGAGATCCATATGCACAGGCGCTCCAGTCAAATGGACTGTATTTCCTGATTATCGTCATTTCTTTGAGGCATTAGGGTTACATCTTTTTGTTAAAATCTGCTTCCCTATAGCAACTAATGCCATTAGATTATTTTATTGCAATCTCATATTAAACACTTTTGATGTGAGCACTCGTGTTGGAGGTATTGATATCAATTTCAATGATCACCTCTTAGCAGAGATCCTTGGTATCCCTAACGAAGGTGAACCGCTAGTTGACATCACTGAATTTGATTTTCCCGAAGGCACGACACTCGCCAGTTTCAAAGCGGAACTCTGTGCACCTGATAGAGTATGCTCTGGAAAGTTCAAGGCTAACAACCTGAACTTGTTTAACTATGAATTGCATCGCATCATCTATTCCACTATCCTTGCAAAATCTACTTTAAAGGATGATGTGACTTCTCTTGAGCTGTCCGCCATGTACCACATTCTTAAGGGGATTCCATTTTCTGCCCCTAAGACCATGATTCAGATGATGGGTCGTTGTCGTACAAGAGATAGAAATCTCTCTTACGCGATGATTCTCCTACGCATCTTTCAGTGCTTCGATATCGATCTGTCGACTTGTACTCAGGACCCTGAGCCCAAGTTTCTTCAGTTATCTCGTCGTAGCATGACTGCTTCAGCACCACCTCCTGCTCCTCCTACTGCACCTCCTCCACCACCTCATCAGTATGCCATGACATTTGAGGGCATATATCAGCATTTATCTGCTTTGCACGTCTCGATGACGGACATGGCTCGCGAGCGTGAGTTCCGCGACGTCACCCGCTATCAGGCGCTTGCAAACTCCTTAGCTGATCTTCGTTTCGCCCAGACTGGTCATTCAGCCGGTTCCATCCCTAGAGATCCAGCTTTCTCCGGTTACCGCTGTGAGGATGAGGCTGTTCATGCCTACTTCCAGCCCGGTAACGCCTATGATTGGTACCGTCCTGACCGTGCTCTACATCGTGATTATGTTGGTGAGTTCTATGCTGGCGCCCCTCCACATCCTTCTGGCGCTGGTACCTTTGGAGCTGGTACTTCAGGACATGCTGGTCGAGCTGCTGATGATGATGATGAGGATGATGATGAGGAGATGTGACTATATGATTTTGAGTGATATTTTATGATGCACTTGGAAATGCTTCGACATTCCAAGTTATTATCCGTACTTTTTATTAGCACCTTTTTAGTATGCTTTAGTACTCTTTTCTTTCATGGACATGTTTATTATGCCTCAGTTTATGGCATTCAGTTTATTTCAGCACTATGTTTTAGTTTCAGTTTATGCTAGCACTTTTTTTTTATATTGCTTCACTCTTTATAACTGCCTGTGAAATACATGCCTGTGATATTTCTCTAGTTTTATGCCTTATTTTTTTCATATAAGTTTTCTCACTATTTGTTACTTATACATTTGATTGCGGGAGAGCTTTATCTTTTGCAATTATTTTGCTAAGTGACAAAGGGGGAGAAAATTAAGATCTAACATTTTTTTGAGATAATACAGGACATAAACAATTCTACTTCTTTTTGATTTTTGAACAAGCTTAATGTTATATCATTCATAGTTTGTCAATTATCAAAATGGAGGAGATTGTTGGCCCATTTGGTCATATGGTCAAACCTAATTTTAATAATTGAATAAACTCTGTCTGGATATACAAAGCTAGTCGGGACATCTTGGACTCTTGAACATGATCAAGAATGGCTATCCACTGAATTCAAGACCGAAGATCTGTTTGCCTACTCGAGTCTGTAATTCCTTATGCAATGTATTTTCATTTTATTTGAGTCTAGGAATATGTTGTACACCGAGTCGTACTGGCAAATAGGCTACCCTCAAATGAGTTCAAAATGTTTTTAAAATGACCTTTCAAAAAGGTTTGCAAAAAGGTTTTCAAAAAGGTTTTCAAAAATCACCAAAAAGCTTTTTCAAAACCCTAACTAAACCCTGACTTAACCCTGACAGAACTCGGACCGAGTTCGGCCAGAGTTCGGCCAGAGTTCGGTTAGTGGCCGTTGTGATTTTGAATCCTTAGAACTTGGTCCTCCTGCAGTTGCGGATTTGACCGAGATTTGCTCATAGAGTTCTGCCCGAATTCTGTCAGAAGTCTGCCTTTGAAAGTCCTATAAATAGAGAAGGATTTCGATCATTTCAACTCACTCATTCACTTTCAATCTTCTCTCTATCTAAAGCTTTCAGTCTTTCAAAGAGTTTTCTAGAGCTTTCAATTTCAGATCCCAAGCCAATTACAATCCTCTAGTCGATTTGCCAGTGCGGTACGGTCTAGAAGTTTCTGAGAGATTGTAATCAGAAGGCTTGATTGAAGAATACCTCTTCACATTTGAAGTTGGACGAGTTCTTCGTATCAAAGCTCGCGTTGTAGAAGTTGCAAGGACTTCGTAAGAAAACTTGCAATTTTTCCAATAGTGGATTCAACTGGTAGCAAGAGTTCTACCGACTGGATTAGTCCTCAACAGAGGGATACCAGTATACATCGCTGTCTTTGCGTTTTCTCTCTTAACTCTGTCTTTACTTTATTTCAGTTGTGATTAATATTCTGTGATTGTGCTGCTAACATTTTTAATTAGTATTATTCCGCTGCCAACTCTATTCACCCTCCTCTAGAGTATTACGCTTTACTATTTCGTTCCTACAGAGGCGTCCTTCATGCGGCTCGGTCATGAGACATTTCTTCATACGACTCGATCATGAGACATTTCCTCATACGGCCCAATCATAAGACACCTCTCATGCGGCTTGATCATGAAACATCTCTCATGCGGCTCGGTCATGAGACATTCCTTCATGCGGCTCGGTCATGAGACATTCCCTCATGCGGCCCAGTCATGAGACACCTCTCATGCGGCTCGATCATGAAATATCTCTTATGCGGCTCGGTCATGAGACATTCTTCATGCGGCTCGGTTATGAGACGTCCTTCATGCGGCTCGTTCATGAGACATTTTTTATGTGGCTTGGTTATGAGACATCCTTCATGCGGCTCGGTCATGAGACATTCTTCATGCGGCTCGGTTATGAGACAGTCCCTCATGCGGCTCGGCCAGGATACATCCTTTATGCGGCTCGCCACAGAATAGTAGTTGAGACACGTGGCAGAGATTGACCAAGTCTTAACAGTTCAGATTTACTGTAACAAACAGATCATGATCAATCTCAACCAATCTCCAGCTATCCACTATAAATCGAGTCTCTTGGCACAGTTACAACTATGTGGCCCGAAGTTTTCCACGTGGCTGTACATCCCATCCCTCATGAATTCCTATAAATAGCAAGGTGTTATTCCCTTGCAAAGACACACACACAGAGAGAGAGACGCATAGAAAGGCACACAAAGCTCAGAAGCAGACTCTTCCCTTCGTGTTTTTAGAGAGCATTTCTTCACCGAAGCCAAGGTTGCGTTCGATCGTCCAAGAAGTAAGGCAGAATTGATAGCACTTTCCCGAGCCTCTACCGTTATCCCCCATAATCAAAACTAAACAATTGTACTTAGATTACTTTTCCTAGGTTTTATTCCTAGGCCCTCTTTTGTACAAGCGAGTTTGTAATTGTGAGTCAAGTTCAGTCCTTGTCATGACCCGCACCCACCGTGAGGGTACGAGTACGTAACAGCGTCCAGCCTACGCCGCAGTGTCGGCAGTAGAACGCTGTTCTAGGTCATGAAATATAACTAGCATAATATGAATACTCTCCAAAAGGAGTCCAACACAGAGGTACAACTCAATCACAATCTAAGGTATAATATAGCACGATGGAAATAGATAAAGAAATCCTCAACTGCGGTACAGCATAATGAAATAACAAGTCTCAACAACTACCAGTCTCAACATCTCTAAAATATACAACTCTGAAAATAAGGACAACAACTAAACATGACAAGAAAGAACAGTCTAAGCTATCTACACTATACAAGGTATCATCCTCAGCAGCTGCCTGAACCTCCCCAGGGGTCCAGGTCGCGAGTGTCAACTAGGCAAGCTCCAAGTAAGGGGTGCAGGGTTCCTCATCATCCTCTGTAAAATTTTCAACAGGTCCAGTCAGGACGAAAGTGAGCATAATACATCTCACGCATATCATAATAGGTTAGAAAATATAAATATGCAAGAGAGTACAATTCGTAAAACTGAAAGAAGTACATGATGTAAATAGAGAGAGAACTGTAATAGAAATATCTACTATAAGTAGAGAGCTACCAGTGACTAGTGATTTAGAGTACAAAGTCGACATGTGAACGGCTTGATTTGCACATAAATATACTAAAGAGGCGCACATAGCTATACTAATTTGGAATCGTTCACATGACTATTTATACTCCCCCATACCCCAATCAATACACAAGGATCCAGACAAGTTATGTTACATACATAATTTTTACATAAAAGCCCATAGATGGGTGTACATGAAGTATTCATGAGGGCTCAGAGAACTGAGTGCACATGAATTCCACATGAAGGCCCATGAAGGGTGCACATGAAGTATAGGTTATACATGAAATACACGAGAACATGACCGAACATGATAGCACATGAGAGTACACGAGCGAGCATGAACGAGCATGAAGCACATGAGAAACATGAATAACATGAGAGCGAGGAATACACGATGTACATGAAACACACGACATGATGTATCCGATGCTCCCGAGGGGGATAACATCTCAATATAGGGATCCATATAGTACCAATCCGTGATAATATCGTGACAGCATCAAATAAGGTAAACTAGAGCAGGAATATAATTCTAAGCAAGTTATGAAATGATCAGAGAATGTACTCGCCTGGTATCTGAATAGCTGTAGTAAATATATTGTCCGAGATGAGGTACCTGACTCCTAGTTAGAGCAACACAAGTCAAGACATATACAGGGGATGATAAATGTAATCTACAATGCATCTGCATGTTGTCTAGGTCAAACTAGACTAGGGTCAACACTTGGTCAACTCCGGTCAGCTATACTAGTCAAGGCTAGGTCATCTAGGCCAAGCCTAACCCAAACAAGTCTAACAGTCTCACTAGGCCTAACCAAGCCTAGGCTAGCACTCACATACCATCACAATGCTATACAAGCTATTAAACCTATAATTTACACATATATTTCATATACAAGCATCAAGCTTATTTATATATTTATATACCATATTATTTATGCCTATATTTTATTACCTATATTACATACCATTCCTGCCTACCTTGCATACATACATTCTCAAGTCATACAAGTTACCAAACATACAATTTGCATACAAATAGGCATGTATATAGGCTATACCTATATAACATGATACTCATATATATGCATATATATATACTATAATATACTAGGCAATAATGTATATATATATATATATATATATATATATATATATATATATATATATATATATATATATATATATATATATATATATATATATATATATATATTTATTTATTTATTTTTATTTTATTTTATATATATATATATATATATATATATATATATATATATATATATATATATATATATATATATATATATATATATATATATATATTTTTTTTTTTTTTTTTTTTTTTATATATATATATATATATATATATATATATATATATATATATATATATATAGGGAACTACAAAAAAATATATATATATATATATATAGGTAACTACAAAATGAATATGTGTGTGTGTGAAGTGTGCACAAGCATGCATTTGGGATTCAGAGGAACATGTATATAGGGTGTGATGTGGTGTCAATGTGTGAGAGAGAGTGGAAAGGTGTACTCAGGAAAATGAAGAGCCCACGTGTGTGTATTGAACATATAAATCAATGTGTGAAAGACAACCCATTCTCAGATTTTCCTATTGATAGTTTCAAGCAATTATCTAACAGTGCAAAGATTAGGGGATTTGAGTGAAAGGCAAACTCAGGAATTAGTGTACATAACCTCAATTTTCAGTTGCAAAAATGTGTATGGTCTCAGTGTCACTAGGGGTGAATCAAAGTGACAGGTATTTTAGAATATAGTGTAGGCTATAGTGTCAGGTTATAGTGTAGCAGGAAGTTGATAGGTATACATGTAATGTAGGTGGGTGTGTGTAAATAGGAGAAAATAGTTCAATGTACTTCAGTCCTCAGAAATTTAGTGTTTAGGAATATGCATACAAGAGGAAATCAGCTCAGGTTCAGGTTTGTCCCCAGGTTCATAGATGCTCAGTGTATTGAGTGTCAATCTCAGGTTTCCAAGGTTCAAGACAATTGACAGTGGGTGTAATGGACATTATGGATCAATGTAGTTCTCCTTAACAACATTAAAATCTCAGGTTTTAGTTTCAAACAACAATCCTAAAGCTAATTTGTGAAAAATCAGAAAACAATGTATCAATAACAGTTTCAGTCCAACTCACAATCGAAAATCCATTTCTCGAGTGCAAACCCTATCCTAACATGCAACTCCAACCTAGCAGCAACTAATACATATTCACATGAATGAATCTAAGTAATTAACATCATAAAACAGTTAGGAATCAATAATTTCCAGAATTCGAAAACAGGGACTGTGTATCAGTGATTCCCATTTTAAACCCATAATCAATAAAAATCAAATCAAAAGTTCCAAAATAGGTGTACACAAGTGTTCCTCACATCAATACGTGTTATGGGGGTCCATTCGTGTCCAGGAAACTGGACACGAAGTGTCCCAAACCATTACACGAACATAGACTCAAAACTGTGTACCAACTGTGTCGTGCACGCGTGCACGCGTGTCAAACGCACGACACAGTCCACAAGACATCACGTGTTCGTGTCCACACCTAGCCTAGGTCTAGGGTTTCGTGTCCCACAGCTTGAAACGTGTCCAAGTGAGTCGTGTCGAGGGTTATACACGCGTATCAGAGGGGGAAATTCCCGCGCGTGCACAGCGGTTAAATCAATGCACGGTCGATCCCGTGTCCGACACATGACGAACTCGCCCCAAACCCTAGGGGTGGCCTGTCAGTGTCGGCCCCCACCCTCGTGCCAAGTGGCACGAGTCCACGTGTCCAATTCGTGGAGAAAACAGTGTGTGTCATCAGGGCACCCATACGCTGTGCGTGCAGCGTATCCATGGCCGTTTTCGACACAAAAACGACACAAAAATGTGCTCAGTCTTCACAAAATATATTATACACACATAGATCTATAATTCCATGTAATTAGATTTTCAAAAATCGAAAATAAAATCCTTTGTGACATTTCATCAAACACATGCACATACACCATGATACGTGTCCGATACGGACACCAAACGGACACGAAATCCATCCAAACTCTAGGGACAGCTAGGGGACACTTAGGGCTAGCCTAATATGCAAAGAAATTGGAATTTAAATACAATTTAAGGGGTTTTACTTATAGGTGCAAATTGTAAGAAAAAGCCTCAAATGGGAGTGTTCTTCTTGATAGCCAAATGCTCCAATTTGGTTCAAACCTGAGATTTTCTCTCCATAGACATGAAATAGAGCTAGATTAGGAACTAATGCAAAAGACTAGAGTAGAAAAGGAATTAAAATGAAGAAACTAGGGCTTGGGAAAGAAATGACATTACCTCTTTCTTCAATTTGTTGAAATCTCAATAAAGAGGCAAGAACAATCAATGAGGAGATTATAGGGGGAATAGCCCTAGGTGGCTGGTCATAAAGTGAAAGTTAGGGTTAGGGTAGAGTCTAATGGGCTATGGACCTATTTGCACTAGTCATGGAACCAAATTCTAAGTATCAAGCCTATTGACCAATTCACTAAGCCTTCTATTCAAGTCTCGATTCCTACATGACTAACTTAGGTTGACTTAAGTTAGACTAGGGTCTCACCATGCTAATCAAGTCACCTTAACTAGAGTCAACATCTAGGTTAGTCTCTTAAATCACAACTAGTAAAAGCCAAATCAACAATCGTCAATCCAATAAATAAATAAATAATTATAATAAGTCAAAATGACCAAATTATTCTTAGGCTAAAAATGATAATTGAAACACCCTAATCACATGGCTAGGCTCTAGGGCAGACAGTCTCTACGGTTTCACTAGCTGCACATCAAATCACAAGTCATAATTTTTAAATAGTTTTAAAATGATTAAAAATCACCAAAAATCATATTATTAATTAAATATCATAATTAAATAAATTAAAGCACAAAATTTTAAAATTACCCTCATTTTAGAAACTGGGTGTTATAGTCCTCCTATAAAATTGTTCTGTTCTACGACGATCAATGGCAAACACAAGTATGGATATAATGAAATCTCAATCACATCTATGTATATACTATACCAATCTACCCTTGGTAACACTACCTTAGACTCTAGAGTGGTAAAACTCTAACCTTAGGCTACTAGGTAAATCAATCTACCTACAATCTGAGGTATTTAGCCTATACCTTAGCTAGTAGGAAGCTATACATGCTCCCATACCCTAACATATACTAACACAAATGACACTAACTCATCATCAATATGTGAACTAACCTAGGATTCTAACTAACACTACACTCTTCTAACATTTCAAATAATACCTATATATGGAACCCCAAGTGGTCAGAACCACTCATGCAGGCAGGGCATATGCCAAGGCCAAACCATATTCCATACTTGTCCCCACTGCCCTGCTCCTTCTCACTACTGACCCAAATATAGCTCCAAAGCAACTCAATTGGACTGAATACTAAACCCACACTTAATGTCATGACCCGTTCCCGAATAATCGGACACGAGTCTGACACGCCCAGCCTTCATCGTTGGATATGATGAAGTAAGTTATACCAATCTAGGGAAATCTAACCAGATAAACAGAAACAAGTATGAAATTACAGCATCTATAAACGAATCCCAAATCCAGATCCATGTCTCAAAGTTATTACAATCCAGCAAATGAAAGTAAAGTCTAATAGTCTCAAAATACAAGAAAATATAAACTGCTAAGGTAAAGTGTTAGGCTTCCTCAGCCTCTAAGTCTAGAGCAACTCCAGCTGGCTCTACTGCATCTACAGGCTCTCGGCCATAATAGGTATCACACAAAGCCTCCATCTTACCTGCAACATATCCTAGTTAGGAGCGGAGCAAAGTACAGTTCTAGGTAATGAACAAGAACATCATGATATGGAAAATAAGTACAGGAGAACATGAATAGAAAATACAAGAAATAAACCGGAAGTACAGAAATATAAGTACAGGAATATAAAGTACAGAAAATATAAAGTACAGGAATGAAACTATAATCCTGAAGTACAAGACATGACAAGTGCACGATGTTTGAAATACAACTAGCCTATGTGACCGACTGGGGTGAGTACAGGATCATGTACAGGAGTACATGAATATGGTACGACTTAGGGCTCGCGTGCACGATACGAGGCCTAAGCTATCTACTTGAATATAGTAACCGGGGTTTGGTCACATAGCTAGTGTATTTCCCCACCCGACACAAGTAAGTACAAGAACAGGAAATACAGAAGTACATGATATCGTGTCATGATGTGTCATAAGAAAGGTACAAGATATGTAAATGTACAAGACCGTAGAAAAGTACTTGCCTTGCTCCGGGAAGGTACAGGTAATCAGTGGAGCTGGATGTCCTCCTGGTTTATTAAGTACAAGTTGGTTAACAACTAAATAATTACTGACTAACCAATTACAGCTATTATCTTGCCCTAAACATGTGATGTAATAACTAACCAATGTTTACCATTAAGGGTGGTAGGATTATAAATATATGGTTCACTTCCAAGAAGTGACATTGCTACACTACTAAATTTATCCAAGAAAATATTATAGGAAATAGACAAGACAGCTCTGAACATTATATGTGAAAACTAACTTAGTGTAACGGAAGGAATTTGAACATAAGTTATACCAAGATTTAGGATTGAATGATCAAAAACTTTTTCCACTAATGTCTATCCTTATACACCAAGACTTAAACTAAAAACAGAGTCTTATTTCTAATGTAACAGTGCATTGAGATTAGATTCTCAGGTTTCAACAATTTACTCAAATACCAATACCAGGCTATAGAAATCTTCCAGTTCATTAAATTGCTAGAACACTGCATATGAAGTTTCCTAGTTCCTGATGACAGTGGCTAAAACTCTTATGAAGAAAACTGTAGGTAACCCTAACCTATTGATATCAATCACCAAACTCTAATCTGAACTGGACTTCCATTCAAGGTTGCATTCAGTCTGTCCTAACTGGAGACAGTCCCATACATCATTTGTAAACCTGTTATTCGAACCACACTATCATCCCAACCTATTTCTCCTGACTGTTACATAGTTAAATTAGTTCTGTACCAACAGTTATCATTCAACCTACTAAGATACTGTCATAGAAATCTCAGGTTCAGTTAATCACCAAGACAATGAATATGAGTCCCAGGTTCATCACTGAACCAAAACATTGCTATGAAGATTCAAATTCGGTGGCAAACACTGATATGAAGTCTAGATTCAAATGATAGAACATTGATATGAGTCTCAGTTCATCAATTCACCCAATACTGTATATGCAATCAACTGAACCAAATACAGCATATGCAGTTTTAGATTCACCCACTGAATTAATACTGCAGATGCAGTTTCAGGTTCTTCAACTGAATCAAGTACTATATTTAAAGTCCCAGGCTCATTAAACTGAACCAAGAACTGCATTATGCAATCTCAGATTCATCAATTCAACCCAGCATTACACATGAAATCTCAGGTTTGTAAAAACGAACCAATATTGCACAGGTAATCTCAGTTTTATAAAATTGAACCAACATTGCACAGGTAATCTCAGATTTCATCAAATGAATCAAACACACTACTCAAGTTCCCAGGTTCACTCAAATGAATCAAACACCCAGGTTCCTAAATCTATCATGATTCATTAAATCATTATACCAAAGCACACACTTTACTGTTATACAAAGCTAGACTACATTCCTACTGACAATAGACTAAGAAAAATACCACAATTCTCCACATAACATAGCAAAGAGACGATCGATCAGTACCTGGAAGAAGAATCGAAGGAAAACTCGAGTCTAAGAACTCAGATACAGCTTCGATGCTCCAAAATGCATCAAGAATCCCTGTTGTGACATTTTATCAAATGGGTGATGCTCAGGAAACATAGTTAAAATCTACAGCTCTGTTTGAAATAATTCAAACTCAAAAATTTGAGAATTCATCAAGGATCACAAGGATCCAAAAACTCAAAGCACAAATTCAACCCAGGTGTTCGAGATCCTCAAAATTTCAAAGCCAAACTCTCGCACAAGAAATTCAAGTAGAAATTGAAACAGAGACAAAGATTTAATGTCATACCTAGGTCGAGTTCATGATCGATTGCTACTGAGTCAAATCGTCCCGATCTTCACTCCAGATCTAAATTTAGAATTCATTCAAAAATTTCAAGAAACAAGAAGAATTCGTGGATCGGAAACACGCTCGATAATCATCCACTCACCTGAGATGAGATGCGCCGCGTCGATCGTCGTCGATGGAAGAAGATCACCAGAGAGTTCGTGTGTGTGTGCAGTCAATCTCCGTCGAAAAAAGGACCACGCCTCCACCTAGACTGGTCTCGAGTGGAAGAAGATTGCCGTTCTTCGTCAATCGCCGTTCCTCAAGTGGACAGCTACTCCCATCACCATTGTCATCGCCATAGCCGACCCTCCGGGAAGAAGAAGAAGAAGAAGAAGAAGAAGAAGAAGAACGAAATTGGCTCTGGAGGAAGAAGAATGAGATTGGAATTTTAACGAAGGCTCAATGGGTTTATATAATCCGTTGGAGTTCAATTTGGCGGGAGAGTTTGTAGTAGGTGCTACAGTGATAAACGGTTAGGAAAATAATTCAAATTTTTTAGTACTCAGTCACAAAGAAAATGAGAAGAGTGCTTCTCTTCCAAAAGCTTAAATAGGCTGTTGAGAAAAATTCGAAATGGAATAGATGCACTGAATGGGCTGGGTTGTAACAGCCCAAACACTAAGCCCGAAGACTGGCCCAACGAATGGACTTAAAATAAAATTGAAATAATTTTTCAAGGAGAAGTATACAAAATATTTCTTAATAAAATCTAGATCATAAAATTAATGTATTTACATAATCAACTATAAATATTATTATTTTTTAATTCTGAAATATGAGAAGTGGGGTTATACTTAACCTACTGCTCCTCTATATACAACTATATATAAAATACCCTCTCACATATGTATACATTAAGCCTATATACTCTATATATATAACATCAACATTCCTCCCTTAAACCCTTCATACATTAGACATATCCATATACCATAGTATATATATTTAGTCTATATAATATATTGCAAAACTTAACATAGAAGTGAACAATGCAGCAACCTGGAATGGTAAAGGCTAACACTAGGTGTTTAGGACAAAGAGGTATCAAATGGTTATACTCAACTAACTCATATAACTCACTCAACTAACTGAACTACAAGAGCCCCTAATCTATCTCAAAACTGAACCAACTCACAAATCCCTAACTGGACTGAACATCCTTGGTGGCTGAACAAGAAATCAGTCCTAATTTAACCAGTCCACACACATAGACCATAAACTCAAATCAAATCCATGATAATCCCCAAAATCCCAGTTTTTGTAATATCAGTAAACTCACTGTTTTCACATGAATTCGAACCCAAAACAAATGATAAAACCAAATCTGTTACATACAGAGGTGAGTCACCATGTACTAGTATCGAGGAGGGACTATTCGTGTCCATACAGTCAAGAATCTTGTCCAATTTGTGTCCCAAAACCTGGTTGAACTCAGTGTCAGAACAGTGCTGTACACTGTCTCGTGCACGTGTGTCGAGCCCAAAAGGATACAACGTGTCCACCTATAGGTCTTAGGGTCGTATCTATAGCTAGGTTAGGTCTAGGACTTCGTGTCTAGGGTCCTGTATTGAGTCGGGGTCGTGTCGTGTCATCACACGAGAGCCGTATTAGTGAGTGTCATCAGGGGTGCGCGTGACAGGAAAAAATTGATGCGAGTCAAATTTCTCCCAAACCACTCAATGAAACCCCACAAAACTTGGTCAACATCATGTCAGTCACATGTCCTATGTGTCCACCCAGTTTGGTGTCATATAGTATCATTTCGTGTCCGCTACAGTGCTCAAGCAGCAGGGGACCCATGCATAGACCTCGTACCGTTTCCCCGTGTCAAAATACGTATCCAAAATAGTAGTAAAATTGGCTCAGTCGATTAGGGTTGTGATCTACACACTAAGGGCTACACATACATATAATTAGTTTTGAAAAATAAGAACAAAAATTTTATTGAGGCATTTCATCAAACACTCGCATACACACTCCGATACGTGTCTGATATGCGTATCAAATGGATACCAATTCCTACCAAACTTGGTCTACAACTATGGGACACCAAAATGAATGCAACTATGGAAAGAAATCAAGAATTTGAATGAGTTTGATAGGTTTTACTTATTGAGAGTGAATCTCAATGAAAAGCTCAAAGGATGAGGGTCTTTCTCCAACTTGTAATGGTCCCAAGCCTCCAAATCCTTGCTAGCTACTCACCAATGGTATCCTCTACTGTAGGGGATTCCTACAGTCTAATGCAAAAGACTAGGCTCAATTTGGAGGAGAAATGAAGAATTTGGGTTGATTTGGGGAAGAACTAAATTAGGGTTCTTGAGAGGCTATTCAAAAGAGGCAAGGGGTGCTAAGAGATGTTATATAGAGGGGTGGGGATGCTTGATGGCTGCCTAGTATTCATTCTAGGGTTAGGGTTAAGTTTCATGAAGTCTAAGGGCCTCTAGCTAGTTTAATTCTAGGCCTCAAGCTAAAGGCACAAGTGAAAATATATATCCTTAACAAATATCTAACCTCAACTTAATATCTAGATATTCCTAATCTTGTCATTATGGAAGCTTCTAATCTAATATCTAGGCTCATGGATAATATCTAGGTTAGAACAATTCTAGGTTAATCTCTAACAAAACATTTAGCACATTATCACTTAATCAAAATCCTAATTAATTCAAAAGTCAAAAAATGACCAAAATACCCTTAGGCTAAAAAGTTGTAATTAGTTATTCTAATCGCATGGTTAGGTCCCCATGGTCATGGTTAGTATCTAGGCTTAACAATTCTAGGGTTATACTAGCAAAGCACCAAAATCACAATACACCAAATTAAATAGTATTAAATTAATTAAAATTCACCAAAAAAATTACTATCATGAATTAAATCCTATTATTTAATAATCAATTTTACAAAAGTTTAAAATTATCCTCATTTTAGAAAAGTGGTTGTTACAAGAGTCTTTTTCGTCGTATGGCGTTAGTGTTTGTGGTTTATACTTGGAAGGGTAACCACCTTGTTCCACTCGAGGGGTAAGGTTACAGGATTTCCATCTTCTGACGTTCTTTCTGCCTATTTCGCACCTCAAAGTGCTCGTGTAGATCTCTGATCATGTCGACCAAATCCTCTGTAGAGCTGGAAGCAGGCGAAGGATGTAAGGCATGAAGCTGTGTATTTGAAGGAGCCGACGCCCGAGGTACGACAGGATGATCTGCACCCGATGATACCCATTGAGGGGGTATACTCGACTCGTCATTGGCCCCTAGGTCGGGACTGGTGAAAACAGGTCCCCTTGCTAATGGTTGGGATGCCAGAGTGGTCTGAATCTCAAATACCATCTGAGTCAAAGATTGTATGGTGGTAGAGAGGGTTTTGAGGCCCCCCTCCAGGGTGTCCATGCGCTGTATGAGGCCCGGGGCTAGAGTGTCTGGTTCCTCGTCATCACCTTCCCCTGCCATGTAGGCTGGCATAACATGGGCGGAGGTGGATAGATTGGTTGAGGCTTCGCTTTCAACCTCACTCTCCTGTGGGAGAGTTTCCTCTTTTGAGGCCTCGTACTAGCTAACCCCAGCTATTTCAGGGTCAGTTCCTTAGAGAACGTCTTCAACTTCAAGTGGAGGGTTGTCATGGATAGCAGGAGTTTGATTATTCCCAACTGATGCTTCCACAGGAACCTTCTTCCTTGACCGGGTGCTCTCAAACACCCCTGAGGACGGGACTATCATTTTGCTTTTCTTCGGCTGACTCTTGGACGATGCTGCTGAGGTCGAGGGATTGGTGGTTGTCTTTCTCCCTGATGATTAGCAGTTGGAAACAACATGGTGTTTTACTTAACAAAAGGCCTGGAATTGGCTTTTGAAAATAAAACGAGAAAAAGTACAAATAGTACAAATTGTTCTGGGAAGTATTGCTATGGAAGTCTGATCTGAAGTCGATCACTTTGTTCCTTGGACCATACGATGATGATGAAGATCACTGCTAGAAGATGAACAACCGGAAGAACTAAGTCACCAGAAAGGTATCGACGCACTTGGGCACTGATGGCGAGGCCGAATGCTTTTCTGCTTTGCTTCACTCTGTTCTAGAAGAAAAGTTAAAGAAGAATGCTCCGAAGAATCAAAATCTCTGGGTTCTGATCTTTATGTATTCTCTTCTTATCTCTCTCTCTCTCTGTCTGTCTGTGTGTATGTGTGTATATGTCTCTCTCATATGAGAAAAACTCAGTCTATTTATAGACTTGGCCTTCTGTATGTAAAACTCAGCAAAAGTTCTGTCTTTACGCTAATAACTGCCACTCATGACTGAAGTCATCCTCTGCATATGTTGACACGTGTCCCATTATTTCAATAAAAATAGGATGCACATACACACGTTCTTCGTGATGTGTAGTATGAAAGCCATGTAAGCAAACCATGTTCCAAAATAGTCTGGAAGGATAGGGCGTAAACAACAACCCAAATATACTCTGAGCGTAAAGTAGTAGACCAGGCGTAAAATAGCCCTGACATGGACTTCCCGCGTAAAGTGGCTAAAAATAGCCTTGAGCGTAAAACGTAGCCCAAATAAACTTTATGCACACATTAACTTTTGAGCGTAAAAACTCATATAGTCTCCATGCGTAAAAGAAGCCATATTGTGAGCGTAAAATAGCTCAATCCACATACTAAATGACAACATTGGTCTCTGTGTAAAACAAATCCCTTCAAATTCTATGTTGTACGATATCAGTAAATCTTCATGTCAGACTTTGCATTAAATACATGACTTGACAGCTTTGTCCAGCGTAAAGTGGTTAGCTTATCTCTGGCGTAAAACTACTGGCTTGACCTTGGCGTAAAGTGATTAGTCTGTCCTTGGCGTAAAATAGATCATTTTGAGTGGAATACTCTATCTCTTTGACCCAGTCTATGAAGCATACATTTTTTACGCTCCTACAAGACCCCCTTCAAAGTTTTCGGAATTTGAAAAAGACTTCAAGAATTTCGAAATACTTTGAACATGAAAAATGGTGCCGGTCAATACTCAACCGTCATAATGAATTTTCTCTTGAAAACATTCGAATGCCTCTTCATCTCCCTGAGTTGCATTAATAATGCTCAATTTCCCATAGAGAATATGAAGGGTTGATTAATTGTATATATAAGGAGAAGTTCTTCATTCTCACTTTTCATCCTCATACTGTCATGGCACCAAAGAAAGAGACGGACAAAGAAAAGGCTCCGAGCTCTAGGATTGACATCGAGACGGAGATCGAGCGAGCACGTAACTTTATAGAGTGCTTTGGACTGACTCCAGCGATCTTCAGTCGTATAAATGGCGGTCCCTCAACTGCGTACGAAGGATCAGGTGATGCAGAAGCATTCCTTAATCTGATGCGTCATTCCGGGATCCACAATATGCACGAATTAGGTGCCTCCCTTCGTCAGCCCAACGAAGGAGAGAAGAAATAGTAATTTTTATGTAGAAGTGTCTTGACACTTCAACTTATCTGTAGGGGCCTACTCCCCCCTTTTTTATAAAAATAAAATCTTAGTATTGATTTCATCTTTATTCGTGTAGTGCATTGGTATGTAGAATTGTTCCACGCCCCTTTTTTTTACTGTATCTATGGTTGTTCATTCCCAAGAAAAACAAATCAACACGTGGCAACTGTCCTGTGGTTACGAGCGCCTTTTATTAGGATCTTTCCCGAAATAAGCTCACGCCAACCGTTTCTTCGACCCTTTATAAATAGTTGAGTTAAAGAATGTTTTATGCATTCTCATTCTCATTCTCATTCTTTTTCTCCGAAGATAGCTATTTGCAAGATTTTATTCTCCAACAAGAGATTGATAATGACGATGCTTTCCGATGTCGTTCCTCTGTACGCTCGGTCATCAGACGTTGATTCAATCACTCTTAATGCCAAACCGTCTGACCTTAATGGTAAGTTTGAAAAACAATTGTCTTCCTTTGAGCTTTATTTTTGTTGAAAACAGATGTCTATCTTTAATAGATAAGGCACGACTATTGAAAATGAGCGCAAATCTTTGACATATATGGAGCGCATAAAACACAGGCACAAAGCCTTTTAGATAAGATGCACATGAATCACAGGCGTAAAAAGCCTTGTTGAATAAGGTGCGCGAGGATCAGTCTTTAATTGACCAGTAAGTGGCTGATGATACTTCTGTTAAAAAAATTTCTCTGTTGTTTTCTGCAGAAGCTTGGCTGAAGAACTTTTCCAGAACCGGTATTGGCGACTTGGATGCTGTGAGGAGCATTCTTCTGACATCAACATCAGGGAGCTCATTTGCTTTTGACACGCAAACCGGACAACTCAGAACTTTTTGTGGGATAAAAGGGTCTTCCTCATATGGTAGAAAGAGCCTTTATACACGAAAAGTTGGATGGTGGAGTCAACTCTATACCGAAAAATTGGATAGTAGAGTTCCTTTCACGGCAGGACTAGGAATCGTATCCCAATGCTGGATACATTCCTATCTCTTCTGAAGGGCCACCATTTCTCCACTAATTATATTGGCAGCAACGCATCTTCGGACTGCCATACTCTGGGATTCTTCTCTCGTCTCAGAGAGAAGACCAGAGTTAATTCCTACTGTTCTGGTCGCCATTGAGGCTCAGACAGCAAGGAATTGACACCAACAACGAATCCGATGAAGAAGATCCAAAGAAGAAATAGATCTCGATTAGGTCATCGTTGTTGTATAGAATGAAAATCCAAGATGTAATAGATTTCCATTATGATTTGTAAGAAAGTCTAAGAAATGTAATAGACTTTTATAAAGTGAGAATGGAAATGACAAGTCTTCTAAACTCAATAATTTGTATCTTATCCAGAGGTAGTATGGACATGATAGATAATGAAATTTTATTTTCTGTTTAGAGTATACAATACTATCAGAGGTAATATGGACATGATATATCGTAACAACTCAAAGAAGACTAGATTAATATCTATTCAGAGGCCAAATGGACATAATAGATAGGAAATACAAGCAGATTTAATTATTTATTCAGAGGTCATGAGAACATGATAAATAATAAATCCAACTTTTTATACCAACTGGTAAGATAGAAGATTAAAATTTTCTCTCCAAGGAGACAAGTAATCAGCTTATCCAAACATTGGTAGCTGGAGAAATAGGAAGACAGGTGTCATAGAGAATACACGCCAATATTGATAAAAGAATGGATGAACCAACGTATCTTTCGGGAAACGAAAAGTCGATTCAATTCCAAAAATGGATGAATCTGATGTAACGAATGGATAGGTCTTTTCGGGAATGAAAAGTTGTTTCAATTTCCAAGACCGGTTCGTTAATAGATCTCTCCTATAAATAGGTGAGAACTCTTTTTAACATTTCATTCTTTATTTCCATTCCTCTATCGGAAATGTCTTCCAAGGACGTGCAGCAAAAGAATGAAGTCTCCATGAAAGTTGAGGATATCGTCAAGACGCGCCCTATTGAGCCAATTGTGTCAGACCCAACCAAAATAGGCGAAGGCTCTTCTACGCCCAAGCCACCACAAGACATCCTCGCTTTCTTAGTAGAGCCAGGGAAAACTCCTGAGGAAGAATTACTGAGGATGGCTGCCTGCAAATTTTTTATGAACTTAGGCACCGATGCCTTCGATGCATTGGCCGACTATGTATTTAATAAGGAAGACAGTGGTCCTCGTCCTTAATCTTTTATTCAGAACAAAAATAATAAAGGAGATTTTATTTTCATTCTGTCTCTTTTTTTATATATAGTACTTCTTAAGAAATTTACCATTGATCGGCATCATGAGTAGATCTCCATTAGGCTTGGATAACCGACAGGCGCCATTGGAAAACACAGTCTCAATGACATAAGGGCCTTCCCAGTTTGCTTAGAATTTCCCTTTGCTTTTGTGAGTCATCACCATCGGTCTTCGAACAGCTAATACCAGCTCACCGACCTTGAATACCCTCTCTTTAACTTTACGATTAAAAGTTCGAGATATACGGGCTTGATATAGCTCAATATGCTGTTGTGCTTGAAGACGCTTTTCGTCCAATCCTTCCAGTTCTTGGAGTCGTAAGTGATCATTATTCTCTATAGTTAGCTCATTAGCAATAGCTATTCGGAGAGATGGAATCTGAATTTCCAATAGAAGGACAGCCTCACATCTATAAACCAGTAAAAATGGTGTAAAACCAGTAGGAGTTTGGACTGTCGTTCGATAAGCCCATAAACATTCTCCAAGTTTCTCATCCCAATCACGATTATTAGAAGAGACAAACTTTTTGATAAGTTTGATGATCGTCTTGTTGAAAGTTTCGGCTAAACCATTAGCAGCTGGTTTATAAGCCGTAGAAGCCAGATTTTGAATTTGATTCTTATTACAGAACCGATAAAATGCCTGACTGGCAAATTGTGGTCCATTGTCATGAATTATCCGTCGAGGAATCCCGAATTGATAAATAACATGGTGCTTGATGAAGCTAATCACATTAGATGTTTTTACTTCAGTGAGGGGAATTGCTTCTGCCCACTTGGAAAAGTAATCAGTTATAGCCAATATAAACCGATGACCTTTAACAGAAGGAGGGTTAATCGGACCAATGATATCCATACCCCAAGCTTTGAAGGGCCAAGAAGCTGCTGTAGGATAAAAAAATTCAGAAGGTCGGTAAATAAAGTCAGTATGAATCTGACATGCTTTACACCTTCTAGCGTAATCCACAGCATCTGCTATCATGGAAGGCCAATAATACCCTATTCTTCTAATGCGGTCCTGTAATGTTGGACCCGGTTGATGGGCACCACAGACACCATCATGAGCCTCACGAAGTGTCTGTTTAGCTTCACTTTCTGAGAGACAGCGCAGCAAGAGTCCATCGTATGAACGACGATATAACATATATAAAGATGAATCATAATAGAATCGAAATAATCGTCTCTTAATTGATACAGCTTCTTTCGAATCTTCAGGTAAAATCCCATGAACCGCATAATCAATAAATGGAGTTCTCCAATCCTTCTGCTTGGAGCTTGACTCTGTAGTATAACTCTGTTCAATATACAAATTATTCTTGACACAGAATAAGTCTCGGTCCAACAAAGTGATTGTATTTTGTCTCCGAATTGGAACAGCCAAGTCTGCAGCTAAGCTAGCAAGAGCATCAGCTTCCACATTCTGAGAATGTGGTACAAATTTGATAAAGAATCCTTTGAATGAAAGGACCAACTCGATTACCACTTGGTGGTAAGGGATGAGATCAGGATTTCTGACTTCATAAGTCCCTCTAACTTGATTAACAATCAGTTGAGAATCTCCATAAGCTTCTAGGAACTCAATGTCCAACTGTTTTGCTACTTGGAGACCAATCAGCAAAGTATTATATTCTGCTACATTATTAGAGCATGGCTCATTGAGAGAATAGGCACGGTATATGACCATTTTATCAGGAGAAACCAAGACGATTCCTACTCTAGAGACAATATTACCCTTAGGTCCAACCTGTGATGCTCCATCAAAATATAATTGCCAGATATCATTCTTCAAAGTCATGTTGTAATCCACGACTTTATCTGGAATGTCCTCATATAGCTTTGATGTTTCAGGTATAGGATGAGCAGCTATGAAATCAGCTAATGCTTGACCCTTCACTGATTTTTGAGGTATATAAACCATGTCATAAGGAGTGAGCAACATCGCCCAGGTAGCTAACCTAGAGTTAAGAATGCTCGGTTTTCTCATCAACACCCGAATGGAATTTATTCTGGAGATGACATGAATAGTCTGTCCTGTCACATAATGTCTTATCTTTTGGATAGCAAAAACCAAGGCCAGACATTCCTTTACTACAGGAGTATACCTGTGTTCTGTTTCGACCATCATTCGGCTAAGATAATAAATTGTTTGTTCATGCCCCATATTACTTTTTTGTGCAAGAAGAGCACCAAGTGAATGATCCAAGGCTCGAACATATAGCAAAAATGGTCTTTCTACCACTGGAGGTACCAGAACAGGTAGATTTGTAAGGTATTGCTTGATGTCATTGAAGGCTTTCTGACACGCTTCATCCCAAACAAATGATACACCCTTCTTTAATAGACGGAAGAAAGGTTGACATCTCCCAGAGAGATTAGATATAAACCTCCTAATATAAGCAATACGACCCTGAAAGCCACGGAGTTCTTTCAAATTGCGAGGAGGACGCATTTCAAGAATTGCTTTAACCTTATCAGGATCAACATGGATACCCTGAGAAGTAATGACAAATCCTAAAAACTTGCCACTGGAAACCCCTAAGAAAGATTTAGTAGGGTTCATTTTCAATTGATATTGGCGCATCAGTTCAAATACTGTCTTCAAGTCTTGAATATGATCGTCTTTTGATCGACTCTTAACAGCAATGTCATCTACATAACATTCTACTATCTTCTGTAGATGTTCTTGAAAGATGTTGCTCATAGCCCGTTGATACGTGGCACCGACGTTTTTAAGACCAAATGGCATAACTGTATAGCAGTAAACCCTAAGAGGTGTACGAAAAATAGTATGCTTCTCATCTTCTGGATACATCTTAATTTGATTGTATCCTAAGAATCTATCCATGAAAGACATGCGTTCAAAACCGCATGTATTGTCTATCATGACATCAGTAATCGGAAGTAAAAATTTATCCTTTGGACAAGCTGCATTAAGATCTCAAAAATCTATACAAACTCGGACTTTTCTATTCTTCTTCATAACAGGAACAATGTTAGCAACCCAGTCTGGGTGTTGTTCTTCACGAACGAAGCCACATGTTATCAGCTTTTTGACTTTCGCCTCAATTGCATCCATTATATCTGGTCGAAAACGCCGTTGCTGTTGTTTTGCAGGCTTGGCATTAGGAAGAATATTGAGTTTATGAGTAGCAACTTTGGGATCTAGACCTGGCATATCCTCATAACTCCATGCAAAAATATCAATATATTCTTTGATCAGTTTTATCAACTCTTTCTTTTCATCATCAGAAAGGTTTTTACTGATGAATATTGGTTTAGGCGTAGTTCCATCTCCAACATCAATCTGGACAATCTCGTCCTCTGTAGGTGGTTGTCGTTGTTCAAAACGAAGTTTCTATTGAGTGTCCATCTGTTGAACCCAAGGATCATTCTCAAATGGTTCAGATTCACCATCAGTTTGAACCATGTTTACTGAGAATATTTTTTCAGATTCATCATAATAACCTCTTTTAACACACGAGGAGTGAGATGTATCAGATTCGATGAATTGGATTTCTTCCGAATCTGATGATTATGAAGAGCTAGAAGAGAATTCTTCTTGAATATCGTCATTAAATATATGGGACGGATCATATCCCAACCTATGACGAGTTTTCTGATAAAATGGATCACCACTTAATGGTAATCGTCTACCCTTGCCTTGATTGAGACCTTGCATAGGCTTCAAATTATATCCCATATTCTGGATAATCTTGAGAGATTGTTGACTATATCTGTCAATTCGGATTCTTCCTTTATTTTTGTCTCTCAAATCATCTGTATAAGCAAAAAGGATATTTTTAGCTGTGCCAAACACAATTTGACGCTTGTTTTTCTTACCCGACGGAATCACGAAATAAGATTCCTCGTGACGTCTATAAGTTACACAAGCTTGCGATAAAGCGGCTACAGGAAGAAGATAGGGAGAAGATGTTAGGAACCTCTGAGCATAAGGTCCAACATCTACATGAGGAGGAAAAGAATTTTCCTTATTGTCAATGTATAAGGTTTCCTCTGTGTCTATGTCATTTTTATACTGATGATTTTAATCATCAGAAGATAAAGTCATTCTTTCAACATATTTGACAGCCATATACTCAAAAAAGAAATCTTCATTGATATTAGAAAGTACAGAATGATCAATATTTATATCATTTACAATTTGGCTGCTACGCTTCGGATTAATCACTAATGGACCATCATCCGTCTTTTGCGTAGATTTGCCAAGATTGACAATCAATGGCGGTTCTGGATCATTCATACGAGAAGTACGCCCTTTGACCTTGATCCTAAGAGGTTGAACTTGGCTTTTAGTAGGAACATTTATTGATTCCTCAGATGAAGCTTGAGTTCTCCCTTTGACCTTGATCATCAAAGGTTGATTGTTGACAGGTTGGGGTTGGATTCGCCCTTTGACTTTAATCTTCAAAGGTTGCTCTTCTGGCGGATCTTCATTAATAGACTGATCTTCGACAGATGATCCATCTTCAGCCATGTCTGATATCTCCTTTATATGTTCTTGTTTGTAGAGCCTCGAATCAGAAAAATAGGCTTCGACACCCTTGAAAGGATTGATATCAGCAAACTCAGTTTTCACAACTCCTTGGGAATCCACATACTTGAAGCATTGGTGGAGAGTTGAAGGCACGATGTTATGCTCATGTAACCACGGTCTTCCAAGAAGGATGTTGTAGGATACGTCTGAATTAATAACATAGAATGTTACCATCGTACGAAGATCACTAATCTGGATTTTCAGACGAATTTTCTCCAGTGGTTTACTTTTTCCAGAGTTGAAACCAACTATTGTGGTACTAGTGTAAGTCAAGTCACTATTAGGAATCCTCAACGGTCTTAGCATACTTTGAAGAATTATGCTAATGGAAAACCCAGGATCAATATAAATTCTGTCAACTTCAATGGATTCAATATACCCAGTGTAGCACAAAGGCCTGTCATGCTTGTTATGCTTCAACAGCATATCTTCTTGTGTAAAGGTGATGTTGGAAATTGCTTCCATCACACTATGACATTGTGGGCATGATACTGGTGTATTATCAGGAGTCTTGAGTTGGGCTAAACAGGAATCATCTTGCAGCAAAGCTTCACTCAAGGTTTCGCAACTTTCTTTAGAAAGGCAAAGCAACTCGAAGATAGATAACCTAGCTGGAGTATTAGCTAACAGGGCTAGAATATCAAATTTATAGGGTTTCATCACCACCCCCTGACTGGAAGCAGACTTCAACGGGGCGTCAAAGCGTACTGCTTTCTGTTTCCCTTTTTCAACCACAGCAGGAACAAGAGACGGTTGAGTTGGTGGTGTTTCAACATTCTCTGCTTCTTTGGAGGATCTCTCATAATCTTTGTGGTACTCTTTTCCAGATCTTGTACCAGCAAAAGTTTTTTCTTCAGACTCAGAAGAAGGAAGTACCATATTGCAGGATTTAGTCTTCCTTTTCTTAGCCTTCTTCTTACAAGGATCTTTATGAAGAACCTCAGAACCCAATCCAACAGTAGATTTTTGATTTTGAATTTGTAAAGGAAGTCATATTCCTTTATCATAATTCAAACCTTCTGTCTTTTGAAAATCATAACCCATCTTCTTCATGAGAAGGACAGATTGCTGACTGTACAAGTGAGTAGGCAACGGACTTTTAACAGATGGTTCAACAGAGGAAGAAGAAGAGATCTCTGTAACTACAGGAGAATGAGGAATAGAATTCTCTGTAGCTACGGGAGGAGAAGGATTCGGGATACGAGAAAAAATCCCTATAGGGGCTTTTTCATAAGCAGCAAAGACCTGTTGTGCCCTGTATAAGGGAACAATATTCATGGCTAGCCACTACTGATGAGTAAGCTTGAGCTTGGTAGGAGGAGCCAGACTTGGAGGACATATGTTTAATCCTCTCAGTCTATCTTCCAAAGGAATACCATCCCATAGATGATCCAAATCATCAGGATCTGGAATAACATGAGAAATCATGTTGCAAGTTTTGATTTTCTTACCTTTCTGGAATTTTGAAGTTTTACCTTCATCTTCCATTTCAGGTACTAAGTCAGGATGTACCCACATAATTTCACCATTCTTTAATGTAAGAGGCAACAATCCTTCATTTTCCTCCCTAGCAGGCAGGATATTCACAATCTTCATCGTCGCCTTCGGAATTGGAATAATTCCATCTGGTACTTGTTGAGAAGAAAAATCTCCAAATTGAAGAGAAACCATATTGGTTGTGACCGTATGCTCATCATTAGTTAGAGAGATGGCATTGGCATTAATCAATTCTTGGATTTTCTTCTTTAGGACATAACAAGCCCTAGTGGGATGATTTATGTATCTGTGATAGATACAATATTTGGGATTATCAGTCAGATTCACCTCATTAGGCCTCTTTGGCTCCGGGATCTAGAGTTTGCCACTCTTCACCAGACATTAAAATATCCCTGGGATATCACTTTTGTCAAAAAAATATTCTTCTTTTGGCTTAGAAGACTCCTGATTATTCGGCATCGTTTTGCTTTTGGAAAGATTAATCATAAGAGTGTCTTTTCCTTTTGCATTACGATTGCCAGAATTATTACCAGGATTACCTTTCTTTCCTTTATCCTCTGAGGCAAAAATCATCCCATGTTCACGAGCCAACCTACCATTGGTCTCGGTAAAAACTGCTGCTATGATAAACGAAGCCCAATCTGTGAATTGGGAACCCGTGAAGACAGCAATGGATGGTCGCAGATTCATCTTGCATGTATCAATTAACGCTGAATCTGGCATACCTGGAGGCATCTTTAGAGTCGCCTGTCGGAAACGTTCAATGAACGTCCGAGTATCTTCTTTCTCCTTTTGCTTGATTTCTATTAAGGAGGACATGTTCATGTCCATACCTCCTTCATAGAAGCGGGAGAGAAACATTGCCTTAAATTCATCAAAAGACGAAATGCAATTATCGGGTAAACTACGATACCAATCGTAAGCTGAACCCGTCAAGCACCCAATGAATACTCGAGTGAGAAGAGCATCATTTTTCTGCAAATGTACAGTCATAATATCAAAGTAATTGATATACTGACTAGGAGAAGCCTTTCCATCAAACAATACCATTGACTGTGGCTTGAATTTCGGTAGAAAGGGTACATCATTCCAATGAGGAGGATAAGGTTGCTTAATCCCTAACCTCTGGAGTTGATCCTTTTGCTTCAAAACTTCAAACTGTGCTTTGAGATCACGCACTGCTTGAATGGCTTCACTGGTTTGCGGAAGCACATTTGATTGAATAGTTGTTGGTTGTACCGTAACCCCCACCGGAGATGGTACATCTTCTGGAATGATGGGATCTGGATATGCAGAATCTTGGTTAACAGCAGGCTCTTGAATATTCAAAGGTATATCAGCCCTTTGACTATCTTGAGTTTGTGCTGCTATCTGCACCGGTGTTACTACTGCCGGTTGAGTAGTTTGCTGAGCTGTTATTATCTGTTGCATGCTTTGCATCATGTTAAGCATGTCTTTCAATGATTGTTCAACGGCAGTGAGACGTTGTTCTGTATTAGCAGATGACGTCTCTGGCTCATCTCCAATAGCGTAGGATTCAACCTCTCTTGAAGATACAGAGGGGTTAGTATAGAAGTATGAATTGATACTATCAGCTTCAGACTCAAGAGATTGAGTACCCCCAGCTTCTGAATCAGAAGTCTGCAATTGTCTTTGTCTTCTTGATCGAGTATTCTGATATACTCCTTCAAAAGAATCAAGAAGTCTGTTGAATTGTTGTTGACCTAGGGTTTGGAACATGTTCCGTCTAGGATGTCGTCCTCTGTTGGTGTGAGATGCCATGTTGACTGATGCATATGACAACTCATCAGCTTATTGTTGGGACGCATTAAAACTTAACCGATCAAAAACTGACCATTTGGAGGTTGAACAACAGCATTTAATTACAATCTGGTGACACTCACAGTGATAATTTTCTTGAGGGAGTGTCACGGAAGATTGTCTATTTTTACACTTTTGCATTAGCAATTCACGTAAATCAGAAGGAGTAGAAGGAGTAGTCTTCTTTATTACATTTGGGGTAGCAAAATGTTTAGTCCCTTGTGTATAAAGAAGATTACTGGCTGCATTCGCAGAACCAAACTGTACATTTTTACGTGCTTGGAGTTGCGTGCGTAAATCGTGAGATTTTTGAGCACGAAGGACTCCATCTTCATTGCGTGTAATTTATAAGTTTGGTATCTTGCATACAGAAGGTTGTTGGTTGAAAACAGAAGTTTTACCAACTATGTTTTTATGCTTCATACGTGCAGGTACATTCACTTTAGATACAGAAGCATCTCTGTGAATTTTATCTACACTGTCACAGACAGGAGATTTACCTTTATGCAAAGAGCGCAAAACATGAGTATCTGCCACGTCACAGACGGAAGATTTTCCTTTACGCGAAGAGCGTAATTTTTGTGTGTCTACCACGTCTCAGATGGGAGACTTATTCTTACACTCCGAAGCACAAACATTAGAGTCTGTCTCATTACAAATGGGAGACTCGTTCTTATGCACTAAGCGTAAAATTTGGTTTTTACCTACTAGGCGTAAAACATCACTTTTACGCACTGGGCGTAAAACTTGATTCTTACGCAGTGGGCGTGAAACCTGATTATATTTACCATCACATACGGGAGATGAATTGTCACACTTAGAGTGCGACGCTGAAGTAAGGATTGCCTCGTTACGAACGGGAGCCCCTACGACAGGAGTGGGAAGAATTCCCTCGCCATCAGAGGCAACAGAGAGATCAGAAGCTATTTTGGATTTAGGAACCCAAACTTTTTGTGCTTTGCGAGACTTTTGAACATTGGAGCAGCGAGAACCACCCCCAGTTCGGAGCATTTCTTCATAAGCAGTCTGGTCGAATTGAATGACCAGAGTCTTCCTTGTCGATCCAATCGACACATCATCGTATTGAGCAATTGCCTCCTCGTCAGAGGAGAAGGTCGTCCCCAGCAGAGTCGCCATTTTGTTTCACTTAACAAAAGGCCTGGAATTGGCTTTTAAAAATAAAACGAGAAAAAGTACAAATAGTACAAATTGTTCTGGGAAGTATTGCTATGGAAGTCTGATCTGAAGTCGATCACTTTGTTCCTTGGACCATACGATGATGATGAAGATCACTGCTAGAAGATGAACAACCGGAAGAACTAAGTCACCAGAAAGGTATCGACGCACTTGGGCACTGATGGCGAGGCCGAATACTTTCCTGCTTTGCTTCACTCTGTTCTAGAAGAAAAGTTGAAGAAGAATGCTCCGGAGAATCAAAATCTCTGGGTTCTGATCTCTATGTATTCTCTTCTTGTCTGTCACCCCCATTTCCTGTATTTTTGTATTTATACTCGTATCTGGGTTTTGGCATGTATTTTAATTTTCTCGACTTGCAGAATTATGGGTTTTTCTCGTAGTTCGGGTTTTGGTTCGGCTCAGTTTTAATTGGTTTGGTTTGATTAGGTTTGGGTTAACATGTATTGGTACACTTTAACCTACACTCCACCCTCAACACAACACAACCCACCATCATAAATCCCCACCTACTTTTCTCTCTCCTCATTATTTTCATTTATTTTCTTCTTCTTCTTCCTTCTTCCACACAACACCACACCATAGGCAAGTGCACCTTGCCATCAAATAAGCACCACTTTTTATTTGTCCATTAGCTAGATTAGGCCATGGAGAACAACTTTAGAACTTGACATTTTGTGATTTGGAGCTTCCATTTTTCTAGATCTAGGTTTTAACCATTTTCGAAAATCCTTGGTTTTGATCTATTAAACTTCGATTTTTGTATGTTTTGATGCTTCCATGTGGAAGAGAATTCGATTTTACTCAAGATAGAACTTTGAAAATCTAGATTTGGTTTTGATTTGGTCAAGTTATGAAAAATTGAAGTTTTGAAGTTCTTGGAGTTCTTCTCGGGTTGGAGAAGCAGCCCTCTCGTCCTGCGCTCTTTAGCGCAAGGCCGATTGCGCAGCTCACCCTTTGGTGAACTGCGCACCTTCCTTCTCGGCCAGCGCCTTTCATTGCGCATAGCCGATTGCGTCCGGCCTCTTGGGCTGGACCGTGCACCTCCCTTGGCGCACTCACCCCTGCACAGTTGGCCCTGCACAACCGGACTCCTGCGCAGTCCACCCTCTGCGCAGCTCACCCTGTGCCATCCCCTCCTGCGCAGTCTAACCCCTACGCAATTTGATCCCGCGCAACCCATCTGCTGTGCCATCCATCTCTGGCACAGTTGGTACCCTGCGCAGCTCACCCTGCGCAGTTGGCCCCTGGCGCACTTGACTCTTGCGCAATCCAACCCCATGACCCCTTGTACAATATGTCCAATCATGGAGACTTGTTATGAACTTGATTTTACTTAATATATTTGGAATGACTATTGTACATGGCCTGGTATGACAAGGAACTAGCATAACACGACAGTGACCCGTATTGGTGCACTCCTGACATGACCAACCTGACTTGATAGTGGCCCGTCGTGGCGCACTCCTGACAAGTACCCTGACATGATTTATCTTGATAACTTGATAGTGGCCCGTGGCGGCGCACTCTTGACTTGTAACTTGTAACTTGTAACTTGTAACTTGTAACTAGACTCGTATAATCAACTTGACACCGTGGGTGCTCCTGCTTGCTTGCTTGTACAATCCACTTGCTTTGTCTTGCATCATGTCTAGGACGTGACTCCCTGGGTACCACGGCCAGGGACTCGCGCTAAATTGGATTAGGCTAACGATTAGATCAAACTAGAACATGGAGAATTCCCAGTCACAGGCAATCTCGTTATCTGGGAGCTTTAATGGACTTGTAGCTTGCCGACGAGTAGAGCACATTTCCAGCACACTGTCATGTGTTGCACCCTCTAAGTAACCTAAGGGTACATTTGTCTCCCGGGCAATGTACCCACCTATAACTCTCAACCCGCGGAAGGATAACTGGATAGTCTGCAGGGCTTGGGACTGGAAATTCTCACTTGCATCTTGTTAGTAATTAGACTTGTGATAACCCTAGTTAGTTAAAGTAGTAAGCCGTAGTACTTGCCTGGCCGATTGTGAATGAATGGTGTCCAGCTCTGTCTAAGTCTTGTCTAGCCCCTGCACCTGGAACTCTTGATCTTGATTGCTTTACTTATTTCTAACGATAAATGGGTAGAGACAGTGAGCTATTCAGGCGAAGGGGTACAATCCCGGTCCTTGTTTGGTTTAAGGATTGTAACCTGGCTCCCGGAATGGTTCCACGTCCCTAGTCGTTTATCGTCCTGTGTACTTTACTACTTGTACTTTTTTTATTCTTTATGTTCTAATATGCTGGCTTTTGTTCTTATTTGTGGCCTCCTTTGTGGCACTTGCTCTTTCTGGGGTTTGACCCAGCTGGTTTTGTGTGGCCAGATTTCGGAGCAGCTCCCGAGGATCTACCAAGCTTCCAGCCCAATGGTGACAACTAGACGGAATCCGGGCCAAGAGTGGGTTTTCCTTTTTGTTTTACCCACTTATATGTAAATTTATTCTTTTGAGGCGTTTAGCCGACGAGCACCTGTTAGCTCGATGCACATTTACTTACTGTCTGCCTACGGGCTGTAAACATGATTAACAAATCCTAGGGTTGATCATGTATGACTGAACTCTTGCTAGTCCTATCATTTTGTACGACTAGCTTCATGATCATCCAATATGTAATATTTGGGACGCCTTATATATATATATATTTGATGCTCTAACATCTTGTAACTCTGTTAATTGCTTGAGATTGAGACAATAGGCTTGACCTTAAGAGACTGCTGGCTTGTAGTAAACCCTCATATCTAGACAGGATGAGGGACCTTTGGTAGGGCTTATCAGAGAACTGCTTGCATCCCAAGATCGTCGAGGCGACGCCTTGCACCAGGAAGTTCATGATGCACTAAACCAAGGAGGTCCCCAAGGGAATCAGGCGGCCAACAGTTTCAAGCGCTTGAACCCTCCGTTCTTTGACGGCAGTGAAGATGCGATTGCCGCGGACGCTTGGCTTCAGGATACCGAGGTGGTCCTGGAAGCAGCTATGACACATGAAAATGAGAAGGTGGCGGTGGTACGCCTACAGTTGTTAGACTTGGCTTGCGATTGGTGGGCAGCTCAGGCCATGGGATTAGCAGCGCCAGTCACTTGGGCGACGTTCAGAGAGAGGTTCCAGACGAAGTACTTCGATGCGGTGGCACGGTACGACCTGCAGACGAGATTCACCAACTTGAAGCAAGGAGGTAGGACGGTCGATGGCTATGCGACCGAGTTTTCCAGGCTGAGTAGGTTCGCCCCCACCTTGGTGGCAACCAAATTCGATAGGGCCCAGCGGTTCCAGTAGGGACTGCATTTAGAGATATTATTGGCTATGGAGCAGTTCGAGCACCAGACGTTCGATGCAGTGTTGAAGGCAGCGAGGAGACATGAGTATACCTCCCGGAGAATTGTGGACAGGACCGGAGACAGGAAGCGGTCCCACAACCAGATGCACCAATCTTCAGCTCCTGCCCCGGCAGCTAGGGGTATAACCATTGGAACTCCGAGGCGGGCGGCCTCAGTGACGTCGGTTCAGCATTCGACCCCGACGTACCCGCAGCAGCAGAAGCAGAAGCAGTCTTCCGCGGTGGGATGTTCTCATTGCGGGAAGCCGGGCCATGTAGTCGCAGAGTGTCGTAGGGCACAGGGATTGTGCCTGGCTTGTGGAGGAGCAGACCACCAGATAGGGACCTGCCCGAATAGGGGAGGTCCATCATCATCCAACCTTTCTAGTTCTTCGGTGAGAGGACCAGCCCCAACTCCAGTTCAGCAGCAGCAGCAGTACCTGAGGCCATTGTTGCCTTAGGCCCAGGCCTTTCATCAGCAAAACCAGCAGCAGTTCACCCAGGCTCCAGCACAGAACCGACAGAGGGGTTTCCAGCAGAGGGGACCCGCAGCTAGAGGTCAGGCTATGATGATGGCCATAGAAGAAGAAGTTGCACAAGGTGTGGTAGTGGCAGGTATTATTCTCGTCAACACCTTTCCAGCATCTATATTATTTAATTCTGGTGCATCGCATTCATTCATGTCTGTACGATTCGCGACACGGATAGGATTGGAGCCCGAGTCATTATCAGTGAGGCTCAATATACTTACTGGTAATGGTCTTGTGGGAGTAGATCGAGTGTTTTCTTCGTGTCGGATCGTAGTTAGCGGTAGAGAGTTCCCCGCTAGACTCATAGAGTTCCCTATGGCAGACTATGATGTAGTCCTAGGCATGGATTGGTTGAGGAACCATTATGCTAGGATAGACTGCCATATTGGCAGAGTTGTCTTTAGTATTCCCGGAGAGCCAGAGTTTTTATTTTCCAGAGGCACAGTAGAGCCATCTCCTCCAGTATTACGGATGGCAGTAGCAGCAGTGCAGTTGTCCCGAATAGTTGAAGAGTTTCCAGATGTCTTTCCAGAGGAACTTCCAGGGATGCCGCCAGAATGGAAGATTGAGTTCACCATAGACTTGATTCCCGGGACAGCACCAGTATCAGAGCGAGTCTACAGAATGGCACCTTCAGAGTTGGAGATTTTGTACAAGATGATTGAAGAACTTAGAACCAAGGGATTCATTCGTGCTAGTGGATCGCCTTGGGGAGCCCCGATGCTTCTTGTGAAAAAGAAGGATGGTACGTCCAGGCTATGTGTAGATTATTGTACCTTGAACTCAGTGACAATCAAGAACAGATACCCTCTTCCAAGGATAGATGACTTGTTTGATCAACTCAAAGGGGCTTCAGTTTTCTCGAAGATAGACTTGTGGTCAGGATATCACCAGATCAGAGTCAGAGAGCAAGACATCCCGAAGACGGCGTTCAGATCGAGGTATGGGCATTGGGAGTTTCTAGTTATGCCCTTTGGAGCGACCAATGTGCCGGCAGTGTTCATGGACCTCATGAACCGTATTTTCATGCCTTACTTGGATCAGTTCGTGATAGTGTTCCTTGATGACATCCTGGTCTACAGCAAGAGTGAAGCAGAGCACGAGCAGCATCTCAGAGTTGTCCTCCAGATTCTCAGAGAGCACCAGTTGTACGCCAAGTTCAGTAAATGTGAGTTCTGGCTCGATCATATTTCTTACTTGGGTCACATCATTACCAGAGGAGGGGTGGAAGTGGATCCCCAGAAGATTGTGGCTATCGAGGCATGGCCAGTACCCAGCTCAGTGGCAGAAGTTCGCAGCTTTCTTGGATTGGCCGGCTACTACCGGCGGTTCGTCTCTGATTTTACAAGGATTTCAGCGCCGATGACCCAGTTGACCCGCAAGGATGTGTCGTTCATTTGGACAGCAGAGTGTCAGGAATCATTTGAGAAGTTGAAGCGAGGTTTGATAACGGCTCCCATTCTCACACTTCCAGATGGGGCCGAAGGATTCACAGTTTACTGCGATGCTTCAGGCAGAGGATTGGGATGTGTTTTGATACAGCATGGAAAGGTAATCGCTTATGCGTCACGTCAACTCCGTGATCATGAGAAGAATTACCCGACCCACGACTTGGAGCTAGCAGCAGTAGTATTTGCACTTAAGTTGTGGAGGCACTACTTGTACGGAGATAGAGTGGAGATCTTTACTGACCATAAGAGCCTGAAGTATGTCTTCACCCAGAAGGATCTTAATATGCGGCAGAGAAGATGGCTCGAGCTACTTGTGGACTATAATGTGGACTTGCAGTATCACCCAGGGAAGGCCAACGTTGTAGCAGATGCGTTGAGCCGGAGTGCCGGAGTTTATTTCCTGACGGCGCAACCAGAGCTATTGGCGGATCTTCAGAAGATGGGAATTGAAGTGGTTCTTCCTTCCAATGTGGCCTTGATGGCCAGCCTACAGATTCAGTCTACCATAGTTGAGAGGATCCGGACCGCACAGTTAACAGATTCCAAGATTCAGCGGCTCAGAGCAGAGTGCAAGGCAGGGAGAAGGCCAGAGTTATGTATTCATGAGGATGGTACACTTCGACACGGCATGCGTCTTTGTGTACCCAGTGGAGATATCAGACAGGAAGTCATGGCAGAGGCTCACAGTTCGCAGTATTCCATCCACCCAGGCAGCACGAAGATGTACAGAGATATTCGCCAGCACTTTTGGTGGAATGGTATGAAGAGAGAGATAGCCCGGTATGTCTCTCGATGTTTGGTTTGCCAACAGGTCAAGGCTGAACATCAGAGACCAGCTGGACTTCTTCAACCTTTGCCGATCCCAGAATGGAAATGGGAGCACATTACCATGGATTTCGTGACTGGATTACCCAGATCTCCGGCAGGCAGAGATGCTATTTGGGTTATTGTGGACAGGCTTACCAAGGTGGCACACTTTCTTCCATCTAGAGTTGGACAGTCAACGGCACAGCTAGCAGAGATGTATCTCAGGCAGATCGTCAGACTTCACGGAGTGCCAGTCAGCATAGTATCAGACAGGAATACGAGATTCACATTGCACTTCTGGCGCAGTCTTCATCAAAGTTTGGGGACTCGTCTCAAGTTCAGCTCAGCGTATCATCCGCAGACAGATGGGCAGTCAGAGCGTACTATACAAACTCTCGAAGATATGTTGCGGTCGTGTACCCTTGACTTTGGTGGTTCGTGGGAGGATCACCTGCACCTGGTGGAATTCTCGTACAACAATAGTTTCCAGGCCAGTATCCAAATGGCACCCTTCGAGGCTCTGTATGGTAGGAAGTGAAGATCCTCGTTAGCATGGGACGATATCGGAGAGAGGCAGATGCTCGGTCCAGAACTGATTTCACAGACGGTTGAAGTGGTCAGGAAAGTCAGAGATCACCTCCGAGTTGCTCAGGATCGCCAGCGCCATTGGGCCGATGCTCATCGGCGTCCCTTAGAATTTGCCGTCGGTGACCATGTATTCCTTAGGATCTCGCCCACCCGCGGCGTCATTCGTTTTGGCGTGCGGGAAAAGCTTAGTCCTAGGTATATAGGACCGTTCGATATTCTAGAGCGAGTAGGCGATGTGTCCTATCGTCTCACTCTTCCGCCGTCGCTAAACTTCGATTTTTGTATGTTTTGATGCTTGGTTTTGATCTATTAAACTTCGATATTCTAGATCTAGGTTTTAACCATTTTCGAAAATCCTTGGTTTTGATCTATTAAACTTCGATTTTTGTATGTTTTGATGCTTCCATGTGGAAGAGAATTCGATTTTACTCAAGATAGAACTTTGAAAATCTAGATTTGGTTTTGATTTGGTCAAGTTATGAAAATTTGAAGTTTTGAAGTTCTTGGAGTTCTTCTCGGGTTGGAGAAGCAGCCCTCTCGGCCTGCGCTCTTTAGCGCAAGGCCGATTGCGCAGCTCACCCTTTGGTGAACTGCGCACCTTCCTTCTCGGCCAGCGCCTTTCATTGCGCATAGTCGATTGCGCCCGGCCTCTTGGGCTGGACCGCGCACCTCCCTTGGCGCACTCACCCCTGTGCAGTTGGCCCTGCGCAACCTGACTCCTGCGCAGTCCACCCTTTGCGCAGCTCACCCTGCGCCATCCCCTCCTGCGCAGTCTAACCCCTGCGCAATTTGATCCCGTACAACCCATCTGCTGCGCCATCCATCTCTGGCGCAGTTGGTACCCTGCGCAGCTCACCCTGCGCAGTTGGCCCCTGGCGCACTTGACTCTTGCGCAATCCAACCCCATGACCCCTTGCACAATATGTCCAATCATGGAGACTTGGTTTTATTCTTCTTTTAGCTTGGCTCTTCTATAGCCCTATATATATTGATATTTTATTAGATGTTTTACGTCCATTTTATATCCTTACGTCTTTTGTTATGAACTTGATTTTACTTAATATGTTTGGAATGACTATTGTACATGGCCTGGTATGACAAGGAACTAGCATAACACGACAGTGACCCGTATTGGTGCACTCCTGACATGACCAACCTGACTTGATAGTGGCCCGTCGTGGCACACTCCTGACAAGTATCCTGACATGATTTATCTTGATAACTTGATAGTGGCCCGTGGCGGCGCACTCTTGACTTGTAACTTGTAACTTGTAACTTGTAACTTGTAACTTGTAACTTGTAACTAGACTCGTATAATCAACTTGACACCGTGGGTGCTCCTGCTTGCTTGCTTGTACAATCCACTTGCTTTGTCTTGCATCATGTCTAGGACGTGACTCCCTGGGTACCACGGCCAGGGACTCGCGCTAAATTGGATTAGGCTAACGATTAGATCAAACTATAACATGGAGAATTCCCAGTCACAGGCAATCTCGTTATCTGGGCACTTTAATGGACTTGTAGCTTGCCGACGAGTAGAGCACATTTCCAGCATACTGTCATATGTTGCACCCTCTAAGTCACCTAAGGGTACATTTGTCTCCCGGGCAATGTACCCACCTATAACTCTCAACCTGCGGAAGGATAACTGGATAGTCTGCAGGGCTTGGGACTGAAAATCTCACTTGCATCTTGTTAGTAATTAGGCTTGTGATAACCCTAGTTAGTTAAAGTAGTAAGCCGTAGTACTTACTTGGCCGATTGTGAATGAATGGTGTCCAGCACTGTCTAAGTCTTGTCTAGCCCCTGCACCTGGAACTCTTGATCTTGATTGCTTTACTTATTTCTAACGATAAATGGGTAGAGACAGTGAGCTATTCAGGCGAAGGGGTACAATCCCGGTCCTTGTTTGGTTTAAGGATTGTAACCTGGCTCCCGGAATGGTTCCACGTCTCTAGTCGTTTATCGCCCTGTGTACTTTACTACTTGTACTTTTTTTTATTCTTTATGTTCTAATATGCTGGCTTTTGTTCTTATTTGTGGCCTCCTTTGTGGCACTTGCTCTTTCTGGGGTTTGACCCAGCTGGTTTTGTGTGGCCAGATTTCGGAGTAGCTCCCGAGGATCTACCAAGCTTCCAGCCCAATGGTGACAACTAGACGGAACCCGGGCCAAGAGTGAGTTTTCCTTTTTGTTTCACCCACTTATATGTAAATTTATTCTTTTGAGGCGTTTAGCCGACGAGCACCTGTTAGCTCGATGCACATTTACTTACTGTCTGCCTACGGGCTGTAAACATGATTAACAAATCCTAGAGTTGATCATGTATGACTGAACTCTTGCTAGTCCTATCATTTTGTACGACTAGCTTCATGATCATCCAATATGTAATATTTGGGACGCCTTATATATATATATTTGATGCTCTAACATCTTGTAACTCTGTTAATTGCTTGAGATTGAGACAATAGGCTTGACCTTAAGAGACTGCTGGCTTGTAGTAAATCCTCATATCTAGACAGCCGTGACCGTATAGTTGAGATGTATTCTATTTCAATATACGTAGCTGGCTATGTCTGCCCCCGCTCTCCAGTATTCTGGTTCTGGGGCGTGACATTGTCTCTCTCTCTCTCTCTGTCTGTGTGTATGTGTGTATATGTCTCGCTCATATGAGAAAAACTCAGTCTATTTATTGACTTGGCCTTCTGTGCGTAAAACTCAGCAAAAGTTCTGTCTTTACGCTAATAACTGCCACTCATGACTGAAGTCATCCTCTGCATACGTTGACACGTGTCCCATTATTTCAATAAGAATAGGATGCACATACACACGTTCTTCGAGATGTGTGGTATGAAAGCCATGTAAGCAAACCACGTTCCAAAGTAGTCAGGAAGGATAGGGCGTAAACAACAACCAAAATATACTCTGAGTGTAAAGTAGTAGACCAGGCGTAAAATAGCCCTGACATGGACTTCCCGTGTAAAGTGGCTAAAAATAGCCTTGAGCGTAAAACGTAGCCCAAATAAACTTTATGCACACGTTAACTTTTGAGCGTAAAAACCACTGGCTTGACCTTAGCGTAAAGTGATTAGTCTGTCCTTGGCGTAAAATAGATCATTTTGAGTGGAATACTCTATCTCTTTGACCCAGTCTATGAAGCACACATTTTTTACGCTCCTACACATGGCAAGAAGCTTCCTTCGGCTCTGACTCATCTTCAATTAGCACCTTCTTTCCGAGACGACGTCGGATGGGTGCAACAGATTACAGTCACTGGAACACAGACTACCTGGATAATAGAGCCGTTGTTTTGCAACAGCAGCAGTTGATGGTGACCATGGCACAAGTGTGTCCCACGAGGGGTGCATCGTACTTAATGGTCTGCTCTCCTGATCTGTGTTTATGAGCGATCACATTGCGTAAATGTTGAGAGGAGAGTCTCACTTTCATACCCCCTTCAGGCGCAGGCAAGGCCAAGCGTCAGGGTGGTCATGTGAATGATGCGCACACTGATCCAGTACTAGCGCATGAGATACGCCCAGATCATTGGTGGGGGGCAACATGTACTGCAACTTGAACCCACTTCATGCGTAGAACCCACGTGGGCGTATGGTTTCAAAGTCACAAGTTTTGCCTCGCACGACTTGGTTTCAAGCGCAGAAGATGCGTCCAAACGAAATGGGGACTTTGAGAGTCGGCTCGTATCTGGTGCAAATGCATCCGAGTCGACTCTGTACAGTTTACCATAGACAGTACGCATGATTTTGAGCGCGCATCTCCAGTTCACTGTAGGTGTAGCACATTTGGGGAGCATGGCCCGTGTTGTCTTGGATTTCTTAGTACCAGTCCGCGAAGGCGCATAGTACTCAGAATCCAACTCATCAACGCCACGACAGTGAGTGATTTTGTCAAAGACAGAGGTCCTCTCATGCACGCCAGAGTTCATGTGGAGGAAGTTGGATGCGCCTTTGTTTCGTCGGCGCATCTTCTTCGACTGGAAAGAGGATAACTAGGGAATGTAGTCAACACTGCATTTTCCTTGCAGATGCGCTGCACTGGCTGTAGCATTAGGTTTCCTAGTATTAAAATTTTATTTTGGATAATATTTTTTATTTATATTTATATTTTATTACTATTAAGTATATAGTGGTTAGAATTATTGTTAAATAGAGATTTGATTTTGGGATCACACGGGGGCGTGCCTAAGCCTATAGGTGAAGTATGATAACATTAGGTAACATATAGTTTTTAGGGTCCCTAGATAGCTCCAGATATTTTATTTTACTATTTTAGAATTTTTTTGGAATTTTTGGAAATTTTTGGATAATTAAAACCTATAGAATTTATTTTTACATAGGCTTTTGTGATTTACTGTGGGGTCACACGAAGTAATTTTTAGGCAAAACATTTATCTAGGCTTTATACACGTAAAAATAGTTTCTAGAATTTTTTTTAGGATTTTTTTTGGAGTTTTCTAGGATTTATTTGGAGTTATTTGGAGTTAAAATAATTTTTTTAATAATTTTCTGTAATTAAATAATTAATTATACAGTCATCAGCACAGTCAACGACCCCCTGGCCTACCTATCGGCGTCAAATGAGTCAGCCACCGCCTCTCTCTCCTATATATATATATATATATATATATATATATATATATATATATATATATATATAAAAAAAAAATATATATATATATATATATATATATATATATATATATATATATATATATATTTTTAATATATATATATATATATATATATATATATATATATATATATATATATATATATATATATATATGTATATATATATGTTATTAATTCACGAAAACCAAGAAATTCCAGCCGTCTTTTTGAGAGAGAGTTCTAGTAGAGATCTCGACTTCGCGGAGCGATTGCCGTCGATCTAGACGTTCGTTTCATGCGCCGTTTTTTGTTAGAAGCATATTGAGGTTAGGTTTCCGAATATCTACTTTAATTTCTGTAATTTTGTGTTCAAATTTCTGGATAATTAATTGAGTGTCGGTTGTCCAAAAATTGACGTGTCGTGCGGTTTTCGAGATTCCAAGGGATCCCGAACTCCTATTCGCGATCCGTTTGAAGTTTTGGAAAGCTGACACTGATCTCTACAACATATAATTTTTTCAGAAATTCAAAGTTTCATCTATTATTTTATTTTATTCGTAGAATTTAGATTTCGTCAATAACTCATCAATTTGGTTACGATAGCCATAATGGCGATAACTGTTGACCAAATCATGATTTTTTGGCACGATCGATTCCAGTGCACTCATGGCGCTAAAATCTCCCATTTTGCATACTCAAACTTTTGAAGTCGTAATGTTTGACTAGTTAGTCAATCATACGCCTCGTTTTGCGTGCCAAGGGTCCTAAATTTGAAACTGTGACTTTCCTTGGCCAAATATTTATGTTTAGATTATTATTTCAGAATTAGATAGGTTAAAATAGGATTTTAGATGATTTACTCCAGAATAAGAATAGTATTAACTAAGTTAACCCATTAGCCACTTTCTAGGATTTTTTGAGTGGGAATCGTTGATCTAACTTGTGGTTTTTATGTGACGGGGTAGATCGGACTACGACGTCTTAACTTGTGACTTTATCATCTATCGGAGCAGGCAAGTATCACTATGACCAATATTTCCTTTATTTTATACTGCATGTATCTTCGTGTCATTTTTTACTATTACTCCCTTATGGTTCATGATTGTCATTGTTCATGATTACTATTGTGCACGAAAGTTAGAATCGTTTGGGTATACATACATGTAGGGGTGAGCATTATTCGGTTTCGGACCGAAAACCGAACCGAACCGAATCGAATAAGAAGTTCGGTTCGGTTTTAAAAAAATTCGGTTTAGTTTCGGTTTTGAAAATACTAAATTTTCTTATTCGGTTTCGGTTTCGATTTTGGGCTTCGATTTCGGTCTAAAATCGAATAAGAAAATTTAATTAATAAATTTATATGTGTGTGTGTGTGTGTGTGTGTGTGTGTACTATATATATAAGTATTAATATATATAGGTACATACAAAATATATATAGGTATATACTAAATATGTCTATGTATATTTAGTTACTATATATATTAACGAAAAAAACTCAAAAAAATCAAAAAAATATGAATAAACCGAATAAACGAAAAACTGAACCGATTTAATTCGGTTCGGTTTAATTCGGTTTTGGGCCAATTCGGTTCGGTTTTGGTTTTGCTTATTCGGTTTCGGTCCAATTCGGTTTTAGGTTATTCGGTTCGGTTTAAACCGAATAAACCGAATGCTCACCCCTACATACATGTTCATCTCTTACTCATTGTTTTTTATTGTTTACAGTTTATTGTATTGCTAATGTTTATCGTAGTGGACATGTATTATGAGTGACTCGGGCGGAGGAATACAACAAATAGGCATGTGGTCAACGAATTGAATACAGACCCCCTATACATTGATTGCATAATATCAGTCATGCACCATACGTATGACTGACGAATATCCCAAGCCATCTACATGCTAAAAGTTGGTATTTTAAAACACACAGTACACATGACTTAATCATTGTTGCTCTATTGTCTATTGTTCTTCTTTCGTCAAATCTACCTTCTTATTGTCATCATGTCTTAGTGGTATGTCAAAATCTACCTTTATATTGTTATCATGTCTCTGAGGTACTTCCTTATCATACAATGTTATGCCTATACTTATCTTCAGTTACTTTCCTTTTATCATTTTTTCATACTTGTATGCTATATTGTGTAATTTAGTGTTACGGTGATCTTGCTCCAATCATGACTGGATAACTATTTTTTAGCTTTAGATGACGAGATTTGCCCCGAGGTCTACGGTGAGTACGTTGGAGACACTGACGTCACTGGCGTACCCGATTTCGGTACTGATACGAATTAGCATATTTCTTCCTTATGGATTCGCATTAGTTAGTAGTTATAGTTATGGAGTTTAGTTGTCTATTTTATTTTCTGTTATCCGGGTTGGTTCCCGAGACTTTTCTGAGTTGTAGTGGATTGTTTTATCAGTATTATATTGAGATATTGGATATGATATTTTTGGTCAATAATGATGGCTTAGTTGATATATATATATATATATATATATATATATATATATATATATATATATGTGTGTGTGTGTGTGTGTGTGTGTGTGTGTGTGTGTGTGTGTGTGTGTGTGTGTGTGTGTTGTGCTTATTGCGGACCATTGTTACCATAGACAACATACTACCGCCGATGCTGCGGCATAGGCTGGACTTGGCCACGTACTCGTATCCCAAAATTGGGAGCGGGTCGTGACAATTTTTTATGCTGGCCCATGCAGGTTCAATTTTGCAAAAGACTGCGAAATCATGGTAGTGCTTGTCACGCCCCGATTCGTAGAGTCTTTTGATCACATATTTTATCTCTTTGAATCGATCGTCCTCGCTTGGACGTAATGCCGTACAAGTCTGGTATTGCACTTGTACAAGGCAAAGATGGTACGTAATTGATAATCTTCAAATAGAAGCACATTGCAGTGGCAGAAACAGACAAATTGAAGTTAATGAGGACGATCTTTCTTATTGAATTGAAATACATCACTTCTTTATAGCAGCAGAGACAAAAAGGATACTTAAATTCGCACAAAGATATATAGAACTGTATTCTCTTTATTGATAATTGAAGGAGAGTACAAGACTTGTATTGAAGTACAATGCTTACAACACATCTCACTTTACATTGAAAGCCGACTGATCGCTGCTATACAGCTTATATTTGATACTTGGATACATTGGATTACAACTCGATATACCGACTTGGCTTAAAACTCACTGGTATCACTGATTACTATGTTTCATATATTATGCCCTTTATAAATAGAAGACATCATTTTGTACAAGGAGAGCTTCTGCATGCCCAACAAATCTTCGTTGCCGCGGGACCAATCAAGCCAATCTTCGTGTGCAGAATATCCCAAGCACGAGCACATGTCCACAAAATATGGGTCAGCACATCATCTATGTACTGGCGAGCAGAATCCAACCCACTCACCTAAACCAACATATAGTGATCGATTTTAGCAAACATTTAATAGAATGATCTTTCTACTTGGGGGCCTAGTATCAGTTTACAGTTCATGGGCAATAATCATAGAGAAACATGTAAACTTGTTATCTTATTTCTTATATAAAGGCATCAATAAAACATACTTGGTGTTATCAAGTCCTGGCAGTGTGCATTTAGAGGCATCTTTTAAGCATCGTTGAGTTAACATTAGCCAAACATGTTATTGGTATTCTTTTAGCAAGGCAACACTCCAGCATATTTCATTTAACATGTTGAGCATGTCATAGATTTCTCTTTTAAAGGCAACATCATAACATAGTCTTGTTTAGCATGATTAAGCAGACAATTTAACCAACATATATTACATATATCATATTTAAGTGATTTCTTACCGATATTTGACTTCGCATACCTGCATAAGAATACAAGATAATATGATATACTTACTCTGTCTGCACAAAACATTCATTAGCATGCATCCTGACTACATGACCACTAGTGCTGTGCACCATTTAAGGACTTTGCCATATAGGACTTCATAGGGTATGGGATGTACCCTTCACCAGGTTGCGAGCCCGAATGAAGGTCCCAATACCGCGTGCCACCAAAGCACGCCGATTCCCTCCTAGGCCGACTCGATCCCACCGTCGCGGGTACCGTTCGAGGAAATAATACCTTGTATACAAGTTTTCCCATGGTTATACGAATGCGTGTCCGACTCGATCATGTTCGAAGTCGCATGATAAAATAATAAGTTAAGTACAGGCAACAGTTCATTATCTCATCTTTCCAATATTACTACATGTTCACTTGGTGATCTCAATGATCCCAAGCCTCATTATTTCTCATTGCATCAATCACTGCAACATTTTTCATATCATTCCTTTCAAAGAGGAATGAACAATATTTCATTCATCTCGATAAGACCTGCAGTATTTCATTCATTCGTAGGGACAGTATTCTTTCTTTCATTGTTTATAAGGAAACAGGCAACAGCAACAGTTATACAGAAGATACATGATTGAGGTGTTTCATTC